>CM070502.1:71040669-71646298 GCA_036346375.1 Guadua angustifolia | reverse complement strand
GTGGCAGCAATAGGACCAGCTAGAAATAACTACTGAAACTGTCCTACCAAATATTCTATCTACCCTATGATATGCTGTCTATGTAGAGTAGTTAGTCTTCCGGTCCGGCCAGCAGTATGGAATAACGTGTAGAGGAACGGTATGTGTGAATGAATGACAGAGGATGGTGGGCGCGCCTGTCGATGCATGGCGTTGGCATCAGCCACCAGGCACTCATGCAGGCACCCAACCTTTCCCTACCTCTGCTCCGCTCTGCTCTGCTCGGCTTGGAGACGTCGTTTTCGGCCGGGATACGATGCGTGATGAGTGTGCGGAAAAGCGGTTCTCTCTTTCATGGGACGGCCGGGTTCAGTGTCCTTTTGGAAAGGGCGTATCTCATCCCATCTATGCGCAGTGCAAGTAGCCGCTGTGTGAGGTGAGTGAGACCGTGAGCGAGCATCGGGTCAAGTAGATGCCCCCCCGTGTGGGGCCTCTGCGAGTCCATACGTGTCAAAATGCTGTGGACGGCCTTAGGGCTCACACGGATTTCACAGCAAACATTCGATCACGAAGGAATCGGGGAAAAGTTACTACGTTCCGAATAAAACACAAGTACAAGAACGTGTTACCGAAAAACCATCGAAAGATCATGGGATCAAATATCACTATTGGCAATGTTAGTATTATTTAGTAACAGTAATAGATACTACCCGTAAGACATCCCTTTCACTCCCCGTAGTATAAGTCTAAAACTCACTGTACCCACAAGTATATGTGGGACTTGACCGTGCTGACGCGGCATGGGCTCAACAGGCTTCGGACAGTGGCATGTCATGCAGTGTCGGCTCGGCTCACCTTTGGCGAGGCCTAGGGCACATCGTGCCACCGTCATACTATGACGGTCTAAGTCTTGTCCTTTTGAACGTATGGAGTTTGTGGACGCTGCCACCGTCAGTCCGTCACCGTGGACGATACCAAGGACTCAGTGAGCGGTTACCGCCAGTGAGGATCTGATAGATCTGATACACATAATTATTTGAGAAAAAAGAACTAAATTTGATTATTCATTGTGGAAAAAAGACCATTAGATCCGGCGTTGAGATAGTATGGATCATTGAGATCTAGTGTCATCGCCATTGTCTTCTTCCTCTCATGTCACCATCGTCTTCTTCCTCGTGACAGTTGACGAAACTGCTGGTGCGATGCCATAAGACCATATCCAATGGCAACATGATCGAATAATGCTAGATTTGGCACTAAGGCCATGGGGGACATGAGGAGAGGATGGCGTGAGACGACAAAGGGAGGTGGTAGTGCAGGGAGGAAGCAAGGGTAATGGAGGATGAGAGGAGAGAGAGAGAAGATGACGAAGCTACGAAGATGGTGATGGATGGATCATAAGAGGAGGCAAAGGGAAGAGGTAGTATTTAGACTGAGCTAAAGTAGTTGATGATAAGTTGAGCTGTTGATAGAATGTTTTTTTATGAAAGAACCGCTTTTGTACCGGACCGGCCTAGGCATGGCCCAGTCGATTGGGACGTGCCACTCATCGTGCCGAGTTTTCAAGTCCAGCACAACTCATCATTCTACCGTGATGCCCAACCCGAAGACACCCATATCGTACCGTGCTTTAGGCCATGCTCGACGACCCTGACTAAGGCAGCCCAAAAAAGTACAACCCATTGCCCGAGTCTACCCACGAGCCAATGAGATTAAATTTAAAGAAAAATTAATGCGGCTAGACTATACATATCACTATTACATACATACTACAACTACTCACTATTTTTTTGAGTATTAAAAGTAAAGGTAGATGATAAAAATATTATAATACCTATTTGTTTGGCCTCACCATGAATTTACATTGTGAAATAACACCTTCTAAAAGTATAGACTTATATTACGGGACGGATGGAGTCATGCTATAATTAGTCGCTAGAGTAAGCATTTGGGTTGAGAACATGGCCTTTAGAGCATCTCCAACAGTGCCTAAAATCTATTCCCAAAACCTGATTTTGGATTTGATTGCAAAAAAAGTGCTCCAACAGTTCTCTTTCTAGCTCCTCAAATTTTGTACGCCTTAAAAACAAAGACTCGACTCATTTTTGTGCGCTCTGTCGCGCTCCCAATCAACATTATTTCAAGACTCAGGATGGCCCACGGACCAATTCAAAGGTGTTTTGGGAGAAAATATAGGAACTGTTGGAGAACAATTATTTTGTAGGCTAAAATTTTTTAGGAAGATCCCAATCTAAGAATATTGAGAGTCTAAATATTAGGAACTGTTGGAGATACTCTTAGGGGAGCAATTGAATTGGGTGCCTCACCGGTTAGGAGTTGGACTGCCACAAGTTGGCATGTCAATTTTGGGCGATCCCCATCGAACACATTTCGCATTAAAGATCGCCACGGAAATGTCAATTTCAGGAGGTACTATATGGATAAGCTTCAAGGCGGACGGCCATTGCCCCATCATGATTTGCTCCAATCCTAGCAGTATAACAGTAAACTGAACCTAATTATGAGTCGATTTCAAGGACATAAATATACAATAAATTATGTCACGCCTTCATGTCATTTTCGAAAGTTTTCTAAAAGTTTAGTTGACCGATCAAAGAGGTAGAGATGTGGATCAGTCAAAAACTTGTACTGAAAGCACCTCAGAAAGATCTAATCTTTACATGATTAAGATCCACCCAAAGATAGATTCAGATCCATAAACAAAACACAAGGTAATGGTCAACCTCGGTCCGAACTTTTGACTCCATAGCTGGAAGTTCATGAACAAAGCAATCCCCTTACTGACCAGTGCTGAAAGGAAAGAAATCCCCCCCCACACACACACACCAAAAAACCCCACCCCAACAACCCACCCACCCACACAACTTTCTATACTAGGAGCAGGCTAGAGCAGAACAAAATTTGTGATGCTATTACAAAAAAAATTCAAATTTTACCTCACAAAAAATCCAGACTTAATCATCAATGTTAGCAGTCCCGTGCCACTCCTCTACCCTTCAGCTTGTTCTCCGGAAATGAATTCATTTCTACCGTACAAACTTTCAGTGGTCCAAAATACCTAAGTAGCGTAAGAAACTGAATGTTCTTACTCCAAATCCCTGTACTTCACAACATCAATCTTGTCCAAATTATACGCTTTGCATATGCTCGAAATGGTATCACAATCCAAACCTTCATCCAAGTTCCTCCTTTCAAGAAACCCATCAAGCCGTTTCGATGGCTGCAAACTCTATTGAAGGAATAACACAGTAAGCATTAACAAAGTACACGTGCAGGAAATAAAACATATGGGTTTATGTCATTAAAATCTAACAAGCTCATCTTAGTAACGCGAGTGCAAAGCAGCTATTACCCCACAACCCAACAACTCTTATTCCCACCTAACCGCTGAAAGGACGTCATGCTTTAATAAATGCACACACCAAACATGATCATCTTATGATGCTAAATATGGGAACTCTGAAGATATGTTTGCTGATTCACAGTGGGTCCAATTCATGAAGGATTGGGAACTGATGTGGCCACATGTTAGTTCATCTTAACTTGATACCAGTAAAAGGACAAAAACAGAAAAGTTTGGGTATTAGCAAAAAGCCAGAGGTAAAAAAATCGCACCACAGTCCAATCAGGCTATATGAAACTATTGAAGGAAAATAATAAATCTCTGCCAGAGAGTATCTCAGAGTCTATTGAATGCCACATTTAGATTCCAATAGCACAAATATTACATCATGTGGCAAAAAATTCGAAGGATGCCAAGTTGGATTGGTAGAGAAACTGTAAATTCATTATGAAGACATGCAAAAAGGAACCTCTTTGTGAAGGCCAAGATGCATGAATCTCTATTTATCAGTGTGTAGTTAGTACCACATAAGATGCACATACACACCTAATCATTGTTTTATATGTCAGGCAAGCAACAATATAAATCCAGAGAGATATATTAAAGTATCTGGTGATATATTAAAGTATCTGGTTGCAATTATTGCTTAATGATTGTTATATAGAAGTCTTGCATGCCAGAATATATTCATCAATTGTATAAAAATAACTATTAAGAAAAGCAATGACAATTTATCCATCCATATAAAGTCATTGTCGTCCATGCCTCTGTAAAATGCCTGCATGCAGATATGCAAAGGCATATGCTCACATGTCATACACCCCCAAGGTCAAACAAATCGTGCCTAGTAAATAAGAGAATTATGATATACATGCAAGGTTTATCTTTTAGTTGATCTACTTCCTGGGGGGCGGGGTGCACCTTTAACTACCTCGGCTCTTCAAGTATCTAATCTAGAACTGATGGATATTATGTTATATATTGTGGCAACCCTATACATATTTCAATTTGCAAGGTATTACTGCTGCAAAAACCACTTCAGCTCAATCAACAGATTAGAATTCAAAATATGCCCAATTGTCAGAGGTCCACTTCCACTAAATTGCCTCAGTAGTCAGTCAGAAACTGCCCCAAGGATATAACAGTCTTTAGGTTTCACTCGTTCTGGAAGACTGGAACTAATGTCAACTTACCCAAGGAGCATATTGTGCGTTTTCACAAGGGTTGCCATCCTTTCTAGAACTCGTTTCTTTCTTCTTCTCGAGAAGGATCTCCCATTGACCTGAGCAGTCAGAAACTAGCAACTGGAGCCTCTCACTTCCCTATATCAAAATAAATCAGACAAACCTATGAAATTAAAAAAAAAACATTGTTAACCAGAAAATAGCATGGCTCTCTAATTCTCCGTATACGCCAAGAAAGGTTGCAGCTACAACTTTCTCAATAAAAATAAGGCTCAAATTTCTATGCAATACAAAATTTTCCAAAAGTAGTCTATTTGGAGAGCTTTTGGCTTGTGGCAACTATAAGCCATCCTGGCTGATAAACCAGCTTACCAGCCAAGGTTGCCACTTGCCAGTGATTAGTGAAATACCAATAAATAAGACCATGCCTATACAGTGAAAGTTCATGAAATCTCAAACAAGAACACAGGACAACTACGAAGATAATGCAGCACAAGCTTTGCATGTCAAAGAATCTTACTATATATACTTTCGTTCACCCTTTTATATTTGATTTTCCATTTTGCTGACTCGATCTGGCATAGTGTCATCTCAACCAACAAAATAAGACATGCAAAGTCCAGGTCCCTCAAACAGTGGCTTCCATAGTCAACTCAAGAACTAAGTAGCGACTGTGTCATCGCCAGCCACTCAACCAAAGAGACTAAACTTTCAATAACCAATTTGACTTATATGCCCTTCATAGTTTATATGCACTGAAAAATAAAGTTTTGCATAATTTTATACTGTAGATGAACTGCATACCACAAACAAGCTTTGGAGATTGAGGGGTTTTTTTTGTGCTAAAAAAGAAAAGTCCTTAGAGAGTATAAGCTTGCAAGTAGAAATTAAAAGAAATTGGGATCATATTCTACATGATTTGCATATCTAGAAAAACCGCAACACTACTGTAGGGAATAGTTCAAACTGAATAATTTGATCATGGAGCTAAAATCTCTTCAGAATAATTTGATGGCTTCACAAACCTGTAGAGCTCTCCAATGAGAATAAGCACGGAATAGCACCCAAAAAAAGGGAATATTTGGTAAAGGCAGTACCTGCAAATGAATAAATGGTGTCTATGAATGATGGCATCTCATCAATCTACTGACTTAATACCTATCACATAAATTTTGAATTGCACGTATAAATATGTAGATTTCCTAGATATATAATCTATTTGGCATTCTTTGCAATTATGATATTATGTTGTAAAGAACAAGAATGCAACGTACAATCGCATCCTTTCACTAAGCGCACTAGGATATTGTTGTCAATGGTCAAAACATCACAATTTATTTAGTCATCGGGATGTATATAAACTGGTAGCCAGCATAATAAATTAGGAAAATTGCAATGTAAATGGTAGCTACAGTTATGTACTAAGCTATTAACTAGACAGCATGGACCACAATTAAAAAAAAAAAGATAGTTGAATCAGCATGAGTACAAAATTGTACTCCCACAAATCTCAACAAGCAAGCCTGGTTTCCTGATCTTAAAAATATGCAAATGAGCTTATCATCCTTTTCTTAATTTCGAGTACTAAGTGGCAAAGTAAACCAAACAGGAGAGTTGCTCCAACAAGCATTAGACCACAACCAACTGAGCTGTGTGCAGCCTAGAATGGATAGCAGACACAACTATTATATGATTTAACAAGCACAAACAAAGACCTAATACTGTCAAGTCTTTGATCAACATTTGACGGCAGTAAAATCAACGACAAATGTAAAATAACAATAAATAATCCCATCGAAAGCGTTGTTTGGAATTGGTAGCTGACTCCACCTTTTCCAAAGCAAATGACCGTAAACTTACCGTGAAAACACTCGTAACTGGAAGCAAACAAATTGAGCCATAAAGAAATTTCCTGTGAACTGATGCACCCCTGATTCTCATAAACAATGTAGATGCAAAGGGGTCAAGAAATATCAAAATTGAACTAAACAATACCCAACAAGCATTCACCTAACAGCAATGTGCCGCAACCGTCGACGCACAAGACGAGGATCTATACTGCAGTCAGAAGTTATGATTTAGAATAAACAGGTGGAAAGATAAAAGAATGCACGTGACTATGTAAGAAAATTGCCGACCAACTGTGTTGGCAGTGGAAGGACTTTGTCTGGTGATGCTTGATAGTGCCATATCGATTCATAAAGCTCAATAGCTTAATTCTAAAGTACAACAAGCATATGGTTTAATAAGACAACTATGAGGTTTTTCAAGTACAACCAAAGTCAGTGAGAGAAAATCATACATGTCCCTCACTACTAGGATTTTATTCCTAATAAATTAGAAGATACACAACATAGAACACCTTATAAGTAAGAAAGCAGAAGTAACAACACACGTGAGTTTTAGCATAAATTTACTCCATTATAGCAAGCTAAAGATGCCAACATCCTTCCTCAGAATATGACATGTGGTATGAACATCCTAAAAGGCTTAAAAGTACAAATAAAACTGTAACTCGCAACTACCATATTCAAACAATTTACAGACGAAAACAGAAACTAGAACAAGCAAATTTTCAGTTTGTGACTGTTTAAGAATAACTAATTAATCTATCTCTAACATATCTATGGAAGTTTTGCAAACTCAACTCCAACAATTGGATCTTGAAGCCAAAAAAAAAAATAAAATCAAACGACACCTATAAGGCTAACCAAGGTTCTTCAAGACAGATATTAGGTTTGTACTGATTGGGCGTCAGAACCATCCTATTTTCAAAAAAGGAGCACATCACAGAAGATTACTATGTCATAAGCAAAGAAAACAAAACTTCATGAAAGACATTACCCATTTCAGAAAGACATGGTGAAGGTCAACAAAAGCAGACTTGAACACTTAGATACACTTCCATTGTGACACTCACGCAATCCCTTCCAAAAGAAGGATTTCAACTACTTCGTGTCAGTCCTACTTTAAGAAACTTGAACCATACAGCCACATCCAGAGGAAACCGGGGCGTGTAATGTGTATTGAGATCAGATGATAGAGAAGCATTACATTCAGAGTCTCGAACATCAGCAAATATTCAATACAAGACCAGTCGATTCGACAACCAAACTCACAAGCACGACACAAACAGTCAAATACACGCACATAGTATAGCCAAGACAAGCAGCAATGGAAGAGGTCATCACAGAGCTCACCTCGCCGGGTGCACGATCTCGAGCAAGGAGACGTCCTTCGTCACCGACTTCAACAGCACCTCCGACGGCCGCACCCGCGAGAGCAGCTTCAGCCCGAAGCTGCACCACAACAAAGCAAAAGGGCACACGCCCAACGACTCAGCATCTCGGCATCTCGCCATTTCCACGCACAAACCGCCCAATCCCAAACCTTAAACCCCCGACCTGTGGATCCGGCTCTTCACCGACCCCTCCGGCGCGGTCCCGAACCCGATCCAAGCCCGGTTCATCTGCGCAGCCACAACCGCACCATCAGAAAACCCCAAACCCCCCAAATGCGGGTAGCAGGCGACAGAAACCGGTGCGAGAATGTGGGGGTGTGGAGCACCTTGTCGGCGACGAAGTCGACGACGGCCTCGGCGTTCTCCGACGCCGTGCGTCCGCCGGAGGCGATGCAGCGCCAGAGGTCCTTGACGGTCGGCGGCGGCGGAAGGGCGCCCTCGCCGCCGCCGGCGGAGGCTGCTGGGGCGGTGGCGCGCGGACGTGCGAAGCACCAGGAGCGGCCTTTGACGGGGAAGACGACGACGCGGGCCTGCATGGTGGGGAAGCCAGCGGCGAGGTGGTAGTCGGCCGGGGGCGTGGAAGGCGGCGAGGTGGAGCGGAGGCTACTAGTGGGGGAGGGAGGTCGCGACGGTTTTGTTTAGCCCATGCGGCGTGGTTGCACAGTTTGAGCCGTTGGATGGGGATCGGAAGGCAAGATGAGGTTATTAATTATTAAACGCAAGTGCATCACGCATCTCATTTGCAAGTACGAGTAGGCAGCGGAATTAACTTCATAATTTACGGATCGATTCATGTAAATTGATGGCAACCTAATGACTGCTTCCTAAAGAGAACATCGCTGAAATAGCTTAGGTTAAACTTCAGACAGCGTAATTCATGCAAAACCGGCACCAGCAGACGGTAGCAATTACTCCAAAATAATTGCCAACTCTAGATTTCTCTGCCATAAGAAAGATGAGGCTGAATAAGGAAACCAAAATGCTGCAACCTAAATGAACCATAGATTGACAATGAGGATTAGAGGAGCCGAATAATTGTGGATCAATAATCATCATACCAATGGGTTTTATCTACCCGGGTGATGATTCATCAAACAAACAAATATGACTATGCTGCATCAATTCAGAACCCTGTGGCTGTTAACAGCATCCGACCGAAACAACACCAATCAGAGGAGCTCTGATCTTCAAGGTCGCCAACAATTCAAGTGAGCCTAGCCTACACCTTACAAAACCACGAATCACAAGATATAGATGCAGGGCATTGCATCATACGCAACCACCAACCACGGATATGGGAAAAGGATCAAAACTAGTTGCGATTACCGTAGGCAGCACACCATCCCCCAGAATTTACAGAGTTTGTCTGGAAGATGCATACAGCAGGAAATGCGGCCCATGTGATCTAAAGACTGCTACTGTCACCTCTCCTACTCCAAGTCGGGGCGAGTAGACAATTAGCGAGGGAACGATCGGAGCACAAGTCAGTCAGGCATGTATATACAACAGTTTTGCACACCTAAGCGTCAGTCAAACAGACCAGGCCCCTTCCCGAGGATCCCTGCATCCACCGCTGAATCTGGCTTTTGAGTCTCTTGCTGAGTCGCTGCTGGAGGAGCCGGAATCTCCTGTGGACTCGCTGCTGGAGGGGCTGGAGTCCCTAGCTGTGTCTCCTGTTGAGTGCCTTGCTCGGTCTCAACTGCAGTAGATTGTGGAGCCTCAGCTGGAGTGCCTGGTGTCATACCTCCATCAGTGGCCACAGCTTGATCACGACGCCTCTTGAAATACTTGCCGCAGAATGAGTCGCCATGCTCCGTGTAGGTCTTCCTCACATAATTCTCCATGCACTTCAAGTAGGAGAAATCTGAGCGTGTTCCATCTGACGACACCACAAACAAGCACCGACTTTCCTGGAAAATTTGGTGCTTGTCAACCTGTCGGATTAAAGCAGGCCATCATACACTGTAAGCCAAATTAAGATTTCTGATATTTTGTTATGGCAAATCAGATGATGACATATCGAAACCAAAAATTTCACAAGAACACATACCATTATATGATCAATTTCACCAGACACCTTCGATTGCTTTTCAGGGTGGTGCTCAAGAACATTCTCTTTGATAAACTTCTCGTCTTCCGGAGAAAGCCTTACGCAATCACTGCAAAATTTGAAGACAAGGACAAAATTAAAAGTTTAAGACAGTATCAACCAATTATGGCATATTTTCATGACAGCTAAGCCACAACCTTTCCGCTTTTTGAAGCAACTTAAAAACTTGATTACATGATATGAACTATGAAGCACACCAAATTAACAAGTACATAGTGAGGGTAATTTACCATGATTCACGGAAGATCTTTCTGACACCCTGCACAATGGGATCAATTTCTGCTAGAATCTTTTCCTCCTCGGTTGTTAGTTCAAACCGTCGTCTTGGCAGACCCCTGTCATCAGGTCTCCTTGGGGGCCTCCCAGGGTCGTTTCTTTGACCTCTCCAGTTGCCAGATTTGGCACCCCATCCATCTGATTTCCAGCCTTTGTTGTTGCCAGAATCGTTGGTCTTATTCCCTTTATCAGTACTTGAATCAGCTTGAGCAGAATTCCAGCCATCCCAAGAACCCGGTTGCTTCGAATCTGAATCTTCGTTCCCTTGGGAAATTGGAGTAGCATTCCATGCATTATCTGATGGTGATGCAGCCACATTACCCCAGGACTCCTGCTGAGTGGTAGAAGTCTGAACCTTTGCTGCCACACTGTCCCAGGAATCATTTTGTGCATCAATATTTTGGGTGGCCACATTACCCCAGGAGCTTTGCTGCATATCAGTATCCTGTATTGCCATTTTGTCCCAGGAACCCTGCTGTGTAGTAGAATTCTGAGCCAATGCTGCTGCACTTTCCCAGGAATTATTCTGTGCATCAGTATTTTGGGTGACCACATTACCCCATGAATCTTGCTGCATATCAGTATCCTTTCCTGTCATTTTGTCCCACGAACCCTGCTGTGCTCTATTATTATGAGCTCCATTGTTAGCCCATGAATCCTGTTGTGCATTAGATTTCTCCCAGGAACCTTCATTTGATGCCCTTGCCACCTTTTCTTTCCAATTGCTGGGCTGCTTCTCCCATGTGCCATCACCTCTATCTCCTTTCTTTTTGCCCCAGGAGTCCTGATTAACGTTCATCTTCTGTTCATTCCAAGTGCTGGGCTGCTTCTCCCATGTACCATCACCTCTTTCTGTCTTTTTGCCCCAGGAGTCCTGACTAACGTTCATCTTCTGTTCATTCCAAGTGCTGGGCTGCTTCTCCCAGATACCACCACCTCCATCGGACTTCTTTTTGCCCCATGTATTGCCTGACGGTGATGTTGACATGTTTCCCCAAGAGTCCTGATCCACATCCATCTGTTCCTTAAAAGAGCTGACCTGCTTCTCCCAGTTACCACCATCTCCATCTGATTTCTTTTTGTCCCATGTACTGTGTGAGGGTGATGTTGACATGTTGCCCCACGAGTCCTGGTCCACATTTTTCTTCAATTCCTCACAAGTGCTGGGCTGCTTCTCCCAGTTACCATCACCTCCATCTGTTTCCTTTATAGCACCCCGATCAGACCAAGTACTGAGTTCAGCTAGCTCTCCGGATACAGTCTTCTTGTCCTTTGGCTTTCCAGTGCCCCAGCCTCCCCAATCAGTGGAATTGTTCTCTACCGTTGCAGCCACATCCCAACATGAATTATCTTGGTCTGCTGGTTTTGCAGCTCCTGTGCCAACTGCTTCAGCTCCATTACTCCAGCCTCCCCAGTTATCAGAATCATTCCCCGCACTTGCATTCTGTTCCCAGCTCGCATTCGTTGTTGTGCCATTTTCCCATGAGCTATCCTTCCAAATATCTTGCTCTTCGAAATTATCCTCAAAGGTAGGCTTACCAAGGGTCCCATCCAACTCAGGAGATAAGCACGCATCATCTATTTCATTCTCTTCTACAAGGTAGTCCACATCATCCAAGAATGTGTACCTTGCCTTTTCTTGGTCAGTCCTCACCAAGGCCAAGAAATCATACAGCCCATCACCATACTCCTTATTGCTTTTCAGCTGCAACAATCAAATTAAAACACGTAAGTGTCCTTCCATGTGGTTAGACCATAGAGCGATAGCAGAGCTTTCTAGCGACTTCTATATTAAGGGTTATTGTTAGTGAAATGCATATTTATTGGATTAGCCCCATGCTCTGAAGATCTTTAAGCACAATTCACTGGATTAGACCCACTAAATATTAACTCAGGCTCCACCACTAAGATAGACAATAAGCTCCAGTGGGGTGTAGAAAGACCAGCTCACCTGGTTTTCGTTCCAAAGAATCTGAAAAGATGACCCAGTGCCAATTGCAGCATGCTTGCCCCACGAACAGGATGAAACAACACATCCCAATGAATCAGAATGGCATTTCTCTGCAGCCTTCTCAAAGCATTTCATAGGGGTCTTTAAAAAAAACAAACAAAAAAAAACAAAGATATCAACAAAATGTGTGTGGTGATAAAAACAAATTAAGAGATCTCAGAAATGAACTTACAATCAATGTGGACTCTGTGAAAGGTACTTGAACTTTTAAAGAACGAAATGTTGCCTTGTAGCCACCAGTATTAAATCCATTCAAGTTTCCAGTGCACGTCATGCTGTTCGCCACAAGTACCAAATGGTCCTTGAGAACTCCTTTAGCAACCATCCTTACAGTTGTAGAAAGGCGCTGCACAAATAAGCAATCATAAAATTACCTATTGGAATGCGATGCAAGATAAAATCTGTTGAAAAATGCTGCACAAATCTCCAAGCACAGAACTGACGTAGAACAGAATATGTTGTGGCAGATTTAAATGGAAGGCACTGCACAAATCCGCAAGCCCTATTAAATGAAATGTTTCGCCACTCAACATTCTCTACCAGCATTAAAATCATGGGCAGAAATGTAATAGCTACACCTAGATTACAAGAGACTAACATTGTGAAATGACTTTTCTCAAGGAAAATGATAAATATTGAGAAACAGAGGTAGCAGTAGATTTGTCATCTAAATAACTTTCATCATATTTATAATTTTTCGTGATAACTTATGGTCAAAGATGCTTTTTACTCCTGGTGACCATACAATGTCCAAAACAACTTCATTTGTGAAGGGCTGAATAGATCTTTTGTTTTCTTCTGAATGCACTAACCAGTGCTACAAGGGATCCAGATCTTGGAGGTGAACGTGTTCCTCGAGGCCAGCTGTTTGCAGTTACCAAAACATATTCCTGACCTTCTCCAGTTTTACTGGGAATACATTTATTTTTCCAAATATTATATTTTACTAAAAACTGGAAGCCCTACCCAGGATTTGGAACCTTGGTCACCAAACAGTGGATCTTGAACAAAATAACTCTACAGTTTTTACAAACAAACAGAAGGTGACAAACCTGCACAACTTGATCAAAGGCACATGAGATGCCAAGAAGTTCTCGCACTTGTTGAATACCATAAGGGATGGACCTTCGTGTGTCAATGAGGTTAAGAACTGGTATGCAGGCATCCATTGCTGTTCTCCAGGCATCACCATTGTGTAAAGCCTCATCTTTTTCGACAATAATTTCTACTGCTGGCTCACCCTTTGATGCCCTTCGTGTGTTTTTTACCCAAGATGTTGCATCAGATCCAATCCAAACTATTTTTGCGTCTTGAATTCGATGGTCACCTACAGAGCAAAAAGACAATAAAAGTTGAGCTGAAAGTCCTTTTCTCCCTTATTTTGGAGAACAATACCTAAATTGTTAATTAATATTTTTAGTGAATTGACAAGAATATATATAGTCATTTCATAAGCATAAATTTGCACCAATAAAATCAGTCGAATGGCAAAAATGTAATGGAGTATATTTTGTTAAGGTATATATTGACTTATATAGATATTGCCCTGTATAGATATTGCCTTATATAGGCTTTTCTTTTGTACCTACTTGTACATCTATATATTCTGGCCTATTGGCCTCATGATGAATACAAGTTACAAGTGCTATTCATAACATATGCAATAGCATTGCATTTGGAAGGGTTGACACTAAAATAGGGAAATCCAAAGTCCTAGTTTTGAAGTTAACGTCATAGCATCAAACTCTTGGAAAATGTGTCAAAGATCTCCCGTCTGGGATCGTGCAGCAGCCCATAAAGCATAGTGCAGGGGCTGAGAAAGCAGGAGCAATGTCGACCGGATAGCATGACAAAGAAGATGACAAAGCCAACACAAATAGAGAGCACTGTTAAATCAAGTCAAAGAGAGGTGCATAGAAGCATGGCGGCACAGAAAGAAGCCTGAGACGGAGGTGGCGCAATGCACTAGAAGCGCAACAAAAGCGCGGCGGCCTTAGAAGCTTAGGGTGGCAACGTAGAGAAAAGCGGCATCACCATGACAACTTCTATGATCTACAACGGTTAAAAGAGAAGAGTGACAACTGCTGCTATGCGAAAGAAAGGTGAGCTAGAAAAGCAACCGGTTGACAGACAGGGATTTGTGGAAATGCACAGCTTAGACGAAACTAGAGCTAGATGCTATGGACTTGGATGGACGCAACGGAAGATTATGATACTAGTAGCAGCACTATGAGCAGCAGCAACAGCTAAACACGAAGTACAACTCTAGATCAAAACTCAGTGACGAGGACCGATGCAAATAAAGTCATGTCGGCGTCGAACCAAAGCTCATCAACGGCAGCCAAGGCAAGGAGAAGCTCACCGATGCCAGCTGAGGGAGTGAGATGGACTCCAAACTGCTAGCGACAGCCATCGGAAAAAGCTCGAAAATATCAGCAACCAAAAATCTGGAGAAGCCAAAGCCATAGAAAACGGAGAAGCCAAGTAGTAGAAACTGAAGCCACAGAAGCACAACTCGCCCGTGAAGCCAAAGCTAGGTGAATATGCTGAAGCTGGGCCAAGAAACCGAAGTTACGGCTCCAAACTTAAGCCAATGAAGAAGCCAAAGTAGCTTGTGCTGGCTCTAAACTAAAGCCGATGGAGAAGCTGAAATAGCTCTTGGTGGCCCTGGCCAGATCGGGAAGCCCAAATCCGATGGTGATGAGGTCCGATCGATCTATTGAAAATCAATCAATTTCCTCGTATCCATCGGTCACCTCTCCTTCCTCCTTCATTCTAGTGCGGCAACTAAAGGCAGTGCAGCCGAAGGTGATCTGGGGAAGAGCCAACTGAAGGCGGTTCTGCAGGCAATACGATCTCGAGCGAAGGAGGGCGGTGCCAACCACGACGGTTGACACGAGACCAGAGGGTTGGAGAAGCGACGATGCGGCGTCGCGGACAGAGAGGTAGTCAACCAGGAGTCGCGAGACATAGCCCGCTGGGAGGAGCTGCATTGTGGGCGGAGCCCGAGGTCAACGGTAATAAGCGGCTGGCCTAAGGGAGGGGAACAACAGGCACACTCGAATCCAACGCGAAACGAGGCTCCACCCACAGCGCCAATGCGGCGAGGAAGATGGAGGTGGCAGTGTCGATTGAGATGCAGCAGCGACAGCCGCCGGGCTACAACAGCTCTTCTGCTCCTCCTATGCGCTAGCTCTTCTCTGCCTCTGCTGGGTTGAGGTGGCCACCCCCGGGATTGTAGATGGCTCCTCCTAGGAGCAGCGGCAACAGAAATACACGGTTGGCGGCTAGGGTTTCGTAACCCGTTCTCATACCATGTTATGAATAGCACTTGTAATTTGTATTCATCATGAGGCCAATAGGCCAGAATATATAAGTACAAGCAGGTACAAAAAGAAAGCCTATATAAGGCAATATCTATACAAGGCAATATCTATATAAGTCAATATATACACATTTAATCAAAGCTAAATCACTACCAATAGTGAACACTTTTTAAAAAGGAAATCGAAAGTGCCATGAAATTCTATAAATATAGAATAGCCTAATCACTATAAATATATAATAAAATTCTCATATTCTCAGTAAAATGGCAAACATCTATAACATAAATGGATGCACAGTCATCATCAAGATGTGCAAGCATATATAGTGCATATGAGAAAAACGCAAAAGAAATAGGTATTAGAAGCCAAGAGTCACAAATGTGCAATTTTGTTTCTTTAATGGGGTCAGAATTCAAGTATTTGTAACGAGATTATGCATTAACGAAATAGTTAGTAATTTTGTCAAGTAAAATATATAGCAACAAAAATGGCAACACAAAATTTAACTAAAAGAGGTTAAAAAGGCTTAAACATTTAAACAGAATTTACAGAGAATTCAGAATTGGGTACCATGTCCTGAAAAGGAAAAAATTATTTCATTACCCAACACTTTTCACCAATTCTACCAAGTTAGATGGTTTTGCCTTCTGCCTACATACCTCCCAAGCATCTTATGGACAGGAGCTCAGGACACAAAGCCAAGTTCATGCTCCACAAATGGTGCATAGCCATAGGGATATAAATAAAGAACCACACTTGTTGTAAACAGACAAGAAGAAAGTTATATGCCTCAATAGATAATAGACTGTACTGATGAAACTTCTCTACTATAGTACTATATATATGCGCCGGTATTGAGAATTGAAAAATGCATTAATCTAGCTTTCTTTCCAATAAGATATACAACAACTACCAAGCCTTTTGTGCCAAACAGGTTGAGGTAGGATAGGAAAGAAACCCAATCAAAGTAAAAAAAAATCCAGTGAATGAAATTTCAATTGAAGAAGCCTAGTTCGTACACCAGTACCTTTTATAATTGTATTCAAAAGCACTCCAGAGACAGAATCAGCTAACACATTCACTGCTCTCTCAACAGATTCAGATAACATAGTGTTGTCATCAGAGAAAGAGAACTGCAAACATGGAGCCTTATGTAGCTTCCCATCAATCGGCTTCCGTGTGAATGAACAGTCACTGCCAAGAGTAAGGATGAAAAATCAAATACATTTAGATTAACTATAATAAATAGAAATAATGCAAAGATTCTTGTCACAATAAACAGACAACAGTGTCATAAACAATGGAAACACTGAAATATATGCTTAAGTATACTTATTCCCAGGAGTGATGATTCCCAATCAACAATACATTGGTGTTACTTGCCCAAAAAAATAACTAAAGTACATAGTTATAACTAAATATACCCAAGGGGTGCCAATTCTTTGCCACAAAAAACATCAGACTGATTTGGACGTTGTAACTAGGAAGCAAATAGAGATTAGACATACTGCAAACAAGAAAAGACCAAATTTCAATCATAGCTTAAGCACACCATAGTAGTATACTATCATTGCTATGGAACAGATAACCTCATGAAAAACCATATGAAGACAACAGACAGAAAATACAAAGTTATCCCTATAATTGCAAATATAAGTCATTTTAGCTGTTTAAACTTTTCTGTAGATATGCAAAACCATGTGACGAAAAGATAGAGACAAAAAATACAAAGTTCTCCCTCTAATTGCAAATATAAGTCATTTTAGCTGTTTGAACTTTTCTGTAGATATAAGTCGTTCTACAACTTCAAGCACAGTTTACTCCTTCCTATTATACCTGGTGACTAAATGTCATTGTTAAGTGTTGCAATTAAATAATTAATATTCGAATAGTGAGAGAATTTATTATGTACGTAAAAGAAAAGGTTAGTATAGTATGTTTGGGAATGACTGAAGGGCACTAAAGTCATTTCATGTACTCCTAATGCTTGTGCACAAAGCTAAAAGATTTATATTTGCAATCGGGGGAAGCATGATCAAATAATTGGAGAATCTTTCCATCATTACAGTATCACTTTCCCCACCTCTTTCTTATGATCATACTACTTCAATGAAGTTAGAATAATTTGGTGGCAAAGAATGGCATATGGCTTTAATTGAGGTTAACCATCTTGTTGCGACACTGCATCAGCATTCCATTCTAAGTTGATTATAAATCATATAGGTTTATCCCACACACAAGTGACAATCTTAGTTCTGGATGCGTGCAGGAGGGTAGATTTTTTTAGAAACAAATACAGTAACCACTAACCACAGTTCAGAAATAGGATTTCACCTCCTCTAAACCACAACACACCCCTCCCCTGCAATATTTTACATCTTAGCAAATTCTCTCAGTTCTGTCTTTTTTTAGGAAATTCCTGTCCCTTTGGTCACACTACATGTTTGCATCATAGGCATGTGCGTGTGTGCACGTTAAATAACCCAGTAAACAAAACATAAAGGAAATGAATAAGCAAAACATCATCAAGCATTTGGTTCTCATGCTGGCATATTAGAAATTACTCATCATGATCAAGAACAATACAACACCACGAATGATCCCAGCAGTCTACAACCCTCTTCTACCAAAACTATAATGCCACCAACATCCAGTAGCCGCTACTAGAAGGAACCAGGCCAACATGAGTCTTAAGCATGATATCTAGGCTTCAACAGGTGAATGATTGCAGGCAATATAGTAGAGAAAATATATCTTACCAAGTAGAGAAAGTGATCTTTTTAAACAGGTGACTAAGATGCCCTTTCTTCTTCCCATATTTCCCAGAAACTTCTTGGCATTTCTGGAGAATATCTTGAGTGCTAATGTTTATCCTTTCTAATTGTGCCTGCAAGAAAGACATACATAAATGTATGTATATATGTATATGTATGTGTGTGTAACAGTTTACATGCAAAAAAGCCAGAATAAATCATAATACCTTGTCAAGGTGAATGTGGCCTACAAGTGCTGGGGTGGCTTCTGAAGTTCCATCTAAAATCATTTGCTTGTGATACCTGAAAATGTAAACGTCACATTCATGGTTTCACCTCAAATGACCATGAATCCTAAAAGCCTACACCCGAAGTGTGACAACAAGGATCCTTTTATCCACATTCCCATTTTGAGAATGTGCATTTATTTACCCAGTTGACTCAATCAGCTAATGGGCCAGCCTGCTATGTTTTCAAAAGATATCTTAGCTTTGGTAAGTGGGCTTCTCTTGCCCGCTCGATCCAGTTACATCCCTAGCCATCATGGCCAATTTCTAAGTAGAATTATGGCAGTTCAGTTACATAATGTTGCACAATTTGAAGGGTAAATCGAAGGATTGAACAAGCTCAACATTACTGCTAAGTGGGCAACAGGCACTGATGTCCAATTCCAAGGAACAGGGATATCTGGTTTCTCAGCATTAACCAAATGAAGTTCCCATCATGATATGCCTAGTACAATAAAAGACACTGTTCATGATAGTGGGGAAGCTCATATTAGATATCGAACATTTGCCAACTATCGGCATCCTATATCCACACGGCTCTCACGTCTAAAGTGGAAACTATGCTGAACAATCAAATAGAAAAGGAAACCTAGGTTTTTAGACTTTAGTGTAACAGAATTGGTGAACTGAGATGAGCCACCACAAAAACAAGACCAGATACTCCATTGGTTTTATAACCAGACAAACAAACAAGGAATGACGGTAACTCTAATATTGACGGTGTTAATTTATGGATAAGTACAACAATCAAATAGAAAAGGAAACCTAAATTTTAGACTTTAGCATAATAGAATAGGTGAACTGAGATGAACCACCACAAAACCAAGACCTCCATTGATTTTATAACAAGACAAACAAACAAGGAATGAAGTAACTCAACTATTGATGATGCTAATTTATGGATACGTACTCAATGCAGAAATCAGTAGCACAATCCTCTATTGTAACTCTCCTTAGGCAGCCCTGTACTGCTATGGCAGCTTTTTCCTTGCAGAACTTCTTTGCACAAGAGCAGTCATTCAGAAATAGGATAATTTTTCGGTCTTTTGTATCATTTTTATAGGCAACTCTTGTTTGAAGTATTTCCTGTTGGGTTACAAGGATAAAAAACTTGTTAGAATAGTACTTACATGACACCTGAGCAATCAGGTGCATAAAGTGATTACAATGTTATTACCTTCATCAACTCCCACGAAGTATTGTTACTTTGAGAAGCATCCAACACAGCCTTGTATGCAGGGTTGGAAATAGCAGTGGCAGCTAAGACACCCACTGGTTCTCCAGGAGTTATTGCACTTAGAAAATCTGTGGCATCATCTTCCTTATACCTAAGTTGCATGATTGAATTGCTGCAGATGTTTCTCACAGTTCCATCATAGCATATAGTTACGTCTCGCAAGATGGCCATTAGACTCTTGAACAGAGTTCCTGGTTCTGTTAACCCTCTTGAAGAGCGGACAATAGCTTCTCTTGTAGATATAGCATGTACCAGCTCCTCGTAAGGATTGAGACCATGAAAATATGAACTTTGCACAAGACCATAAGCCTCTGAAGGATGCTCATCTCCAACAGCTGGGTGTTTATTCACAAAAGTTGAGAAACAGTCCTCCACTAGACGGCTAGAGTAAAATTTTCCCTCACGGTAAAGCTGCAGGCCAACAAACCCAACCTGCTGAACCACTTTTGACATTGAAGGGTCGCTTTTAGGATCAATCAGCAGCCCAAGATGAGAGTGCTTCACAACAAAATCCGAAATTTGCTGCTTTACTCCCTTCAGATTGTTGTCAACTCGCATTTCCACAAATTGGCTTTTTGAGCACCTTGACTGTTCAAGAATAAGTGACTGTTTTTGAATGCTCTTTTGTGCTTCCTCCAACAGAACTTTGGGAACATTAAAGTCTTGAAGGCTTACACTAAAGCCATCCAGAAGTAAAAATTCCATCAACAAGGGCTGCAGCACATTCAAAAATTGTAGCGCCTCTCCTGGACCCTTCACACAAAGAATGGAGGATACTAGTTCTGAGAATGAGGCCTGAACAGATTCTTTGTCAAGGTCCAGTTTCATAACAGTCCTGTCCCTGACTAGGTGCCTGTCCCCTTGACAAGTTAATTCTTCTGGCAACGCACCTTGCACTATTTGTGTGATTGTCCAAAACGGGTTTGACTTGACCACAGCAGGGGCAGGAAGTGAATCCGACAAAAACATTGCCAACTGATTAGCTGATTCTTTGCTTAACATGGTTCTGGAAGACATATGTTTCAGAGCTAGCAAACTGTCATTAGCTAGCTGGAGATTTATGTTCCCACTGTGGGAACTAGTCAGTTGTTTCTCCACGCTGAAAAGCTCCAACGCTTCAGCTTTTGCAGCAAGCGATTGTGGATAATAAATGTGCACGCAATCACCATCAAAGTCTGCCGAAAGAGGGGAACATATCAGAGGATTGATTTTGACTGTATGATCATCGTGGATATATACATAGAATGCCTGCAGAGAATGCTTGTGAGTACTAGGTGGCCTGTTAAGGAATACAACATCACCATCAACGATCCTCCTGCTGATCGTTTGACCGACTTTGAGTGTAGTGTGTCCTTTCGATCCTACAGTGATAGCATATGTTGCTTGACCATCTCTGTAAGTCAAACACAGTCCCTTATCAACCACCTCTTGCAACCTGTTGATGTTGATATCCGTTACTTGTTCTTCAAAAGTTATTCTTTTAGCCACTTCAGAAGGCAGTCCAACTACATCTACTCCAATGTAGGGATCTCCGGTAAGTACGCTGCGTGATGAAAAACCTGACCCTTTGCTGATAAACAGCGTCCTCATCTTCTCTAGCCACTGTTTTGTTGATAACTGAGATGAATCAGTGCTTACAGCAAATCTCTTAGTATTGTCTTGAGGACCCTTCAAAACAAGAGATAGAAGTTACCATGGATCATAGGGAACACGATAAATTAGTCATAAATAAGTTTGATCAGAACATAAATGCAAGTAGCACTGTTAAATCATCACAAACAGATGGTTGGTTCATCAGCACTCCAAAAAACACCGCAAAGGTGCAGGGATTTGTCTAATTCTAATGGTTCAAAATAATGTGTGGTCAAATGTTACTAAAAGCAAGACATGCATCTGGCCGAGTGTGCTCAGAAAGCTCTTAGGTATGAAAAGTCCACATTTTCAACTTTTTAAAACACTCAGAGGATGAACACCATCCTATTGTTAATGTTCCTATCATCTTTTGTCAAATACACACAAATGCCAAGCTGAGTTCAAGCGAGCTGATCATAATCAATCCTAATTCTTAACTTGGTGATAATTTAGAAACAAGCTTTAACAGTTTGACTCAAGCTTGGTTCATTGGAGCTTGAACTAGTTTGCAGCTATTCTCTAATTGAGCCACAATTGTTCTGACTGTGCTCTTCATAAAGCATGAAAATATAATTAATTAAGTTATCAACTTTAAAGTCGTGTCACATACCCTTGTAGTGCCCCTTAGATGTATGTATTGGGCGATAGAAAGTTGTAGATCACTCGATTCAACTTCATGTGACTCGAAGTTTGGGGAACCAGCTCTTGATTTTTTTATCTGCTCTATCTTTTGAAGTACCTTCTTCAACAGAGCTATCGAGATGTCCTGAAATGAGAAGCAAGTAGAAAATGGCAAAATACAGCCTTGAACCAGTCAGTAAAATTACAAACCACCAGGAAGTGCACAGAAGATAACTCACGTAGGACATGATGCTCTGCCCATCTGTGAATTCTGGAATATAGAGACAATTAGGGGGTACTGGAAGGTATTTCATCACATATCCAGGCTGCGCGATGTATCCCCGTGCATCTAGCTTTTTCTTCGTGTCATTGGAAATCTTCTTTAATATATTCAGAGCCTAGCAAATAATGCAGGAATCAAGTAGTAGGTTGTTGGATACTTGGAGTTCACAAAAGCTACAAAAATATCTTGAAAACAAAACTAGATGAGATCATTACCTCTTCTGGAAGCAATGTCCTACAGTGGGAGGCTCCGCCGTGGTGAAATCCATACTTATCAAGGAAGTTCCATGAGCCTTCTCTCATGTGCTTCCTAGGGGGTGCTTTCAACTCTAAACGAAATGCACCATCTGTTGTCTTGATTTCCTTCAAAGATAGTGCCGGGAGGTCCTATAAGAAATAAATGATGAGAAACATCAGCTGCCACTCTTCCAGACTACACATGTTGTAGTATCAGTGCTGGCACCAGGCTAGCAGCAACTGCTGATGCTGTGGTTGGCCATATCTTCAAAGTTCCAACAGTACTACATCAGACAGTACTACTAGATTATGCATACTGTAAGCTTTAACAACGACAAGTCAACAACCAAGCATAAAACTGATTAAATGAACACAGTGCTATTATGTTATTCCTCCTCTGCCTAGATATAACAACTCCCTGATCAATGACTTCATTGCAAAAGAACCCACCATGCACCTACTTATTTATTAACTTGGATTTGACAAGAAGAAAGAACCTGGAAGCATATGTATACAAGAGAGTAATAAAGTGAACACTACTATATTAGTAATGTTGGCTATGTTTTCTCCAAACCGATTTTTGGTTAATGTTAAACACTAATTGAACTATATTATTTGGACTACATACGAATGAGGTTAAACTTAAAACGCTGTAGTACTTGGTTTCTGCTGTGTATATTTCCATAGCGCTATATATACCAGTCCCAACAGTGAAGTATTGAGTCTATCTACTTCAAGGCAGAAGATGAATATAAAAATGTTGGGGTTGCCAAGTACCCGACAATAGTAACATGACGTTGCTGACACATTTTCCTTTCCATTGCTTTGTTTAACCTGAGAAATGAAAAGATATCATAAATTATAAGCCAAGGTGAAACATCTTGATTTAGATTAAAACAGGTAAAACCGTATAGAAAAATAACAAAGTAAGATTTTGCTGTTTTGGCCTATATGTACCTTTCCTTTCTTGATACGAAGGCACTTCAAACATATCAAGCTCAATAGTTGCCTAAGTTCACTAACATGGCAAGGATGATATATGGGTACAGGCAGCTCAATGTACCCAAAATGCCCTAAATAAGCATATAAATTTGATTGTTAACAAGAGAAAAAGGGATATTCAATTGCTAGCGCACAATGATTGGGACATGAAGAAAACTAATAAGTCATTGTGTTAGAACCTTCGCATTTGCCGTTTTCCGAGGCACCACAGGACTCACATTTTCCTGTTTCCAGTGGTAACCCAAGGAAAGGATTTCCAAGCTGACTGGGATGAGTAACAGGACAGTCATTTATAGAATAAGTACACTGCATAACAGAAAAATGTGTTTATTAGTCATGTATGGAAATAACAAATATAATGAATTGGGAATTGTGCAGAATATAGCCTTGCCATAATTGTGTGAAACAAAACGAAAGGAAAGAAAAGGTTTAAAACTTTAAATCCATATAGATGGAGGAGGGGAATGCAACATTATGCACTTCAGTCCGTAAAATGTACATTCATAGATTGGCTAACAAGTGACAATGTCCCGTATCATTCATCCAAAAGCAAAAGAAAAAAATGTTGGAATTTAATGTTATCCATATCACAGAGCCCACAAGGAGCTCTCGTGGCGACACTCATCTTGCAAAAAAAGATAGCAAATCCAAAGTAATTATTGCAATTGCACAGCTCAAACTATGCTTAGTAGGTCAATCTCAACGGATGATTTCAAAAATAAATGACAGAGGAAAGGAAGGATTTCCCAATGGACATGTGTCAGCATCAGGAGCAGTTCCTCAATCGTGCTCCCTAGAGCTATAAAGCTACAATCTGTCTCTCTTATCAGAAGGCAGTACCTTCGAGAGATCAAACCCACGATGGTTTTAATTCTGCATTCATCTCTATGCACCAGCATTATTGTTAAAAACATCAGAGAAGGAGAACTTACGATCTCATCCTCGGTGGATAGGCTAAGCTTTATGCTCTTGATAGAACCTTCAGCGACCAGTATTGCCGACTGGTCCTCCTCCATCTCTCTGCAACAGACGAAGGCAGAAAGCAGTGTCACAGATACTGTGAAAATTATAGGTAACAAAAGAAGCGAAAATATCAACAAGCTAGAAACAACCATTGGTCCAAATCACACGGCGTGAAACAGCAAAACCGAAACACGACACAAATTAAACGACCCAAAAAGACGCAAGACTTGAGCATCTTAATAAAATCAACAGAAAACAGCAAACCCACACTCCCAGAATTTGGATACAAGCCATTGTAAATGTTGGCATTTTGTAAAATGCCACTGCAAATCAAATTTGCTTCGATTTTGGCCATGTTCTTTTCCACTTTCCCTTGGATTTTAGTTTTCCATGAGGAGCACTAATTAATATTCCATTTGGGAGTGCCTCTGCCTCCGAGCAAGTTAATTAAGCCAGAGCTGCTAAATTAATTTGGTTTGCTCCTCCTGCTGAAGGCCTGAAGCAGTGTATCCTTCTGTGCCTGCTCTCAAGCTCATCCGACTACCTCATCCCATCAGAGCTGGTTGTCAAGCTCTGGCCTCACGTCACGATGTCCCATTTGAGCCCAGCGTTGAGCCAGTGACAGCACGCTCGACATCCGCTCTATCCATACAGCCAGAACTGCTCCTGCAGCAAGGTGAGCCTACCCACGCCCCCCCCAACACACACACGCTTTGATCAGGTAGTTTTCCATCAGATCATGCTCTATTAGCACACTATTACCCCAGCTAGCTTCTGTGCATGGCTACCTATACACACAGTCCAACTAGCCAGGAATAGGAGCAATTAAGTTGTGGTGTTTGCTAATTCTTAGCAGCCAAGAACTGCGTGGAGTCCGGTGCATCGGACACTTGGCATGTATCAAAATCTAATTTCCTAAACACGAACTGATCAACCCACCCAGGACCATTCGGAATCCCTGTAGTCCTACGCTGATCCAAGCAAACCCCCTTTTTCCTTGCAAAAAAACCATCAACAAGCGCCAAAACTCGAGCCAAAGCAACCCCCAAAAAACCAACAGGTCAATCCTCCAAGGACCATTCGGAATCCCTCTTGCCCTACACTTACCGCAAAAACCAATTTTTTTCCTAGCAAAAACCCATCAACAGTAACAGAAACACCGCAAAAACCACACTCCATACAAGCCCCAAATGCAGAGACGCGAACCACATCAACCACCCAAAACCCGAGGCGAGCAAACAACCCGCCCCCAAACCCCTCCATTCCCAGGGGCAAACCGCACAGGCCGCCGCCCAATCCCCGATCGCCTGAACCCAGCCCACATTGGCGGAAACGGGACAGAAGCCCCAGGTCGGAACCCGCGCTTACCAGACGCGCCCCCGGTCGTCGTGGCCGTCCTCCGCCGCCGCTGACCCCTCCCCTTAGGCTCCGCTTAAACCCTAGCGCGGAGGCGGAGGGGGAGGGGAGGAGGGGCTTAGTGCGGTACGGAGAAGCCGAGAAGGCGGATGCTTATGGAGAGGGGAGAGGAGGAGGCGAGGAGTGGTAGTGGAGGCGCTGGTGTGTGGGGAAACCGGGGTGGTCAGCCGAGGCAGGGTGGCGCTCCGGTCTCAGACACAATTGGGAGGGGAGAGGAGAGGTTGGGGTTGTGGTGCGCAGGTGACAGGTGAGGTTACCACCCGTGTCGTGCGGCGGCTTAGGTGCCTGCCACCCGTTTCACTGGCCAGTGGGGTACGTGGATGGGACCCACCTGGCGGTGGGTCGTGCTATCGGAAACTTCGGTAATGGGAATTGATTCGCTCTTGCCGTTGGGAGACGAGAGACTGCCTTGACCGGGGCGCATTTTTCGTACGGGTACCAGGGGAAGCACACAAAGAAATACAAACATCACAACTACACACGTGTGCCGATTTTCTGTATATACTAATAAGTTAATTAGAGGTTTCATGATTTTCAGAGCGTCAAAACGTATTGTCTTAACGCGTATGTGTGTATTTGTTTTTATTTTTTGTGAGTGCACATCAACTTGAAGTCGAATACGGGTTAAGTCACACAACGGTACCTGCCAACTAAGGTCCTGTTTGGCAGAGCTCTGCTCCCATCATGGAGTGAATCTGTGAAGCTCGCTAAACAAGCTTTTTCGAGAATCGCCCTGGGTGATTCCGTGAAGTGATTCTCCGAAATGATCTAGAGCCTGGAGTCAAAAAGTCGCTTCTCCGATTCACTCCCAACAAAGAGTCATTTCTCCATAGAGTTTATCCTATGGATTCAGTTAGAGAATCACTTTCAATGATGTAATCACTTCTCTCGAGAATCACTTAACAGAGAATCGAGAATCAGAGGGAGCTCTACCAAACAGGCCCTGAGCAACGCTCATTTCTCGCATGGGAAGAGGGGATTGACGTGGTGGTTGTGTAGAACTAGCTTTTGTTGGGAAGGCCTTCTTGATTTTTTTATTCAGTATCAGTCTAATAACTCACTATTTTAGTTTATCATATACTCGCTCTATACAAAGTTATAGTGTGTATTTTCTCTTAATATAAAGACTAAGTAGATATTGAAAATAACTAGATCACCTTTAATTATTATCTCTAAGCTCTATATTCCATACATGCATGTAAAAAATATCAAGTAAATTTATGGATGGGTATGTGGTCTAGTGGTGGGAGCGATTGTGTTCATTCCCCCACTTACCTGGGTTTGATCCCTATGATTAACGCAGTGTAATGTATTTATTTAGAATACTTAGGTTTTTAGCTTATAGTTTAAAGTCACTTTTTAGCATTAAAAGCTAATGACTTTTGTATGTGATAAAAATTTTATCTAACTTTAGTGTTATTAGTTTACCCTAAAAACATCGGCTTTTAGTTATATGGAGGCTTATGACTTTTGATAAAAGAGCTATTCGTTTGGTTAGGCTTTATCTTTTTAGCTTTTAAACTGATGAAAAAGCCCAAACAAACAGGTTCTACATTCAGTGAGAAAAAACACATACCCGCATCCTGTAGGACTGTAGAGCCCCTGCAATTTTTTCTAGCGCGTGTAGTGAATGCGCATGTGTGTGCACGGGTGTGTGTCCTTCTCGTACTCTAAAAGAAACAGCATAAAAAAATATTAAGTAAATATATATTTATTAGGGGTATAAAGGAAATCACACTAATTTGTAATGGAACATGAAATATGCCATATAGTTATGGACAACACCATTTAAAAAGATGCTCTATAAGCTTGGATGGATGGAATATATACTATTTGAAACAGGGTAATTTCGTATTCGTAATTTTGCAAGATATAGTACAATTATTGTATAGATCATGTAAATTACTTTGTTCTAAGCTGGGCAACTTTTGATACACCTGATTCCTATTACGGTATGCTTCAAATGTCATTACTGTGCTATATAATCCGTTTAATTTCTTGTCATTTTAGTTTAAGATAGAGATTTTGCATGAAAAATGCACTTCTTGCGGAAGATCCTACAAATTACTATGTTCTAAGTTGGCAAACTTTAAAATACTTATACACCCAGTTTTGGTTTGTTATGTTTTGCTTCTTACGTCATTCTTATACTATATATAACAGGAATAATTTGTTTACTTGTGAATATAGCTTAGAATATATAGGGTTGGCAAATAAGCTCGTTTAGCTCGAATAAAATTGCTTCAATTACAGTAATTAATGGGTTCAAAATTGAAATAAGCCCGTTTCGAACGAAAAATGGTTAATGAGACTTGGCTCAATAGTGGTTCATGAGATCAAATTTGAAATAACCACTTAAATGGTAAGTAAAATGATTTTATGTTGAATTATATTAATTTTAAAATAGTTCCATAATAGCTCGATAACTAGATCTAGGTACATCTACATGTTTGGGAAGGAAGTAACGTCTTATTAATTTTATATGAAACAATGATGCAATTCTTGTAGAGATCCTGCAAATTACCGCACTTAAAATACACTTGGCCTTTATGTTTGTTACGTTATGCTTCGAAGAGATAAGAAATAGTGGATATTCTACAGGACATTATGGTTTATCAATGGGAGATTCTCATGGGAGAAAAAGAGAAAAACTCCCAGAAGAGAGATGCTGAGATAGAATGAAGAAATCGTTTTGTATGATGTCTCCCGCGTGGGGGGCGCATCGAGCACAAACCACCCTTGCAATAAGATAATAAGAAATCTAATTACAGCAACTATTCCAATTTGAATAATACAGATAAAGATGTATTGCCCTGTAACACTAGAAGGTGGAATGGTATGTTAGAAAACACACCACACAAACAAAGAAGATAATAAAAAAAAAAGGGCCAAAGGCACATATTTAATGTAGAAAATCCAAATTAGAAAAAAAAATACTCGAGCAAACAAAAACGATGATAAACTATGTGTTAAGGATAAAATAATTGAAGATCAAATTTAACGTAAAAAAACCCTTACGAGAAAAACCATGGAAAACAATCTACTGTAATGGTTCTATGTTACATGTACAGAGGTATAGTTTATATCTCTACTACTTTTAATTATGAGTTGGTGGTGGTGGTCTGTTCTCCCTCAGGATATACCGACAAAATCGTCATTATCCCGATCTTCTATACATTGAGGAATGGAGAAAGTTTTAATTTGGTTAGATATGCATGCATGTGTGATCTGCGGCATATCAAATTCTTATCTCAATCAGACGATTCTATTTCTAAATATTGCACGACCGATTTTTTCCATATATTGCACGCATACAATTCTGAGTTACCATGTGTCTTTGAGCTGCTATATGCATCATTTCCATTAAATATTTACTTAGATGTGTAGATAAAATCACCTTTTCTTTTTATCTAATCACGTATGGATTTGATTCCGGCCGACCAACAGCATGCGTATGACTATGCATGAGACGACTAGATAAGTTTGTTATCTCTATCTCTACTAATTCTAATTAAGCATTGATAATGGTATGTCCGTTCACTACCCTCACCCGACACGTGTGCACTGCGTTGCTAAGTGGGAAGCAGGCAGTAGCTACTCCGGTAGATCGGATTAGATCATCTCATCGCGGGAGGTAAGTGAATATGCATGACTCATTTATTGCTTTCTTTTCTCCTATTGATCTTGCATTCGAATCAGCAACGATTGCTCCTGATGCTTTTCGGATTGGATTGATTGATTCTCTTCTGAAGGAATCAGAGCTCCGATTCATAGAGTTTGGTCTCTTCTCGCCTCATTCCCTTTTGTTGTCTTCCTTATTTTATGATTTCTTAATTTGGATTCCATAAATATCTCCTTAGTTACTAAATCATATAACCCAATTGCTTCTTGCCTCTCCTGCAGATGTGTTTAGCTTATCCGTTGAGCAGAGGTAATTGGCGACCTTCCTGATTTCGTCGATGCGACGTAGGGGCAGGCCACTGACAGTGGGCGGCAAGATAGGTTGGTGGTGCTCTGTTGAAGCTCGCCGCGATCGATGATGTAAATAGATTGAGGGAGACGCTTGCAGGGGGAGACGAGGAGACGGTGGAGCTGGTTGATGGGGTGAGGCTATGATATGACCGGAGCAAGGTGTACGAGCCATACACGTCGCTGATAGTGGCAACCACATACGGATGACGCCTATCTCTTCGATGCCTTTGTACCCATGGGGCAGCAGGTGATGTCTCTTTCGGTCGATCGATCGATCTCGAATTATGGCGTTACAAATTTACAATCTCAAGTGCTATAATGTTATTATTAAGTTTGTGAAATTAAAGATAATTTTAAGCTTGAGTTTGTAAAAAGGTGTTTGAAATTTGTATGTTTCGATGAGAAATTTGTATGTTTCGATGAATTGATTTAAACATTTAAACACTACACATTCAAAGTGAACATTATTATTCAGATTAGGTTAGTGTTCTTTGCAAATAAATTTTTTATCGCAAATTGAGTTTCCGTTGCATCGCACGGGCACATGGCTAGTAGCAAAAATAGTTCGAGTTATAGCAAACTTGGACTAACAACTATTTTGATAAAACAAAAATGATATGGTAAATTGAGATATTGAGTTATGTCTAACAAATCTCGCTGAAAGGACAGGTGATGTCGCCTAGAGGGGGGGTGAATAGGCGAATTAAACTTTTACAATTTAACAAGCAGCGGAAATAAAACACCCAAAGTTTTCAGTCCGAGTGTCCGGATTTTATCCGGATACTCAGATAAATGTCCGGACTATCCGGGTTTTAGGTTCGACACTCCGGATTGGAGACTTTGAATGGCCGAGGGTATAGTCTCGGACTCTCCGGATTTTACTCCGGATACTCCGGTATAAATGTCCGAGTCTCCGGTTAAATGTCCGGATACTCGGATTGGGTACCTCGGGATGAAATTTGAAATTTCTCCAACTTTTAAACAATCTACTTGAACACAAAGATGATAAATACTAGCAGAACCTAGATCAAGTAGATGCCTAGCGAGAAACTCAATAATCAAATAGATCGGGCAATTTCAAGATTCAAAATCAAATACTAAAGCAAGAACAAAAGTAAGCAAGAATGAAAGGCAAACTTGGAGACGATGATTTTTCACCGAAGTTCGGATCCTTGAGGATCCCACGTCTCGCTGAGGCGGCTCCGTCACACTTGAGTCGGGTCTCTTTCAACCCGCTTACTCCGGTGTTGCACAAATGCACTCGCCGGTTTCAACTCCTTTGACGCTTGAGCCGGGTCTCTTTCAACCCTCTTCCTCCGGTGTTGCACAAATGCACTCACGGTCTTCACTTCTTGATTCCTTCCCTTGCGGAGGCGGAATCCCACCTTCACAAACGTCCTACGGCCAACCACACGAAGAACCGGTGGCTCGTAGGCGACCTCCTAGCCGTCTAGGAGTCCTCAACCTCCAAGAGTAACAAATGCTCACGAAGAACAAGCTTAGAGATGCAATCAAGTGCTCAACAACTCAAATCACACTCAACCCGAGCACTATCCTCTCTCACACCCAACCCTTCACTCAAAAGGGGATCACTAAGATCTAGGGTTAGAGGGGCTTTTGGGAGCTTAAGAACACTGAGAATACACCCCAAAGGACCAAGGAACCATCCCAAAAACTCTGTTGCAACGGCTACCCAAGAGGGGGCTTTAAATAGAAGTCCCCAAAAAAACTAGCCGTTTGAACTGCGCACAGTCCGGACTATCCGGACATTTAGTTCGGAGTGTCCGGACATTTAGTCCGGAGTGTCCGGACTTGACTCAAGAACCCGATTTAAAACGAGCATAACTTTTGATTCCGGACTCGATTTAAGTGATTTTGGACTTTATTGAAAGCTAAGAACAAGGGCTACACAACCAACAAGGTCTCACTACCCAAATCTCAAAGGATAAATCCAGATTTCACCAAGAGTCCAAGGAGACCTACAATTCTCACATTCCGCACCACCAACACCACTCTTTCTCTAAATTTCACAAGGATGAATCATTTGAGCACTTGACACATCTAAAAGTCATTCAACGGAGCATCCTCTTAATAGTACGGCAATCCTTAGACACAAATTAAATCAAAGATAATACAAGTCCGAAATAGTTACTTGTCAGTCTTCTTTCTTAACTCCGGTGCATGAAGACCTTCACCAAATGATTGATCACATTTTCGCCTTGTCCAACTTGACTCGATTCACCTCATGAGACTCTTGTCCTATCAACCTTGACTTGATCATCCTCTCCGACGATCTCCACGCCAAGTCGATCTTGACTTAGTCCTCAACTCTTGGTGACACCGCCGCCTTGTTGACCTCGACTTAACGGTCATCCTTCAAGATACCTTGGTCATCATGCACACACGGGACCTAATTCTTTCCAAACCACTCATGAAAAGCATTAGTCCCAAAAGCTCAATAGATATGAAGAAATTGATATTTGTGAGCAATTAAGTACCACAAGTGTTTCATATAAAGAAGCATAATATAAATGGAAACACTTGACATAATAAATGTTCTCTACTAAGTGCATCATGATGAATATGTAATTGATCTATATGCACTAGAGAGATAATTGCCGATCGATGAATCAATTAAATCATGGCAAGGATCACAGTCTTTACTTAAATGAAGCACATGATGGAATATACATGAATTGTACATGTGCAAATAATATTTGAAATAAGAGTAAATATGTGATCCAACTCTAGATTAAACTTCACTAAGAGAGGTGCATGAGAAGATACACAACTAAGATATACATGCACCAAGTCAATCTATAGCAATGTGAAGTTTAACTCTAGTTAATACATGCATACTAAAAGCAAAGCACATAATGAACTCAAATGATATATATACACAAATAAATATGACATGAAACAATGTGCATATATATAATCAACATGTTACTTGGAGTTCACTATGCATTTGCACAAAAGGAATGCAATAACAAATATAGAATAGATACCAAAATTGCATACCTTAACTTTGCTTAACCATTCCACTTGATTTTCCTCTAAATAGATGAGACTAATACTCAACTTAGCAATAAACATGTTAGTCTCATAGCAATATAATCATATTAGAGGTTTGTCATTTGTTAAGCACTAAGTTAAGCATTTACTCAATTACATAGATTGTCATTATATGCGTTTGTCATTAATCACCAAAATAACATAAGTGCCTAGATGCACTTTCAATCTCCCCCTTTTTGGTGATTTATGACAAACTTATTATCAATTGCACCAAATGACAATAAAACAAGCATGAAGAAACAATAAGAGATCATACTTACAAAATATCCCTTTTTGTATCGATTAGGGGACAATTGATAAATCCATAAATTCAATTGATAAATCCATAAATTCTCCCCCTTTTGTCATTAATCCCAAAAAGGTGCTTAAGAGATCCTTATTGTTCATTCAATAAATTTTCCCCTTGATTGCACACTCAATAAAAGGATTAGGAGAACAAGATAAAAATAAAAATAAGGAGCTAGGAATAGGACAATAATATTAAGCTCCCCTAAATCTAGGCAACATATGATACCAATTATATCCAAGATTTAGGTAATAGATTTTTCAAATGATACCAATTTAAATGTAGTCATGATTCACAATAAGTAAGTGATGCTTAAATCATGACATATGAATATGATTTCATATGGAGAATATTCATTCTTTAAACATTAAGATCATATAGCAAATTTATATATCTTAAGCACATGCTTATGATCCAATTAAATTATAACAATCAAGATCATGAAACAACATTGTATAATTAAGATGCACTTTCATGATCAAGAATTTCATAAATTTATCAAGGGTATACCTCTTTGCAATGTGTCACCCATATGTATCTTTTTAATTCATGATAATGCCAAATGCAAGTTAGATGACAATTTTAAAAGCAATTCAGACTTAGAGAATACCTCTTGAAGAATACTAATTAATTGATACCAATTGAAACTAATTACATATACCGATTGATGATACCAATTAAAAGGAACAACACCATTTAGAATAAGACAATTGAGCATAATGGTGTGCAAGGACATTATTAAATATGGTCAAAACAAAATACGTCCCTTTGTCGGTTTTTGTCCACCGCATGCTCGAATCGGTCATGATCACCGCGCCCGGCCTTAGATCCCTCGGACTATGGAGCTCTTCTCCATTTCCTTCATCCCACCGTCGAAGGTGACCCCTTTTCCAATTCCTTGAACATCAATAGACAAGCACACGATTTCCGGGAACAAATATCTTCTAATTTGACCCAAGTTAGTTTGATAATGTCTAGGTACAATATGCATGATATAAAATGATAAGTATGATAATACTATTTGCATGATAGATACCAATTGAAGATATCATTATACCAATTTACAATGAAAATATTTGAAACTCATTCAAATTTAATCTTGACATCCACTTGTAAGAGAGACAATGGGTAAAACACATTCAAACTCACTCTTGAACTTACAAGGGAAACTTTCTCTTTTCTATAATAAACTCCGAGTTATGCAAGAGAGGAAACATTTTGATGCTAAGTTACAATTAAATCCAATTTCCTAAAGAACTTAGCCAAATGATGCACTTTCATTGGAATGAAAACTTAAATGGATATGCTCCACTTTGAAGCTTGGAGCAATGAATAACTTCACTTAGTTTTCATTTTGAAAGGCTTGCCAAGATTCTAATTTAAAATTCTCAAAATCTCAAAAGATGTAAATAACAGCACAAAATCGATTATAGCTTTTAAACCATCGCTCAAATGCAAAAATCATCAACGTGGAAAAGATCCGTCTCGAAATTCTCTTCGAGGGCTGTGAAGACCGAAAATTCATTTGAGCAAAGGAAAACCCCGAAAAGCTATAAACTTGAAATCCCCGAAAACTTGAAAATAGTGAATGCTGAACCGAAGGTTTCGGGAAAAGAAATCTCGCTTTAAAATGGTCCTTAGGATGAAAACAAGAGCAAATGAGCTCCCAAATAATTTTAAATGAATCATAGAGCCATGCATTGGGTTACCTTAGTTTTCATCACAAGGAAATACTCAAATCATCTTAAGGTAGGCAAGATTTCAAAAATGCAATGTGCTGAAAAAATTCAGTTTTGACGTTTCATTGAAGCTTTTGACAGGGCTGAAAGAAGGTTCAAACAAAGTTCATAAATTCTGAAAAAATTAGACAATGAAGTCCAACTATAGAGGATCAATTCTTATAAAGGTGGTCCCTCAAATTATACTCTGATTTGGAGATACAAAATCACAAATCAGCTCAAAACTATGCAAAAGTCTGAATTTTCAGCCTTTTGATCAAAGTGAAAAAAGCCATAACTTTTTCAAATGAAGTTAAAAACATTTGAAATTGAGCATAAATGTACTTTGGACTCCTGAGAAACTTTTCCAAAAGAATTTTTCAAAAGGAGTCTCCAATCAAAAGATATGCCAAATTTTGCTTTGTAGGTATGAATTTCAATCAAAGAGAAGAAAAGTCAAAACTTTCTCAAATAAGGTCAAAATAATTTGAAAGTTTCCAGAAATGAACTCTAGACTATTTAGAAGGTTTCTCAAAAAGAATTTCCTTAAAAGCACATTTCGTTCAAAAGATATGGCAGATTGCGCTTTGGAGGCGAAAAGATAAGTTCAATTTGCGCCGAATGCTCAAAACGCAACCCGAATTGGATTTCATGGAGATTTGAACTTTCATGGCTTTGAATGAGTTAGAAATACTATTTCAAGCCAAGAAACATGAAGAAATCCAACTCGAATATCAAAACCCACAATATGCAAGAATGGGTCATTTCGGGTCAAATGAAGAATTTTGGCCAGATTCAAATAGCTATAACTTTTGAACGGTTGGTCGTTTGGAAAAACTTTGAACTAAAGAAATGCTTAAAATGACCAACCCTACGAGTTTTGTATTGACCACTTTTTCAAAAACTCAATAGATTTTAACTTATGAAAATATTTCATTTAATCCAAAATCAAGATCCTATAAGATCCATTTGAGGCCAAATTTGCTATTTTGTTTCTAAAATAGAAACTTTTACTCCGAAAGCATTGTAAAACATTTGAAATACATATTTAAGAACTTTTACAATGATTTTTACAAATATGGGCCTTTTAAACAATAATTTTGACTTTTTGACTAAAGAGGCTCATATAAAGGATATGCATGCATATGGTTTTCAACATTATTCGAACAAGTATCAAATGAAGTCAAATAGCCATGAGATTTTGCAAAAAAGATCCATGGACATCCAAGAGACTTCACCAAAAAGAATTTCTCAAATATCACCCTCCAATCAAAAATAGGCCATTAAGAGCATTGGAGGTTTAGTTTTGACACTAAGTCAAATAAAGTCAATAATCTCGCAAATGAGTTCAAATAAATGTGAGAATTTCTAGATATGAACTCCATATGCAAGAGAAGGTTTTCCAACAAAGATTTTCAATAAATCAATTTTATTTTGAGAGATATGGTGAAAGATGTATTTGAATCACATTAAGGATTAAGATTTTCACCAAATCCTCAAAATGGAACCAAATGAGTTTTGAATGGAAATGTGCACTTATATGGCTTCATATGAGTTAGAGAGATATTTATAAGCCAATTTGCATAATCAAATCCATTCAAATCATAAAATCCAACTTAATGCGAGAGTATGCCAAATAATATCAAAAGAGAGATTTTGGTGAACTTCAAAAGGCATTTTGCAATAAACCTTGGTAAGATTCATGAAACCAATATGAAATGCTCCAAATGATCAAGATAACCATCAAGTACACCATTTAGAGCGGATTCACAGTAAAGAAGACAATTAGATTCTTAAAGAGATGGATTTGGTCAATAAAAGCTTTAACATTCAAGAAACTCTTCATTTTTACAAAATGAGCTTAAATGGGTATTTAAGGTTTTAAAAGGTTATATGAGTTGCAAGTACCCTTGTGAGTCAAATCATAGCATGAAACTTGATTCATTTGGCACAACTCACTTAAGTGCAATAATATGACCATTATGGGTCAAATATAGTTTTTCGGTGAGTTTCAAAATCAAACAACTTTTGCTAGGTTGGTCTTTTGAAAATCTTTTCAACACAAGAATTGCTAAGAATGACCAACTCTAGGTTTTTCGTTTTGGAATTACTTTCAAAATCATTTTACATTTAATTCTATGAAAATTATAAGTTTAAATCCAAAACAAGATACAACTATCTAGGTTTTGGGCATGAAACTCATTTTCTTTTGAAATAGATTTTGTAAAGCCAAAACCTTTGAAAAATATTTCAAAAGCATTTGTATACATTTTGCAACTAGTTTTTCATAAGAATACTAATAGTATGCAAAATTTTGAGTTTTGGCTAAATGGCTTGATTTTGAAAATATATATTAGCACTTATATAAATATGGGCACATGTAGGGATGTAATATACATGGATATGAATTAACACTCCCCTTAATGTGCCACTAACTCAAACTTGCTCAAAATTGCAATCAACACAACTAATAAGCATGAGCAAGAAAATGAACAAGTAATCTAAATTGATTTTCATGAATAATGCAAAATAACCTACACAAGGCTACAAGCTATAAGAATCAATTTAAATACTTGTTACCCGAGATGGCATTGGCTCATGATGGACTTGATTATCTTCATGCTTAGTTCCAACTTGTAATTGATGAAGTCCTTATATTCTTGAAGAAGCCAAGTGTCCAATCCATCTCATATTACCTAAAAATCTTTTAGGCGGTTTTTGGTACCCAATCCTTGTTGGGTCCAACAATGTTAGTCACAATAGATTTAGGAACCCAAATGGCCCTAATTTGGATATTATTGAATTGACTAACACAATTAGAAATAGGTTTGCAATAATTATTCCTCCTAGGCAATTGATTGGCATTTTTATAATAATGTTTAGGAGGACAATAATACTTTGCAAAACTATTTCTAGTTTGATCTCTTCTAAGCACATGATTATTAAAATTATGCATTGGCTTAAAAGATCTAGTATATCTAGCAAATGTTTTGCTATTGTTATTTCTCCTAAGCAATATATTTGAATTGCCTTGAGTAGGCTTAGGAGTCCTAACAATTTTAGCAAACCCATTTCTAGATTTACTCTTCCTATGCAAATGAGCATTATCATTTTGAGCGAGCATAGGGGACTTGACAAGTTTGGCCAATGCATTACCATTCTTGTCCTTCCTAAGCAAATAATTATCATTAATAATAATAGGCTTAGGAATGATACCTTTGGGACAATCCTTACCGATATGCCCCTTTTTCCGACAATTGTAGCAAGTATGCTTTGAACGTCTCCTTTTCTTGACTTGCTCTTTGTCGGTTTGCCTCATTGTTGATTGTTGTGGCTTGATCTCCACTTTGTTAGGGCACACGGAGGAGAAGTGGCCCTTCTTGTTGCATCAAAGCACAATGATCTTCATTCTTGCATTGTGCTTCTTCTTGCTCTTCTCCTCTCGGAGTTGTAGCCGAGTCCTCGCTATCTTGAGGCGCCTTGGCTTGCTCAAGATCTCATCGAGAATGGCTTTTCCTTTTACGCACTTCTTCAAGTCATTTTCTAATCTAATGACTTGGGCCTTGAGCTCTTTATTTTCCTCTACAAGATTAGCATCTAGAGACATAGAGGAACTAGAAGAAATTTTATTAGAGCAACAAGGTAAATCATCGTTAGAAGTGGATATGCATTTATTTGATGAAGTATTAGAGTTGACATTTAAGCATTGCATTTCATCAACTAAATTACATGAAATTCCTATATCCACCTTAGGCTTATGAATTTCTTTAAGAAGGAGGGATTCATGATTTTCTTGAAGCATATTAAAATCATTTTGAAGTAATTCATGTTCAAGCTTCAAAGTTTTATATTTCTTTTTCTCCCTCCCAAGACATTCATTTAGCTCCTTTAACATATTCATAAATTCTTCACAAGAGAGCTCATCATCATCATCATCATCACTTACCTCATTCTTACCTTTTGCCATGAAGCAACGGATTCGAGATGTGAGTGAATCTTCATCGTCACTTGAGGCGGAGGTTGAGGTTGATGGAGATGTTGGTTCTTCATCACTTGAGCTTGAGATGGAGCTTGAGGTTTCATCTTCCGACATCTCTTCCTTAATGCACTCCTCATTTGAAGACGTGGATGATTCAAATAGATCTTGAAGCTTTATCCACATCTCATGAGCGCTCTTGAGTTCGCATATGCTATCAAAAATTTCATCGCTCACAACCCAAAATAATATGTTAGTAGCTTGAGCGTCGAGATGTAGGCATTTCGTCTCTCCTTGCTTGGATCAACTTCATTCAATGGAGACGAAAAGCCAACATCTACAATCCACCATATTTGGGGGCTCATGGATTTAAAATGAATAGTCATAAGAGATTTCCATAAAGCATAATTTGAGCCATTTAATACAAGTAGATCATTTGAATGATCTACTCCTCTAGTCGACATCTTTAACTCTCTAGACGGTTAAGTCTAATAAAATGAGAGCCCTAGCTCTGATACCAATTGAAAGGACAGGTGATGTCGCCTAGAGGGGGGGTGAATAGGCGAATTAAACTTTTACAATTTAACAAGCAATGAAATAAAACACCTAAAGTTTTCAGTCCGAGTGTCCGGGATTTTATCCGGATACTCAGATAAATGTCCGGACTATCCGGTTTTAGGTTCGGACACTCGGATTGGAGACTTTGAATGGCCGAGGGTATAGTTCGGACTCTCCGATTTTTACTCCGGATACTCCGGTATAAATGTCCTGAGTCTCCGGGTTAAATGTCAGGATACTCGGATTGGGTACCTCGGGATGAAATTTGAAATTTCTCCAACTTTTAAACAATCTACTTGAACACAAAGATGATAAATACTAGCAGGAACCTAGATCAAGTAGATGCCTAGCGAGAAACTCAATAATCAAATAGATCAGGCAATTTCAAGATTCAAAATCAAATACTAAAGCAAGAACAAAAGTAAGCAAGAATGAAAGGCAAACTTGGAGACGATGATTTTTCACCCGAAGTTCGGATCCTTGAGGGATCCTACGTCTCCGCTGAGGCGGCTCCGTCACACTTGAGTCGGGTCTCTTTCAACCCGCTTACTCCGGTGTTGCACAAATGCACTCGCCGGTTTCAACTCCTTTGACGCTTGAGCCGGGTCTCTTTCAACCCTCTTCCTCCGGTGTTGCACAAATGCACTCGCCGGTCTTCACTTCTTGATTCCTTCCCTTGCGAGGCGGAATCCCACCTTCACAAACGCCCCACGGCCAACCACACGAAGAACCGGTGGCTCGAGGCGACCTCCTAGCCGCCTAGGAGTCCTCAACCTCCAAGAGTAACAAATGCTCACGAAGAACAAGCTTAGAGATGCAATCAAGTGCTCAACAACTCAAATCACACTCAACCCGAGCACTATCCTCTCTCACACCCAACCCTTCACTCAAAAGGGATCACTAAGATCTAGGGTTAGAGGGCTTTTGGGAGCTTAAGAACACCGAGAATACACCCCAAAGGACCAAGGAACCATCCCAAAACTCTGTTTAACGGCTACCCAAGAGGGGCTTTAAATAGAAGTCCCCAAAAACTAGCCGTTTGAATCTGCGCAGACATCCGGACTATCCAGGACATTTAGTTCGAGTGAGGACATTTAGTTCGAGTGTCCGGACATTTAGTCCGGAGTGTCCGGACTTGACTCAACAACCCGATTTAAAACGAGCATAACTTTTGATTCCGGACTCCGATTTAAGTGATTTTGGACTCTATTGAAAGCTAAGAACAAGGGCTACACAACCAACAAGGTCTCACTACCCAAATCTCAAAGGATAAATCCAGATTTCACCAAGAGTCCAAGGGAGACCTACAATTCTCACATTCCGCACCACCAACACAACTCTTTCTCTAAATTTCACAAGGATGAATCATTTGAGCACTTGACACATCTAAAAGTCATTCGACGGAGCATCCCTCTTAATAGTACGGCAATCCTTAGACACAAATTAAATCAAAGATAATACAAGTCCGAAATAGTTACTTGTCAGTCTTCTTTCTTAACTCCGGTGCATGAAGACCTTCACCAAATGATTGATCACATTTTCGCCTTGTCCAACTTGACTCGATTCACCTCATGAGACTCTTGTCCTATCAACCTTGACTTGATCATCCTCTCCGACGATCTCCACGCCAAGTCGATCTTGACTTAGTCCTCAACTCTTGGTGACACCGCCGTCTTGTTGACCTCGGCTTAACGGTCATCCTTCAAGATACCTTGGTCATCATGCACACACGGGACCTAATTCTTTCCAAACCACTCATGAAAAGCATTAGTCCCAAAAGCTCAATAGATATGAAGAAATTGATATTTGTGAGCAATTAATACCACAAGTGTTTCATATAAAGAAGCATAATATAAATGGAAACACTTGACATAATAAATGTTCTCTACTAAGTGCATCATGATGAATATGTAATTGATCTATATGCACTAGAGAGATAATTGCCGATCTGATGAATCAATTAAATCATGGCAAGGATCACAGTCTTTACTTAAATGAAGCACATGATGGAATATACATGAATTGTACATGTGCAAATAATATTTGAAATAAGAGTAAATATGTGATCCAACTCTAGATTAAACTTCACTAAGAGAGGTGCATGAGAAGATACACAACTAAGATATACATGCACCAAGTCAATCTATAGCAATGTGAAGTTTAACTCTAGTTAATACATGCATACTAAAAGCAAAGCACATAATGAACTCAAATGAATATATATACACAAATAAATATGACATGAAACAATGTGCATATATATAATCAACATGTTACTTGGAGTTTACTATGCATTTGCACAAAAGGAATGCAATAACAAATATAGAATAGATACCAAAATTGCATACCTTAACTTTGCTTAACCATTCCACTTGATTTTCCTCTAAATAGATGAGACTAATACTCAACTTAGCAATAAACATGTTAGTCTCATAGCAATATAATCATATTAGAGGTTTGTCATTTGTTAAGCACTAAGTTAAGCATTTACTCAATTACATAGATTGTCATTATATGCGTTTGTCATTAATCACCAAAATAACATAAGTGCCTAGATGCACTTTCACTCGCTTAACTCAAAATCCATAATGAAATGGTTTCCGAAAAACCCCGAAGAGTAATTAGGCACCATGGATATAAGTGTGTTAAAAGTTAAAAAAAATAATGAACAAGAAAGATTAGAACAGTCAATCTAAACACTTGTAGTGTAAAAGATAAAGACTTTAACAGTCTTATCAAAATGCTTCTGATGAAGCAATATTAAGCAAATCACCAGTAGATCAAGAGAAAGACTGAAATAGTCAATCCAAACATAGTTATCAACAAAGTAGACGAATAAATATGGGTCTTCAACAAAATATAACTCCGATAAAGTTTAAGTCTATGTAACTGACCTCCTGAAACAAACATTCAATATAAACCAAAATATCACCTGAGGTGCTAGGTAGATAGCGAAGAACTCATAACAAGGATTTTTGACATGCTCCACTTAAAACATGAAATTCGACAAACTGCATACTGAAAATGCACGACATGGTTGAAACTACTTAAAAAAGTTAATATGAAGAAAAACAACGTTGTAGTATCCTACAGAAACAAATTGATTATCGCACTTCAACCTACAACTCAAATTGTCATTAGAGCAAAACTTTCAATAGAAAAATTTTGGAAGAGTATAATATTACTAACAGAATGTCATCAAATTTCAAATTCAGTTATCTCTTCAACTAACATTGGTTGTTGATCGATCGTTCGAGCCGCAGTCCGACCGGCAGCCATCACCCCATTCATAGCAGCCAGGATATCCCAGACGCATTGATGCGTTAAAAAAAAACTACCGTCTCACACTTGCTCCACGCATTGATACGTGCCGTTGAGCAATAATGCAGACAATGGGCTCCATGCTGGCGCATGCGTGCATGGCTATGGAATCAACTAACGAGCTAGCCGAGGTGAGGCGAGGAACCGAAAAAACCAGGGAAACTAGGGCTCGAAAAAAAAAAACTCGGTGATGGGTTTCGTTGGCTCGGTTTAAAATTGCTCTAATTATATTCGTTCATTGGTTAAATATTAAAATAAGTTAATTTCGAATAAAATTAGATTTTGTTCTGGCTCGACTCGGCTTGTAAGCTTGTTGGCTCGATTCTAAAAATACATCCAAATTATAGATAAAATGATATTAAATTAAACTATGTCAATTTCGAAAAAAAGCTCGAAAAAACGAGAACTAGCTCGATTTCCACCTCTACAGGGAACGCCGAACTGACGGGCCTTGTACCTAGGGGTGAAAACAGGACAGGAAATATCCGCCCGATCCGATCCTGAATCTGTTTAAAATCCGTACCGATGTTATCCGTATCCGGAAAATCCGATGTAATATGGGTTAGGATATGGGAAGAGCAATATCCGATCCGTATCCGAAAAATCTCATGTAATATGGGGTAGGATATGGGAAGAACAATATCCGATCCGATATCCGGTAAATATCCGACCCGATATCCGGATAAAATCAGTTATTCTTCCATTAATTTGGTTCATTATTAGATAGATAGAATAGTTGTTTGATACTGGCACTAAAAAACACTACTTTATTATTAAGCGTGAACTTCAACAAATCTATCAACAAACAAATAGAGTGATGACATAATATATTTACCTAAATTGATTTGTTCAACTTATTTGATAAACTTCTTTTCTATTCAAATTACTGGAATTAGTTGAGTCACTAAATTGCACCTCTAACTATACTACTATACTACTATCCTACGTTGAAATAATTATGACTTGAAGCTAATGTTGCAAGGTTAGTGCTTCATTCGTTCTTTTACGTACACAATTATGTACTATACTACTATCCGATTATGATATCCGATCCCGACTCGAATCCGTCAGGTATCCGCTCCGTATTCGAATCCCGAATAATCCGAATATGTATTCGTATATGGGACATCCGTATCCGACTCCGAATCCCAAAAAAATATGGATTAGAATACGAGACGAGCAATATTCGTCCGTATCCGTGTACCGCGTGCTGGAGAGGATGTCAATGGCGCCACTGTACATTGCCAGCTCATGGTGGTAGCCGTTCTGACGTCTTGGCCGGATCGAAGACGAGATACGCGTGGGCGTCCATCCGCTGAGCTGGCGCTTGCCCGCGTAGATGAGCGGCGGGCATTGGAAGTTGGAACATGGCGCTGGTAAGGCTATTCCTAGTGCATGGTAACATACCTATTTAATGCATGCCACATAAGCATTTTTGATGATGTGGCAAGAGAACTAAGAAGGGAGAGAAGAAAGCTGTATCTTGAGGAATATACCACTTGGGCACGAAATCATAGATATTGAAACTTGAATCATTTAAGTGGCCCACAATTCATACTCTCATACACATCTAGTATTTAATTATCTTGTGGGGATTAGGACAATCCCAACCCATAGTTTCCATGAGTGGTTTCTAGAGGAGAGAGAGTGCAATAAATATTCGCTTAGACCTAGTCTCTCCAATGCATAGTTTTCATAGTAGTTTCTATGTAGAGAAAAATTTAATGACTTCATACATGCATCGGATCTAGGAGGAAGGGGATGGAAACCACGATTCTGCTCCCAACGTAAATTGTCTAGTTTTTTTGCGCATCGGTCTACGGGAGAACTTAGTTTCCTGCATGAGAAACCATTTCCCTCTCTCACCTCAATAACTCTATTGCCATGTCACCAATTTACTTATGTGGCAACTCTATTAATGCTATGAAAACTAGCTGACATAGAGCATTGGGACTGCCCTTAAGAAACAATCCATGATACCATGCATTAGGATAGTTGTATCTTCTATAATATCATATGATATGGCAGCTTTGGATATTGTGATAAGATACAATGCACTGTGGATAGCTTAAGCGCCTCGAGTGTGCTGGCATGGCGGCGTGGAAGCGGGTGATGCAGGAGTACTTTCGCTTCCTGCTACAACTTGACGAGGCACGTGGCACGGTCGACGCAGAGGACGGCGCGTGCGTGCCGACGACGGTTGTACTCGCGATGTAGATCAGAAAATCCCCTGGGGAGTCTTCTTCTTGGGAACAGCAGCTTGATCTAGAACACTAGAGCTTTGATATCACTGACTAAAGTTAGAAGCACAACAAAATAACTGAAGAAGATTTAATGTGAAAAAACTCTTGCAGAAAAAACCACAGATTCAGTCTATTATAATAGTTCCATGTTACATGTATAGGGTATGGCTTATATAGCCAAAAGAGTCCGAATTGTAGCAGATTTTGATTAACAACTTATTTAGATAAAATCAAAAGATATGATAAGTTAAGATATTGAGTTATGTCTAACACTATGGGAGGAGAGTTACATGAAGAAATTTTTACAATGGCTTCAACTAATCCCGTGCGGCTATAGAAGGTATACATAAGGGCAATAAGGCCACCAGCACTGAAGTCCTACAAACCATCCCCCATCTGCAACTATCAGAATTCGAATCACAAATCAATAGATAATAAACATAGAATTCAAATAACAAATCAACAGATAATAAACGTAGAAAGTGGAATAATCAGTGTAAGTGGCTTCTGGTGTTTTATCTGAGCCTTTCAAAGTCGCTACTTCTCATTATCATTTCATAAGAATAATTCTCATTTTGGACGTGTGCTTCTCACGGAATAGAGACTGGAAGGTTAATATATTCATTCATTATCTAAAAAAGAATAATTCTCATTTGATTTGATACATTCCTTAGCAGGGGATTACGCCAATCATCACTGGAGTGTCTGTAGGAAGCAAAGCTAGTATGATGCCAGCCCGTTGTCATAGCCACTGCTCCTCCGTGGGCCATTCTGCAGGTTTCTCTCAAACTCCCTCAGGTAATCTAAAAGCAAAACGATCACAAAGAGGATGAATCCACCGAAAGAGCTGCTGCCACCGCCACCGCCGCCACCTCCTCCTCCGCCGAACCGAAATGGCGGAAACCCGACACCTCCATCATCAAGTTTTGGCCCCTTAACTTTCTCTACAATCAGATATCATCTAAGTGAGAAGTGAGAAATTGTGTGTCAAATGTCAATGCAAGCAAAACTATTTTTTTGGCGATTATAAGCAAGACACATACGTGAGTACACCCTCTAAACACATGTCTAGAAAGAGAGACCCCAGGGATAAATCCGCAACCCCATGTCCTACTGAAGCGCACTCATGTGTGTGTAAAGGTGGACACTATGATTTGAACCCTAATGGACGGGGTAATATACCCGCAACTCCACGACCGCACTAAGAAGTGGTTCCGCAATGTAAGCATAACCTTGATGTACACTGAACTTCAGAGTTGAGAGGAGGATGGCAGGAACAGCAGGGTTGTGCAAAATGCCTTTCCATTACCTTTAACTGCACCTGATGGTGGAGATGTGGGACCAGAAAACGATCTGCGCCTCTCAGTTTGTGTCTGGTTTGCACAACATGTTATGTTCTGCAGCAAAAAATTCAGAAGCAATCTGTGTAAGATGCTTTCAGATTTGCTGGTTAGACCACAGATCAACCGAACAAATCGATCGCATATCCTGTTACTTTTAATTTACAAGCTTCAGCAAAATTAACACCTCAGATTTACAGACTGCAGTAACTAACTTCAGTATATGTTTCACATACTCTAATCAGGTGATCGCAAAAAATCAATATTTCTGCCTTATGTATTGTCGAAACTTGAAAACGGTCTCCCACTTATTCCTCCACTGCCCTGAAGTCCGACACATGTGGGCCTATGTTGCAAGCTGGATTCGCGTGCCGTCCCTCCACCCAGATCGATGGGACTCCTCTATGTCTCTCGACCAATGGATCCTGCAACACATTCTTTTCTGCGTCGGCAACAAGAAAGGTCTCAAATCCGTCATTATCCTAACATGCTGACAATGGTAGAAAGAATGAAACAATAGAGTATTCCGTCAGGTCTGAGCGACCCATGATCAGATCCTTCAGTCAATCAAGGATGAGGCTACTTCCTGGGCCTCTGCAGGGGCATCGCGTCTTCACATCCTCCTTAGGGGCCACCTGTGAAGGTTATCTTTCTCTCCCCCTTTCTTCTCTCCTTTCTTTCCTCCTTTTTTTTTTCCTTTTCTTCTCTTCTCCTTTTTGTCTTTGTCTCCTTTTCCTCCAAGGATGCGGCCTTCACACCTCGTAATCTCTTTTGCCTTTGTTCCTTGTAAACTCTTGTCTTTCCGTCTATAATCTATTACACGGCGGTTGCCGTTTAAAAAAAAGATCTAAGAGAGAGAAAAAAAGAAAACTATGGGGCATGAATCTTAGTCGGGATTAGACTTCACAAACAACATCTAAGAGAGAAAAAAAAGAAAGGAAAACTTCTTTGAAGAGAGGAAGAAGAGTATTTTTATAAAACTACATGTACTTTGTTCAAACTATTGCGATACTACATATTGAAGAGAATGTTTCAAAGAACTACACATATATTGACAAATTGTATCAGAAAACTGCACTTTAAGCCAAACTTCGTTCTAGGTAATAGTCTGAAAGCATGGACCCGCTAGCAAGAGACGTGACGAAAATTTCAAAAAACTACCTATCAATTTAACAATGTATCAGAAAACTACATTGTTAACAAAACTTCATTGCCTAGAACGGAGTTTTGTTACAAGTGAAGTTTTCTTACATATTTTGACAATCTATGTGTAGCTATTTAAAATTTCTCTTAAGTTGGTAGTTTTGTGATAGTCTGTACAAAGTATATGTAGTTTACTCAAAAAGAAATTAGCACTGAATTAGGGCTGTTTGCAAATGTAGGGAGCAATTTAATTCTAGAAGGATTAAAACATATTTTCCGTATTTCAAATGGGACTTTAGGGGCTGCTTGATTCGAGACACGTACAAACCCTACCAAGCAAGTTTTTGTCCGAACTTTGGCAACAAAACAAGCTAGAGATCTAATGAAAAAAAATCTTACCTAAATTTGATGGCACATTAATAACAAGCCAAAGGAGTATCAAATTCGATCAAAGGTACCAACCAAATTCATTGGCTTAGAACCAAACAGCCCGTGTACAGGTGTACTCACTCGGTTGAGAGCGGCCGTCGTCCCAGCAACCTCCACAGTTGTCAGCTCAGTTACCCTCGCTCCGTACTCGCCCCCCACTCCTTCCTCCAACTCCGACCTCCCTCGCCTCGCGGCAACCACGCCCGCACGCCTCATTGGCGCACCCAGCCACACGCCCTTGTCGTTTCCGTCGTTTCAACGCCCACGTCGATGCATCCCCACGTCTCGTCTCCCGCCCCCAGGAGCCATCATGAATCCAGCGCGAACTTGTGATTCGGGACCAGCAAATCCTGGTCTCCCCATGAGCATTAACCCGCAGTCGCCTCCGGTTCCGCCAAGGCCGTAGGTAGCTTCCCACGACGCCGTGGAGCGAGCGAAGAGCTCCATGCCGTGCGCGCGCGCCGAGGACGCCCTCCCTTCCGCCGCCGGCATGATCTCCGCCTCCGCTGCCGCCCCGGCGTGAGTGTAATTGCCTACCTCTTAGGAGGTGTTTTGGTTTCTGTTCTCCAATCTTTTCTACCATCGGTTGGTGTGCTTCTTACTTTGTTGCTCTCCCTGAATCTTTCCGAATTCTGATAATGGAGCGTTTCTTTGTGTTTCAGAGGCTCCCTGTCCCAGAAAGTTGGCGGCGACCGGAGATCGGGCGGCTCGGGGCGCGCGCTGCAGCGCTCGGCGCATCTGTCGGCTGGGAGCAGCGACGCGTCGGCACCGGCGGCCAGTTGCTCTGGGGTTAGCTCTCGGTTGAATTGGCAACCAACTTACCATCGTTTACTCCTCACGAAACCACAAATTTTGTTTGGATTCTGGACAACCCTGTTGGGAAAAGCTAAATTCTTGGTAGATAAAGCGAAATTTTAACGGCAAATGCTGCAAAGGCGGTGTCTTTTTGCGGGTGCCGTGGTGCGCAGGGCGCTGTCGGCTTCGGCCGAGCTGTTTGCTTGCCTGCAAATTTCCATGGGGGGCCCGGATGAACTATCCCAAACCCCATTTGTCTACGACTTTCCAGTATTTACAGCAGACTGTACGGTCAACCGACAATCTTGTTGCTTCTTGCTTCCTGGATTTTTTTTTAGATTGCATTAATGTCGCGCGATCGTTTTCGTTGCTCCTTTTTAGGATGGTAAGATTAACGGTGACGGGAGGAGAGAAGAGAACCACGGGGACAGGATGCAGCAGTACAGGTCGGAGCTCGAGCAGGAAGTGAGTGATTCTCCTGAGCTCTGTCCTTGTTTTCACAGTCTAATGTTAGTGCCGAGGGATGCGATGTTTCTTATCCTGTCAAGAATGTGCAGGTCAAGAAATTGCAGATGCAGCTCGAAGAAGAGATTGATCTGCATGTGGCGCTGGCAGATGCTGTTGCGCAAAAAGCCACGCCTATATGGCAGTCTTCTGTGAAGCTTCCATACAAGGTGCAGGAGCTACTAGTGTTCTTGATTTCTTGCGTTTATCATTGCATTGTCATTCCCTGGCCAATCATTGCACTCACTAATCTTGTTTTAACCTTTCATTCTACAGGCAAAGGAGCTACTATTTAACATTGCCTCCTTAGAGAGTACTATTTCGAAGCTCGAAAAGGAGTTAAATGACTTGTATTACCAGCTTTGTCATGAAAGGAATGAAAGGTTACTTGCTGAAAATAATCCAAGATGTCTGCCATCTACATCCCCAGATGACAAGTCATCAACTTGCACGTGTACATGGGAAGAAGTAAGTTTTCTCTGAGTGCCTTTTTTTTTTTCTGATATGAGAGTTGCTGATGGTTTCTTGATTGTCTTTCTTAGCACATATCATCACTGAGAGATTTGAAGTATGGAGGATCTGAGTCAATGAGGTCAATTCAACAAGATTTATTCCCTGAACTGGAATACGAGCAGGATGTTGGAGAAGTGTCTGAAGATAGGCAGGTAGTTCCTTTAAATAGGCTGCTTGAAAAACACCGAGATACTTCTTTGAATAGACTGCTGGAAAAGCACCGTGATGAAGAGGTCCTTTTCATGCCTATTTGTATAGTTTTAACTGAGTTTGTTATGACATATTAGTATATCAAAGATTAATCTTCTTTCTGCAGATGGAAGAATTATGCTCTATGGAAAAAGTAGGCAAGGAAGATGAGAAGATTGACATTTTATCATTTGAACAGTCCATTCTAAAGATAACTAGCATGAAAGGAGGGAATCTCTGGAACAATCCAAATCAGCTCTCAGAGGAGATGGTGCGCTGCATGAGAAACATTTTCCTCCGTCTATCTGAATCCTCCAAGATATCACCAAAGGCATCTTCTGATTGTTCTTCTTCCTCAGCGGAGCGTCTATCAGGTTCTACACTGGCATCTTTCTCAGATTCATCCATAATACCCTCAATGCTACGGAATTCTTCAGTTGACTCAAATCACAACAATGAGATGATGAATGAAGTCAGAAGCTTTGATCCATATAAAGTTAATGGTAAGGGAGCCCGAAGAGATATTGGAAACTATTGTTCAGCAGCTGAAGTATCGTGGATGTCTGTTGGAAAAGACCAACTTGAATATGCATCTGAAGCTCTAAAAAAGTTCAGGTTTGCTGCTGCAACTTCGGCTAAAGCTACCAGTCTAAAGTGGATATATTGCATATTTACAAACATCACTACTGATGTATGAAATAGTGGACTTGTAATTCAAGCATGGGACATGAAACACTAGTTCATATGTTTGAAACTGTTAGCATACGATCTACATTTCTAATTTGATTTTACGATTGATGCCGTAAGTGAATTTACAAACAATTGAACCAGTATGTATGATCCATGTAATTTTTGGTTTGCAGGAAAAACTAAGTTCAAAATTTATTTGGAATTGACTGCTTTTATCATTTTCAGCCCCACAAGAATTCCTTTCAGCATGCCTTTTCCTATATCTGAATGTGTTATCAAACACACTTTGCCATCTCCATTTTGGCATATCTTTGATATATCTTCCATTTACACCCCCAGGTCTTGCTGAAGTGCTAGTGAAAGTAAATACATTTTAGGAATAAAAGAATTCTTAACATCTCTCAAGTCTCAACAAACATTTATCTACAACATTTTCCTAGTTGGTGTTATTTCTGTGGATGATGATGTGCCTCATCCCAGAGCATGTTTTAGTTCTTAATATAAACATTGAATATATGTGTTAAAGCATGTATTTTTCTCAATGTTTTACAGATTTCTTGTGGAGCAGCTATCTAAGGTTAACCCTAGTAGTATGAACTCTGATGAGCGGCTAGCCTTTTGGATTAACTTATGCAACGCCTTGATTATGCATGTAAGTGCAACTTGTTGCTTAAGAGTCTGGTTTTGCAGACAGGTATTGTACTTCAAAAGAATTTCTTCATTTCCTTGTTTATATGTGTCTACTTCAACATTACCATATAATCAGAAATAAGACCCCTCAGTTCAGTTTTTTCTATTCCACACATTTCTTCATTAAAAGTCTTGTTTTACTTTGACTTTTTATCACTTGCATGTTGAATGTTGTACACTAACATTTCTGTATTGGTGTCTATCAGGCATATTTAGCATATGGAGTTCCCCGGAATGACATCAAGCTTTTTTCTCTAATGCAAAAGGTTTGACCAGTATCTCTTCTGTGTTGAACAAAATATATGTCACATTTCTTCAATGAGGCTGTCGATTGAAGTGTGTTAGTGATGCAGGCCTGTTACACAGTTGGTGGCCAGTCCTTCAGTGCAGCTGAAATAGAGTTTGTGATTCTAAAGATGAAGACTCCAGTGCACCGGCCCCAACTTGTATATCCCTTTTCTTAATGCATTTCTTTCCCTTAAGTTCATAGTTACCAAAAACGCGGTTCGACTGAGTCGTGGTACGGGATTCCAGTTCGCAATTCGTCACTTTTTCTTCCAATTTCCATTGCGAACACGAACCCTGTACCCTAAACCGGTTTGGGTTCGACAAATCCGGTTCGCGATTCTCGGGGGTTTACAGCGAATTCGGTAACTATGTTTTAGTTTTCTTATAGTGCCTCTTATTGTTCTCCCTACCTTTTTATATAGTCTTTGATGTTGGCTCTTAATAAGTTCAAAATTACTGAGGAGCACAAGAAGTATTCGATCGAAGAAACTGAGCCCCTTGTGTTGTTTGGACTCAGTTGCGGAATGTTCTCTTCACCTGCTGTAAGTATATGAGCTTGTCACAGTTTTCCCAGAAACATGTGTATGTCCTTCTGATTTCTTTGAAATAGATATATTCATATCAAACACTATTCTAAGAATCATAAACTTTTTTTGTTTTTTGTAATTTTATTTCCTACCTACCCTAACTTGTTTGGGACAAAATGCTTGGTTGTCATTGCATTGTTGAGGTGATGATCTGCTGTCATACAGGTAAGGATTTTCTCTGCAGCATTTGTCCGACAGGAGCTTCAGGAATCATTGAGAGACTATGTCCAAGCCTCTGTTGGTTTAAGTGACCGAGGGAAGCTACTAATCCCAAAGTTACTGCAGAGCTACGCCAAGGGGACCGTCGAAGACTCGCTGCTCGTGGACTGGATCTGCCGTCACCTCACGCCTGATCAAGTTGCAGCCATCCGAGATTATTCTTCACAGCGGAAGCAGCGGCTTCTTGGAGCACGCAGTTTTACTGTTGTCACGTTTGACTCAAAATTCCGGTATCTCTTCTTGCCTGACAACAGTAGCTCCCAGAAGCCAGAACCCAGACAGACGCTCTGAGCTGTGTTGAGAAAAAAAATCCTATCAGCTAGTATATTTGGGCCATAAAACCATTGTCTGCATACTGGAAAATGGTATAGCTAGTTGTATATGATGTAAATTTTTAGAAGAAGGGTATATGTTGCAACAAAGCTTGGAAGCCCCTTGGCTGCACAAAGAACTTAAACGAGGATAGCACATTTGCGAAATTGGATTACTGTGCAAAGTTGGCGACGAAGGTTGTGTTGGATCTCATGGTGTTAAGTACTGTCTTTCATACTGAAGATAATTTTTTGTTCTTTATTTTTCCTATATACCTTTATTTTTCCTATATACCTTTCTTTTTGTAAATTTCTTTCTTGGTCAATTGATTTGTAAGTTACGCTAATAAGATGGATAGTGCCATATAAAGTGAGTTCTTTCACTGGAATATGGCTGCTGCTGGAATGGAGTGAGTTCTTTCACTGTATATTGAATGATTTTGCAATGGGTTGTGATGCTTACTACTTGTATCAATTCTTCTCCCTCTTAATGCATGTATTACGAGGTTAATACGGTTGAAGCTTTTATCCTAAAAAAAAGATCGAACTTTTGAAATATTTGTATCATCTGCCAGATATACCAGGTGTATGCCCTGTGAATTATGATTCCAAGGCCTGGGAAGTTTAAACTAAGCAAAGGATGCCTCCATTTCAATGTAAACCCTGTAGCCAAAAGTCATAATTTTTTAATACAACTTTTTTATTAGAGTAAATTTCAGAAAATCCCAGATATTGGAGCAAATCAAATGCAAAACCATAGGTTTAATTTTCTTTTACGCTAACCCACGTGTATTGGTATTCACCATATCAATGAAGAAATCATGAATAGGATACTGCAATTGCTAATCCTTTTTGTATAATCCAATGTTTTTTAAGAGGATGGAGATTGCCAATCTTACTAAGAAAAAGGTTCTTCTCGAGCCTAATGGGCCAAGCTCAAGCTGCTTGGATGGGGTCATATCCTGTGCAATCATTTATATGTATGCAAACGTGCAATCAAACGATCTGAATACCTAATCTATATCCAACGCTGGCTGCTGGCAGGGGGTGTTTAGCAAATTTCAGGGGCAGTGAGAGAAGAGATGAAGGGTGAGGTGGGAGGGTTTAAACTAAAAACAGCAGCCAGCGTTGGATATAGATTAGGTGTTCCAGATCGTTTGATTGCACGCTTGCACATATATGGATAATTGCGTAGGATATTTCTCCTTGGATAGGACAGGCTTAAGTCATGTTCCCTTCTCTTCATTTTATCCTTTTGCCGCTTTCTTTCCCCGCGAGACGAACCCCTGCCACTCCCGCACCGGCGAGCGGCGGCGCCCCGCCGACGTCTCGCAGCTTCACGTAACGGAGAGCCAGCCGCGACTGCCAGGGTCAGTTGTTCACCGCGCTTGCCTTCTCTTCGCTACTCCTTACTCCACGATTGTTGGTTACATGTCGATTTAGGCATTTAGTTTGCTCATCGTGCGGTGTGTCACTGTGTTGTGGTAGTGATTCGCCGCTTCGTTAATCGTTAGTGACTTGCTGCGGTGCGAGGCTACGCTAGATAGGTTGTTTCTAGGCACCGAACCACCGGAGGTATGAATTTGCTCAAGGATTCATTAGCCGGAACAAAACTACCGTTGTGGCACTCAGATTCAGAAATACCGTAGCGTAGTTAGGGTTCTTGGTCTTATGCTTATTATTGGTTTTGTTAAAGATCTCAAGATCTGAGGTTTCCAACGCAAGTGGGATAGAGTGCTGTTAGAGTTGGTGATGGGTCTTAAAATTTGGCGATGATTTAGGCGCCTCTTTTAAATTTAATTCCCTGGCAACTCTATATTTTTACTCTAATTTTTAGTGCTATTTAGGTAAATTTTGTTTTATTTCACTGTGATTAATCGAATTGGTAAATTTTGCTGCTTAAGACGATTACTATATTCTCATGGCTTGTATTGAATTGATACTTTTGTTCCTGCCATGGTTTCCCTACAATTGACATCTAATAATGTCAAAATTTCTGCTGGAGATGAACTCTGAGAAAGTTTTCATAATCTTTCCATTTTTTCCTCGTAAATCTTGGTACACAATAGTTTGTGAAAGGGGAAAGGGAAAGGGGAAAGGGGAGATGAATTACAAAAGTCTCGCAACAGCAATCTGTCATAAGCTGTGCCAAAAGAACTAATGAGATCAGTCAGAATAGAAGTAGTAGTTCTTGTGAAACTATACATCTACTCTATGCATTGAAGTACATTTCAATATCTATATTATATGTTGACTGAATTTTGAATCTGCAGGTTAGCATCTATACTGTTCAGGCAAGATACTACTTCCTGTATAGTTGGCCTCATGCCAGGATTACGGTTGACGCACTGGCAAGCAGCTTCAAGCACCTTCAGCATCTGCTCTTCATATCCTGTGCCTCGGAGTGTTGGATCCAGGACTTCAATCTGCTTTCCTTCAGATCTCATCTCCTGTACCCACTGGACAAGTTCTTTTGTAGACAAGATTGGAACAGGTCGCCTCCCTGTGAGCAGCTCGAGCAGGACTACTCCAAAACTGTACATATCACCTCTCAGTGTAGCCATCCATCCTTCCCCATACTCAGGGGGGATGTAACCGAGAGTGCCAACCAACTCGGTCGTGACATGAGTTTTGTCGGGAAGGATCAATCTGGATAGCCCAAAATCAGCAATGTAAGCTTTGAATTCTTTGTCCAATAGGATATTGCTGGACTTGATGTCACGGTGAACAATTTGAGGCTTGCAGACATCATGGATGTACGATAGACCCTGGCTTGCTTCTTGTGCAATCTTGAGCCGCATCGTCCAGTCAAGAAATGAGCTGGCATCATCATCCCTGTTGTGAAGCCAATCATCCAGGCTGCCATTCTCCATGTAGGAATATATGAGGAGCCTCGAGTTTCCCTGGATGCAGTAACCCCAGAATGGCACAAGGTTGTCATGCTGCGCCATGGAGAGGGCATCTACCTCTGCACTGAATTCTCTTTCCATCAGACACATTTCACTATTGAGCTTCTTGATGGCGACCTTGGAGCCATCAGGTAGCTCACCCTTGTAGACTAGCCCATAACCTCCACAGCTGATGATATTCTCCTTGTCAAAGTTTTTTGTAGCCTTCATGAGATCAGTGAATGTGAGCTTGTTTTGTTCTCCCTTACCTCGTGGAACTATCACCAAGGATTGCTCTGGATTGAGGTTAGAGGAAGGTGATTCTATGCCAACATTGTTGTTGCTGCTGATTTTGGTCATGATACTTTTACCCCTGAACAAGACAAGGAGACAAGCTAACAAGAAAAGGATGGTGATCCCTCCAAAAAAGACACCAAATGCAAGTGCAAAAATGGCTGTCTTGTTATGTCGTTTCTTGGAGATCAAAGGTGCTTCATCTGAACTGCAGTGGTGCATAAGCATAGGACCACACAATTTTGGGTTGCCATCAAAGCTAGAGTTCGGAAACGTGCTAAGCTGGCCTACGGTTGGGATAGACCCTTCTAAATCATTATTAGAAATGTTGAATTTAGATAGGAAGTGTAGATTGTTCAGTGCGGCTGGGATTGTACCAGTGAGATGATTACTGGATAGGTCGAGCACCTGCAGGTTCCTGAGGTCGCAGATTGGTTGTGGGATCTCTCCAGTCAATTTGTTGCAGCTCAAATTGAGCAAAAGGAGTGATTTCAACTGACCAATCTCCCTGGGAATCACACCAATGAAGTTATTGATGCCTAAATTTAGCACTTTCGGTAAATCACCTGGCCTGCGGTATGTAAGTGCTTGAGTCATATAAAGAGGCAGCTCAAAGACCTTTGGTGCAACCTTATTTGTTTTTAGCATTGGCATCTGCATTAAGGCTGTTGGAATTTCCCCTGTAAGGCTGTTGTTTGATATATCCAGATAGAAGAGGAAGTTTAGGCTGCTGATCCAGTCAGGTATTGGTCCAGTTAGTTGATTGTTATATAAAAATAACACCTCCAAATTTGTGAGTTTTGATAACCATCGAGGTATTTTCCCAGATAATGAACAATCATTCAGGGAAAGAACCTGAAGATTCTCAAAACCATAAATTCTATCATCATCTGGCATGGCCTCGTGCATGAAGTTGTGCCCAATAAGCAAGGTAGTGAGGTTCCTGCAACTCCCAAGGACCTGAAGTGAACTTGTGATATTTGTAAGAGAGGTGCTAACAAGTGATAGAAACGAGAGGTACTTCAGATTGCATATTCTGTCTGATAACTGGCCATGGAACTTATTGAAAGATAGCCGCAGTGCAGTTAGATTGTTGCATGAGTATATGCTTTCTGGGATTGTTCCATTCAAGTTGTTCCACACAAGATCTAAAGTTTTCAGATTGGGTAGAGTGGAGAAGTTGACCTTGGTGAGCTCTCCAGTGAAGTGGTTGCTCTTGAGGTCGATGGTTACAAGACTTGTGCAGCTGCTCAAAGTTGATGGCAGCTCCCCATACATGTTGTTGTTGTTCAAATGGAGTTCCTCCAATCTCTTGAGGTGACCTATATAATCTGGAATCATGCCACTGAAGTTGTTCCATCCAAGATCAAGGGTGGCCAGATTTGTGAGCTTGATGATGCCATTGAGTGCTCCATCTAATCGGTTGTTGGGAAAAGAGAGGTGCTCCACCAAGGTAACATTGAAGAGCTCATCTGGGAGAGTCCCACTGAGGTTGTTGTGGCCAGCGCTGAGCAATGTCAGCTTGGAGCAATTACCGAGCCCCGTTGGGATGCTTCCGCTGAATTGGTTGTAACTGAGTTCAAGCACAGCAAAGGATGGCGCACTGACACAGAACGAAGTTGGTATCTGCCCATTAAAGCTGTTGTTGCTGGCATTGAGCACGACCAGACTGTTCATCACCTCCCATGTTGTGGACGGAAACCTTCCTGTCAACAAATTACTCGAGATGTTCAGTACCTGCAGAGGCCGGGCAGGGGTTGAGGATGGCAGCTCTGTCAGGCCTCCTGTCAGATAGTTAAAGCTGACATCAAGGACAACAATACTGCTGGATGACACCAATTCCAGCGGCAAGCCACCAGACAGCGAGTTGTGGGACAAGTTGAGGTGCAGCAGGCCGGTGAGGTTGCCAAGGAACGGCGAGATGGACCCTTCAAGACCCCGAGAAGCCAGCAGAACATCAGTTACCTTCCTATCGGGTCCGCAGGTGATCCCTTCCCACGAGCAGCATTCCGTGTTGCTCTGCCATGACGCGGTGAGGCCACCGTCCTCGGAGAGCCCAGCAAGGAACTGGAGGAGGGAGCTCTTCTCCTGCTCTGTGCAGGATCTGGTGGGAGAGGCCAGGAAGATCAGCAGCACAAGAGCGAAGCCAAGGGAAGGTGTGGGAAATCCGTTCCTGTGTGAGCAATGGAGTGGCTGCATGGTTTTTTCAAGAAAGTAGCATGGAAAACAGAGGCTTACGTTTTGTTCCGAGATGATAAATTGCCAATTGTCTGATGAAGAAAGCACACGAGAGGAAATGAACAATCAGCTCCTGTTTCCATTTTGTTTGATCCTTTCAGGTCATAGTCATGAATAGAAAATTTCGGTCAAGGATTAGCTGCTATTGTCTATTTGCTACTGCATTTTTTTATTTCACCCGATGACATTTCTCTCCGGCCGCCTGGCCTATTGGTAAGTCTTGACTTCGATGCACGAAATGGTGCGTTAATACTTAATAATCATCCATGATCGAGTCCTTATTGAACTGTTACTGCATACCTTAATTTACTTTTTTTTTTAATCTGACATCACTTCTCTTACCAGCTTTACTATACCTTGTGCTATTGGCATTTAGTGACAAAAACTAAAGAGGAAATTCACCTCTTTATTCATCCCTTGTGGCAAGCAGGAAAAGAAAGAATCCCACAGATGTGCAAGATGTGATCGGTGAGAGGTACATGGAAAGCAGCATCATTCAGATGGGCTGCATATATTTCAATGTCATCATCCATGGTGTCGCGGTCAATGTGTGCCATGGTTCGGAGAAGAGGAAGAGATGAACAGATTAATGCTCTCTCTTCTTGACCCTTGGCGTTTACTTTTCTGCCATTATGTTCATCCAAGAGACCAAAGCTTATATTTGCTTGATGTATGTACATTTGCAATTATTTCCATTCTCACCGGACCCAGTAATGCACTTGTTTATGGTGGATTTATGGACTACGACTTGGTGGATTAGCAGTAATGCTTGGTGTAATCTGGGTAGCATTGGAGAAACTGAGAACTGTGACAGGTCGATGCTTGTGCTGGCACGACTGTAGAACGGACGGTCCGGATCGGCTTAAAAGTACTGTGCAGTTAACACTGTTCGTAGTAACATAGTAAAACACGGCTTGTTCGGGTCTGGACTGTCCGGTGAAAGGAGGTCTGTGCAGCCCATAAAGGGGGCTTTGTGCAAAATATGTGTTTAATATTAATTAACGAGAGGAGAAAGGGGGTTTTAGGCATACATTTTAGTATTACTATAATTTGCGGAAAAGACAGGGATTAAAATGTAAATTTTCAGTTTCGTCTGTCTTTCGTCTCTCTTCTGTGTCGCGAGATGAACCCCGATTACTCCGGTGCCGGCGGACGGCGGCCGCGGCCGTATCTTTCCCGAGCAGCCGTGCAGAGAGCCAGTGTCAGGCTTTGTGGTAGCTGAACTCAGAAAAACTGGAAGAAGCGGGAAACTTCAGTGAAACAGAGAAAACGAAGACTGAAGCAGAGACTTTGTTAAAGAGCATCGACGGCTGGTGGCAAGTGCGAGTGGTTTCGGCGCATCGGACGGCCAGCTGACAAGGAGCAGTGATTACCAGAGATTAGCTTATCTATTGCTTTGTCGTTTTTCCCTTTCACTGTCTGTAATCTTTTTAACTCGGTTAAAACCTCTATTTCACTGCTGTAATCTGGACGGAGTATAAATGGGGCGAATGGAATGGAAAGAGTAACCTTCCGCATATTATTCCAGTTACTTTAGGTCTTGTAGAACCCTAGCTGTAGTTTTCCTCTCCTGGGTGGCGGCGGAAGTTCAGTTCTGGCGGGATTTTGGGCGATCGGTTGTTCCAGTTCATTCCGGGTCCTGACAAGGTGGTATCAGAGCAAGATCGGTTCTTGGCACCGGGTGAAGAAATCAGATTGAGGTTGGGCGACCGTAAAATCCCTCAAACTGGAAGGAGTTTGGATGGAGGCCAAAGGTGGCGGAAGTGACGCGATCGAGAGAAGTAACCGAGCAGAAATTGGAAAGTTTCAGGACCGGATGGAGATGCTGCGCACTGATATGGCGGAGATCAAGGCCATCTTGATGAGATCGCCACAGCATATGGGGGAGTATAGAGACAACACAAACTTGTCTGCGATTGTAGAGGGAAGGATGATTCCTGGTCAGAACACGACCAGTCAGGTGAATGTTGTTCCTTTCTCACAATCTCCTTCAGTTAATCAGAATCGTCTAGATCCGCACATTATGGTTGGTAGTGTGGTAACTCAGCCAGCACAACACGCTTATTCTGGACCAGCATGTCATCACCCAGTTTTAGCCCAAAACTTGGGATCAGTAGGAGCGTATCAAGGTAATTCACCTCCACAGATGAATCATCACCCTAGGGTTCAACTTGTGGATTCTCAAAGGAACATATTTGTGGGAGATAACTCTAATGCACATCATTATGATGAGGCTGTCATAAAAGGGCAAAAACTGGAGCTAGTTAAAAGGGATCACCCATATTTACAAGAAAACTATTTGCTTAGTTGTCTTATTGGAGGGTTGAGAGATGAAATTAAATACAATGCCAGTAGTCACCAACCAAGGGTTTGCTAGAAGCATATTGGTATGCTAAGATAAGTGAGAAAACAGCCACAGCCAAGTGGCAAAGCCAGGGCAGCAGTAACTACAAACACAAGACACAACCTTTGAACAAGAAAACAGTAACACAAAGGACTCATACTTTAGAAAATTCAGAACAGCAGAAGGTTGAACAACATGATAAGAAATCTCACACTTGCTGGCATTGTAATGAACCATGGGATCCAGGACATCAGTGGCATTGCAAGGTTAAAAAAGTTTTGTACGCTATACTTATGCATGGGGATGAGGAAGAATGTAGAGAGGAGGAAACTGAAGAAGTAACTGAGACTGGCTATTGGACAGCTCTGGACAGTCCAGCTAAAGGTGATCACAACGAGGCTGAGGAACAGCTCATGCAATCGTCAGCTTATGCCGCTCAGGGCTTTGCCGGTCCTACTACTTTTCCATTGGCGCTGAATATTGGAAACAAGCCAGCTGTGACATTGCTGGATAGTAGGAGCACCAAATCTTTTATGGACAGTGATTATGCTATTAAGCAAGGGTACTCTCTCAGTTGTATGGCAGTGAAAACTATCACAGTAGCAGGTGGGGGAGAATTAACTTCAAATGCAAGGATAGTTGGACTCCGTAAAAGCATGGCTGAACATATAAATCATTTGATTTCTGCTTTTGAAGTATTGAAGAAGCAATTCATTTGGGGTCAGGATCAAACTAATGCTTTTGAGGAGTTAAAACGGATCATGACTACTTGCACTGTCTTAGCTCTTTCCAATGTTGCCAAACCATTTTAGCTGGAGACCAATGTATGTGGCCCTGGAATTCTCATTGTGTTGATGCAGTTTGGGAGGCCGATTGCCTATTCCAGCAAGACTTTGGGAGAGACAGCTCTGAGCAAGTCCATATATGACAAGGAGGCAATGGTAATCCTAGAAGTCCTCAAGAAATGGAGACATCTATCAGAAAGGACCGTTGTAATCAGGACTTATCAAAAAAACTTAAAATGCATTGCTACTCAGAGATTTGTTGAGGGTATACAACACAAACTAATGCTCAAATTGTTAGAGTTCGATTATAGAATTGAGTATAAAGGGGACAAAGAAACAAGGGCTGCGGATGCATTGTCAAGGAGGGATCCGCAGTCCTCAACTGGAGAATCTTGTTTGGCTATTATTCATGTGTTACCTGAGTGCATTGAAGATGTGAAGGGCAGCTATACAGATGATGAGAAAGTAACCCAGATTTTGAAAATGCTACAAAACCAACCGGATACAGCTGGCAAATATAAAGTAGAGGCTGGAATTCTGAAATATAAAGGGAGGATATATGTCGGGAAAAACAATGAGATCATATCACAATTACTAATCGCATTCCATCAATCTGCCTTTGAGGGTCATTCGTGTACAAGGGCCATTTACCAAAGATTGAAGAAATTATTCTATTGGCCTCATACTGAAGCTTGGGTTACCTTAGAAGAAAGAGAGGGAATGCTCAAGAGATTGAGAGAAAACCTGCTGTCTGCTCAGAATAGGATCAAGCGACTTGCTAATAAGAAGAGTGGCATACAAGTTGCAGCCTCCTGCTGGTGCTGCTATCCATCCGGTACTTCACATCAATCAGTTAGAAAAATGCAGGAACATAAAAGGCAAAACGGGCTATTAAAGAACCAGATTAGATGAAAACGTCCTACCGGTCTTTTGGGGTTGCGATAATAAATACAGCCAGGACCACATGGGCGGAAGATCATGCATTGAGACTTCAAGGAGCTAGAATAATAACCCGCATCCTTTGGCATTACGCGTTACCCTTGCGAACCCCGCCAACTTGACAGCGCTTACTCGGCAAAGGACTCACTTAAATTGACAGCATGGATCGGATCGAAATCTAGACATTCTTGAGAACAATAATACCTTCGGGAACCGGACGATCAGCAGCATACGGTTAAAAAGTTACGCTAACGATCTGGCGGATCGAGGAAGAATGGAAGGCAGGAAACTAAGAAGTAACTGAGACTGGCTATTGGACAGTCTGGACGTCCGCAAAGGGACACTCATTCCATCGCGAGGAACAGTCGATGGGAAGGCTTGAAGTTTAAAGCCGGCCTATACTTGTGCTATTGGCATTTAGTGACAAAAGCCAGCGAAATTCGCTTGGATAGTTCATGCCCTCTTGTGAGCAGGAAAGTAAAATTCACAGAAGTGCAAGATGTGATCGGTGAGAGCCAGAGAGGACATGAAAGCAGCATCATGCAGATGGACTGCATTATATTGCAATGTCATCATCCATGAAGCCGGTCAACTATACTCATGGTTCGGAGAATGAAGAGATGAACAGATTAATGCTACTCATCTTGGCCCTTGGCAAACTAATTTTTGCCATTATGTTCAACGGAGTGACCAAGCTTATATTTGCTTGATGTTTCAATTGCAATTATTTCCATTCTCACCGGACCCAGTAATGCACTTGTTTCTGGTGGACTTATGGACTACGACTTGGTGGATTAGCAGTAAAGCTTGGTGTAATCTGGGTAGCACTGGAGCAAGTGAGAACTGAGACAAGGTCGATGCGCAATGGTAATCTGAAGACCAATCAGGCGGAGATGCAGGCCAGAAAGGCTTTAAAATGAAAAAAAAGCTTAGGATCAATGCACTCTTTGTATTTTAGATTATGATGTTTTGATGTTGATGGAAGAGGTGTAAATTGTACTTTAAAATTGATTCATGTTGCTGTACCTATTATCAGTCAATGGTCAATACAGCTGGCTGATTTTCAGATCAGGTTCCGCAGTCCTCAACTGGAAGAAACTTTACAAGTGGCTAGCACTTCAAATGTTTCAGGAACAAAGATCTCAGAAAATACAGAGCCCGCATTATTACGTTACTCAGATTTTGAAAATAGCCAATCATAGTTTTAATTGGGTGTTAACCTAGCAATTAGGCTGGTGCTAAAAGATAGGGGCAATTATGTGTTTGAAAAAATGAGATCATATCACAATTCACATAAGATTCCATCGAATTGCGTTGAGGGTCATTCGTGTCAAGGGCCAAATTTAAGATTGAAGAAATTATTCTATTGGCCTCATTAAGAGTGGTTTACGTAGATCATCTTGTTTAGATATTAGACTAAAATTGATAAACCTTAATTCTCTAATTAGGATATAAGTTTCGACTTCTAATAAGAAGATGGAGTTGGGATCTGGGCTCTCCCACTGCCTGTACTTCACATCATCGTTAGAAAAATGCAGAAAATAGTCCTCCATTGGACGTTCGTTCATCGGGATGATTCGGATCGGATGTAGAGGGAAGTGAAATCAAAACTATTGCAGCATTTGATAAAAGATATACTCCAAAGAAATTTGCTTGTCTAATGGTTGATTTGTGCTAAAAGATACAAAATGGAGTGGTTCTGGTTGGTTGAGTCTCATCCGAACACTCATTCTGTTTAATTCGACAGCTTTGTCTTCAGGAAGGGATTGTAGGCTTGTGGTAGCTGAACTCAGAACTGGAGAACGGGAAACTTCAGTGAAACAGGAAAACGAAGACTGAAGCAGAGACTTTGTTAAAGAGCATCGACGGCTGGTGGAATGTGCGAGTGGTTTCGCATCGGACGGCCGCTGACAAGGCGTGATTACCTAGATTGCTTATCTTGCTTCGTTTTTCCCTTTCACTTCTCAATCTTTTTACTCGGTTAAAACCTCTATTTCACTGCTGATCTGGACGGAGTATAAATGGGGCGATCGGAATGGAAAAGTAACCTTCCGCTATTTTCCATTACTTTAGGTCTTGTAGACACCTAGCTTAGTTTTCTCTCTGGGTGCGCCGATTCAGTTCTGGCGGGATTTTGGGCGAGACCTTGTTCCAGTTCATTCCGGGTCCTGACGCCAGCAGCAACGGCAGGCTCAGTTTTCACCGCGTTCCCCCTATTCGTTACTTTCTTGCATGCTGTTTTGCGGCCTTGTGTGGGAGGCTGTGGTTCGGGATGTTGTCCTACATGATGTTGATTGCAGATCGCTCAACAGCTCAAGGATCTACCCAAACCAAACCGTCATTTTTTTGAGACAAAAGGAATCGATCGAAGCAAACTCATGTGGGCGGGCTTCAATCCCACTTTCCCTACCAAAATATTGGTCATTCCGCTATTGCTTGGTTTGTTACCAAACTTTTGGCTGCCCATGAGTAATTTGGTCATCCCCCTCACAATTCCTTTCAAAGTATTGGCCAAACTAAGGGCATAGCAATCTCTCACGAAGAAATTGGCTAGCCAATCTTGCCAAAGTTTGGTGAGGCTAGATAGGGCATAAACCAAACATACCATGGTCAGTAAGTCAGGTTATTGGCTTAATGTTGATGTTTTTACAGGGCGTACTGAGGCTTAGCAAAAATCACAAGCAATGTTATCATAGCGTCGCCTAGTCGCCGACTAGGTGTCTAGGCGGCCGGCGGGAGGCGCCATGGCCCAACACCTCGCTTGAAGAGAGCCAAGCACTGCGCCTCCGCCTTCCAGCTCACTGGTCATCGGTTCTCCACCAGATCCGGGCTCGCCGGCCCTAGATCCGGGCTCACCGGCACCGGATCCGCATCACCTCCAGCCGGGCTTCACCGCGCCACCTCGGGGGAGGGAAAGGGGGTTGCGGCATGGGGGGATCGGAGGAGGGAAGGTGGTAGTGGTGATGGCACGATTCGACGGTGTGGCAGCGCGGGAGGCGAGAGAAGGACTTGAGGGCACTGGTCGCAGCGCAAGTGGTCGGATAAGGAAGAGGAGCTCGTCATGAGCAAGTCGAGATGCGCGATCGCTGTGGGAAGTTGAGCAGAATTAGGAGAGCGTCGCTTGGGGTTGGGGTTAGCGAGCTAGTCATATGGTCCTTGAAGCATTATTCCTTTTATCGGTAGGGCTGTTAGCAAGGAGTTTAAAGCTTTAGTACTTTCAGCCATAGTTCCTATTTTAGCAAGGAATGAAGTTGGTTCAGAGGTGTCAAGTAGAGAGGTTAGATTTTCTCTTCCTTCTCATACTGCGAGTAATATCTCTACTACACTTTCAACTTTATGTTGATCAGTTTGAGCATGTTCAGCAGGTTCACCAGTTAGCTTTCCCGCCAACTTGCCAACTAAAGTAAAGATAGCAAGCCAGTATATCACTGGTCGCCTAACTATCGCCTAGGTGGGCGCCTCGCAGGCGACTCGCCTCGCTGGGGCGCCGTGATAACCATGATCACAAGTCTAAGGCTTAGTAATTACCCCTAACGTTTGGTGATAATTTTGGTGTCTCTCTTAGTTGTTCTCAGTATTTTCCTTTCCTTTTATTTTCTGTTTAAGAAGCACATACATGTCGCACTTTTTACATCATCAGTGTGAAGTTTGGTGCGCAATATGATTCATATCTATTCTCACCTTGTATTGAATTGTAGTAGTATTTTTGTGTAAGGCATTGTGCCCATGCAGTCGACTCCTAATAATGTTTTGGGATTCTGCACTTCAATTCAACTCGTCTTTTACGTGGAATTCTTTGGGAACATGCTGGAGATGAACAGAGGAAAAGCTCATAATCTTTTACACTTGTTTACCATGATATTGGATAGGTTGAGAAAAGGGAAATGTGTAGGATCGGATGGCTTCAATCAGAGGGGGGGTGAATGATTGAACGGAAGCTAAAATCAAAATTTTCCTTTTGAAACACCCCAAACAAACTCAGACATTTAATTTGTATTCAACAAGAACCTTATTGCTTGCATCAAATTTGCACAAGTATGCGGACCAAACTTCGCCTCGACAGAGAGTTGCACGTGTATGACGGACAAAATTTCTACTGTAGCAAAGGAGTTGCATGTGTATGATGGACAAAACTTCGTTTCTGATATGTGTATGACGGACAAAATGAAAATAGCCTAACACACGTTCACTAAAACAATAATTCCCAAATATCCAACCGTTGGATTGATGTGAAATTTTAACTTCAGAAACTAGACTCTATTCCGAAGCTAACACAAAAAGAATCAACTCAATCGGACTTATGGATCTAAAGTTATATCCCTCGCAAGACAGACGAACCAAATCCCGATCTAATATGACGGACCCAATTCAGACTAGTGACGGACAAAACTTAAAAACAAGATTACTGAAGATCCAATCGTTAGATTGATATGAAATTTTAACTGTAGAAACTAGATTGGATTATGAATCACTGTATTTATCAAACATTACTAGTCCCCTTCTGAACCTTCTAGTTTGATTATGATAGTTCTGTAGTCTTAAGTATTTGCTTCCACTACTGGAGCTGAGCCATTTTTTGGTGGTAAACTGAGCTCTCAAAAGCAGGAATATATCTCTAGAAATTGGCTACTGCGTCAATACCGAACCACATGTCTGCCGTAAGGCATCTGATCAATGAAAAAGAAGATGAGGTATGTTTACATGTAAAAGGAGACAACACAAAAATTATCTTTACTGGAATGACAGAAGCTGTCAATAATGTTGCAGCTGCCATTCGAGAGACAGCGGTGCATGAGGTGCATCCTGAGTTGTATGGTGCTGTCATGAACATGACTGGGTTTCCTGAGGATGTGTTGTTTGTTGCTTTCTCTTATTTGGTGGACAACAAGGCACAAGGTGCAGCTTTTGTGGTTATGAATGAGAACCACCGTGTTATGTGGTTGAATTCTTTCCGTGCCAAGCATAACATATGAAATACTTGTCTATATAAGGTAAAGTGTAGTATATATTTTATTTGAATTGAATTGCTTTTGGCCCCTTGCTTGTGTAGAAGTTATAGATGTATGTCTGGTTGTTTTTAGTTGCTTGCTGGGCTTTTTCATCATTTATGTAGGTTCAATCAACCTGACCCCTGTTCTCATAAACTTAAAACATAATAGAACAAACACACTGATAGAAATTGTATCCTCGATAAGAAAATTGCTTCTTTCTTTCATGCCACTGATATCTCACTTTTTTTCTGTTTTCAGGTTGCCAAAGAGAACTTTAATGTCATCCAAAGAGAACTTTACTGACAGATTGGTGGGTACTGTCACTGGTTTTGATCGCCCAATTGAAGTTTACCATATAGATGACCATCGATGGTCTTTTTATTGCTAACTTTGTTTTGCTACTTTATGTTTAGAAGATATATGTACCACCTATCTAGGTGTTGTCATGAACTTCCTGGTCAGTTTTGATGGTATTTCCTAAATGCTTTGCTGCCAAGATTTGTGCTGGATAGAGGTTTGTTTTTGTTTGTGCTGGATAGAGGTTGGTTTAAACGAATATGCTTTGTTTTTGTTTGTGCTGGATAGAGGTTGGTTTAAACTATCTGCTGAATTGATTCCGTCATAAGCATCATCTTGTTCGATTGTCTGGAGTATATGTTCTGTTGATCTGTGAAGTTTCTCGGCAATGTTCCAATGTAGCTCCCATTTTTCCTTGTTGGATCAGGTCGCATTTTGTACCTGAAAACTAGCAGAAGTACACGGCGAGCAGTGCCTGATTCCTGTGTCTCAATACTCGAAAAGTTAAGAACTTGCAGTTGGCAATTTTGCAGTGATGTCTGATACTTTCCTTCTGCTCACGCATATGTAAGTAATTGGATTGGGTGCTATATTTGAGTAAAATTTATCAGCATCCAAAAAGATGAAGGTAATGCAAATCTTTTTTATTTTTGCAACTTCTAAGTGCGAACAAAAGTGGCAAGGATGTCCATTGAAGGACACTCAACGTTGCAACGTGAACATTAGATTGGACTGTAGGCTCCAAATGGAGGGCGTTACGGAGGAAAGTTCTTGCGATTGACAATGATTTTCCTCCCAGATTTCATAGAACCCCTGCCATAGTAACCATGCTAAGGAAGAGGTCAAAAGACTCTGAGCTTATGCAACCAACCAAACACAATCTCTTCATAACCAGGTTCAACTCATGCAGACAACCAAACATTATCTCTTCATAGTCAGGCTCAACTCATGCAGACAACCAAACAACATCCATATGCATCAACTTGGCCTGGCTCCCACTAGCCTGGCTGAGCTCATGCAACCTGGCTGAGTTGAGAAGGCAACCAAACAGCATCAACACGGCTTGTTCTGGTCTGGAGTCTGGACTGTCTGGTGAAAGGAGGTCTGTGCAGGTCATAAAGGGGGCTTTGTGCAAAATATGTGTTTAATATTAATTAACGAGAGGAGAAAGGGGGTTTTAGGCATACATTTTAGTATTACTATAATTTGTGGAAAAGACAGGGATTAAAATGTAAATTTTCAGTTTCGTCTGTCTTTCGTCTCTCTTCTGTGCCGCGAGATGAACCCCGAATACTCCGGTGCCGGCGGACGGCGGCCGCGGCCGTATCTTTCCCGAGCAGCCGTGCAGAGAGCCAGCAGCAACGGCAGAGGTCAGTTTGATCACCGCGGTTTGCTCCCCCCTATTCGTTACTCTTACTTGCATGCTGATTTTGCGGCGTGGTGTGGGAGGCGTGTGGTTCGGGATGTTGTCCTACATGATGATTGATTGCAGATCGCTCAACAGCTCAAGGATTTACCCAAACCAAACAGTCATTTTTTTGAGACAAAAGGAATCGATCGAAGCAAACTCATGTGGGCGGGCTTCAATCCCACTTTCCCTACCAAAATATTGGTCATTCCGCTATTGCTTGGTTTGTTACCAAACTTTTGGCTGCCCATGAGTAATTTGGTCATCCCCCTCACAATTCCTTTCAAAGTATTGGCCAAACTAAGGGCATAGCAATCTCTCACGAAGAAATTGGCTAGCCAATCTTGCCAAAGTTTGGTGAGGCTAGATAGGGCATAAACCAAACATACCATGGTCAGTAAGTCAGGTTATTGGCTTAATGTTGATGTTTTTACAGGGCGTACTGAGGCTTAGCAAAAATCACAAGCAGTGTTATCATAGCGTCGCCTAGTCGCCGACTAGGTGTCTAGGCGGCCGGCGGGAGGCGCCATGGCCCGACGCCTCGCTTGAAGAGAGCCAAGGACTGCGCCTCCGCCTTCCAGCTCACTGGTCGTCGCTTCTCCACCAGATCCGGGCTCACCGGCACCGGATCCGCATCACCTCCAGCCGGGCTTCACCGCGCCACCTCGGGGGAGGGAAAGGGGGTTGCGGCGTGGGGGGATCGGGGGAGGGAAGGTGGTAGCGGTGATGGCACGACTCGACGGCGTGGATCGCGTGGGAGGCGAGGACGAAGGACTTGAGGGCGCGCTGGTCGGCAGCGGCGAAGTGGTCGTGGATGAGGAAGAGGAGCTCGTCCGCGAGCAAGTCGAGATGCGGCGTATCGCTGTGGGGAAGTTGAGCAGAATTAGCAGAGGCGTCGCTTGGGGTTGGGGTTAAGCGAGCTAGTCATATGGTCCTTGAAGAATTATTCCTTTTATCCGTAGGGCTGTTAGCAAGGAGTTTAAAGCTTTAGTACTTTCAGCTATAGTTCCTGTTTTAGCAAGGAATGAAGTTGGGTCAGAGGTGTCAAGTAGAGAGGTTAGATTTTCTCTTCCTTCTCATACTGCGAGTAATATTTCTACTACACTTTCAACTTTATGTTGATCAGTTTGAGCATGTTCAGTAGGTTCACCAGTTAGCTTTCCCGCCAGCTTGCCAACTAAAGTAAAGACAGCAAGCCAATATATCACTGGTCGCCTAACTATCGCCTAGGCGGGCGCCTCGCAGGCAACTCGCCTCGCCGGGGCGCCGTGATAACCATGATCACAAGTCTAAGGCTTAGTAATTAACCCTAACGTTTAGTGATAATTTTGGTGTCTCTCTTAGTTGTTCTCAGTATTTTCCTTTCCTTTTATTTTCTGTTTAAGAAGCATATACATGTTGCACTTTTTACATCATCAGTGTGAAGTTTGGTGCGCAATATGATTCATATCTATTCTCACCTTGTATTGAATTGTAGTAGTATTTTTGTGTAAGGGCATTGTGCCCATGCAGTCGACTCCTAATAATGTTTTGGGATTCTGCACTTCAATTCAACTCGTCTTTTACGTGGAATTCTCTGGGAACATGCTGGAGATGAACAGAGGAAAAGCTCATTATCTTTTACACTTGTTTACCATGATATTGGATAGGTTGAGAAAAGGGGAATGAACTACAAAAATTCTCAAATTGGTATTCTGTCAGAACTCAGAAGCTGCGCAAAAAGAACTATAAAGATTAGTCAAGAGTAGCAGTTTTATGGAAACTACATCTGCTGTGTTTACTCAACTACAAGATAATCATGTCTGATCTCATTCTGTCTTAATTGAATTTTGCATCTTCAGGTTGGCATCTATACTGTCCAGGCAGGAGACTACTTCCTGTATAGTTGGCCTCATGCAAGGATTACGGTCGGCGCACTTGCAAGCAACTTCAAGCACCTTCAATATTTTCTCTTCATACCCTGTTCCTCGGAGTGTTGGATCCAGGACTTCGATCTGCTTCCCATCTGATTTCATCTCCTGTGCCCACTTAACAAGTTCTTTTGATGAAGACAAGACCGGAACAGGTCGTCTTCCTGTGAGAAGCTCAAGCAGGACCACTCCAAAACTGTACATATCACCTCTCAACGTAGCGACCCATCCTTGCCCATATTCAGGAGGGATGTAGCCCAGAGTACCGACTAGCTCTGTTGTGACATGAGTTTTGTTGGCAAGGATCAATCTGGAGAGTCCAAAGTCCGCAACATAAGCTTTGAATTCTTTGTCAAGCAGGATGTTGCTGGACTTGATGTCACGGTGGACAATCTGAGGCCTGCAGACATCATGGATATAAGAAAGGCCTCGGCTTGCTCCTTGTGCAATCTTGAGCCGCGTCGGCCAGTCAAGAAATGAACTGGCATCATCATCCCTGTTGTGAAGCCAATCATCCAGGCTGCCATTCTCCATGTAAGAATATATAAGGAATCTTGAATCTCCATGTATGCAGTAACCCCAGAGTGGTACAAGATTGTCATGCTGCGCCATGGAGAGTGCTTCAACCTCTGCAGTGAATTCCCTTTCCATCGGGCACATTTCACCATTAAGCTTCTTGATGGCCAGCTTGGAGCCATCGGGTAAATCAGCCTTGTAGACTAGCCCATAGCCTCCACACCCGATTATGTTCTCCTGGTGAAAGTTATTTGTGGCCTTCACGATGTCATTGAATGTGAGTTTGTTTTCTTCACCCTTGCCTCGTGGTACTACCACTAATGATTGTTCTGAACCAGACACGAATGAAGTTGCTTCTACATCTCTGTTATTGCTGCTCCTGTTTTTGGTTAAGAAATTGACAAGGAGACATCCCAGCAGGAAAAGAACAGCAATTCCTCCAAAGAACACACCAAATGTAATTGCAAAAATTTCTTTCTTGCTGCGTTGTTTTGTGGTGCCCAACGGTCCACCTGCTGAACCACAACTATGATGAAGAATAGGGCTGCATAGCTTTGGATTCCCTTCAAAGCTAGAATTAGGGAATGTGCTAAACTGGGCTCCATTTGGAATTGGTCCTTCAAGATCATTGTGAGAAATATTGAATGCAGAAAGGAAGTGCAGATTGTTTAGTGCCGATGGGATTGCACCTGTGAGATGGTTGCTAGACAAGTCTAGCACCTGCAGAGTTGTCAGGCCGCAGAGCTGCTTTGGAATCTCTCCAGATAAGCTGTTGGAACTGAAATTGAGTACAACGAGCGATGTCAACTTGCCAATTTCCTCAGGGATCACACCAGTGAAGTTATTATTACCAAGATTCAGCACTATAGGGAAAGCACTGGTTATCCGGTATTGAAGTGATGGAGCTGTATAAACAGGCAGCTCAAACACTCTTGGGTCCAAATGGGCTGCAGGCTTCTCTGAGTTTAGCATTGGCATCTCCATTAAGGCTTCTGGAATTTCCCCCGTAAGGTTATTATTTGATATGTCTAGATGGAAAAGTAAATTTAGGCTTTTGATCCAGCCTGGTATTGGTCCACCGAGTTGATTATTATGCAAAAACAACATCTCCAACCTTTTCAGCTTTGATAACCAAAGAGGTATTTTTCCAGACAATGAGCAATCAGCTATGGAAAGAACCTGAAGATTCTGAAAACCATCAATTATTTCGTCTTCTGGCATGGCTTCACCCTTGAAGTTGGTCCCCCCAATAAGCAGGGCCGTGAGGTTACTAGAATTCTTTAGGATCTGAAGCGTATTTGTGATATTTGTAAAATTGTTGAAACCAAGTGATAGGAAAGTAAGGCATTTCAAATTGCCTATTCTCGGTGAAAGCTGCCCATGTAAGTTGTTGCCAGATACCCGCAGTGCAGTCAGATTGCTGCAAGAGTAAATACTTTCTGGAATTGTGCCGGTGAAGTTGTTGTACAAAAGATCTAAATTTTTTAGATTGGGCAGGCTGGAGAAGTTGACCTTGGTAAGTTCTCCGCTGAAGTTGTTGCTGTTGAGGTCAATTGTTATGAGATTTGTGCAGTTACTCAGGGCTGACGGCAGCTCCCCTGACATGTTGTTGCGGTCCAAATGGAGCTCCTGTAGTCTCTTGAGCTGGCCTATGGAGTCTGGAATCTTGCCATTTAGCCTATTCCCTCCAAGATCTAGTGTAGCCAGATTTGTAAGCTTGATTAGTTGTGCGCCTTCGAGTACTCCATGTAAATCATTGTTAGGAAAAGAGAGGTACTCCAATGAGGAAGCATTGAAGAGTTCATTTGGGATAACCCCACTAAGATTGTTGTGACCAGCCTTGAGCACTCTGAGCATGGAACAATTACCAAGCCCGGGGGGGATGTTGCCAGTAAATTGGTTATAGCAGAGTTCAAGCACAGCGAAGGATGGCGAGCTGCTGCAGAAATGACTCGGTGTCTGCCCAGTGAAGCTGTTGTTGCTGGCATTGAGTGCGACCAGATTTTTCATCACCTCCCATGTGGTGGATGGAAACCGTCCTGTAAACAAATTGCTCGAGATGTTCAGTACCTGCAGAGGCCGGGCAGGGGTTGAAGATGGCAGCTCTTGCATGTCTCCCTTAAGGCGGTTGAAGCTGACATCAAGGACAATGATGCTGCTGGACGAGACCAGTTCCAGTGGCAGGCCACCTGACAGCGAGTTGTGGGAAAGGTTGAGGCGCAGCAGGCCGGTGAGGTTTCCAATGGACGGTGATATGCGCCCCTCAAGGCCCTTTGAAGCCAGCAAGACATCAGTGACTGTCCCATCTGTGCCGCATGTGATACCTTCCCATGTGCAGCAGTCCGTGCCATCCCGCCATGACACAGCAAGGCTACTGTCCTGCCCAAGTCCAGTGAGGAACTGGAGGAGGGAGCTCTTCTCCTGCTCGGTGCAAGAACTGGTGGGAGAGGCCAAGGAGAGCAGCAGCAACAGCAGAACAAGAGCAAAGCCAAGGAAAGGTATGGGAAATCCATTGCTGTACTTCTTGCACGAGGAATGGAGTTGCTGCTTCATGGCTTCCTGACGAAGATAGCATGAAAATCAAATGCTTAAACCTGATTCTGACTGGGCAGACAATGGCCCTGGTCAGGAAAGAACATGCGTAGGAGGAAGAAGAAGGATTTGATTCTGTATTGTTCGATTTCTTTCTGTCTAAGCCACCACAAGGGAAAGGAGAATTGGGGTCAAGGATTACAAGCTGTGCACACATCCACACCGGCGTTTTGCACACTCGCCGCAGCAGCTTCCTGGTTCATACCATCACGTTTCGGTTGAGGCCGCCTGCTATATTCTATTGAAAAAGTCCAACACTTTTGTACCAAAAAAAAAAGGCTGCTTTGGTAGCCCATCTTGACAATGTGATTATTGAATTGTTACATGATGCATTTGTTTAAGTACATGATGATCCGATTGTCTGATACGATATTGTATGATACGATATGGCTTCTTTTGCCCACTTTACGAATACTGTCTTTACTTATCGCAGCAATTTTTCAGTGATGGTCGGTGGTGTCCATTTTTTTAACACTCAGTGATGTCCTTTTTGGTTTCTACGTAGTCTATTCCCTTGTAATTTCTTAGTAGTTCGTTAACTGTGTTCCAGTGCTAGTGTGGTCAGTGGTGTCCATATTGGTTTCTCTGCAGTCTGTTCCTTTAGTTATGAGTAGTTATTAATAGCATACTTTGTTGCCCAATGTGATGTGCTTTAAAGTTCTTGCGAGGAACCAATTTATTTTCTCGTTGAATCAAATTAGAGTTTTTTGAGACCAAAAGCGAATTTAAATTAGGTGTTGACCAAATATGACATTTTACCACAGACCAAAACCAATTTATTCTCGTTGACTGTTTAGAATGCGAGATTTTTTTTCTTATTTATAAAGAAATCGAACTATTTCTTAGGAATTCTTGATTTCTGAAGAGGCAGTGATTCGGAACTGGCCCACAGAAGTCCCAAGCTACTGGTAAGACTCTGTTTAGGGTCTTAAAACTAGCTTCGGCTTAAAAAAAAATCCAGTAAACCTCCTAAACAGATTAGTTTTTAAGCTGTTTTTAGCATAATCTATAAACCATATATAACTAGTAAAAACTAAAAGTAAGGTGCGAATGTGAAATGCACTTTGCAATTTATTATGAAGAGAAATTAGTTATTTATCAAACGATCTCTACAAAAAGCTACAACTATTTTTAGTTCAAAAAGAAAAAACAGCTCTTCAAAAAAAGTTACAGCTTCCCTAACAAATTCTAAGGATGTGTTTGATTAGTGGGATGAGATTAAATGGTTTAGATGATCCTGTGCTATTTGATTCTAATGTTTTAGGTGAATGGAATGACTCAACATTTACAGAGTAAATTCTTATCTCACTATTTAGAATAAGATGATGTCATTCCAACGACAAACACATAAACATTTTTTCTTTAACCGTCTCGTTCGTGCTGCGGGAACACACTGTAACTCGCAATCCATCTCTCGCTAGAAGCCTAGAAGGCGAGAACGCCTCTCTATCATGCAGCCACCCGCCCGCCTCGTCCTTGACTCCAACCCCCGCGCCGGCGACACGCTCCGACCGTTCGACGCAATGCGGGTCTCGGAGAGAACCACCGTGTGGAACGCCACGCCGCCGTCTCGGCGGCAGCGCGCTCAGGCTGTTCGGCGAAATGCCGACTCGACCCGAATGTCGTTTCTTGGACTGCGACCGTGGCCGTCGAAAAGCTCGCGAGCGCGGGTTCGTAGAGCAGGCGGAGGGCGATGCTGCGTGCTGCTGTGCCATTTTGACATGGGTGGTTTCTTCACCGCGTGGATCCTTTTGACATGGTTGGTGCTTCCGATCGCCATTCCTCATGTTCAGCTAGTGGTTGTATACTGTAGTTATACATGCTGATGAGCACCTCCAACTTTATTCAGTCCACATTCCAAACATTGTATCGCGTTGCATTCAAATTCCATTCAGCGCTTGGACCAAACATTTGTGGTGTCCTCTGATTCCACCTCCAACTCTAGTAGTTTCTAAAACACATTGAACCGAAACAAACAGCCGACAGAACAAATGACCAGGCTTCGGCACTTGAATGAGAACCATTTTCCCCACTTTTTCTGTGAGGAACTCAAGGAGCAAGACAATCTTTTCACTTTGCCTATACCTTTTCCCAGCTTGCTGCTTGCGAAACTTGATCATACATAATACTTCAAGAAAACATCGGGAAGGGGAGATGAATTACAAAAATGCTTACCTAGAAAGGTATGAAAAGCTAAAAATGGCAATTTGTCAGATGTACAAAACTACAACTCTCTGCACCAAAAGTACAAGATTATCTATCATGTCTAATTGCATTCTAAAACCCATTGAACCGAAACAAACAGCTGACAGCTCAACTGCACAAATGTCCTGGTTTCGGCACTTGAACGGAAACCATTTTTACATTAGTTCTAGTGAAAATTACATCAACTCTGCACCAAAAATACAAGATTATATATCATGTCTAACTGCATTCTATATTGGCTTTGTTTGCGTCTGCAGGCCAGCATCTATACTGTCCAGGCAGGTGACTACTTCCATGATAGTTGGCCTCATGAAAGGATCACGGTTCACACACTTGCAAGCAGCTTCAAGCACCTGCAGCATTTGCTCTTCATACCCTGTGCCTCGGAGTGTTGGATCCAGGACCTCAATCTCCTTTCCCTTGAATCTCATCTCCAGCACCCATGGAACAAGTTCTTTTGATGTAGACAGGACTGGAACAGGTCGCCTCCCTGTGAGTAGCTCAAGCAGGACTACTCCAAAACTGTACATATCGCCTCTCAACGTAGCAACCCATGCTTGCCCGTACTCAGGTGGGATGTAACCTAGAGTGCCGACAAGCTCAGTTGTGACATGAGTTTTGTTGGCAAGGATCAACCTGGACAGCCCAAAATCCGCAACATAAGCTTTGAATTCTTTGTCTAGTAGGATGTTGCTGGATTTGATGTCACGGTGGACAATGTGAGGCTTGCATACTTCATGGATGTAAGAAAGGCCTCGGCTTGCTCCCTGCGCTATCTTGAGCCGTGTCGGCCAGTCAAGAAATGATCTGGCATCATCCTCCCTGTTGTGAAGCCAATCATCCAGACTGCCATTCTCCATGAAAGAATATATGATGATCCTTGAGTGTCCTTGGATGCAATAGCCCCAAAGTGGCACAAGATGTTCATGCTGTGCCATGGAGAGTGCTTCAACCTCCATGTGAACTCCCTTTCCATCAGGCACATTTCACCGTTGAGCTTCTTAATGGCCAGCTTGGAGCCATCAGGTAGCTCTGCCTTGTAGACTAGTCCATAACCTCCGCATCCTATGATATTCTCGTTGTCAAAGTTGTTCGTAGCCTTCACAATGTCTGTGAATGCAAGCTTATTATTTTCTCCCTTGCATCCTCGTGGCACCATCACCAACAGTTGCTCTGAAACAGAGTTTGACGATGATGCTTCTATGTCACCGTCATCATTGCTCCTGTTTCTGGTCACAAAACTTATGCCCCTGATCGGCACAAGGAGACACCCCAACAAAAAAAGAATAGTGATACCTCCAAAAAAGACACCAAATGCAATTGCAAATATGGCCTTCTTGTTGTGTTGTATCTTGGAGGTCAGATGTGCTTCAGCCGAATTGCAATGGTGAATAAGCATAGGACCGCAGAGCTTTAGGTTGCCATCAAAGCTAGAATTTGTAAACGTACTTAACTGGCCAGCGGTTGGGATAGGCCCTTCTAGGTCATTGAAAGAAATGTTGAATTCAGTAAGGAAGTGTAGATTGCTCAGTGCAGCTGGGATTGTACCGGTTAGGTGGTTGCTTGATAAGTCTAACACCAGCAGGTCTGTGAGGTTGCAAATAGATTGTGGGATATCTCCATGTAATTTGTTGAAGCTCAAATTAAGTGAAAGGAGCTCTTTCAACAAACCGATCTCTGCAGGGATCGCACCAGTAAAGTTATTGTTACCTAGATTCAGTACTTTTGGGAATGCACTGGCCATGCGGTATTGTTGTGATGGAGCTGAATATACTGGTAACTCAAAGACTCTTTGGTCCAAATGGGCTGCAGCCTTTTCTGATATTAGCATTGGCATCTGTATTAAGGCTGTCGGAATTTCCCCTGTCAGGCTGTTATTTGATATGTCTAGATAGAAGAGGAAGTTTAGGTTGCTGATCCAGTCAGGTATTGATCCAGTCAGTTGATTGTTATATAAGAATAACAACTCCAAATTTTTGAGCTTTGATAACCACTGAGGTATTTTCCCTAACAATGAGCAATCAGTTAAGTCAAGAACCTGAAGATTCTCGAAACCGTCAATGCTGTCATCATCTGGCATGGTCTCATGCATGAAGTTGTGCCCAATAAGAAGGGTGGTGAGGTTCTTGGAACTCCTAAGTATCTGAAGTGCATTTGTTATATTTGTAAGCCTGTTGTTAAAAAGTGATAGGAAGGAGAGGGACTTCAGATTGCCTAGGTCTTTTGTTAACTGGCCGTGGAACTTATTAAAAGATAGCCGCAGGGCTGTTATATTGCTGCATGAGTAGATGCTTTCTGGAATTGTGCCACTGAAGTTGTTCAGCATAAGATCTAAAGTTTTTAGATTTGTTAGGTAGGAGAAATTGACCTTGGTGAGTTCTCCGCTGAAATTGTTGCTCTTGAGGTCGATGGTTATGAGATTTGTGCAGTTGATAAGAGTTGATGGCAGCTCCCCGTACATGTTGTTGTTGTTTAAATGGAGTTCCTCCAATCTCTTGAGCTGACCTATAGACTCTGGAATCTTGCCATTGAAATTGTTCTCTCCGAGATCAAGTGTAGCCAGATTACTGAGTTTGACAACATGTGCACCTTCAATTGTTCCTTGTAAACCATTGTTTGGAAAAGAGAGGCACTCCAATGACGTAGCATTAAAGAGTTCATCTGGGAGAGTTCCACTGAGGTTGTTGTGACCAATCTTGAGCACTCTTAGCATGGAGCAACTACCAAAGTCAGGGGGAATGCTCCCACTGAATTGGTTGTAACTGAGTTCAAGAACTATGAAGGATGGCGAGCTGTTGCAGAAATTATTTGGTATTTGCCCAGTAAAGCTGTTGTTGCTGGCATTGAGCGCAACCAGATTCTTCATTGCTTCCCATGTGGTGGATGGAAACTTTCCTGTAAACAAGTTGCTTGAGATGTTCAGTACCTGCAGAGGCTGAACAGGGGCTGATGATGGCAGCTCTTGCAGGTCTCCATTGAGGCGGTTAAAACTGACATCAAGGATAATGATGCTGCTGGAAGACACCAATTCCTGCGGTAGGTAACCAGACAGTGAGTTGTGTGACAGGTTCAGGCGCAGCAGGCTGGAGAGGGTGCCAAGAGACGGTGAGATGTTCCCTTCAAGGTCTCTAGTTGCCAGAGAGACCTCACTGACCGCCCTATTTCCATTGCAGGTGATGCCTTCCCACGCGCAGCAGTCCGTGTCATTCCTCCATGACACAGCGAGGCCACCGTCTCGCGAGAGCCTGGTGAGGAACTGGAGAAGGAAGCCCTTTTCCTGCTCTGTACAGGAACCAGTGGGAGAGGCCAAGGAGATCAGCAGCACAAGTGCAAGGCCAAGGGAAGGTATGGGTAATTTGATGCTGTATTTCTTGTTCGGAAAATGGAGTGGCTGCATGGTTTTCTGATGAAACTAGCATGGAAACCAGATGCTTAATTTGTGTCCTGAGTCTCCTGGCTTGATAAAGCATCAGTAGTCTAATCAAGCAGGAGCATGAGGGGAAAAAAAGAAGCGGCTTTTGCTTCCATTTTGTCCTGTCCCTTCTAGTCGTGGTCATCACAAAGAAAAATGGGTCAAGGATTAGAGTTTACACAATTGCGGCAGCTGTTTCTTAGTTCACACTATGACGTTTCATTAGTGGCCGTGTGCTATAATCTATTGAGAAGTCCAAATGCCACAGCTTCCTGACCGTACAAAATATTTGCTCTAGGAGCCATCCTTGATTAAATCCTGTTATAATTGTTACAGCATGCCTTGATAAATTACTCGATCTGGCCTCACTTCTCTTACCGGCTTCACTACAACAAACCAATCCTCTTGCCACTAACACCGACAATATTTCAGGGAGAAAAATAGTCACTTTTTGGTGCATCCCTCTTGGTGAACAGGGAAAGGCGCGTATCATCGAAAGAAGCAATTGCTGAACACTTGCGAGATTCAATCGGCGAGATAGTACATGGGAAGCATCCATTCCGAAAGCCGTGTATAATCTGGAGCAATCATCGGTGTCGCGGTCAATGTGTGTACGTGGTTTGGACAACAAGTCACAAGTGGATGGCAAGAAGGGCAGTTTTCTAGCCCAACGGATTGGGGGTGGGTGGGCACTCTTCGATCTTCTTCCCCATGACCCGAGGCGTTTACTTTCTGTTATCATGCGTGCTTCGGTTGATGCATACGTTTGCAGTAGCTGTCCACTGCTGCATTATTGTGGACCATGGACTGCGACTCTTTGTGGTTATCATCATCTGAATTCAGAAGTACTTGAAGAAAACTAGGCAGTGGCACTGTGGCTGTTTGATTGATCCCTTGAGAGTTGAGGCAACCCGGGAGAGTCTGATGCTTGTGTGGACATGGTCTGCAGAATGGAATCAGGTGGTGATACAGGGCTTGCTCGTTTACTTGAATAATTGCATTTCTTTTTGGGGTATCGTTTTGGTTTATTTCTTTAGATTGTACTATCTCTTTAGTGGTTGTTGCATCATGTCATGTATGAGTTTCTGTCATGGGTACAGCAGGTGGCTAATTTCTCTTGTTGATTGAAAAACAGGCTGGCTGGCAGACGGCATTATTGACACTCTGATATTGCACTGTTAGCACGTAAAGAAAAAATAAATAAAGAAAATGCAGAGTTGGCGTCTCCAGCTATCTCATTTTCTTGTCTTTTCCCCCCTTTGGCGCTGGCAGTTTTTCTCAGCTCAGTTGAATTCCTTTTTACACTATTATCAGGCACAAGCCATTTGGAGAAAGACTCGTTAGGGCAGAAATAGCAAGAACACACGAGGTTATAACCGATGGTTAGTCCTACTGATATGATACCCATATCTTGTGGTTTCGGTTCAAATCCTATTATGTGTCAGGTGGTCTAGACTGTGGCACCCAACTAATATAATACCCGTATCTTGAATTGAGATCCAATGCAGTCCCAAAATAACTGTAATTTAAGTAGTTGCACGTAGACCATTAGATAAAAAATGACAACCTAGAATCTTTCAAGATACTATTCTAAAACACTGTAGCAACACAGTATTAAACAGAAGATACTATTTTAAAACACTGTAGCAACATAGTATTAAACAATTTAGATCGTTCTTGGTTCAATCGGATCTATGAGGAATGCTTAGTCCCTGTGAGAACCAGACACTATCCCTTTCCCCGTATCTCATGTATGGTTACAGCCAGAGGTGTATTCAGAAAATTAGAAGGAGGGGAGCTAAGATTAAGATATCGAAAGCCTAACAAGTTAACCATGTTCAAAGTTTGTAAACATTTATTTAACAATCACATATAATGTAAGTGTGTAACAATAAGGATAAGAGAATTGAGAGACTGTTAGACTGGTACTGGACTGTTTTATTAGGCCTATTTGAGAGGGGATATAAGAGGCTTACTGGGCCGCGAGTAGGGCTTCAGCACACCCACACCCCGGCTGTAGTTCCGCCTCTGGTTACAGTTTCAATCCCATTGTGTGTATTATTACGATTATAAGAGAATGTACCGTTGGCATATAAGAAATGAACAAAAAGAAAATGGAGAGTTAGCATCTCGAGTACACTTGCATTGCATCTCTTTTTCTTGTCTTTTTTTTTTTGTTCTTGTCTGTTAGCCTCTCTAGTCACATATACACATTGTTTTGAATATATGTGCAGTCAAACTTTTAAAACTTTGATTATTAATATATTTATAAATATATAAATTGGATATGTGAAAATTATGTGTAGATTTTTCTCGAAAAGTACTTTTGTAATATTATAATTTTATTAGGTTTTATAGATATATTATAATAAAACTTAATGGTTAAAGTTGTGTTTTGAAGACCTTACCGATATCAAAGTTATATGTGACTGGATACCCAGACGGGTATCCCCAAATGCCCAGAGAAGCATATGGTCCGTCAACACGCCCGAGCCTCGAATCTAGAGGTCCCACTGAGGCCCACCGCCCCGACCGACTCGACCCCAAAGGGCGGTCCGACCAACACAATGAGTCGACGCTCAACAAGACTAAAGCAACTGGAAGGTCGATCGACCATTTCACGCTAAGGCATTCGGTTCCCGACTGCCAACCCCGAAAGCAATCCGACCAGACGCTATGTATGGGCGCCACAAGCTACGGCAATACCGACTAAGGATACCCGACCAACGGGTCGGACAAGCCAGGAGCTTTGAACAAAGCGCCAACCATCTTCGCCAAGGGGCAGACGTCAAATCACAGAAACCAGCCTCCATGCCGGGTATCTACCAAGCTGACACAGCGGCTCATCACGACCGAGCCAAGACGGGGCGCCATGCGCCTTCCCAAGGCATTCTCGGTCGACGCCTCGACGCCAAGACTCGACATCACAGAGAGGGCGCTGCTTCCGGAGGAGCGGATCGAGCCGCCGCTCCACGCCCAACAACCCGGACGCAAGACGGCAACTACCCGCCGAGGTCAAGTCCAAAGAACCCGACACCGAGGAGAAAGACTGCACTCCTAGGCTTAGGGAGCCCCATCCATTTTTCCTTTACACACTCTGTAACCTCCGTGTAACCCGTCTCCCTGTGCTATATAAGGGAGGCTTGGCCCTTCTGGAGGGGCACGACGAGAACATCGAGCACAAGACCCACGAGACACACACATAGCCGCTCGGGCAACCCCTGTGCGCGAGGCGCCCCAAGCCCGAGCTCAGCCCTCACTTGTAACACGGCGGGTTCGCCGGAATCAATAATATCCGACCACCTCACGAACTGGAGTAGGGACATTCACCAACCAAGATAGATCTTGGACCCCTCTCTTTCTTTCTTTGGGTCTAACCATTCAGGGAGCGGGGACGCGCGGCCCCTCAAGACTTACAAATTTACTTGCCGGTTCACGAAACGCCGATAGCGCATGACTGTAGGGCTGCGCCACCAAAGATCTTCGATCCCCATTTTGCTTCCCTGATGGCTTTCTCCACCGACGACAGCGCTCTTGCGCCCGGGAGCCGAATCCGCTTCGGTTCCTTCGACTTCGTCGTCACCATGGCAGGAGAGCTCGACCTTGCTCTCGCACGCCATGAATCAGCCCCACTGACGCCTCGATTCCGCCACCCACGCCTCCACAACCTTCGACTCGAGGCCCCACGCAGCCTCGGTCGGAGTCGCCGCAGCTCGCCTCGTGGCAATGACTGCTACGCCACGCCTCTTTCCATGAAATATTGGAGAGTTTCTCCCAACGACGACCTGACCGACACGAGCAAGCCTCGGAGGACCGTGACTTCATGAGTGCAACGTGGGTCGATGACGACTACCGCCGCCATTTCCTGTTAAGAAGTTCGCCATCGCGCCGCCCGGCCGGAGGCAGGCGCCAAAGACGATCACTTGGGTCTCCCCATCGCTCGCCACGACGAGCTTCACCAGCAACGAGAGCTGGAGTTGCGCGCGGCCAGACTTGGCAAGGCAAGGGTCGACCTACCGGGGCCGAGCCAACTCGCGCCACTCAGCGCGGCGGCGTACAGCGCAGGCCAAGACGCTGTGTACAAAGAACAATCGCGTAAGAGCCGGTTGTTGCCCCTGTTTCCTTCCTAGCTGAACTTTGCCGCACCGCAATGCCGCTCCGCATGGCCCCCGAGCCGAAGCGAGCCCGAGGCAGGGCTACCTACCAAGACCTCCGGAGCCGATAGAGCATGCCGCCAGACAATATGTACCTACCGCACCCACCACTGAGGTCCCATTCGCCGCCAAAGCCGCCCGCCATGAAGCCGCGGAAAGTCGCGATCATAGCTTGAGCGGCCTCAGCCTCCTACACTCCGCTGACATTGCCTCTGGGAACGCCACGACTACCGCCACACCTCGACGCCGCGAAGAGGCCGACGCGCTGGGCCTCCGTCAAGTCAGTCGCGGACAATGGCCGGCGACGCGATCATAGCCCGAGCCCGAAGGCCCGGACTCAGATTCTCGGAAATCCGTCGCATGATTTCTCTTGCCGGGCACCCGCTAATATAGCTAAGTACACGGGCCACGAATCTTGTGTCTGCTCGAAGATTACCGCTCGCTGTTGAGCGGACGGGCTACTGATGATCTTTTCATCATTCAAGACTTCCCATTTATCGGGCGGACTCGCCCGAGCCTCGACTCGAGTACCGCCTCACGAATCGTAGAATCGGGCCGACTTGAAGAACGCCGTCGGAAATTTCTGTGGCACTTACAAGCGCCGAACTCGGGACCTCAAAGTCTGCAGTAAATGGAGAAACGCCCGGACTACATCCGACGCTTTCCCAACAAAGGTAATGAACTCCCCGACATCGCCGACGCCGACGCTGCGTCGGGCGTTTATCTACGCAGACGACGGCGCGAGCCTTGGTCCACAAGCTGGCCGCCCAAGCCCAGACCACCAAGGACTCGCCGACATTGCCACTCAACCACGCCCCGCGAGGAGGCCGGGGGCCATCTTCGACAAAGGGAAGGCTAAACGAGATCCGCCCGAAGCCGCCGCTTCTTCCGACCACTCCGACAAACGGAGGCGGAGGGAAAGCAGTTCGCGAGACCACGTGGTCGCGCCGCCGACCGCCTCGCCAAGAAGAAAGTGCAGCGCCCACCACTTCGAAAAGTTGATGGAAAGCCCGTGTCCGCACCACTGCACGCCACAAACACAAGTATCGGATGCGAGTCCCGAGGCGCTTCTTCCGAAACCCCACGCACTGCTGGGTAAAGGGAAAAGCGCGACCCAACACCGGAGGCCGGGAGGAGAGGCGACGCCGGTTCTCGAACCCGACGGATGTCTCATGATCTTCGTGGTTCGGAGAGCTACGCCGACAAGTGGCGGCAAAGCTCGAGGTGCCTACCGCGAGGTGCATACGGTGACCCTCGCGTCCCGGCACCTCCTGGTCTGAGTCTCCGATCACCTTCGACGGGCGGATCACCCCGACCACATCCCGCACCGGAAGGTACCACTGCCGCTGACCCCATCGTGGGGTCAAAGCGCCACGAATGTGCTCATGGATTGGCGGTCTCAACATTATGTATGTTGAGACGCTTGAAGCCCTGGGGATTCCCCGCTCGATCCTGCGACCAAGCAAGGCACCTTTCCATGGTGTCATCCCCGGTCAGCAGGCTTACCCTCTTGGGCAGGTCGACCTGCTCGTCACCTTCGGGGGGCCCGAGAATTTCCGCACCGAGAACCTCACTTTCGAGGTTGTGGGATTTGCGGGCTCCTACCATGCCATCTTAGGAAGGCCATGCTACGCTAAGTTCATGGCAATCCCCAACTATACTTACCTGAAGCTGAAGATTCCAGGGCCACGGGGCATCATTACCGTGGCCTCATCTTTTTCAAATTTTGCCTTCAATCGCGAAATAAGCAGCTTATGAAGTTGGCCTCGCGGTCATCGCGGCCCGCCGAGCTCGACAACTATCGGCGGAGGCCTCCGGTCCGCCCCTACCTCCAAAGAAGTCGGGCCCGGATCCTTCGAGTCCGCCGAAGACACGAAGAGGGTCGCGGTCGACCTCAAGACCTCGCCAAGACCGCGGGTAGGGTCCGCCCCCCGCCAAATAGGAAAGCGCTTGCCGACTTCCTTCAGCGACCGAGATGTTCGCATGGAAGACCTCCGACATGCCAGCATCCCAAGGAGGTCGCCGAGCACACCTTGAACATCCGAGGCCAAGAGGCTCTGCCGCCCAACACCCGCGCTGCTTCGACGAAGAAAAGCGCAGCTTATAGGCGAGGAGGTAGCTGCTTTTGGAGGCAGGTTCATAAAGAGGTACGCCACCCGAGTGGCTTGCCAACCCCGCTCTTGTAAAAAGAAAACCGCAATGGAGGATGTGTTGATTACACCAACTCAACAAGGCATGCCCCAAGGACCATTTTCCTTGCCCCGGACGACTAGGTCATTGATTCCATCGCCGTGTGAATCGCTCTCCTTCTCGACGCTTAATCGCTACCACCAAATTCGATGAAAGAATCCGACCAGCCGCGACTTTTTTTATCACCCTTTGGCTCGCTTTGTTACTCCGACGATGCCCTTCGGTCCGAAAAACGCGGCGCCACGCATCACGTGCATGTACGCCGTTCGACGACCAAATCGCCGCAACGCCGAGATATACGCCGACGACATCGCTGTTAAGACCGAAAGGCCGGTGACTCGCCGCCGACTCAAGAGACTTTTGTAAACCTCCGCATGGTTTCAAGATAAAGCTCAACCCCGAAAAGTGCGCTTCGGGTCCCTAAGGGAAAGCTTTCGCTTCATGATATCCGAGGGGCATCGGTTAACCCGTAAAGATCTCGGCGATCATGAAGATGGGTCCGATTGCCGACCTAAAAGGCGCCCGAAGTCGACAGGTGCCTCGCAGTTTTAAGTTGCTTTCGGCCTCGGCCGAAAGCACGGATGCCGCTTATAAGCCGCCAGAAACCGACTACTTCAGCTTGGACGCAAGAAGCCTGTGAAGCCTCGACCGATCAAGGCCTTTCGACATCGCCTCGGCCCCGACCGCGCCGCTTATGCGAGCCCTCGCCTTCACATTGCCGCCACAACCCAGTCGTGAGCGCTGCACTCGCCGTCGAAGGGCGGAAGAAGGCCGCCCTCAAGGTGCGAGACCGGTCATTTCATCGCGAAGTACTTCGAGTCCAAAGCCCGCTATCCGCAAGTGCGGTTACTTCTACACGGCGGCCGATCGCGAAAGGAAATCGATCCATTACTTGCCAAGACTCGCTCCGCTGCGGACTTTCTCGCCTTGGCGAGATCGTCCGCAACCGCGACGCTCCGGCGATTGCCTGCGGGCACTCGAGCTCAACGCCATGACATTTCGTTCGCCCCGTGACGACAATCAAGTCTCAAGTTCTTGCGACTTCGCCGCTGAATGGATCAAGCTCAGCGCCCGTGCTTGAAGACCCCGAACATCGACGATGTATTTCGATGGGTCCTACACGAAGAACGGGCGGCGCTGAGTCGTTCTCATTTCCCCACTCGCAACAAGCTCCAATATGCCGTCCGACCGCTTCTTCGATGCTACGAATAACGCCGCCGAGTACGGCCCTTATCAACGGCTCCGGATCGCCGCCGACCTGCAGACGGCGCTTTTACGGTACGGGCGATTCCAAGTCGGTGGTCGATCAGTCATGAAGGCCTCGAGCCCCGAGACTTCGCTGGCAAAGATATCGCCAGAAGCGCGCAAGCTTGAAGAGAAGTTCAAGGGTTCGAGCTCCACCACGTTTATCGACGCAATAACAACGAGGCCGACTACCTTGCCAACCTCGCTTCGCAAAGGACCCGCTCACCAGATCTTTGCCCACGACCTTCACCAACCGCCCATCCGACCGACCCAAGAGAAAGCAGCGGTCGACCGCCCGGCCGCCACCAATCTTAGGTCGAACGCGCTCACTACCGAATCGACCGATCGGTTTCGATGGATGCGCGCCACCCGACTTAGGTCGGAACGCGTTTCACGGCCGAATCGACCGAGGAAGCCCCACGCCGATCGCTGACGGACGGACCTCGCCTCCGACCGAGGTTCAAGGCCGCGCTTCGAAGCGAAATCTTTTGTCCCGGTCGGCGAAGGCCTTTACAAGAGGAGTCCTCCGGTCCTCCGTGGCGCATCCCGCCGACCAGTAAGGAGTTGCTGCCGACATCCACGGCGGAGTGTGCGTCATCACGCAAAGACCGCGGTCCTCGTGGGTAAGGCCTTCCCAAGGTTTCTATTGGCCGACCGCCGTGGCCGATGCCGAGCAAATTGTCCGCACCGCTAAGGGTGCCAATTTTTGCCCGCAAACACACCTTCCAAATTAAGCCTCCAGACGATCCCCATCACATGGCCATTCGCAGCTTGGGGGCTCGACCTACTGACCTTTTAAAAGGCGCCGGGCTTCACGCACCTCTTCGTCATGTGGACAAGTTCACCAAGTGGATAGAGGCGGCCACCACCACTATCACGTCCGCTAAGCGCCGATTTCTTCCATGCATCGCTTCACCGATTTGGAGTCCCGAACTCCATCATCACCGCTAATGGCACGCAGCTTTACGGGAAGCAATTTAATTTCGCGACGACTTCAACATCCGCTGCCGATCTGGCGTCCGCCGCCCACCCGCAGACCAATGACCAAAGCCGAGAGGGCGAACGACATGATCCCGCAGGGCTCAAGCCGCGAATCTTCAACCGATTGAAAGTCGGCGGACGGTGGGCCGAGCTACCTCCGCCCTTGAGCCCGAGGACCACTCCGACCCGGCCGACCGGGTTCACGCCGTTTTTTCGTGTTCGCGCCAAGTCGCCCCACCGATCGACTGGACTATGGAGCTCCAAGGTCGCAAGCCTTCGACCAAACTCGGGGCTCGACTCGCAACAAGACACCGCCGACCACCGACGAGGGCGCGATGTTGCTATCCTCCCGGCCGGCCAAATACCAACAAGCGCTGCGGCGCTTATCGAGTCGCCAGTCCGCTGGTCGAGCCTTCAACGAGGCGATTTGGTCCGCGCCAAGTTCGATCTAACGCTAAGGTGCATAAGCTACGCCTCATGGAAGGCCCTTCACCGTAGTGGAGGTAATCCGCCCAAGACTCACCGACTAAAGACGCCGATGGCAACGTTGTTTCAAACGCTTGGAACATAGAAAACTCGTGCAATTTTTTCCCTAAAACTAATTTCTATCTCCGCTCCTACTAGCTCGCCGAGCCCGAGGGCGCGAACCCGCGACGGGGGCTAATAGTCTACGCGGTCTCGCGACATCGCGCCTAAGCAAATCAAGGCTCCTCCTCGAAGGACCGCTTTACTTCGCCACATTATTTACGCCACGTAAAAACTTCAATGCTTTTTCCGACCACGATCGGCTGAAGAAGGGCCATCGAGCAAAGCAAAGTTATGCACGCGGTCTCCAGGCGATCGACAGAAAATATTTTTACAGCTAAGTCTTCACCCAAGCGACGCGCCCAAATTCGCAGACTTAACGATCCTCAAGAAGCAATCAATAACAAGCAGATACCAAATGAGGGAAAGAAACACGAAGGCTGAAATATTACAGATTTCCAAAAGGTACGTAATGTCCCATTAAACGCGCGGAGCATGAGCATCAGAAAGCGTCCAAAACAAGCCATTCCAGAAACGGGGAAGAGTGCAAAATCGCAAATGACGAGCCGAGCGGAAGACCCCTCACTGGCGGCGTCGGAGTTTTCGCCGCACGGGCGAAGTTCGTGGGCGGCGCGCTGCCTGGCCCCTAAGGATCGCCCAAGAAGGCGTCGTTTTATCCTCCCCGAGTTCCCGCCGACCTTTCGTCTGCGTGACCTCTGTGCCTGCCGCCACCATTCCCGCCGCCCTGCACTGCTCAAGGCTGAGCCGGCTCGCCGGATATGGGCGACGGCCGCCACTGGTCGGCGAGAGCGCACTGGCCGGCGAAGACATACTCCGCCGCCAGCGGCGACCGCCAATGGCGAGCGCTCGAGGGCCCGGCAGTCCTCTAGGGCCTCGGCCGCCGGGTGAGGCCAAGGCGATCAGGCCACAAAGGCTGAACTGTCTGCTCGCTCCACCCAAGCGGCCGCAGTTCTCGCCCATGCTCGTAAGCGGGCGAGCATGGAGAGAAGGACTCGCACAGAGTTGAGGTCCTCACGCACTGCCCACCTCCGCCTCGGCCGCCTCGACGCGATCGCTGCCGGGCCGCCCATCTTCGTGGTTCGCACCGCCGCCAGCTAGCCATTGCCGCCTCCACTTCAGGCGGCGGAGGACGCCATCTCGGGAGACCAGCCGGCAAGGCGATCAGGCCACATGGCCCACCATGTTGGCCGCCTGCCTCAACCTCAGAGGCGACCGTCTGTCGCCGGGAGCGCCAACGCTGTCAAGGCCAGGTATTCTCCCGGCACTCTTCGGCTCATCAGACCTATGAGAACCAGGAGCAGGGACAGACGTCAACTCGGCGACCAAGCATCTCACCAAAACAACTAGAAAGGGACCTACCCGCGGCGAGGGCTCCAGATGAAGAATCTCGGCGAGGGCAGGTCGAGCCCGCCCGCCGCCGCCGAGGTGCCCTCCGTCCGAGGCTTGGGGTGAATCCCAGTGCCCGCCCGCCACCTGCTTTTCCCGATCTCCGCCGTTGCCGCCACCGCCGCCATAGAGCTCGCCAAACCCTTCAACAAGGCGCCGAAGACGAAGAAGGCGAATCTGCAAAGGCTCGACTAATGTGAGTTACCGCTACCCGGCGCCCATATTTATAAGGGCGGTTTCACGCGTCGAAAACCGCCATCAAGACGGGCGTCCGCAGCTCCTCGACACGCCACCATCCGAAGCGCCGACGCCGACGCATTAAAATCCCACTCGCATTAATTACGGCGCTTATTAACGAGCAAAGAAGGACACCGCTCACGCTTCTTCGGTCTCCGCGAAGTTTCGGTTATACGGACAACTCGAACCCCGCCAAGATCAAAGAAGCCGCCGCGATCGATCACCAAACAGATAAGTCTTTGACTCTGGCCTCTTTACGATTATTTCAAGGACCAAAGAATACGCCGCCGATCGCGGCATAGTCGCCACGCATTGCTTGGGGGCTCAGGAGCAATGTCATTCACATTTTATACGGGTCGGCGATCCAACTGACCGCTCGGCTCTCCTAGCGGGTAACCCATCCGACCCAAACGCCATGCCTACGCCCAATGCTGCGGTTTTGAAGTGGCGCTATGAAGGGCTACCCGCAAGGCATGAGCCACAAGTCGGCCGGGAACGCCCCTCCTTGCTTAAAACGTGAACGATCGTGTTTTTAGGCCACTATATTCACACACAGCCGTGGTCTGACCGACCATTTGGCCTCCCTAGCAGTAGTCCATCCGACCCAGCACTACGACCCACGCCCCACGGCCACGGTTTCAAGTAGCGCTATAGGGTAGGGCATGCTGGCCACAAGTCACGGAGCCACTCCACCTCGCAAGAAACATGAATGGACGCTTCGATCCCGGGTTCGTTAACGCCTTCGCACCTCCTTTGAAAATCGAACACGCCACGCCTCAAAGGACCCTAGCGTCCACAGGCTATGGTCTCCAAGGGCGAAGGAACAGCTCAAAGTCGCAGAACCCCGATTCGATTAAACACAAATGCGAACCCCGATTCGATTAAACACAAAAACGAACCCCGATCCATTGCATATCAAGGTTCTTTACATTTTGCAAAAATTATAATGTCTAACATTATTCGTAGTCCCCGTGGAGGACGCCACCGGCGATATCCGATCGGCAATCACTCGGCATGGGCTTCGGCTTGAGCGCCGGGCCGACCTCCCGCCGGTCCGGCTTCGGCGATCCCGCCGCTAACGTTGTCCGTGTTAATACCATTGTAGAAGGACATGGCGCTAATAAGCGCAAGGGCCCCTGTATGCACTCGCTTCACCGATTTCGACGTGTTCAAGACACGAGCCAACCTTGTCGCGAAGCAAACTTGTGCCCGCGACATGCCTCGAGCAATCGGATGCAAACGGCCTACCGACCTTCCCTGTGGTCGCTAACTCGGGCGACCAGCTCGTTCCTGGTCGCCCTCCATCTCTTTCCGGCCGACCGAGCCACCGCCTCCGCTGGCGACCGCCACACGCCTCCACCGCTAATCGCCAGGCCCGCGATTTCGCTAAGATTCTTCGCACTCAAGATTGAGGCAACAATCGAAGGGCACGCCGACGCCGCCTCCAAGTCACTCGAATAATAACGTTTTACCGCCGACGATGCGGTCATGGCGATGAGCTTGGCCCAAGTCTCCTCCTCGAAGCTTGGCCGCTTCGCTCGAAAGCAAAGAACCTTGGCATTGTTGGCTCGCTAGAGGGACTCAGCCAGCTTGTTTCGCCATGAGGATCGCCCAACCGACGCCTCCCGCAAGACATTGGCCATCTCATTCATCGTCCGGCTGGCCTTCTGTCACTGACCGCTCACAAGCCAGCAGCCTTCCCGAGCCTCATGCACCAGAGCCTGGGCTGGTTGCGGTCCTCCTCCGCGGCCGTCCTATGGCCGTGCAGGCGACGGAGGAACCCGGACTTGCCCTCCGAAGGCCTCAGCAGACGCTGCGATCACCGGGCGATGTCACCGCAGATCCAAAGAAATTCGATATATGGGAAATTTTGAGCACAACTTATCACACTGCCAGTCAACCCTCCCAGGACAAAGATCCAAGACTACCGAAGGATTCGAGGAGCCACCCAGTGCTCGCCTCAATCTCCTCCATCCTAGTCTTGGCTCGCAGGAGCCCTCCGCAGGATTCCCAATCCCAAGCTCCGCCTTATCATCCAAAGATAAACGGGCCGCCACCGGTCGCCGCCGGCCAGATTAAGATGGACGGTGGCGATCGTAGGGTCCCCGTGGTCGCCCCGGCGTTCGCGCCGATGGTAAGACTTTCTGGCGCCACCGGCGGCGATCACCACCATCGCCGCCACTGCGGGCCCCTCTTCGCCGTTTCACTCGGTGACGGTGGCGGTAAGGCTTCAAGGCGTGACCGGGCGACGCTCGATCACCGCGGTGCAAGGGTCGCCCGCCATCATCGCTCGATCTGGGCGGCGAACCGCCGTTGGTTGGCCGGGCTCCATGGCGTGTCGACTCCACGGTCGATTCCGGCACAACCACGGGCACAACCGCCAAGCACGATACCCACCGCGGCACAACTAACGCCGCCGCCCGCCACTTGCTCGCCCGATAGCGATCCTCAACTTCGCCGGCGGAGTGGCGGCGTTGCCCAACGGTAATTCCGCCGCCCACAAGCTTTTCTCAGAAGTCCTCGAGTTAAAGGTCGATCAGAGAAGCTCAAGCAGAGTGACGAACTAAACAAACAAGGCAAAACTAATCGCGCCGAAAGGGTGCCGAATAATCGCGCTTCTTCACGCCTCTCGGGCGAAGAAGAGCTGCCTCCCCTTCCGGGCGCCCGCCGGGTGTTTCGCTAGCACCACGACAGAGACCTCGCCGCGCCTCCAAGTCGTCGCCGCCGATGACAACCAAATCATACTCCTCAGATGGATCGCCTGCCCTCGCCATCGCTAGAAGATGATCCTCGCCGATCGTGGAGACCATGGTCGATTCAGACGCCTCACCGGGGCGTGACGCCAGCGCGCCTTCCTCTTCTCCTTCCTCCTGCTTCCTCGCTTTCTCCGAGCGGACTCGCACTGTCGGTTTTTATGGCCTCACTCATCTCCTTCTCCCCAGCCCATGCCCGAAGACGCTCCAAGTAAGCCTTGAAAAGGAGTAATAATTCTACTCAGGTCAAAGCGCAAGGAGTTAAGACGAGGGGCGCGAGGGAGAGTAAGGGAGCCGCCCAATTACCAAATTTGGGCGGTTTTCCGCCGAGAAGGGCTCGGGAGCACCACCCGTCGCCACGGTGGCCTTCACGATCAAGACGGCCCTCACCCGAGCGTCTACCTCCGACGAGGGGAGGTCCAAACGCTCCATCCTCATGGGGTCAGATGCCCCCTCGTACTCGAACATCGGGTGAGGCCTGTCCATAAGGGGTTGCACGCGCCTCGCCATAAACGTGCGGGCGACGACGTCACCCGTCAGGCCTCGCCTCTTCAGACCCGCGAGCTGCTCAAGAATCACCTCCATCTTCCTCTTCTCCTTCGCATCCGCCGGTCGACTCCATTCGGGTATCGCCTCCGGTCGCCTCCCGGTAAAGGCCGGGGCGCTATCCCCTACATTCCGGATATAGAACCATTCGGCGTGCCATCCTCGATTCGACGAGGGCAGCTTCATGTCAACGTACTCCGACGACCGGTTGGACCGAAGCTGGATGGTGGCACCGCCGATCGGCGCCAACGATGCGCCCGCCGTCGACCTTCCCTTCAGCGGCCGCGTGTGGAAGAAGTACCTCCAGAGGGCCCAATGGGGCTCGATCCCCAGGAAGGCCTCGCACAGCGTGATGAAGATCGCAATGTGAAGCACGCCGTGGGGATTCAGATGATGGGTCTCCACCTTGTAGAAGTGAAGAAGCCCGCGACAAAGGAGTGAAGAGGAAGGCCAACCCAAGGCCAAGAAGGGCGCTGGAACAACGATCTCGCCGTCAGCCGCTCCGCACCACGGCCCCGCTTCGGCACCCTCCACCGAGACACGCCGCTGGGGAAGAAACCGCTTCGACAAAGCCGAGCACGCGGGTGTCGAGGATGGAGCACTCCGCCACGCCATCTCGAAAAGAGCAGACCGGGCGAGCGTAGGGGGGCGGCGGTGAGTCCCTCTCCTAGGGCTTTTGGCTTCCTCACGCCGCCCGCTTTTTCCTCTTCTTTGCAAAGTGAGGAACGGCACAAAGACAAAGCGAATCCGCCCTGGTCCCCCTTTTTCGCTTATAAGGAGCGCAACGACTTCTACCGACACGCCACAACCGAACAGCGACATCGCTAAGAGAAGCGCGGCGTTACCGACTCGCTACGCGACGGCTCACCCAGACGCGCCGATTCTCGATCACCTCAGATCAATTCCTCGACAGGCAGCAGCCAGTGAGAAGGCCTCGATCGGGCAGAGGGCGACGGCCTCGAGCCTCGGCCCCGAACTTGAAGGGCCGCCCCCCTACAGAGGAAAACATGTCGAGATCACACGCCCCAAGGCCACGAAGGGCTCACTAACTCAGCTCGGGGCTCGACCAAGTGTCGTGGGCTCCAGACGCCAACCACCAAGTGGATGCGCACACCGCCGAAAGCGTAAAATCGAGCGAGGGACGAGGATAAGGTGAGCCCCTGGCCTCTAGTTGGGTCGGCGGACGACCCAATCACCTTTAATCGTGTTCGAGACCATACTTCACACTCACTCACGGAGTCTGCCGACGGGTGACAAGTTGTGCCCTGTGTCGGCGGACGACTGGGCACGACACGGATCGAGTAAAGAAAGGTTCTCATGGGTCGCCCGTGAGGGTCTGGACGCCATGACGGATAACGCCCGCCGAAATGGTCTCTTTCGAAGCCACCAGGCCCACTTGACAAACCCGCTTATCACCACGCGAGCACGGGCGCTCAAGCCAACAGATGGCAAACGCGCGCTAGCTCACCCTCCAGTCCCACACCATGACAAAGCGATTCGTGGAAAACACGCCGCCTCGCCAACAAAAGCGAGGGCGGACGCCTTATCTCTCCCGCGAAATGCCAACCTTGCAGTACATCGATCACGACGCAAATGGATGCCTCTCGCACAGGTAAACCCCGACCAGCTCTCCGACCGCCGGGGCTCGGGCTCCATCCACCGGATGCGCCATACACCGCAAGCATAAACGCCCGCTGGATCGACATCGCGAGCCAAGGAGGTCACCTCCGTCCGACTAAAACGCTCGCTGGTACTTGGGCAATTTCGACCGAGAGCGCGAAATCCACTAACCGGAGTCGCCTCTACACACGAGGTAAACCCCCGACCAGCTCTCCAACCTGCTCGGGGGCTCCATCCACCGGATGCGCTCGCGCGCACCCAGGCAAAACCGACCAGATCTAACCGGCCGGACATCAGAGATCACAGAAACCGGTCGGTCAGTCCTAAGACACCGAAGATCCAGCCACATCGAAGCGGTGACTTTGGCCAGGATCCGTCGGACAGGGTAAACCCCCGGCCGGCTCTTCGACCCGTCCAAGGGCTCGGGGGCTATTGACGGATACCCAGGACGTGGGTATCCCCAGCGGCCCAGGAGAAGCATATGGGCCGTCAACACGCCCGAGCCTCGAACGAGAGGTCCCACTCGGAGGCCCACCGCCTCCGACCGACTCGACCCCAAAGGGCGGTCCGACCAACACAATGAGTCAGACGCCCCCGAACAGTACTCAAAGCAACTGGAAGGCCGACCGACCAGCCCACGCGAAGGCATTCGGTTCCCGACCAAGCCAACCCCGGAAAGCAGTCCGACCAGACGCTACAGGGCGGGCGCCCCACAAGCTACGGCAATACCGACTCAAGGATACCCGACCAACGGGTCGGACAAGCCAGGAGCTTTGAACAAAGCGCCAACCATCTTCGCCAAGGGGCAGACGTCAAATCACAGAAACCAGCCTCCATGCCGGGTACCTACCAAGCTGACACAGCGGCTCATCACGACCGAGCCAAGACGGGGCGCCATGCGCCTTCCCAAGGCAATTCTCGAAGGTCGACGCCGACACAAGACTGACTTCGCTGCAGAGGGCAGGCGCTGCTTCCTGAGGAGCGGACCGAGCCGTCGCTCCACGCCTCCACCAACCCGACGCAAGATGTGCAACTACCCGTCAGAGGTCAAGTCCAGCAACCTGACACCGAGGAGAAAGACCAGACTCCTAGGCTTAGGGAGCCCCATCCATTTTTTCCTTTACACACTCCTGTGTAACCTCCGTGTAACCTGTCTCCCCAGGCTATATAAGGGGAGGCTTGGCCCTTCGGAGGGGGCACGACGTAGAACATTGAGCACAACACCCACGAGACACACACATAGCCGCTCGGGCAACCCCTGTGCGCGAGGCGCCCCAAGCCCGAGTTCAGCCCTCACTTGTAACACGGCGGGTTCGCCGGAATCAATAATATCCGACCACCTCACGAACTGGAGTAGGGACATTCAGCCCGAACCAGTATATATCTTGGACCCCTCTCTTTCTTTCTTTGGGTCTAACCATTCAGGGAGCGGGGACGCGCGGCCCCTTAAGACTTACAAATTTACTTGCCGGTTCACGAAACGCCGACAATATGTATCTGTGACGGGGGGAGGTTTTTTTATTTTACACTTTAGCACCGGCATTTCTGCCGCATAGATGCGTACCTTTTTACTACACAATTATCAGGCACAAGGCCAACTGGAGAAGGGCCTGTTAGGGGAAAGATAGCAAGAAGACACACACGTGAAGGAAGAACATGAGAGATCAGATCATCAGCTGGTGGTTAGTCACTTTGTCTAACCACCATTTCCAGGTCAATCGAGAAACTAATTAAAACACACAAGGGGTTACGGAAGAGCAAGATCAGCTTGCATGGCGTGTCCGCGTGGGCTCTGCAGCTGGCATGCATGATGGACGGGCGACGGGCTCATCGATCCCTTGAACGAGAGAGAGAGAGAGACAGATCAACCACCATTTCCAGGTCAAATTCAGGACTAATAGTAAAACGTATGGAGCGGCCGTCTCTTGTTGTTGATGTATATCGAGTCCCTGCAGGCGTACCCAAAAAGGGAGGGGTCAATCGGGGCTGACGTCACCTGCAGGTGTTAACTTCACAACCGATATATCACTTGACGGTTTTTCCAGCCAAAAAGTGGCTCATTACATGCATCGACAAACTAAGAAGAAGTCAGGAAAGGAGAGAGCTGCGACATGTAGTGGAGGTCATCGCTTAATTAAATGGCCCGCCACCGCAGCCAAAAAACAAAGGGGCTTGGTATCAAAGACGGAAAGATTCGCCAGAGCGCTTAGACTTCGGCGGCTTTGGTTTAGATGGAAGAACAATGAAAGGGCCTCGACACGGATGGACCTCCCTTGCGATAAATCGGATATCGCCTTTTCAATGCCTCCACAAAGGGTCACGGTCGGAAATGGTAAACTTGCGGATTTCGGAGATCAAGCTCGATAGAAGGACAAGCTCCAAAAACATCGCCTCACCTTTTCCGAATAGCTCAAGAAAGAACATCTCATCCGTCGGGCTTTGCATAACAACTATTGGGTTCGTTTTGCACACCGGTGGTCTCCAAAACCAAATCAGGAGTTCGTGGCGCTTTTCCAAGCAATACGTCAGATCAACAGGATGAGGAGAGGAGGATCGATAACTCGGCGTTGACTACCGATGGACAATACTCCACAAAGAGCGATACTGGTTCAATTTCACACCGTATTGCAAGATGAAGATCAACCCGATATGGAAGGCGTAAAGCTGAACCTAGATGTCGCTTTTTGCTTGGACGCCGTTACACAACAAAATGCTAACAGCAGATAACATGTTAAAAAGGGATGGCCTTGCAATACGAATTGTGCTCTTTGCAACATGTCACAAGAGACATCGACCCATCTCTGCAAAGACCGCCTGCTCACTATTCAGTGTTTGGAATATCCTAGTACGATGGGGAAATTTGGGACAATGTCAAAACATCACAAACAAAGGGCTCGATTGTACAGCCAGGAGAAGGATCGAACCCTTTTGACAAAGAAAGATGAAGAGATCTCGATGGTCTCATTATCTATTTCGTGGAACTTATGGCTAGAGAGAAACCAAAGAATTTTTCAGAGATAGCTAGAACGCTGTAACAGTGGCCTCGGCGATCAAGGATGCAAGATTTCACCCGTAATTTTGCCCCGTCAACTCAACAAGGATTAATGTTTGATAGCGGAGAGGGGTTTTTTGTTCTTTCTTTCCTTTTCTCTTCGTTTGTTTTTTTTCCTTCCTTTCTTAATCCGACGAGTGGTATCCCCTGTAATGTTTGCAAGGGGGGTCGTCTCAGAAGGTTTTTCACGGGTCCGGTTTTACCCTTAAAAACAGACCCAACTTTTCTCTATTTAATACATACAAAGAATGTTTTGTCGTTCTTTCAAAAAAAAATCGGGCTGACGTCAGATCTCGCTTCGATCGGGCGGGGTATCTCTAGCACCTTTTATTTTTAGATGGTTTGATTTATATTAATTTCGTTTATCTTATACTTATATTGTCTCTTTTGAAGCACTGGCAGGAGCTCTGTCATGTATTTAAGATAGGAGAGAAAAAACAACAGTAGCAAAAGTTTTGGTGCAGAACTAGCGGCACTTAGATTTTTGACATCTTATTGCACCAAAAAATATAAACTGAAGAGTCCTTCTCTATGGCCACCCTTGTTTAGTCAGGCACTGAGCCATTTATCTTGCCCTTTAGCAATCTTAGCCTCCTACAGTAGACCTTAGCTCTTGCTGTGGTTTGCTGGCTAATGTCTTTGCTGTTGGAACAATTTATGCATCAGGTTGATTGATTGATAGAAACATCACCAGATCAGAAAATATGCATGTCTCTCATCTGTGTCATTACGATGAAAACAACAAGCGTCTAAAAGTGTGCATGATCAAAGCCCTGGTGAGGCCCAACCTGTGTTGCCGCCATCCGATTTGCAACGTCCTGCAAGATGCGATTAAAAATAGTCTGTGTGGAACTGTATACGTTGTTGAAAATTCTAACATTTCTCTCTTTCCATATATTCCAAAAAGAATAAATTATGACCCCATCAGCATACTTACACTAGTGCTTAGGCACATTTTGTCAAACGGTTCTCCACCATTACGCCGCCTTTATCCCTGTCTGTGGAACGTGCTGATTGACCCGCGTTTGTAAGAGTACCTTCCTCCAAATTTGTTTGGCGAAAGGGCATACTAGTAGGAGATGTGTTGCCAATTCGGGTTCTGAGCCGCAAAAGGGGCAACAACCACAATTGGGTCAACCCCTAGCTGCGAGTCTGTCCGACGTGAGAACCCTGTGTTGGAGGAACAACCATGTGAAGAATTTGCACTTGCTTCCCGCACTAGCCTTCTAGATTATCCTGTAGTTGCTGTCGAGCACCGCCTCATGGAATTGGGCCATGTATGCTGATTTTGTAGAATATTGTGCATCCCTCGTCCATTTCCAAAGTATTTCATCTGCGGCGTCTTGCCTCAAATGTACCTGTTGAATGGTCTGCCACAGAAGGAAAAACTCATAAAGCTGTGCAGAATCTGATATCCTCCATAGAGGTGTGATCCATGAGTCAGAATGGAGTTTATCAAAGACTGATCTCATCCTTATTCGCGTCAACTGGAAGCATAGTGGCGCAATGTCCTTTGGTAAAGCTCCATTAAGCCATGGGGTCGTCCAGAACCTAGCTGTCTTGCCGTCTCCTAGCAAGATAGAAGTGCTTGCCCTAAACAGTGAACGGTCAGTAACGTTGCATGCTATATCCATTCCTACCCAGGGTCTTTGTCGACTTTTCCATTTGTGCCACATCCATTGGAGCCTTAAGGCCCGACCAAATCACTCAAGATCTTTTATGCCGAGCCTCCCTGATATTTTGGCCTGCAAACCTTTTTTCAATTTATCAGGCAATGACCAGCTGAGTAGGTTTCATCCCCCCTCTAGATGAAATTACTCTTAATCCTATCTAGTTTTTTGATTGCCCATTTGGAGAGAGGCAAAACGGAAATATGATAGGTTGCTAAAGCTGTGAGCACCGAAACTGCCGGGATGAGCCGACCTACCTTGGAAAGAAGCTTTCCTTTCCAACCTACTAATCTCGCACTTGCTCTGTCTATGATGGGTTGGACATCTATCCTTCTAAGTTTGTCAGGCGTAGTGATAATCCTAAGTACCTGCATAGGAAATCCTTCATTTGCACTGAGAAACCTTGTAGAACCATTGTTAAATCGATGTCGTCACACCTAATGGGGTAAACGTCAGACATTTGAATGTTTGTCTGTAAACCTGTAGCTCCTCCAAACACCGAGAGCATGGTCCTAATGGCTTGTATATCGTGTACGGTCGGGTTGGCAAATATAGCCACATCGTCAGCGTATAGGGAGGTTTGCAGGGTGGCCAACCTGCTCGACAAATGGGAGATGACGCCGTCGGAGGTAGCTTTAGCAATGAGACAATGTAAAGGCTCAATGGCGAGAATGAACAACATCGGCGATAGGGGGTCTCCCTGCCGGAGACCTCTTCTGTGGAGCACGCTCGCCCCTGGTAATCCATTAAGAAGCACCTTTGAAGATGAGGACGCTGGAATTAGTGAGATCCAATCTCTCCATCGTGGGCTAAACCTCAATACATGTAACAGCTCCAAGAGGTATTCCCAACTGACCGAGTCGAAAGCCCTGAAGATGTTAAGCTTCACCAAAAGGGATAGTATCCTTTTCCTGTATAATTCCCTGGTGAAGTTTCTAACATATAGGAAATTATGCTGTATGGACCCTTTTTATATAAAAGTTGACTGGTTGGTGGATACGATGTGGTGAAGCACCTTAGCAAGCCTATTGGCCAAGAGCTTGGAGAAGATCTTTGTGATGCTGTGTATTAGACTAATCGGCCTGTAGTTCGATGTCATGGCGCCGTCTCACTTTTTGGGTAGGAGAACTATGTTTGCCGAGTTGAGGAGATGGAAAGAACGACCTCAAAAGTCGTACAGTTGTCGGATAGCTGCCATAAGATCTTCATGAAGGATAGGCCAACAACTTTTGTAGAAGGCCCTAGAGAACCCATCTGGGCCTAGTGCCTTATCAGGTGGAAGTGAGAAGATGACCTATTTCACTTCTTCCAAATGGAAAGGCTCTTCCAGCATACAGAGATCTGTAGATTCCATCTGTAAGGCTTCCCAATTTAGGGTGTTTGACCTCGACACTCTCTTTCCTAACTGATCGGAAAAAAGTGATGTAGTTCCTATTGCTTGTCGTGATAATTGTTCACCATGCCTAAGTCTGTGAGAATGGATTGAATGTGGTTCTTGCGCCTACATGCGTTAACTTTGATATGGAAGAACCTGGTACTCGCATCCCGTTCCCTGATGAAGGTCATGCGTGAACGCTGTTTAAGGCACATTCTGTGCACTGTCGCTAGGCCAAGAAGCCTGGTGCGCAGGTTGCCTCGCAGTGTCCTTTCCACTGGCAAGAGTAATCTTGCCTCTTCGGCCCTGTCTAGCTGGAGAATTAGCTCCCAAGCAACTGCGAACTGCAAGTGAAGGTCCCCCATCTTCTGTCTGCTCCACAACCTAAGAGCCTTTGCTGTTCTTGTCTGTTTTATGTGGAACCTGAGAAGTGTATCTTGTGTTGTAACTGATTTTGTCCGTGTTTCCTGAACGATCTGAGTGAAATCTAGCATTCGGGTCCAGAAGTTCTCAAACATGAAACCCATAAATCTTAGTTGAGCAACAACACCTTGAAGAAAGATAGGGCAATAGTCAGAAACTAACGTTGAGAGAGCTTGAAGGTGACAGCTGGGGAACATGAGGTCCCAATCCAGGAAACTGATATCGTCTCTCACCTCGCGTTTCACACCTGGCCACTTGCGAATACAAAAATGGCGGCGAGACTCGGCTGGAGTAGTTGCGACGATGATTCAAAGATTGTCAGTGGCTTACTGCTGCGAACGCGTACGTACGTAGCTGATGTCGTCTCCTAGGGATTCCTCATTTGCTTGTCGTCGATCAAAACAAGTTCTCTTATCTCTTTTATTTCTTGCTTTCCTTGTAGTTCAACGTCTGGAAGGAAAGATAGCGGCAATGCACCGTCGTCCATGACTATTGTTTCCACCGCTGCTTCAGACTTTTTTTTGAGGCAACTCGATCGGCCGGAAGGGTCTAGATTTCTGGCATTAACTGGTGAGCCACGAATCGGTGAACCTGTTTAAATGATTTAATTGGCACCGGTTTCCCGCTGGTCATCAGAGGAACAACAAATGCAGAATATGCAGTAGGCCTTTGCCTGATGTGCATGTAGCTTGATTTAGCAGTGTAGGAATGTACGGTATTCTGATTTTTTTTTGTTTTTTATTATTGAACTCACTCGTGATTAAACTTCTTTTAGCTCTTTTGCTTTTACGGTAGACTAAATCTACTATGGATTATTCATTTTTTCATCTAATAGATCAGATTAGCTAGTATTTATTTATACTTTCTCTAATAGTTGAGTAGTAAAAATAATGATTTGATTTCTACTTATCCACTATATACCGTCAGTATAATGCAACATAAAATTTCTCTTTTTAAAACCATGCTATAGTTAAAACAAGAAAATTCAACTAGTGCAACGAGTAGGGATGGCAATCAGGTGCGTCGGGTATGGGTAGTTGTCGATGTTTGTTGTCGGTAATAATGAAAACGGGGTTAGGCGCTGGATCCAAACTCGATGGTAACACAAGACAAGAGAATTATCCAGGTTCGGGCTCTCGCGGAGGAGATAATACCCTAGTCCTGTGCTCTGGGATTATATGTGTCTAGCTAATTTGTTGATGAGATGATCTGATGTTCCCCCGCACCCCTCTTTATATAGCAGAGAGGCGCAGGTTACATAGGAGAATTCTGATCGGATACAGAGTAGGAATCATATCTTATGTACATATCCGTTTGGGTAATGGCCTAGATTACGATTGTATCCTACCTAATCCGGATCAATTGCTATCTTTTAGGGCTTCCTTGTTTCGCACGTTTGGCGCACCCCTGGTAGCTTCTATTTCCATGCAGCCAGCTTGGCCCGGCCCGGTCTGGTCTAGTTGGGCCTCGCAGGCCTGCCTTGCAGATACCCGTGGTGTGTATGCTCCACAGTAACCCCCGAGAGCTTTGCGATCGAATTGCCTTCTTATTGACGAGATTTCCCGACTGGTTTTCTATGCAGCCGAGTGCTCCGTTGTAGGCAAGGAGGTCGTGAAGGACTCGATAAAGCTCAACGTGTAATCATTCCGAGTGGTTCCCAGCCCAAATTATTGAGCCAGCACACGACTCATTATGGAGTATATCTCCGAACAGGTTGGCTTTTAGCCGAGTGGTTCCTGTGTGCCATGGCGCACAGCTTTTGGCCTGTCATGAGGCATACCATGAATTATCCAAGCGGTATCCATACCTGCTTTTTGCAGTATACGGCTGATAGCCCATCATGAGGCATACCTCTAGAATATCTGTTTTGAACCAACTTATGATATTTGATCCCATTTTGAACGGTGACCAGCATGCGTCCTGACATGAGGCATATCATAAGAGGACGTTTTAATTTGGAAGGTACCCAAATTCCGTTTGATGCGGTCATTGGCTTTTGGCCCATCATGGGGCGCACCATATCCCAAATTAGATTTGGCCCAATTGTGCCTGTGTACAGTGATCACTGCACATGGCCACCAGCCCATCTCGAAGCGTGCCCTAGGGCAACCCCAAGACATGCGGAAGGCGAAGCGTTTTTCCCGCTCAAGGCGAAAATCAGCATCGCTCCCTATAAATATGAGACTTAGTGCGAACGAAGCGGTTTCCTGCGCACTGTTCTTCACCTGCCCCTTCATCTTCTTACTTTTGGCGCTCCTACTGCGAACTCCGCCGCCAGGTTAGCATTTCTCACCTCCCCAATCCGACGCAGTTGCTAATTCCTTCGCCCAAAAGATGTCTTCTCCCTCCCCCAAAGACGTTCCCGCGTCGGCCTCGGCCAAAGATTGGGCCACCTCGGTGACAACGGAACGGCGATTGGAGTTGGTCGCCGGCGGCGTCTTCCCAGCACTGGTGATGCTCTCCGCCCGCCCTGCTGTGGGTGAGTCTTGCCCTACGCCCCGTGACTGAGGAGGTGGTTGTTTTTGAGTCTTTCTTCCAGCGTGGGTTTGGCCTTCCCGTCTGCGCTTTTCTCCATGATCTTCTTCATTTTTATAAGATCGAATTGACTCATCTCAATCCTAACTCCATTCTTCAAATTGGTGTCTTCGTTCACCTCTGCGAGGCCTTCCTCGGCATTCGCCCACATTTTGACCTCTTCCGCCATCTTTTCCTTCTCAAACCCTTCCCGAGCAAGAATTCCCCCAAAGCCGTTGGGGGTGCTGGATTCCAGCTAAGGGACGGCTTGAAGAAGTCCTATTTCACAATTCCCTTCAAAACCTCCAACAAAGGCTGGCATCAAGAATGGTTTTACTGTGCCAACCCCAAACCTTCTCTTCCCTCCTTTTCCGGAGTCCCGCCCAAGCCTTTAATGGACTGGACTTCGCTCCCCTCGGACGGCGGGGTGGACCAGGTGGAGTAGCTCATGGGAATGATCGCCAAATTGAAGGAAGGTGGACTAACTGGAGTCACGATCATCCTCAATTTTGGCTTTCGCCGAGTGCAGCCCCTCAAGGAGCGAGTCCATCTTGGATATGACTATGAAGGAGAACATGACACCACCCGGGAAGCCCCTGAGTCGATTCCCAGGGACATTCTCTTTAGACGCCTGGGCGATTTCTTCGTCCAGGGCACCCAAATCATCAATATTGGGTGCCCGAATCCCTTCAACAAGACGAGTCCTCCGCCTCCGGTAATATGCTTTCCTCATCTCCCGAAGTTGAATTTTTCGATTCTTGAGTAGCCGTGCCTAAGCATGTGTTGGCTTCCTGTGCTTGCAGGGTCGCGCCGCCTTCTTCTCTGATGTGCCGCTACCGGAATTTCCTCAGCATAAGAGCGCCAAGCGGAACGCATGCTAGCGCCGCGCCTCCGAAAAGTGCTAAGAAGGACAGTAGGCCAAGTCAAGACCCCTTGGGAAAGGGTAAATGCCTGGCCGTCTACGTGCCCAAGGAGAAGAGAAAGCAGTCGGTGGCTAACGTGCGCCCGACTGGAGGCCCAAAGGTTCGGGACTCGGCAGCTGCGTGCACCTCACCCGCGACTTCCTCGTCATCGAGCCGGTCTGAGGACACAAAAGCCCCTGAGCTCCCAGTCGGGCACTCGGCCAACAACGTGCCTCCGCCCTCGCGCCCGATCGGAGACCCCTTGTCCCCCGCGCCCGGCGCGCTGGCGGGTTCTTCTGCAGGCGGAACCTCTGCTCGAAGGGCTCAGGAATAATAATAACAAGATCCAGTAGGTTGGTTTCTTTATCATCTCTTCTTTTTGCTCTTCCGGATCATGTCCTGACTGTTGTTTTTTTTTCCAGGAAACCTGTTGATGAAATTCCCGTAGATGTGCCGCCCAGGGATCCTCAGGAGGCCGCCTCCGAGGATGCCCCAAGTCGGCCGGGTGGCAAGGCGCCGACTGATGCCTCGTTCGTTGCCCCCGAAGTGGCCCCGGAGCCGGCGGCGGCGCCTCCCCGATCGCCTCCTCAGAGCCTGTGGCGCCGGACTGAATTGATCCGAGCAGCCCCGGTCACAAGACTCTCCCGGCCACCGGCCAAATGGTGCCCGTGAGGCCTGCCGCCCGACCTTCGCCTCCGCCAGAAGAAATCCCTCGGCCCCCTCGCCCGAAGTCTCCGTTGCGGGTTGCGTTCTTTGACGAGGATCGCGAGTGGACAGCTTTTGACGACGAAGACACAAAGAAGGAATGGGAGACGTTCTGTGACCATGCCTACGGTTGCTCTCGGATGGCTCATGTAAGTTTCTTGTGCCGAGTTGTTTAGAAGTCCTCTTCTTTTTGTCTTTGGTGCATAATGTAACTTTACCATTCATTTTGCTGCCTTCAGCGTTTGGCAGAGCGCTCCAAGAAAAGGGACGCCCTTCTCCGGGAGATACTCCCGAAAACCAAGATGAGGCGGGACTACGAGGCCGAGGTCCAGCGAGTCCACGTCGAGCTCCAAGAGGAACTCGACAGGGCCCAGAATGAGAACTGAGCAGAGCTAGAAAGGCTCCGGGCTTAGGTTCAGGCCTCCGAGGCAGACAAGCTGAACTTGATGAGCTCCCTTAGCGATAACCGCCTTGTCCGACTGCCTTAAACCGCCTTTTTAGTCTTCCGCCCCTTAACTCATTCTTCCTGTCTTGGCTTCGGTCTTCGTCATTGCAGATCTTCAGGGAAAGCTCGAGGCCGCTGAGAAGCGGGTCAAGGAACTGAAGAAGTCCAAGGAGGACACCCAAAACAAGACGAGCAAGATGGAAGTAGAGCTGGAAGGTTTGCTCTCGACTCGTCCTTTGTCCCTGCTGCGCTTTTTAACGTCTTTGGGCTAATCCGACTGGTTTTGTAGAATACCGGGCTAAGTCGCAGGCTCAATATTGCATCCTTGATGAAAAGATCAAATCCACTGAAGCGCGAGTCAGCAAGCTCCAGGAAGGCTCCGAGGCGCTGCTGCAAATCCTGAGTCCTAACGAGGTTGGGCCCAGCGATGCGGACGCCACCATCCAGCAGCTGGCGGAAGGGCCCGAGAAGCTGGTAGCACACCTGAAGGACACGGCGATCACGAGCGCCAATCAAGCTCTGGCCATCATGAAGTCCTTATATCCGCGGGTGGAGCTCGAGGCTATTAGGGAGGGCTTTGCCTGCACCGTGGACGACGATCAAGCTGCAGCCCTGCTCGACGAGGTTAGGGACACTTCCGCCGCCCTAGCTGAAAACTTGGAGTTGGGTCCCATGTAAATATCATGTTTTGAGACTTGATCTGTAATCACTCTCTTTGAGCCTTGGTAAAAATGTTTGGCAACTTGAGCCGTGTTTTGCTTTTAATCGCTTCGTTGTGTCATGCGAGTCTTTTTTGATTTAATGCTTGCATGCGCCGCATCTGGTTTGGTGTGCTGAGACCATATGTCTTCTTGACCGCTTCATGTTCTGGTACCGACGCATCTTCAAGGCCGCTTTGGCTTCCCGCGCCTGCGTTTACTCGAAACCGTTCGACTTCTGCGCTTTGGGTATATAAGGGTGTCACCGCTACCTGAGCGATCACCCGTCTCTAAGTCTTTCTTTGACGTTCTTCCTTAGCCCTTTAATGGCTTCTTCATCCTGATCTTCTTTGTCTGGCGATGAGGCTCCACCATTTCTCCCCCGGCGGAGGAGCCGATCTTTGACTCTGAAGATGAGGCTCCGCCAGTGCCTAATGCGGAGGAGGCCTTCCTCGCCGAACTCTGGGTCGACTATGAGCTCGCGCTGGCCGAGCTCGCGAAAGAAGAGGCTGCAGCCCCGTGACGTCGCCACCGCCGACGCGCTGATCGAGGCCATCCCGAGGCTTGTTGAGACGAGGGATGCTCTTATCGAGGCAATAGGACGTGCGCGCCGCACTTAGGTTTTAAGTTTCTGCAAATTTCTTGTGTAATGCATTGATGTATCCCGATCTGAATGTTTTTAATGGAACTTCAATGTTGTTTGGTCTTTCTTCCCTATTGATTTTAGAATTTGCTCGAGTGGTTTTTATCTTTTATCGTTTAAGCACTCTGCCCGACTATTCTAGCCCCCGAGCGTCGGAAGTCGGCTCATGGCCATTTTTCCCAAGCACGTGGTTCGAGGAGCTAGAGTTCACCGTATATGGGGTCAGAGTTTCATGATTTGGATTTAAATGCACTCGGGTTCAGTCGCAATCGTTAGGGAAAAGAAGAAATAGATGACTCGTAAGAAAAATGACTCAAAAGAAGGGTTGCACATGCGCAACACTATTAGGTGTAGCCCCCGACTTACTACTTAATTGAGTATCAATTGAGTAGCAAGTCAAGAAGAAAGGACTCAGAAAAAGGGTTGCGCATGTGCAACACTATTAGGTGTAGCCCCCGACTTACTGCTTAATTGAGCATCAATTGAGTAGTAAGTCAAGAAAAAAAATTATTCATGAATAGCATAACTAATGTAAAAGCTTTAAGAATAAAACGATGTAGCTTCTCTATGTTCCATGAGTTGCCGATGACCATGCCGTCTTCTCGCTTGAGTCTGTAAGCCCCTGGGCACGTCACTTCATCGACGATGTAGGGGCCTTCCCAGCTTGGGGAGAGTTTGTGCTCGTTTTTTTGATTCTTCATTAGGACCAGATCTCCTTTGGAGAAAGCACGACCCGAACGTTCTGGTCATGGTAGCGGCGTAGGCCTTGGAGGTATTTGGTCGACTGGATTGCTGCAATTTCCCTTGCTTCTTCCAATCGGTCGAGGTCTTCTATCCGGCTCTCCTCCGACTCGGCCTCCTTGTAGCTCGAACCTGTGGGGATCCGAACATCAACTCGGTAGATAACACCGCCTCTGAGCCGTATACCAAGAAAAAAGGTGACTACCGGTGGCCCTACTAGGAGTGGTTCTCAGCCCCCAGAGCACTGAAGGCAATTCTTTTACCCATCGTGTGGCATAAGGCTTGAGACGATAAAAATCCTTGCTTTTAGCCCTTGCAACACCATGCCATTGGCTCGCTCCACTTGACCATTGCTCCTTGGATGAGCCACGGAAGCGAAGCAGATCTTGATGCCGAGTTCGTCGCACCAATCTTGAAATTCTTCACCAGGAATTGAGTTTCATTGTCCGTGATGATCCTGTTTGGTACGCCGAACCTTACCATAATTTCTTGGAAGAATTCCTTGGCCTTGGCCGCCGTGAACGTGGCGACGGGCTTAGCTTCAATCCACTTTGTAAATTTATCGATGGCGACGAATAAATGAGTGAAACCACCTTGAGCCTTCTTTAATGGTCCGACCATATCGAGCCCCCAAACAGCAAATGGCCAGGTGATCGGAATAGTTTGCAACTCCTGCGGTACATGTATTTGATGAGCGAAGAACTGACAACCTTCGCAAGTGCGAACAATATCCTCCGCGTTTGATACAACAGTCGGCCAGAAGAATCCTTGATGATAAGCTTTGCCCACCAGGGTGCTGGACGCTGCATGATGCCCGCAAATTCCCGAGTGGATTTCTCTGAGGTGGTTCTTCCCTTCTTGCTCCGATATGCAGCGCCTCAGAACCCCGGAAGCACTCTTTCGGAAGAATTCTTTCCCAACTACCACATAGCTTTTGCATCGGCGCGTGATGCGTTCTGCCTGCACGCGGTCTTCGGGAAGCTCTTCTTTTAACAGGTAGTTTAAAAATAGAGTTGTCCAGTTAGGATTGATGACCAAAACTTCCTCTTCGGCCAACCTTTCCTCCGATTTGTCCGACTCCTGCTGTCGACTTATTGAAGGTTTGTGGAGCTCTTCGACAAATACTCCAGTCGTTACTGTTGCCCGACTGGAGCCTAGTCTTGCGAGCTCGTCTGCTGCTTCATTGTCACGGCGGAGTACGTGGATGAGCTCCAGCTTGTCGAACTTGTCTTCGAGCTTCCGCACTTCCTGGCAATATGTAGCCATGTTGTCCCCCACGCATGACCAATCTTTCTACACTTGGTTGATTACTAACATGGAGTCTCCGCGGATAGTCAGTCGTTGGACGCCGAGAGATATGGCGATGCGGAGCCCGTGGATGAGTGCCTCGTACTCGGCGGCGTTGTTTGATACTAGGAAATGGAGTTGAAGGACATACTTCAGGTGATCCCCTGTCGAAGAGATGAGCACCACGCCAGCCCCTGCGCCGCTGAGCATGAGGGAACCATCAAAATACATTGTCCAATACTCGAGTTCTTCAGAAGTCGTGGGAGTCTGCAGTTCCACCCACTCGGCGGTGAAGTCGGCGAGTACTTGAGATTTTATAGCTGTTCGCGGCTTGAAGGAGATTTCAAAAGCTCCGAGTTCGACCGCCCACTTAGCAATTCTCCCAGTGGCCTCCCGGTTGTGGAGTATATCCACAAGCGGAAAAGAAGCGACCACCGAAATTGAATGCTCTTGAAAGTAATATTTGAGTTTACGAGAGGTAAGCAATACGGCATACAACAGTTTCTGTACCTGTGGATACCGTGCCTTGGATTCTCCTAATACCTCGTTGATGAAGTAAACTGGCCGCTGGACATTCTGGAGGTGCCCTGCTTCCTCCCGCTCTACGACGATTGCGGCGTTGACTACATGAGTCGTTGCAGCAATGTAAAGCAGAAGGGGTTCTTCGGGCATTGGTGAGACCAGTACTAGCGGCGAGGACAAGAATGCCTTGAGGTTCTCGAAAGCTTGTTGCGCCTTGGCAGTCCATTGAAAATTGCCCTGCTTCTTTAGAAGTTTGAAAAAAGGCATCCCCGCGAGCCCAGGCGGGAAATGAATCTGCCGAGTGCCACCATACATTCTGTGAGGTTCTAGACGTCTTTCTGGCAAGTCAGTGGCTTCATCTTCAGGATAGCACTGATCTTCTCTGGGTTTGCTTCGATGCCTCGATGCGACACAATGAATCCGAGTAGTTTTCCGAGGGGACTCCAAAGACGCACTTTTCGGGGTTGAGTTTCATCTTGTAGGCCCTTAGGCTTTCAAATGTCTCGGTTAAGTCGGATATGGGGTCCTCCTTTGCACGAGATTTGACGACGACATCATCTACATATGTTTCCACGTTGCGTCCGATTTGAGTGTGAAAACACCGTTGTATTGTGCGCTGATAGGTTGCGCCAGCGTTTTTCAAACCGAATGGCATTGTGATGTAGCAGAATGCTCCAAATAGAGTGATGAACGAAGTCTTGATGCAGTCTTCTTCTTTCAGCCTGATCTGGTGGTATCCCGAGTAGGCATCCAGAAAACTTAAGAGCTCACAGCCTGCAGTTGAATCTACTACTTGATCGATGCGAGGTAGCCCAAACGGATCCTTCGGGCATGCTTTGTTAAGATCGGATAATCAACACACATGTGCCAGCTTTTATTCTTTTTGCGAACGAGAACTGGGTTTGCGAACCAGTCGAGATGATACACTTCTTTTATAAAGCCTGCGGCTAAAAGCTTAGTGGTTTCTTTCCTGATGGCCTCTCGGCGGTCCTGAGCGAACCGTCGGAGCCGTTGCTTGATAGGCTTTGCCTTCTCGTCAACATTGAGAGAATGCTCGATCACCTCCCTAGGGACACCGGGCATGTCGGAAGGTTTCCATGCAAAAATATCCCGGTTGGCCCGAAGAAAGGCGACGAGCGCGTCTTCCTATTTGGGGTTGAGTCCTGTCCCGATCAGGGCCGTCTAAGCCGAGCTGGACGGGTCGAGGATTACCTTCTTAGTCCCTTTATCAGGCTTCATGCTTGTCTTGACCTGCTTCTTGGCTGGGACTTCTCCTTCATCTTATTGATGTGCGGCCACCTGTCGGATCTTCTCCCTGTCGGCTGCTACTTCTTGCATTTCAGCCATCTCGCAGCTCTCCCTGTGACACGCGAAAGACTGCCTGACATCGCCACGGATCGAGATAATTCCCCTTGGCCCTGGCATCTTCAGTACGAGGTAAGTATAATGGGGCACAACCATGAACTTGGCTAGGCCTGGCCTTCCCAAGATGGCATGGTATGCCGTCTCGAAATCAGCCACTTCAAAGTTAAGGTATTCCGTCCGGTAATTTTCTCTGGTCCCGAACATGATCGGCAGAGTGATTTGGCCGAGTGGAACCAAAGAGGTCCCAGGGATTACCCCATGAAACGGCGATGAGCCCCGCTTTAGCTCCGATCGGGGAATCTTCATGTCGTCGAAAGTTTTGGAAAAGACAATGTTAAGTCCGCTCCCTCCGTCAACCAGCACCCTCTTGAGTTTAACACTGCGAATCACAGGATCCAAAACAAGAGGATATCTACCTGGGTATGGGATGTGATCTGGATGATCCGAACGATCGAAGGCAATCGGAACTTCGGACCATCTAAGGTATTGGGGAGTCGCCAGCATAACCACATTGATGTCCCGAGCGGTAAGCTTTTGCTTTTGCTTGGACTCATAAGCAGCCGAGCCCCCAAATACGTAGTTGAGCTCACGCTCCGTCTTCTAGTAGTCGCCCTCGTCATCTTCAGGAGGATCTTGCTTTTTCTTTGCCTCGTCCTTTGCTTCACCCTTGGCTGGCCGCTTGTTGCTCTCCTTTGCGAACCTTCTCAGGGTGAAGCAATCCTTTGTAGCATGTTTCCCCTTGGGATGGAAAGGGCAAGTTGCATCCATTACCGTGTCATAATCGTCCGTCCACGACGCACGAGGTTGGCCGCGCTCAGCCACTGCAACTAGCTCTTCGGGCTTTCGCTTCCTATCTCGCTGCCTGGACGACTCGGCGTGATCCTTCTTGTCTTTTTGCCGCGGGCGATCATCTTGACGCTCGGCTAAGGCATCCGAAACCGTCGCGTAACGATCTGCCAATTCAAACATTTCCCTTACTGTAGTCGGCGGCTTCCAGGACATCTTCTTAATCAGGTCGGGATCGTTGACACCCTTCTGGAACGCCGCGATGACCGCAACTTCCGAGATGTATCGGATCGTGTTCTTCTTCTGCATGAAACGCCGGATAAATTCTCGGAGAGTCTCGCTCTTCTTCTGATGAAGCTGATATAAGTCCCATTGAGTCCCTAGCCTTTCATAGGTGCCTTGGAAGTTGGTGATGAACTGCTCGCAAAGATCTCCCCAGGAATCTATAGAATTCGCTGGAAGTCCTGTGAGCCAAGCCTGAGTCGAAGAGGTAAGCGCGACTGGCAGATAATTTGCCATTACGTTTTGATCACCCCCACGCCTTTGATTGTGAGGGAGTAAACCTGCAGCCAAGCTTTTGGGTCTCTTTCTCCATCGAACTTGGAAACGCTCTTGGGATTGAAACCTTCAGGCCAAACCACTCGGCGAAGTCGAGGGGTGAAGGCACGGATCCCATCAATAGGCCCGTTGTTGCGCCGACGTGGGGAGCGCCGAGAAGGTGATCTAGCTCGGCGGTCCTCGCTATCGCCCTTATCACGGCGGGGTGGACTTCTACGATCGCCCGACCATCATGGTTAATGCCGAAATGCTCGTAATCGTCTTTGCGCCGGTGGCACTCTTCATCTTCTCGATCCCGTCGCCTGGCATTCAGATCCAAGCGAAAGCCACGACTGATGCTCTGTCGGGCGTCCTCACCCCGACGAAGTTCAAGTCGACCACGCATGGCCCGACTGCGAGCAGTATTGCTGCTTGCAGTCTGAGTGATTATGCATGTATGAGAATGTTCTTTCTCTACTGGTTCTTCCTGATGTTGTTGGATCGCCGCCGTCGTCACCATGGCCTTGACTTGGGCCACGATTGGCGCAGCTGGGCTGTCGGGTCCGAGAATTGGTCCCAATGTGTCGAGAAGTGTCTTCGATGCGACGATATTCTGCTGGGGAGTATGAAAAACCGATTGGTTTCCCATCTTCATCTGCAGGATGTCTTCGTTAACATTGCGATCCCTGGCCTAGAGAGCCTTCGCTCGGGTTTCTTGTGCCTGACGGAGGCGTGCCTCCGCAGCGTCTTTCTGTTGCTAGGACCCAGTCCGCGGATCCTCGATCACGAAGACACCGCGAAAGCTTTGAAAGTCTCCTGCCTTGCTCTCTGAGTCAAAAGAACAACAAGACAAGTTGGGCTGACCTTTAGATCCGAGTGGTTTTCTGGCGCCTTTCACCATTCAGGACTCGTCCTTGACCGGTCCTCGTCCACACCGGGGAACAGACCCTGGCTTACTGTCCGGGGACAGATGGCCACGACCGTCTTTGATTCGAGTGGCTGCCCGGCTAGGAGGGCAACGAAATCACTTCCAGATTGGATCTGGTCCGAATCCGAAAGGATGAGCTTGCCAAGACTGTCGGCGATGAAGTCCAGGCTTCCGAAGCGGAACGCCTGGGCTGGAACGAAGGTGATGATGATTCCATTGACGGAGACCATCGAGTTTGCTGAGATTGATCTTAACACACCCCCTACCTGGCGAGCCAACTGTCAACGTTTGTTGTCGGCAATAATGAAAACGGGGCTAGGCGCTGGATCCAAACTCGATGGTAATACAAGACAAGAGAATTATCCAGGTTCAGACTCTCGCGGAGGAGATAATACCCTAGTCCTGTGCTCTGGGATTATATGTGTCTAGCTAATTTGCTGATGAGATGATCTGATGTTCCCCCGCACCCCCTTTATATAGCAGAGAAGCACATGTTACATAGGAGAATCCTAATCGGATACAGAGTAGGAATCATATCTTATGTACATATCCGTTTCGGTAATGGCCTAGATTACGATTGTATCATACCTAATCCGGATCAGTTGCTATCTTTTAGGGCTTCCTTGTTTCGCACGTTTGGCGCACCCCTGGTAGCTTCTATTTCCATGCAGCCAGCTTGGCCTGGCCCGGTCTAGTCTAGTTGGGCCTCGCAAGCCTGCCTTACAGATACCCATGGTGTGTATGCTCCACAGTAGTGCTTGCCCATACTTATACCCGCGAACCAAAATCTCTCCTACGGGTATACCCACGAAGGTTTGTAGGCGAAGAATCTCGCACATACCTGTCGCCTGCGGGTACCCGATACTCGCGGGTATACCCGTTTACCCGCCACCATCAACAATCTTTCTAACCAAATGGCATTAGGAGCTAATTAGCTATGGTACTAATACAATTCTTTTGATGAAATTATGAGTGTTAGCTACATTCTGTGGATTTAAGATTGATTATCAATGATTCAAAATTTCAAATGTACATGAGAATAAGAATTAAAATAATAAATATAGACAAATAACACACAAATGCTCAAGTTCAATAATTACTGAAATAAGGTACCATAAATTGGGGATTAAGAGACCAACTGGGCGTTTGTTCTAGCCCATATGTCAATAGAAGGTGGCGGGTAATCGGGTGAAGCTTCCCCATACCCATACTCGTTTGCCCGTGGGGTAAAGTTTGGCTCCTATAAACATGCCTATGGAGAATAAAAGAGAAATATACCCACCTCTATTAAAGTTTTTACCCGTAAATACACATATAATCAAGTGATCAACACTTTCGTTGCCAAATACACCTACTAAGGCTGAGTTTGTTTAGGCTGGAGTTTGAGCTTATTTGGCTGGAGCTGGAAGAACCTGTTGGAGCTGGAAGAAGCTGCTGGAATTGGATGAGGATGGCAATTTTTCGTAAATAATAGTTAAGTTGTAAGGGTACTAGGGAAGTGGGATTTTTAAAAGCTCCAACCACCCCGAGAAGCATCATTTTCTTTGCTTTTCTCGCGTAGTGCAAATTGGGCTAGAAGCTTCTTCTCTCCATCTGGCAGGAAAAATACTGTTTGTTTTGACTTGTGGCTTATAGACGTGTAGAAACCAAATAAGCTTAAACTTAAGCCTAAACAAACTAAGCCTAAGCAAGTGGCAAGCACCAACTGACTTATGAAAATTCAACCAACTTGAAGGCCCGTGTTCAGGTCCCGCACAATGTCCGGCAAAGTCTACGAGAAAAAGACCAGCCCAGAACCCTTGGCCCTATTCCACTCGCGTGCCGGCCCACCCACTTCGTCTTCAACCTCACTCCAAGCAAAAGCAACTCCGCAAGAACGAGGGCCCGGTGCCCCGGCTGGCCGTCTACGCTGCGGGCGCGCTACGGCGTCCGGTGGCCGGAGCGCTGGGCAGGGGATCGGCTCAGACCAGAGGTAAACGGCTGAATGATGCAAAGTTTCTTGTCGCGCAATCGTGCCCTTGTTGTTTACACCCTCGGGGCGTGGTCATGTAAGCTTTGGTAGTGTCTCAGATCTTTACTCAATGATTTCGTGGAGATTCATGACTTTGCTTAATGCATGTTCTTCGGTGCAATTTCTTTTCGATCCCTTGTGGCTAGCTAGTCCTGGTCCTGGAGTTGAATGGCAACAGTATAGCTTAATTAGGTTCCATCCTGTTTTCTTGTGCAGTAATTAAGCTTACACATGGTACTGACATGATTCATTTATCAACAGATTTTCATATTACTCCAGGCCGAATTTTTCTAGGACTCCAACAATTGTTCCTTTTGTTAGTTTTAGCCTTGATCGTGAAAAAAACACACGCATGCATACAAGAAAGGGCACAATAGGGCACAGAGAGACGAACAACTGGCACATTTTTAAAAAAATTCTCTTGCTCACTTTTATTTTCCCCTGGCTTACAAACAACCAGTGCCTTGATTATATATTAGTCTATCTCATGACTGTTGGAAAACTAATCAAGACTTGTCAAAATTATTGTTATCCATGAGTTTGATAACACAAAAGAAAATTATCTCAAAACTTCTGTGTTCTTCTTCGTGTTTGTGTGCGTGTGTTTGTGTGCATGATATATTGCCAATTTACCATGGAGATGTTTCAGCTTTTCACAATAGGTTTTTTTACCATAGGTGTTAACAGGGAAAGGGATCTAATGCCGTCTTAGTTAGGACTGCAATTTAAGCAATTGCGTGTGGACCGTTGGGTTAAAAATCTACCGTCCAAACCTTCCGGGAATACCTTAGCAAAAACACCGAGTTTCTACGGCAGCAAGCACTGTAGCGAGTCGATATTCGACGATCCGAACCATTTGTTGGCTCCATCGGACGGTGCTAAGGACTGAGGACCGTTTAAGTGGCGGTCCCAGATAGCCTGCACAAGAATCCTATCCTGTTAACAGACTGACATGGAATTGTTTCGACTGTGGACTAATTATTTGTAACATGTTATAGACTCCAAGCTTAGTTATATGGTGGACGAAGTTTCTACCGTGGATCCACCCCTGGTTAAAAGAAACATGGATCACCATGGACACCCACCATTTCATTTCACACACCGCAACATTTACTCTAGCAAATTAATGTAACAATGTAACAAACAGCTTTTAACCAAGGCTGCTTGCTAGGAAAACATATGCTGCATACTTTTATCGTTCAACCAGAGAACAATATGATAGCTTCAAAAGACTCGAGAAATATATTAATAAGATCCAAATTGCAGGTGGATTTAAATGTGTGAACCCTGATGGAAGGAATAAAAGGGCAATGCCTTGTGTGCTAACCGTGAATAACTTCAATACAAACTGGAGTAGACATGGTCATAATGTTTTGAAATTCAAATTCAAAAAGGGTTGTTGAACTGGTCTGCCTAATGTTTCACGACGGTCAGTAATCAAACAGTCGTAGCTTACTACGATACTTTGGGATTCGGCCCATGTCCGGCTTAGATTTCTCGACTGGAAGTGATCCATCGTCTCAGCCCACAACAAATGCCATCGTCGCGGTCCAAAGTAGACCGGCCCATACGGTGGATTCCTCTCGGTGAAACGCAGGCCCCACACATGCCAAAATCTATCAATGCAGTAAGCATTTTGAACTTAATTTGTTGTATTATGTTTCAAAAATCTAAATCAGTAAAACATGTTTCAAAAAAAAGAACATAAATAGCACTGTGCATTCTACGAATTTTATAAATTCACTGGAGCATGATCATGATTTCAAATTTTTATGAGATATTAAAATTTTCCTTCCCACCCTTATGTAAAATTTTAAAAAATTTAGACCTTTTTTATTTCTAAATTAAATCTTTGTATTGATCATCGGTTAGTTAACGGGATAGTAGCACTTTTCCCATTTTTTAAAATTCATGACACTTGATCATCATATGAAAATTTTATGAGAATATTATGGATGTGTCAGGACCATCCAGAAAAATTTTAAAAATTTTACAAGCTCGTTTGTTCTAATTTTTCATTCGGATGAAACTTGCCGCTCAGCGCTTTACCAAGACAGTACCAATGTTTAAATATTTAAAAAGTCCTCACATTTGATAATCATCTGAAATTTTAACAAAAATATAAAAAATATGTTAGGAATCTCCATAAAAAATTTCAGAATGTTCTAACATTGTTTGTACTATTTTTCATCCGGTTCAAACTTGCCGATCAACGTTTTATCTACATAGTATCAATATTTGAATTTTTAAAAATTCCACAGATCTGATAATCACCTGAAATTTTTACGAGAACATCTCTAATGTGTCAGGAACCTACAAAAAACATTTCAAAATTTTTCGACGTCGTTTGAATGTGATTTTTCAAAATTCCTTGGCCCAAAGGCCCCAACAAATATTGTAAAACAAATTACAAAAAAAATGGGAAAAATTTTTGCTACAGTGTTTCGCGTGCTACAGTAACCTATCGCCCCCAGACAGTGGCGACAGCTCTATTTTTCGAATTGTTTTGGTTTGCCGTTAAAATTTTGGACTTTTTAGTTAGGCAGTGCCTGTCCGCCCGAAGAAGCGATCGCCCGTCTTTGAAGCGACAGAATATTTTCAAATTTTTCATCCCGCCGATTAGTTTTGAAAAAAAGATTTAAAATAAATATTAAATAAAAAAAATTCCACATGCCATCGCCGCGGGCTCGCGGTCACGGTTGCGCTGCTCCGTCGTCCCTCGCGCCGGTGATCCTCCCATGAGTCCGTGGCGCAATTGCCTAACTCACTCAGTGTTCTTTTTTTTTTTTAGAGTAACAGGTCTCTCCAGTTTTATTCGAGGGATAAAACGACTTCATCACAGTCAGAAACTTTGCGTATTCGAGGCGCGCCCATAACTACCGAACTATCCAAAACACGATCAAAAACAACATAACCAATTGGACAACCAGCGAACAACAACTTCCAAACTCCCAAAGCAAAAACAAAGACTAAACTTGATTTCCATCTCTCCCTATGCAATCAACATTTACCAAGCACACATGCAAACAGTTTTCCTCCAGAGTCAGGTAATCCTTCCGATCTGAGCTTCTTATGATATTCTTTTGACTCCAACCAAGCATCAGAACCCAACTAGCTTTTTCTTCTAGTTTTTTTGCCACTTCTTCTACTTGAACTTTCTGATCTTCTTTCAGCAATACCAGCCAATTTCTCAACCTCCTTGCTATCTGACTCAGCACCAATCGGGTATCCTTCCATCGTTCTCCCTGAAAACACAAAGAATTCCTCAACTTTCACATTGTCCAAAGCACAGCAGAGAGAACATAATATTCACAACCGCATGCTTCTTCCTACTAATCCACAAGCGGGCCACACTCTCAAAAGATTCACCCAAATTCAAATTCAGAATATCAGCAATTTCATGCCAAACAACCTTACTAACACAGCATGTAAAGAATAAATGAGATATTGATTCAGGTTCAGTACAAAGCAAACAAGTAATGTCTTCCACATTTTGCCTCTTAATGAGATTATCTCTAGTCATCAATTTATTGTTAGCCAAAAGCCATAAGAACACATGTATTCTTGGAGGAACATTAATCATCTACACTGCAGGAATATACACAGGTTGAACTCCTCTAAAACTAATCATAGCATAAAGAGATTGGACTGAGTACACTCCTTTTGAATCAAATTGCCAAATTATAGAATCACTATCCTCATTAAAAACAATGGATTCAGCGATACTTACTAATTCATACCACATACATATAAGCCTCTGAGAAACACTCCTTCTATAAAGGAGATTCTCAGATTTTCACCATCCTAAACATCTTTAATAGAAACTTTTTTTTCATTAGAAATCACATAAAGTGCACAAACCATGGCGTCACTCACTCAGTGTTCCCACCCGCAGGCCGCTCACGCTTGCAAGCACACGGCCGCAGAGCGCACGAACCATGGCGTCATCTCTCATGTTCGTCTCCATTCGAGTCCTCCTCAGCTAGACGGCAACTCGCATTCGACTCCTCCTCAGTCGCGCGCAGGCGGCGGGGACTCGAAGAGGAAGCTCGGGGATCTGGTGACGCCTGGAATGGCGCACTTGCATCACCCAGTGATCTGTCGCCCGGAGGTAAATCGCGCGAATATCTTCTACTCTCTCCCTCCGACCTTATTATCTCTGATCACTATATTCAATACATGCATGTCAAGAATAGAAAAAAAAATCTAGATATTTATTAGAGATATAAAGGAAACATCCCGTTAATTTGCATTGTAATACAAAATACACCCTATATTACGGATAAAACCATTAAAAAAATACGCTCTACAAATTCAGACAGAAACAGTAAAATGTAAGATTATAGCCATGTGATCAGTACTCTAGTGTATTCACGTGAGTTCCATTTTTTAATTGACATTTCCGCAGCTAGCTCAGGGCGCTCTTTGTACTCCGATGATTTGCGTGTATACAGTACAATTTTAGACAGTAGTAGTAAAATGTAAGATTATAGCTACGTGATCAGTGTTCTAGTCGTATTCACGTGAGTTTCGTTTTTTAATTGTCATTTCCGCAGCTAGCTCAGGGCGCTCTTTTTACTCCAATCGATTTGCGTGTATACAATACAGATTCAGATAGGAGTAAAATGTAAGATTATAGCTATGTGATCAGTGTTCTAGTTGTATTCATGTGAGTTTCATTTTTTAATTGTCATTTCAGGGGGGCTCTTTGTATTCTGATCGATTTGCATGTATACAGAAAAAAAATTGTGGTTTTTTTACTTGCTGTGCTGTTCGTTGCAAATTGCAATTGTTTGTCGCAAGTCTTAACTTTTGTTAAGGGCATCTTAGGTTGCAACTTGTTTGCGCTGTGTAGTTTGGGGTCTGAAATGTAGGATCTAACAGCAGTTGCTCTCACTTGTTCAGCTTCGCATGAACTCAACTGGCATGATATATTGCCAATTTACCATGGAGATGTTTCGGCTTTTCACAATAGGTTTTTTAGGTCTTTTTACCATAGGTTTTGACAGGGAAAGAGATTAAATGCAGTCCTAGTTAGGACTGAAACTTAAGCAGTTGTTTGTGGACTTGAGTCAAAAAGCCACTGTCCAAACCTTCCAGGAATACCTTAGCAAAAACAACGTCTTCACTGTAGCAAGCATTGTAGTGAGTCGATATCCGACGATCTGAACCATTTGTTGGCTTGATTGGACGGAGCTAAGGACTAAGGACCGTTTAAGTTGTAATCCCTATATAGCTTGCACAAGAACCCTATCCTGTTAACAGACTGACATGGAATTGTTTTAACAGTAGACAAATTATTTGTTACATGGTATAGACTCCAAGCTTCATTATACGGTGAAGTAACAATTAGTTTTCTATCCTGGATCCACCCCTGGTTAAAAGAAACATCGATCACCATGGACACCCACCATTTCATTCCACACACCACAACATTTACTCTAGTAAATTAATCTAATGATGTGACAAACATCTTTCAACCAAGGCTGGTTGCTAGCAAAACTGATGCTGCATACTTTTATCGTTCAACCAGAGAACAATATGATGTGGCGACCTGCATAATTAGCCTAGGATAGCGACAGTAATCCTGTCATCACCCCAAGATAATTATACGAATCTCGACACAGCTGCCGGCAAAATATTGGAGAGTCCAATATTTACCAGCTACTATACCATGTTCAGAGTGTTACAGCAGAACAATAATTAGAGACTGCAAGAACATATATTCATTGCAAAGCCATGCAGGCTATAGGTTCATTACAGGATAGCTTAAGACAGTACTCTGTACAACAAAAGGTTACTATTATGGCCTAACTCTTCTAAATATCTCCTAGGAACAGCATATGGCATATAGAACCTATTCCTTTGGGTAGTAGTAGTAGTCGGTATATAGATAGCCCTCTGCGCCATCCTCCGGATAACCCTGATATTGAATCCAGGGGTAGCCCTCAGCACCGGCCTCGAAGGCGGATCCATCAGGATCTTCTTCTAGAAAAGGGGGAATACAAGAGTGAGTACAAGGTACTTAGCAAGTATTAGATAAATCAAAATGCAGTATGATGACTTTTTCTCTCCTTCCATTTCCTTTCCTTCACATATAAGTTTAATAAACTAGATTTTTTTAGTTTTCTTTAAAGGTTGGAAATTGTAATTATTTGAAATTTACTACTAGCACCCGTATATGAGACAGAGTAAACTTCCATAGCCTCCAATCCAGGAGACAGGCTTGAATTCAAGATTTTTAACCCTGCGCAGGTTTGTATCACTTTACCCATAACGGTCCCATTTCTGAGACTCCATAATGTTCATCGCTACTCCGGTACTAGATCTCCAATCCTGTAACCCGAGGGGGATACCTTCCCGCCGCCCGCAATTACAGTTGTACACCGGTACCTCCGGCCGCACTCCACCGGACTTCAAATATACCGCCCCTTCCATTCCATTTCCAACAACAACACACCAATTTCCCACATTCAACGCCTCAAACTGAGTATCCGACAATACTCAGCCAGACTATAATATAAATTCCCATGTGGAGATCATAGCACTTTCATAGGACAACCTTTTTTGACAGCGATTCATCTCGCTATGGTTGATACTAGGATTACGGCTCATTGCCCGAGTGTAGAGGTTACATCCTTATATCATAACCCCTGTAGAGAGCATCACCGGCGTGGGTACCTCCCACCCTTTACCCCATGCTCTCTACCCAGCATAATCACTAATAACACATCCACGACTCCATTCGTGGATATCCTAACACACGCCCATTTATTTCCATGCCACATTTCCAAAGACCAAACCAAATTCCACATTCCATACCATTCCGCATCATCATCACCATTCCATCAATATATCACAACCACTCTTTCAACCGATCTCCTCTTTATTCTTATTCTTTTGAAATTAAATTTTTATGCAATGATGATACGATTAATAATATAAAAGCTTTGAAAACATTTTTAGAAAAGATGCTCAAAGGAAATCTTGCCTGCTATAAACTTGGTCGATTCGGCCTCGCCCGTAGATTGATTCAGATTGGTGGGACAATTCAGGTCGAGACCTGAAAACAGCAGAATACGCTAAGGCATTTGAGTTTTATTTACTTAACTCGGCGTCCAACCAAATGATCTGTCGTTCAGATTTTAATTAGCAACAGAATACAGGTCACTTGATGATTTTCACGCGATCCGACAGTCGATTCCAAGAATCGACGCGGTCCGCGACGCGAATTGAATTTCTACTCATTTACATTTTTTTTCTCATCTTTACTCTTATCTCCCTATTTTTCCATTTTTCCTTTCTTCTTTACTTTCTTTCTTTATCTTTCTTTTTATTTTCTTTCGGCCGAAACCTCTCATTTCTTTTTACTGGCCGAAGCCTTTTTCTCTGGCCTCAGCCGCATCCTCTCTCTCCCTCACATCTCTCTCTTTTTCCTTCTTCTGCTCTCAGTTGCTCCTCTCCTGTGCCTCACTCTCTCAGGCTCAACTCCTCCCCCTGGCGATTTCCCCCCCGGCGCCTGCTCTCTCCCTCCTCCAGGCGCACGGCTCGGCCTCCTCCTCTCTGGCGCATGGCTGCTCTGCCTCCTCCCTCTCTCTGGTGCCCAGTCTTTGCCGCTCCATCTCCTCTCCTCTCCACTCCCTTTCTGACTAGGGTTTCTACCCCCTTTTATTTCTTGCATTTTTGCTTTGTGTGTTTGCTTGATGATTTAAATGGGGCTCTATGATGCGGTTGGGGAAGGGTTTGAGCTAAGCAAACAAGAACAGAATCTACACTTAACCCTAATGGCTAACCCAACCACTGAGAACCCCGGGAAACAACCCGATCTAACCCCTACCCTACCCCATTTGGCTTCCCCCTACCCCTTTCTACTTGCTACCATGGAGACCCGTCTGTGGCTCTGAGGTGCACAGTGGTTTCTTTGGAGAGAATGGGGTTAGGTGAGAGTGTGGATCGGCGTTGGGGAAGACGAAAAAAGTAGTGTGGCTCCTCGGGTCGTGCCTTGGCTCCTCCTTCCGCTTCAGGCGGTTCCTCTTCTGGATGTGGCCTCCCTTCTCTTCTAGATGCTCTTCCCTCTTCTTGATGCTCTTCCCCCTCTTCTCCTTGCTTCGATTGGGGCTGGCTGTTCTTGCTAGCTTGCTGTGTTCTTGGGTGGGGAGCAAGAAGCTAGCTTGCTTCGGTTGGAAGCTTTGTGGAATGTGGGCTCGGCTGTGCGTGTAAATGGGGGACAGAGGAAGCTTGGCTGGCTCCTGGTTGGCTGGTTTGGGAGAATTTATATCCCTGGGTAGTTTGAGCTAATGTCCACTATGCCCTTAGGGTTTTACTGTGCTTTGCTGGCCTTAAGGGTATTTTGGTCAATTGGCGCCTAAAGCACTAACGATACCCGCATATCGCACCAGGTAAGTCTATACGCGCCGAAGGATGAACCCGAAAACTATCTAGAGGTGCCGATCGTGCCTCAAGCGTGTCTGGTATCTCAATGAGCGATACGTTTCCTATGGACCCATGGCAACTTTTCCTAAACCTTATATTTTAATTCTTTGCCTAATTGCCTTTCTTGTTTTTTAATGTTTAATTAAATCTTTAATTAAACTGATAACCCCCCCGTGTTATCACATATGATAGCTTCAAAAGACTCGATAAATATATTATTAAGATCCAAATTGCAGGTGGATTTAAATGTGTGAACCCTGATGGAAGGAATAAAAAGATTTAAGGTCCACTACTACGAAAACATCATCACGGAGCGGTTATAAGCGTCGCCGAGACGTTTTGTGAACCGTCGATAACAATAAATGCAGTGATGATGGAGCTCGCCGAAGCGGTTCTCTACCCGCGAGAAAATATATATCCAGGCGGTTTATTAATACAAATGCGTGAAATCGCTATCACGAGCGGTTATGATTTGAAACCGCCTCGTGATAATTAATATATCCTGAGCGGTTTCAAATCTGGCAACCGCGTGAAATTAAACTATCACGAGACGGTTATTATTTGAAACCGTGCGTGATAAGATAATATCACGAGCGGTTTCAAATCACAACCGTGCGTGATATTAACTCATCCTGAGCGGTTTCAAATCATAAGCTATGCGTGATATGAACTCATCACGAGCGGCTTCAAATAAGAACCGTCTGTGGTGATACCCTACCCACGGCAGAACCTCCATTACTTATGGTGTTGTTGAAATTTCCATCAATATTTCTACTTGATATTTATAAGGCACAACCCGATTATAGATGTTGTAATTGAATATCTGCACTTCCTATATGCATTGGCCGCCTTCGTTTGTCCGTCGGGATAGACTTAAAATATAAATATTTGTAGCGCTTTTTCTCCGTTGTTATGATAATGTTGATGGAACTTCGACTAATAAATCAACCAAGACCCTTGACGGCATGGAGGCGGCGGCAACCACGGTCTTCTCCATCGAGCGGACACACTAGAGTGTGTCATTTGCTTCATGCCATCTGAAGTGGCTTTCTTGCGAAGTCACCGTAGTGCCACAGTCTGCGATGGCCGGACGGCATGCTCTTCTTCGCAGTCACCGTCGTGCCACAGTGGGAGATCCAACATGGTACTTTGGTAAAATTGTAGATGTACTTGATAGATTACTTTAGGTAGGGTAATTAAAGATTGAACAAATGTGATTGCAAGTCGGGTCTTCCTACTTGGGAAGGATTTTGAAACACCCAACTTGAATGGATAAGAGGGTAGGAGTAAGCCTATGAACAGTGGTTACGTAGAAGAAGACGACCTTATCTATAACCAGAAATTTGTCTTCTTCCATCAACTCTGTATGATTGATATTGATGCAGAATACCTAAGTAGATGGAAATTTAACAACAACCCATAAATAATGGAGGTTCTATTTGAGGGTGTAGGAAAACATCTAGTTCCAACAAGCAAGACATTGTTAAGTTGTTGCATTCAAGATGAGCAAATATGTATTAAGGATAATATCATGTGACAATACAATGAATCGTACAAACAAGAATAACCGCAAGTTTTTGACATATTTTCCGAATTAATGAATTCCATTTGACAATTGTACAACTCAGAACTTATAAGGCTGCGTGGGCAGCGCCTTTTTTATGTATTACTTCGGTGAGCAGGAAAAAACAAACTCTCCCTCTAATGTTGCTCAAATCGGCCTGACTCAACGCAGTTTTATCTGTATTGCTACTTTCTTTAGCGACGATGGTTTGCATGTTGTAGCAAACATAAAATCCACATAGGTTATTTCCGGACCTTCTTTGGTGGCATCGCAAATAAAACCTACGGTTAGTTCTAGAGTCACCATTACGAGGTTTGATATAGAATTGTTGTGTATAGCGGATCTGGGAAAGTTCAAATCATCTTGTAGTTTAGTCCAATCTTTCACGTGTTTGAGCGCTCTACAAGATTGCAAAAGGTTAGCCTAAGCCATTCCAATAGCAATATAAACCTAGAACAACTTACACGACCATGTCGTAGGGAAGCGTGATTACCGGTGAGTAATTTTGCGATAGGTACCAAGTCGTGGTTTCCGCCACGTCAGGAATCAAGGTACTTAACCGGTTTGTGGTGGTTCAACTTCAATGAGAACCCAGTGATACCTACGGGTATATCACAATGGACAATGAACAAAAGAGTTGTGTGCCAGTCTGAGACCAAAGTATAGCATGTGGTAGCACTTACCACGGGTTATGGGGTATAAGTATGAATTCTTTATCCTTTTGTGCTAGCAATGCCTCTATCACGTATTTCTCGACCATGTTTATATCATCATCCATTGTTTGCTTTGAGACTATATGTGGGTCGAGGAAATCGATCGATAGTTTCTTCTTTAATCGCTTCAAGTTGCATGTATCTATATATACAAAGGCGGATTATATATATTGGAGGACATTTATCACTATTAGACGAATGTAGGCTGTGATAGCACACACTTACAAGGTCTAGCATCTTATGAGTCTTGGCGTCGATGGCGTCGAGGTTGTAGAGATGGAACAAGTCCAGAAAATCGACCGTGAAGAAGCCCCCCGGTGAGTCGTTGAATAGATGTTCATACTTAAACTTAACGCTGATACTTGTTGTACGTTCACGCTCGGCTTTCCAGCTTCTTGGGTGTACCACTTATGCAATTGTTGGCAAGGTATACTAAGTGAAGTTACGCTGCCTTTTCGTTAATGCTTGGCTCTCTAGCTTGTATTGTTTAGCCAACTCATTAGATGGATAGTCAACTTGTTCTTGCGGGCTTCTTTCTTCTTTTGCCCTTGCCTTTCTTTGTTTTGTATGAACCCTTCACGGGAGAGGAATGAGCGAGAAAAGAGGTCAACATTGTGTACATCAAGTGGAGTCGCTCTACGATCTGGCGATTTAGCCAACCGATCGACGGCGATACAATAAGCGAATCGGATCGTCGCGGTTGTTGCATGACAGATGGGGGACGAGGAGATGTCATTTGCTAGGCCATTGGATGAATGTGCCAATGGCATCCCCAAGTTTATGATCTCGAAATGGTTTGGCGCCACGTAGATCGACACTTTTGAAACTATCAAACACCCGTCCACATTGACCTTGGTGAAACCGGTGCTATGATGGTACAGTGCACCATGGACCCCTTTGGGGATGGATCGCCATGCCCCAAGCGGCCGTCGGAGGAATGGTGCCATTGCTAATTCTCACTTGGAGATTGCACCGCTGCGTGGCCACCTTAATGTCACATCTGAGGATAAGTCCCGCTATGTTCATCTATGTCACTTGGAGGAACGGATGCACTGTTGCTCTTCACAGGCGATGGGGTTGACTTGCGGACATACTCAGGGCTTGTGCGATATTTCTTTCTTGATTGGTGAGCCTTTCCTCGAGGATTCTTATCCTTTCATGAAATTCTTCTCTCGGTTCTCCCTCAACTCTTCTCTCAACTCTCCTCTCAACTTTGTCCTCCAAATTCTTTATAAGATTTGACTCTCCTGGACTCTAGTTCTCTTCTTATTTGGTATATGTGGAAGTAAATGCAGGAATCCAGTTTTCCATGGAACAAAAACCCTTTGCCTCTTATGCGACCGGGTGTTCCTTGTTTCCCAAGGCTATGGGACGGTGCATCTTTCTCTCTGCTGGCGAAAAGAGCCATCGCTCGATTGTGTACTCAACGCTACCTGCAAGATCCGAACAAGTTATTTCACTTATGAAGTCATGGACTAATTACGTAAAATTGGTAGTTCGATTTATATATTACCAGCGTTGGCGGACTTCCTCTCGTCATGGGGTTTACAAAGGAGACGATTGCGGAGGGCGTGGCATCGACCTCGCTCTCGCTCTTAGCCGATCTCGCACGTTGATCTGTGATCGATGGAAATGGCGCGATACCCTCCTCGTCCTCCTATCCCATTGCGCTCTCTTCCCAGCGTAGCCAGCGGTGCAAGTGCGTGGGGTGAGTGTTCCTTGCTTGCAAGGCCTTGTTTGCTTCAACATGTGGACGCAATTAAATGCATGGTCTTCATCTAACAAAATGCCCCCGTGTCCTCATCAATGAACCCATACTTAGAGTATGGAACCAGATCCTTCTTGGCGTAGTCTCTGGCGTATGCTTGAAGGTCTTCCATGCCTTTCCTGCCGCTAGCAGTGCATACCGTCGCACTAGGGGAGCGGATTCTTCTGGAATGTTGAACGATGAAAGAATTTCCGTTAGCAAGGCATTGCGAGCCTCAATAGTCACCAACCTCCAGGAAGATAGCGTGATCGGAACCCGTTCCCGGGCTACTATCCCACACATACTCCGAAATGCATTCGCCGCCTTTTTTGGCTTTCTAGGGGCCCCATCATTTGGATCGATCTCTGTAATGGTATATCGGTCTGTTGGCCTTTTGTTTGGTCCTCTTGCAGCGCGGGTCGATTCTTCTTTTGAGGGCACATCATGTCCTTGAGCGATGGATTAGAGGGCGACATCTTCTTTCAAGTTAAAATAGTTTCAAAGCGAACTAAAAGTGAAGAACAAATAAAATCACATTAGAGTGAATGAGTTTGTGGATACCATGGCTTGTTATTAGCCTTTTAAAAGAACTAGCCTAAATGGCTTGTTATTAGCCTTTTAGCAAAAAAGCGAACTAGGAGGTTGCTTAGAACTTAATAAAAATTTGTAAAGACTCTCCCTAAAACTAGGACATCCACACAGCGAGACAAGCGAGAAGAATACATATGGATTCAACCATTTGACGATTAATGAGAATAATAGAAGCGAAGCTCGAGATCTCACATATGAACATATGCGATATTACGAATAAAGCAATTAGCATAAAGCTCATATTGATTGTTTGAATGTTCTCAGATGTCGGGTTGCCTTAAAAGGCCCTCCTCGCCACAATGGACAAGTAATAGACTAGATTGTGACAACTTTATCTCAATAACAGATTTAATACTTGACAGGTTAAGTATAAATCTACTCAATTGGTTATCTTATATGCATATTCACTAACTAAGCATATAAAGACAGGTTTGCAATAGAGCTACTCAATTGGTTATCTTATATGCATATTCACTAACTAAGCATATAAAGACGGAGTTATCTTATATGCATATTCACTAACTCACATATGAACATGTCTTTGGCTCATCGCTCTTGGGCTCTAAACAACGTAAAAACAAGCAGACATCACTGCTTAGAACTAGCTCAGCTCTTGGGCTCTAAACAACCATGACACGCACAACCACAACCACATTTTAACTAGTTCTCGCTCTTGGGCTCTAAACAACCGAAAACAAACATCACGCCGAACTCACACTAATCAAATATATATATATGAAAGTGAAATTATTTGCTAAGATTTGTTGTCACAATTAGTCTATTCTATCCCTAAATCATCCTTGAACATTAAGCCCACACGAAGGTCCCCAAGCCGCAGATCGTGGCCCTTTGCAAGACCGAGAATAATCAGAAAGTGTCCTAGAACTCACTAACTAGCGAGCAACACCGAAAAAATAGAGCAAATGGCAGGCGGTGCCTCCAGATCGAGGCGGACCTCTAGCTCGATGGCTAGTCCCCGAGAAATACTCACAGTTGGCCTTGGCGGGGAGGATGCTTGGGAGGAGGGCGCCGAGGTCGGGGAGGAGCCGAGGCGGGAGGACGCCGAGAGGAGGACGCCGAGGCCGAGGGACGCCGAGGAGGAGGACGCCAGAGGGAGGCCGCCAGGAGGCAAAACGTCTCAAAGGTTTAGGGTTTGGCGCGCTGTGGAATGAGATCTGCTCGCGGGAGATATATAGAGGAGAGCACATCACAGACGGTTCTATAATATAACTGATGCAGGATGAGCTATCACGCAACGATTCTATAATAGAACGATGCATGATGTTTAAATATCCTGACGGTTCTATAATAGAACCGTCTGTGATGTTGGTGACATCACGGACGGTTATATAATAGAACCGTCTGTGACAAATAACATCACAGACTGTTATGTTAAAGAACCGTCTGTGATATATACTGTTCACTAACATTCACTTGTCGGTTCAGTTCAGTCGACTCTTGTCTGTGCCACTTTGTTGTATCTTCTGGGAAAGTTGTCTTTAACAGAATATAGGCTATCTCTTGTGGTTGAAGTGGAGATTCTAATCCTCAATTCAAACCCTAAAATCTGAGAGCAATCACATACAATTATTTCCATATTGCCAAAGTAGACATGATTACATTCTTGTCATCAATTATGTCGAATGGCCATCTTTGAATCATGTATTTGGAATCATATTGATATTAACGAATAAATCGTGCTCTTATACTTGCATCTTTTCCATCAATCCAGATGCTTCACAAGCTACTTACAAAGATCATCACAATCATATATACATAATTCGGATGCTTCTGAAGCTACTTACAAAGATGATCACAATCATATGTACAAAGCATGATGGGTCGTATCATCTTTACAATAGCATTAATGTAATATTATTACACATGAAAATTAGTAAGCATGATGACAATGCACCCTTCTCATAACTACGCCACCACATGCTTATTCTTTTGTATGAAAATTAGCCCTTCATGATGATCGACGCGTGTGTAGCTTGCTTCCTCATGTTGTTCTTTCCAGGACCGTGGATGTCATTTCCGATAGGTGGCAACTCATCAAATTGATTGTACTCTTCCTCATCTACTACATTCTCAACTCAGACAATTCTCCTTTTTCCTCGAAGAACTACGTGGCGCTTCTTGTTGGACGAATTCGGTTACATAGAAGACTTGAACAACTTGGTTAGCGAGTACGAATGGTTCGTCTTGGTATCCGAAACACGTTCGAGGTCCACGATAGTGATGCCATTCTGTCGACCTTCACGTCTTTGGAGGTGGACCCATGACACCGAAATAGGGGAATCTTGAAAATCGTGAGTCGAGCTCCCATATCTCCTCTATGAACCCATAGTAGGAGCTCCTCGTCAACCAGTGGTATTATTGAATGCATCTATCACGGACACCACTGTTCGGTTTGTGCTCTTCATATCCCGATCTCGTGTAAAATGTGTACCCATTTAAGTCATATCCTTTCCATGTGACAAGCTGTAAAAGTTGGTCCTTTTGCCAACCATGTCAACAGTGTCATCGACGAGCTCCCAAATGATAGGTCGCTCCTTCAACCATTTGTTGAGGCTGAAGGTTATCTTTGTCTCGTGATCCAAGACTCTGCCGTGCTAGATTCTCTTGCCTTAGCCATTGCTTGTGCTTTCGGCGATATAGGCGGACACTACTGACCATGTGTTGCAAAACCGTGAAATGGGCTCGAGCATAATCAACCGAATCAGGCGTGATTGCTTTCCTTCCGATGGTCCGATACCTGGAGCCTCCCCTCATGGCGAGATCGAGGCACACCTATTGGTTTGACTCGGGCCATGTAATCGACGCAGAACTTCGGCCTCTTACATTGCATAACCTTCGACAATGCTACCCTCCGGACGAGATCGATTCCGTCGTAAGACTTGAGAATTCCCATGTACCTCTCGAGCGGGTACATGCTACGTGAAGAACAACGGCCCGCATATCTTTATCTCTGTCACAAGGTGAACAATGAGATGGACCATGATATCGAAAAATGATGGAGAAATACATCTCAAGATTACATAGAGTCATCACCACCTCGACTTGCAGAGCATCTAGTCCTTCGGGATCGATGACCTTACGGCGATTGTGTTAAAGAAATAACACTGCCTAGTGATTGTCTCACGGACCTTGACCGCAAAATACTTCTAATTGCGACGGGAGCATCGTGTCATCAAGACATGACAATCATGAGACTTCATGCCGATTAATTTCAAATCTTCCAACGAAACAAGTCTCTTCATGTTGGAGGAGTAGCAGACGGAACTTTCACACCATGCAAGCAGCAGCACGATTCAGTTCTTTTCGGCCTTTGACAGAGTATAACAAGTAGGTTCCAAATACGTCACGGTCTTTATCGGTCTCTTTCGGTGCTAACTTTCGGGTCTTATGCCCATATCGACCAAGTCAAGCCGATGCGTTGATACCATCCTTTGTTTTACCCTTAATGTTGAGTAAGAGACCAATCACGCATCACGAGACATTCTTCTCTCGTGCATGACATCGATGCGTTGGCGAACTTCTAGGTGCTCCCGATAAGGTAGGTCCCGAATATTGATCTCTTCTTCCACATGCTCTTTTCACGGGTACTTGATTTCGTCCCTTTCCATACGCAACATCCAAATCCTTAACAATGTCATGAACATCTCTCCGCTCAAACGCCTTAGAGATGGACCATTTCGTTCCTTCCGTCGAAAAATTCCTTCATCTTGCGATATGGGTGATTCCTCAGAAGGAACCTCACGGTGGCGCATGTACACGGTTTTCGGGAGTGATTCAGCCATAAACTCTCGGTATCATCTAGCGGTGAGTGCGAGGCTTTGGTTCCTTTTGTACTCGGCACAGCGAGTTAGCAAGGCGGGGTAATCATTTATGGTGCGAGAACAACAAGCGATTGCAAAGTAAAGTTCTCTCGTTTATGCGCATCCCATCGTGTACCCGGTAACCCACGGTGTTTTAGATCTTCCACCAATGGAGCTAGGTACACATCAATATCGTTCCCTGTTGTTGTTTCGGTCCTTGGATAAGCACTGACAACATAATGTACTTCCACTTCATACACAACCAAGGAGGAAGCGTTGTGATACTGAGATTCTACGCCAAGTGCTATCTTGAAATTTGCTCATGTTACCGAAAGGATTCATTCCATCTGTACTCAATCCAAACCTTATATTTCTCGGATCCGCACCGAATTCTTGAAAGCTCTGTCGATGTTTCTCCTTTGGATGGAATCAGCAGGTGCCTTAGCATTCCATCATTCTTACGCTCCTCAAAGTGCCAGCATAGCTTTTGCCTCCTTTGGGTTCGCAAACAAACGCTTCAAAGGGAATTACAGCAGATACCATGCCACCTTAGCGAGAGCACCTTTTTCACCTCAATGCTCTCGCCATCATCATCTGAATAACTCTTACGCTTGTATGCAGGATGCCTTGCACACCGGACATATATCTGCAAGTTTGTGTACTCTTTGCGATGCAGAGATACGATCGTTTGGACATGCATGGATTCTTTCTACTTCCATTCCCAAGGGACGAAGAACACCGCTTGCTTTGTAGGTGCTTGTCGACAACTTCGTTTCCTCGAAGCATGTCCGCCAATAGGCGAATAACGTATTGTGAAACTCTTGTCGGACCAACCGTTGCTTGCCTTCAATTTGAGTAGTTGAAGCACGGATGATAACCTTGTGTATTTCAACTTGCACCCTGCGAACAAAGATTTCTCCGAGTCCTCCATTAAGCCCTCGAACCGTCCATACTCCCTGTCATCAAGGTTTCTTCGCATCGCGTAGCATCTCGATCCAAATTGTCATCGTGCAACCCTGGCCTCATCGGAAGCACAATCGATATGATCATCCGATATATCATTGACATCGTCGACGATATTAACGCTACTTGCTGCTTCCTGTATATTATGCTCTTCGCCATGAGTGGTCCAACATGTATAGCCCTTTGAAATCCTTCGAATCAAGTGTTAGCCGATCTGCTACCGAGTTTGAAACATCTTGATTTTACATAATCAATGCACGGACATGACATGAATTGCACCCCTTATTAAACATATCCTCCTCTGCAGCTCTTTTGAAAGTGGAGACGCCATTAAGGTACTCGGCACTCATGCGGTTCTCAACGTACATCCGACTTCGATCCATCTCGCTACACATGTAACACTTAGTGTTAAATATTAAGTGCACGGTGTAGTGCGTATGCACACATTCTTAAACTAATTATGCAATTACATACCTTAATTACATCACAAAGAAATAATTAACACAATTCAAATTAATCTTCAATATAATAATGAAATTAGAACCCATTACTAACCTTAGATCACCAAAAGACCTGAATTGATCTATATATAAGCTAGATCTAAACAATCTTTAAATTCTATCCTTAACAAGCTAGCTAGCTACATCATGATCGAATATTATATTATGCAAATAGAACCATTACTAGCTAACCTTATAGATCAAACAACCAACATATGGTTCTACAAGCTAGATCTACAAAAATCGTCAAATTCCTTCCTTATCAAGCTAGATGTTGAATATAATGCAATTAAAACACATTACTAACCAAATATCACAAACAACATATGGATCCAGCTACAATTAAGCTAGATCTAACCAAACAATCTTTAAATTAATTCTCTCTAACCAACCTAGATATTGAATTGGATGCATGCAATTAGAGAACTCATTACTAACCTTAGATCACCAAAATCAAATGAATCTAATATCACCCTTGAAATCAATGGCTTTTTTTAAAAATCGCCTCACTTCATGATCGCCACTTAGGATAGAAACCAAACCCTACAAACAAAGTGGATGGAGCGAGGCTCTGTTTTTATGGCCTCGGACGGTTTTATCACGAGCGGTTTTATATTATAGCGTCGTAATGCAAATATCATCTGAGACGGTTTCTAAATATAACCGTCTGTAATGACTATAGATATTACAGAGCGGTTTGTGTTATATAACCGTGCAGTGATATCACTGACGGTTTTACCAAAAATGCTCGTAATGAGTATCTTGTAGCAATCACGAGGCGGTTATATTTTGAAACCGCTCTGTGATAGTTCTATCATCGCGCGGTTGTAATATAAAACCGCTCGTGATATGATCTTGACGGTTTGAGTACATAACCGTCTGTGATGTTCTATATTACATACGGTTTTTCAAAACCGTCGTGATCGTCGTCTGATATAAGCCTCGCTGTAGTAGTGGTCCAAATACAAATTGGCTAAAGACATGGAGATGCAGTACAAATTACTCTTAAGAACAAATTTCTTCTAAGTTTAACTTAGTAGCAGAGTAGCAGTAAAAGTAGTTAGAGCCGCTCGAGATCAGGCCATTGTTGAGATGGTGAGAACAAATATGAAGTCGTGGCAGTTTGTTGCAGGGTTTAACTCTGTCCATTGCATACATATAATGTAGCACAAACTACAGATGATGCAAGCTTATCCAAAAAATCTGGATAAGACTACCTGATCGTATAGCACTCCTATTGCAAAGAACACACCAAAGGAAACTGCAAAGACGACCTTGCTGCTGCATTTTTTTGTGGAGATAGTGGAAACTGGAGCTTCTGCTGAATTACAATGGTGCATAAGCGTAGGACCACAGAGCTTTGGGTTGCCATCAAAGCTAGAATTTGTAAACGTACTAAACTGGCCAGCGGTTGGGATAGGCCCTTCTAGGTCATTGAAAGAAATGTTGAATTTAGTAAGGAAGTGTAGATTGCTCAGTGCAGCTGGGATTGTACCGGTTAGGTGGTTGCTTGATAAGTCCAATACCAGCAGGTCTGTGAGGTTGCAAATAGATTGTGGGATATCTCCATGTAATTTGTTGAAGCTCAAATTAAGTGAAAGAAGCTCTTTCAACAAACCGATCTCTGCAGGGATCGCACCAGTAAAGTTATTGTTACCTAGATTCAGTACTTTTGGGAATGCACTGGCCACGCGGCGGTATTGTTGTGATGAAGTTGAATATACTGGTAACTCAAAGACTCTTCGGTCCAAATGGGCTGCAGTCTTCTCTGATATTAGCATTGGCATCTGTGTTAAGGCTGTCGGAATTTCCCCTGTCAGGCTGTTATTTGATATGTCTAGATAGAAGAGGAAGTTTAGGTTGCTGATCCAGTCAGGTATTGATCCAGTCAGTTGATTGTTATGTAAGAATAACAACTTCAAAATTTTGAGCTTCGATAACCACTGAGGTATTTTCCCTAACAATGGGCAACCAGCTAAGTCAAGAACCTGAAGATTCTCAAAACCGTCAATGCTGTCGTCGTCTGGCATGGTCTCATGCATGAAGTTGTGCCCAAGAAGAAGGGTGGTGAGGTTCTTGGAACTCCTAAGTATCTGAAGTGCATTTGTTATATTTGTAAGACTGTTGTTATAAAGTGATAGGAAGGAGAGGGACTTCAGATTGCCTAGGTCTTTTGTTAACTGGCCGTGGAACTTATTGGAAGATAGGCGCAGGGCTGTTATATTGCTGCATGAGTAGATGCTTTCTGGAATTGTGCCACTGAAGCTGTTCCGCATAAGATCTAAAGTTTTTAGGTTTGGTAGGTAGGAGAAATTGACCTTGGTGAGTTCTCCGCTGAAATTGTTGCTCTTGAGGTCGATGGTTATGAGATTTGTGCAGTTGATAAGAGTTGATGGCAGCTCCCCGTACATGTTGTTGATGTTTAAATGGAGTTCCTCCAATCTGTTGAGCTGACCTATAGACTCTGGAATCTTGCCACTGAAATTGTTCGCTCCGAGATCAAGTGTAGCCAGATTACTGAGTTTGACAACATGTGCACCTTCAATTGTTCCTTGTAAACCGTTGTTTGGAAAAGAGAGGCACTCCAATGACGTAGCATTAAAGAGTTCATCTGGGAGAGTTCCACTGAGGTTATTGTGACCAATCTTGAGCACTCTTAGCATGGAGCAACTACCAAAGTCAGGGGGAATGCTCCCACTGAATTGGTTGTAACTGAGTTCAAGAACTATGAAGGATGGCGAGCTGTTGCAGAAATTATTTGGTATTTGCCCAGTAAAGCTGTTGTTGCTGGCATTGAGCGCAACCAGATTCTTCATTGCTTCCCATGTGGTGGATGGAAACTTTCCTGTAAACAAGTTGCTTGAGATGTTCAGTACCTGCAGAGGCTGAACAGGGGCTGATGATGGCAGCTCTTGCAGGTCTCCATTGAGGCGGTTAAAACTGACATCAAGGACAATGATGCTGCTGGAAGACACCAATCCCTGCGGTAGGTAACCAGACAGTGAGTTGTGTGACAGGTTCAGGCGCAGCAGGCTGGAGAGGGTGCCGAGAGACGGTGAGATGTTCCCTTCAAGGTCTCTAGTTGCCAGAGAGACCTCAGTGACCGCCCTATTTCCATTGCAGGTGATGCCTTCCCACGCGCAGCAGTCCGTGTCATTCCTCCATGACACGGCAAGGCCGCCGTCTTGCGAGAGCCTGGCGAGGAACTGGAGAAGGGAGCCCCTTTCCTGCTCTGTACAGGAGCCAGTGAGAGAGGCCAAGGAGATCAGCAGCACAAGAGTAAGGCCAAGGGAAGGTATGGGTAATTTGGTGCTGCATTTCTTGTTCGGAAAATGGAGTGGCTGCATGGTTTTCTGATGAAACTAGCATGGAAACCAGATGCTTAATTTGTGTCCTGAGTCTCCTGGCTTTATAAAGCATCAGCAGTCTAATCAAGCAGGAGCATGAGGGGAAAGAAAGAAGCGGCTCTTGCTTCCATTTTGTCCTGTCCCTTCTAATCGTGGTCATCACAAAGAAAAATGGGTCAAGGATTAGATGCTATAGGTACATCCTCATTTGGATTGGAGTTTACACAATTGTGACATCAGCGAATCTGTGGATTGCTTAGAGCTGTCGGCGAATATGTGGAATTTGTTTTAGAAGGAAATCATGGAGGGACCTAAACGTATTTTCGCTTTTTGCATAAATTCAGTTTTCTTGGACCTAAACGTATTTTCGTTTTTTGCATAAATTCAGTTTTCTTAGTTGTTTTTAAAAAAAGCGTGTTGCTAGGAGCAATCGGCGAATCTGTGGATTACTATAAGCTGTCGACGAACCTGTGAGATTTTTTTGAGAAAATTGTAGAGTGGCCTAAACATATTTTCTTTTTTTGGGTCAATTCTGCTTAAAAATAGAGCCGCCGAGAAATCTTTGGGTTATTATAAGCTATCGGCGAATCTGTGAGATTTTTTTTTGAGTAAACCATAGAGGGATCTAAACGTATTTTTGTTTTTTCGGGTGCATTATGCTAAAGACAAATTTCTTGTGACCTAAACGTAATTTTGATTTTTTTGATCCATACTGCTAAAAACCGATAGGAGGACCTAAACGTAAACTGCGGAAGGACGTATACACAATTTTGTTTTTTTGGTCCATTCTATTAAAAACAGATAGGAGGATCTAAACGTAATTTAGAATTCTCTGAAGGACCTCCTCGCGAAGACGCTGACGTGGTGCCCTTGGTTAGCCGGCAATCCTCTCTAGTTTAATATAAGGCATTCTCCAAGAACCTCCTCACGAAGATGCGGACGTGGCACCCTTGATTAGCCGGTAATCCTCTCCAATTTTAATATAACGTATACATATGTACACATGTAATGTGTGGGAACAAGAAGCTAGCCAGCCAGCAGAAGAAGGATCAATTTTTTTAGATAAAGGAAACAATCCGCCTCTCTCGCAGATAGAACGAATGCGCCTACAATACAAACTCCAACAAGCACAAAGGCTCCAACAACCAGCATTACACCCAACAAAACATCAATCAAACACCCAACAACCTAAAACTACAACAAGCTTTAACGAAAACAACATCATAGACTTAGGCCTCAATTCTGAAATTCCTCCTCCAACCAAATCTTGCAAACAACTCAAGATCGTTATCTCAAGCATCCGCAACCCTTAGCAAGATCCCTCTCTTCCTCTTTTTAGACAATGGAGACCAACTTCCGATCCAATACGCCCCCGAAGATTACCGTGTAAATGAGTTAATAGAACTTCTATTGAATATGATATCATTTCTATACAACCAAATCGACCAACACATGGTGCTACACCTACTAAAATTTGGCGCTTAAGCTTAGAATTAACACCCTTAAGCCAAGAACCAAACATAATAGATACATTAGCGAGGAGGTTGAATACCAAAGGTAATGAAGATGGTGTTCCAAATAGATCTCGCTAATCGGCAATCAAAAACAAATGTTGAATTGTTTCGTTAGAATTACAAAAGCAACATTTAATACTTCCTTGCCAACGTCTTTTTAGCTAGATTGTCCTTCGTTAGAATAACACCGGTCTTTAAGTACCAAAGAAAGATTTTAGTCTTCGATGGTATTTTTAGTTTCCAAATATCACACGCCTTAGGAATGGAATTTTCTTGCACTAAAGCATTGTACATCGAATGTCCGAAAAGGTACTCTTGTTGCTTTGAGATCCCATCTAAATATGTCTCTGTCTTGTGTTAAAGAAACATTGACAACTCTTGACACTAGTTCAAACCAAGCTGTCAAGTTACTTTTCACCAACGATCTTCGAAAAGAGATATTGAGCGGGACCGATTCTAACACATTAGCTACCGAAACACCTTTTTTTCCTAACAATCTCATAAAGATTAGGATACACCTCCATTAGAGGTTTGCTACAGACCCAAACGTCTTCCCAAAATCTAGCACATTTCCCATCCCCTAAACCAAAAGAACCCATAGACAAGAATTGTTCTTTTATTTTCATCAAACCAGACCAAAAATGAGAAACACCAGCTTTCCTCGAAATTTGAGAGATGGACTTACCGTGAAGGTATTTCCTTCTAAGTAAGTCTTGCCAAAGGCCCTCCTCGTTTAACAATTTAAACAACCATTTACTTAATAAGCATCTGTTTTGCAATTGTAAATCCAAAATTCCCAAACCCCCCATACTTTTAGGCTTCTTGAGCACCGACCATCTCGCTAATCTATATTTCTTCTTGTGTTCATCACATTGCCAAAAAAACCTGGATCTATAATAATCAAGTTTTTTAATCACCCCTTTAGGAGCCTCAAAAAATGATAGCATAAACAATGGAAGACTCGAAAGAACTGAATTAATCAATACCAATCTGCCTCCGACCGAAAGAAGCCTGCCCTTCCAACTAGCAAGTTTCTTTTGAAATTTCTCCTCTACTGAAACCCAATCCTTATTGCTCAGCCTTCTATAGTGCATAGGAATACCTAAGTATTTAAAGGGAAGAACCCCCTCTTTGCACCCGAAAATCTGGGAATACTCTTTTTTGCACGTAAGAGCTTTACCAAAAAGAAATATTTCACTTTTATGGAAATTGATCTTAAGCCCTGATAATTGTTCAAAAACACTCAATACGAGTTTTAAATTCAAAGCCTCATTCAAATCATGATCCAGGAAAAGAATCGCGGTCATCCGTGATCTTGAAGGATCGATAAACCCCCATCCACGAGATGCGAATAATCCTTTAAACCGACCATTTCTTTAGCCCTAGCTATCAAAATGGCAAGCATGTCTGCTACCAGATTAAACAACAAAGGGGAAAGAGGGTCCCCTTGTCTCAATCCTTTCTTAGTCTGAAAGTAATGCCCTAGATCATCATTAACTTTGATATTCACACTACCTTTATACACAATATTTTCAATCCACTTACACCAAATTTCAAAAACCTTTCAACTCGAGCACTTCTTTGGAGGAAAACCCAGTTCACCTTGTCATATGCTTTCTCAAAATCTAATTTGAGCACTACTCCATCAAGTTTTTCCTTCTTTAATTCATGCAAAGTTTCATGTAAAATGACCACTCCTTCCATTATGTTCCTGCCCGACATGAAGGCCGTTTGTGACGGTCTCACAATCTTTTGCGCAACTGAAGCCAATCTATTAGCCACAACTTTGGTAAAAATTTTAAAGCTCACATTTAGTAAACAGATCGGCCTAAACTGCTGAATTTGTTTTGCCTCTTTTAGTTTTGGCAACAAAGTAATGGTTCCAAAATTTAAACTAAAGAGAGGTAGTTTACACTTGTGAAACTCATCGAACATGGCCATTAGGTCATTTTTAATGAGCCCCCAAAATTCTTGATAAAACTCAGCAGGAAAACCATCCGGTCCTGGAGCTTTATTATGTTTCATTTGAACAATAGCATCTTTAACTTCCTTAGAAGTAAACTGAGCTTTAAGAATCTCATTCTCCTCGCACGACACTTGGGGAATATCCCCACTCTGAGTCTCAATCATAGAAAAATTACTCTTCTCTGGAGGTCCAAACAACGTTTTATAATATCTGGTGATGTATTTCTTAAGGTTTTCCTCCCCTTTGATTATTCCTTCCTCTTGATCTAACTGGAGGATTCTAGTCTTCCTATGCTTACCACTTGCAACTAGCTGAAAATATTTAGTATTCCTGTCCCCCTGTAGAAGTCTAATTGATTTAGATCTTTGATACCAATATACTTCTTCTTCCCTCAGGAGAGAAACTAATCTCTGCTTAATGCTTTGTTTTAACTCCACCTCCTGTGGGCTAAGCACATTGGATTCCGCCTTCTTATCTAGTTCTTCTGCTCTCCTAATAAGATCCTTTTTCTCTTTTTTATTAGACCCACTCACATTTTTAGCCCATCCTCTAAGAAATTGCCTCAACCCCCTTATCTTCTTTTGCCAAATCTCCAGAGCATTGGAACCCCCTGACTGCTTATTCCAAACATCCGAAACCATCTTATGGAAACCATCTCGATTTATCCAACCTAATTCAAAATGAAATATGGGTTGCTTGATACCATGAGTACCATTACCCGTATTAAGCAGTAACGGAGTATGGTCAGAAAATTCCCGACTAAGTGCCACAACCGAAGACAAAGGAAACTTTTGTTCCCAGTCCGTACTCATTAAGACCCTATCCAATTTTTCAAAGGTAGGAACCTTCAGTGAGTTGGCCCACGTAAATTTACGACCAGATAACTGGAGCTCCCTTAAGTTCAAGCTGTCAATGACAGCGTTAAACAAAAAGGGCCATTTACCATTGAAGTTATCATTATTCTTCTCGCTGGGACTTCTTATAATATTAAAATCACCACCCAAAAGAATGGGTAATGCTTCTTTGTTACAAGTACGAACCAATTCGGAAAGAAAAGCCTCTTTTAATTTTGGTTGAGCAGCCCCATACAAGTACGATGGTTCAAATTAAGATCGTCAGTGGCTTACTGCTGCGAACGCTTATGTACGTAGCTGATGTCGTCTCCTAGGGATTCCTCATTTGCTTGTCGTCGATCAAAACAAGTTCTCTTTGTTATGAGATAAGAAAACCTAAATCAAATATGGTTAAAACTCTATCTCTTTATGGTGTGATCGAATCCGAACTCTCTCCTCGTACTACTATATATATCGGTGCCCCTTTGTAAAATGATTGAATCAATAAAGTGAGAGAATTCCATTCATACATTGTGTTTATTGTTCTTACTCTCGTATTTGCATCTACATCTATTGATTGTTCGTTGGCGCTTCGACGACGCTTTTACAACACGTTATCAGCACGAGTCTCTACCACAAGAAGGAAGATCGTCGATTACTACGAACGATCTACTACCGGCGATTGATCGCCCGATCCAATCTGCAATCAACTCGCCATCACGCTGGCATCCACTCGGATTGCCAAAAAGTCCTACGCGACTCTATCCTATGCGATAGCCTATAGATTTTCCTCTACAGATCGAATCAAGGTACGTACTACATGGGCATGATCTATTAAATCGCAATTGAATAATAGATCGGAAAATTCGAGTTTTTGTGATTGATCTGGAAGATCGTTTTCCACCTGTTGCGATAAGGGTACCAAAGGTTCAATATGCGAGACAGTCATGGTAGATCTATCACTGCCTAGAAGAAGAGAGGAAACACCACCGTGGTACAACGCAAGTCACGTTGGGTCCTGACCTGCATGTAGCATCTACTTGCTGCTTTGCCTTGCCGTCTCAAGCGGTGGATCCGGCCGGGGACCCGGGGTATCATAATAGCATCACTGTACGTCTTGTATGAACGTGCTTGACACTGCCGTCGAGAACCTGGACTACGTAGCTATAAGATCTCTCTGGTCATTGTTACGGTAGAGGAAATATTGAGCAGTACTGTTAGCAATTGATAGTGTACTCTTTTCCAGTACCACCTTCTATCTTGACCCAGTTGTGAGTCTTGAAACTGAGAGAGAGAGAGAGTCAAATTCAGGACTAATAGTAAAACGTGGAGCGGCCGTCTCTTGTTGTTCATGTATATCGAGTCCCCTGCAGGCGTACTCGCGCGGCTGGAGTAGTTGCTACGATGGTTCAAATTAAGATCGTCAGTGGCTTACTGCTGCGAACGCTTATGTACGTAGCTGATGTCGTCTCCTAGGGATTCCTCATTTGCTTGTCGTCGATCAAAACAAGTTCTCTTTGTTATGAGATAAGAAAACCTAAATCAAATATGGTTAAAACTCTATCTCTTTATGGTGTGATCGAATCCGAACTCTCTCCTCAGATTACTATATATATCGGTGCCCCTTTGTAAAATGATTGAATCAATAAAGTGAGAGAATTCCATTCATACATTGTGTTTATTGTTCTTACTCTCGTATTTGCATCTACATCTATTGATTGTTCGTTGGCGCAACGACGCTTTTACAACACGTTATCAGCACGAGTCTCTACCACAAGAAGGAAGATCGCCGATTACTACGAACGATCTACTACCGGCGATTGATCGCCCGATCCAATACGATGGTTCAAATTAAGATCGTCGGTGGCTTACTGCTGCGAACGCTTATGTACGTAGCTGATGTCGTCTCCTAGGGATTCCTCATTTGCTTGTCGTCGATCAAAACAAGTTCTCTTTGTTATGAGATAAGAAAACCTAAATCAAATATGGTTAAAACTCTATCTCTTTATGGTGTGATCGAATCCGAACTCTCTCCTCGTACTACTATATATATCGGTGCCCCTTTGTAAAATGATTGAATCAATAAAGTGAGAGAGAATTCCATTCATACATTGTGTTTATTGTTCTTACTCTCGTATTTGCATCTACATCTATTGATTGTTCGTTGGCGCTCGACGACGTTTTACAACACGTTATCAGCACGAGTCTCTACCACAAGAAGGAAGATCGTCGATTACTACGAGCGATCTACTACCGGCGATTGATCGCCCGATCCAATCTGCAATCAACTCGCCATCACGCTGGCATCCACTCGGATTGCCAAAAAAGTCCTACGCGACTCTATCCTATGCGATAGCCTATAGATTTTCCTCTACAGATCGAATCAAGGTACGTACTACATGGGCATGATCTATTAAATCGCAATTGAATAATAGATCGGAAAATTCGGAGTTTTTGTGATTGATCTGGAAGATCGTTTTCCACCTGTTGCGATAAGGGTACCAAAGGTTCAATATGCGAGACAGTCATGGTAGATCTATCACTGCCTAGAAGAAGAGAGGAAACACCACCGTGGTACAACGCAAGTCACGTTGGGTCCTGACCTGCATGTAGCATCTACTTGCTGCTTTGCCTTGCCGTCTCAAGCGGTGGATCCGGCCGGGGACCCGGGGTATCATAATAGCATCACTGTACGTCTTGTATGAACGTGCTTGACACTGCCGTCGAGAACCTGGACTACGTAGCTATAAGATCTCTCTGGTCATTGTTACGGTAGAGGAAATATTGAGCAGTACTGTTAGCAATTGATAGTGTACTCTTTTCCAGTACCACCTTCTATCTTGACCCAGTTGTGAGTCTTGAAACTGAGAGAGAGAGAGAGAGGTCAAATTCAGGACTAATAGTAAAACGTGGAGCGGCCGTCTCTTGTTGTTCATGTATATCGAGTCCCCTGCAGGCGTACTCGCGCGGCTGGAGTAGTTGCTACGATGGTTCAAATTAAGATCGTCAGTGGCTTACTGCTGCGAACGCTTATGTACGTAGCTGATGTCGTCTCCTAGGGATTCCTCATTTGCTTGTCGTCGATCAAAACAAGTTCTCTTTGTTATGAGATAAGAAAACCTAAATCAAATATGGTTAAAACTCTATCTCTTTATGGTGTGATCGAATCCGAACTCTCTCCTCGTACTACTATATATATCGGGTGCCCCCTTTGTAAAATGATTGAATCAATAAAGTGAGAGAGAATTCCATTCATACATTGTGTTTATTGTTCTTACTCTCGTATTTGCATCTACATCTATTGATTGTTCGTTGGCGCTCGACGACGTTTTACAACACGTTATCAGCACGAGTCTCTACCACAAGAAGGAAGATCGTCGATTACTACGAACGATCTACTACCGGCGATTGATCGCCCGATCCAATCTGCAATCAACTCGCCATCACGCTGGCATCCACTCGGATTGCCAAAAAGTCTACGCGACTCTATCCTATCGCGATAGCCTATAGATTTTCCTCTACAGATCGAATCAAGGTCGTACTACATGGGCATGATCTATTAAATCGCAATTGAATAATAGATCGGAAAATTCTATGCATAGATTTAGTAGATCGGATTTTCGGAGTTTTGTGATTGATCTGGAAGATCGTTTTCCACCTGTTGCGATAAGGGTACCAAAGGTTCAATATGCGAGACAGTCATGGTAGATCTATCACTGCCTAGAAGAAGAGAGGAAACACCACCGTGGTACAACGCAAGTCACGTTGGGTCCTGACCTGCATGTAGCATCTACTTGCTGCTTTGCCTTGCCGTCTCAAGCGGTGGATCCGGCCGGGGACCCGGGGTATCATAATAGCATCACTGTACGTCTTGTATGAACGTGCTTGACACTGCCGTCGAGAACCTGGACTACGTAGCTATAAGATCTCTCTGGTCATTGTTACGGTAGAGGGAAATATTGAGCAGTACTGTTAGCAATTGATAGTGTAGTCTTTTCCAGTACCACCTTCTATCTTGACCCAGTTGTGAGTCTTGAAACTGAGAGAGAGAGAGAGAGGTCAAATTCAGGACTAATAGTAAAACGTGGAGCGGCCGTCTCTTGTTGTTCATGTATATCGAGTCCCCTGCAGGCGTACTCGCGCGGCTGGAGTAGTTGCTACGATGGTTCAAATTAAGATCGTCAGTGGCTTACTGCTGCGAACGCTTATGTACGTAGCTGATGTCGTCTCCTAGGGATTCCTCATTTGCTTGTCGTCGATCAAAACAAGTTCTCTTTGTTATGAGATAAGAAAACCTAAATCAAATATGGTTAAAACTCTATCTCTTTATGGTGTGATCGAATCCGAACTCTCTCCTCGTACTACTATATATATCGGTGCCCCTTTGTAAAATGATTGAATCAATAAAGTGAGAGAATTCCATTCATACATTGTGTTTATTGTTCTTACTCTCGTATTTGCATCTACATCTATTGATTGTTCGTTGGCGCTCGACGACGTTTTACAACACGTTATCAGCACGAGTCTCTACCACAAGAAGGAAGATCGCCGATTACTACGAACGATCTACTACCGGCGATTGATCGCCCGATCCAATCTGCAATCAACTCGCCATCACGCTGGCATCCACTCGGATTGCCAAAAAAGTCCTACGCGACTCTATCCTATGCGATAGCCTATAGATTTTCCTCTACAGATCGAATCAAGGTACGTACTACATGGGCATGATCTATTAAATCGCAATTGAATAATAGATCGGAAAATTCTATGCATAGATTTAGTAGATCGGATTTTCGGAGTTTTTGTGATTGATCTGGAAGATCGTTTTCCACCTGTTGCGATAAGGGTACCAAAGGTTCAATATGCGAGACAGTCATGGTAGATCTATCACTGCCTAGAAGAAGAGAGAAACACCACCGTGGTACAACGCAAGTCACGTTGGGTCCTGACCTGCATGTAGCATCTACTTGCTGCTTTGCCTTGCCGTCTCAAGCGGTGGATCCGGCCGGGGACCCGGGGTATCATAATAGCATCACTGTACGTCTTGTATGAACGTGCTTGACACTGCCGTCGAGAACCTGGACTACGTAGCTATAAGATCTCTCTCTGGTCATTGTTACGGTAGAGGGAAATATTGAGCAGTACTGTTAGCAATTGATAGTGTACTCTTTTCCAGTACCACCTTCTATCTTGACCCAGTTGTGAGTCTTGAAACTGAGAGAGAGAGAGAGAGAGGTCAAATTCAGGACTAATAGTAAAACGTGGAGCGGCCGTCTCTTGTTGTTCATGTATATCGAGTCCCCTGCAGGCGTACTCGCGCGGCTGGAGTAGTTGCTACGATGGTTCAAATTAAGATCGTCAGTGGCTTACTGCTGCGAACGCTTATGTACGTAGCTGATGTCGTCTCCTAGGGATTCCTCATTTGCTTGTCGTCGATCAAAACAAGTTCTCTTTGTTATGAGATAAGAAAACCTAAATCAAATATGGTTAAAACTCTATCTCTTTATGGTGTGATCGAATCCGAACTCTCTCCTCGTACTACTATATATATCGGGTGCCCTCTTTGTAAAATGATTGAATCAATAAAGTGAGAGAATTCCATTCATACATTGTGTTTATTGTTCTTACTCTCGTATTTGCATCTACATCTATTGATTGTTCAGTTGGCGCTCGACGCGTTTTACAACACGTTATCAGCACGAGTCTCTACCACAAGAAGGAAGATCGTCGACATTACTACGAGCGATCTACTACGGCGATTGATCGCCCGATCCAATCTGCAATCAACTCGCCATCACGCTGGCATCCACTGGATTGCCAAAAAGTCCTACGCGACTCTATCCTATGCGATAGCCTATAGATTTTCCTCTACAGATCGAATCAAGGTCACGTACTACATGGGCATGATCTATTAAATCGCAATTGAATAATAGATCGGAAAATTCTATGCATAGATTTAGTAGATCGGATTTTCGAGTTTTTGTGATTGATCTGGAAGATCGTTTTCCACCTGTTGCGATAAGGGTACCAAAGGTTCAATATGCGAGACAGTCATGGTAGATCTATCACTGCCTAGAAGAAGAGAGAAACACCACCGTGGTACAACGCAAGTCACGTTGGGTCCTGACCTGCATGTAGCATCTACTTGCTGCTTTGCCTTGCCGTCTCAAGCGGTGGATCCGGCCGGGGACCCGGGGTATCATAATAGCATCACTGTACGTCTTGTATGAACGTGCTTGACACTGCCGTCGAGAACCTGGACTACGTAGCTATAAAGATCTCTCTGGTCATTGTTACGGTAGAGGGAAATATTGAGCAGTACTGTTAGCAATTGATAGTGTAGTCTTTTCCAGTACCACCTTCTATCTTGACCCAGTTGTGAGTCTTGAAACTGAGAGAGAGAGAGAGAGGTCAAATTCAGGACTAATAGTAAAACGTGGAGCGGCCGTCTCTTGTTGTTCATGTATATCGAGTCCCCTGCAGGCGTACTCGCGCGGCTGGAGTAGTTGCTACGATGGTTCAAATTAAGATCGTCAGTGGCTTACTGCTGCGAACGCTTATGTACGTAGCTGATGTCGTCTCCTAGGGATTCCTCATTTGCTTGTCGTCGATCAAAACAAGTTCTCTTTGTTATGAGATAAGAAAACCTAAATCAAATATGGTTAAAACTCTATCTCTTTATGGTGTGATCGAATCCGAACTCTCTCCTCGTACTACTATATATATCGGGTGCCCCCTTTGTAAAATGATTGAATCAATAAAGTGAGAGAGAATTCCATTCATACATTGTGTTTATTGTTCTTACTCTCGTATTTGCATCTACATCTATTGATTGTTCGTTGGCGCTCGACGACGTTTTACAACACGTTATCAGCACGAGTCTCTACCACAAGAAGGAAGATCGTCGATTACTACGAACGATCTACTACCGGCGATTGATCGCCCGATCCAATCTGCAATCAACTCGCCATCACGCTGGCATCCACTCGGATTGCCAAAAAAGTCCTACGCGACTCTATCCTATGCGATAGCCTATAGATTTTCCTCTACAGATCGAATCAAGGTACGTACTACATGGGCATGATCTATTAAATCGCAATTGAATAATAGATCGGAAAATTCTATGCATAGATTTAGTAGATCGGATTTTCGGAGTTTTTGTGATTGATCTGGAAGATCGTTTTCCACCTGTTGCGATAAGGGTACCAAAGGTTCAATATGCGAGACAGTCATGGTAGATCTATCACTGCCTAGAAGAAGAGAGGAAACACCACCGTGGTACAACGCAAGTCACGTTGGGTCCTGACCTGCATGTAGCATCTACTTGCTGCTTTGCCTTGCCGTCTCAAGCGGTGGATCCGGCCGGGGACCCGGGGTATCATAATAGCATCACTGTACGTCTTGTATGAACGTGCTTGACACTGCCGTCGAGAACCTGGACTACGTAGCTATAAGATCTCTCTCTGGTCATTGTTACGGTAGAGGGAAATATTGAGCAGTACTGTTAGCAATTGATAGTGTAGTCTTTTCCAGTACCACCTTCTATCTTGACCCAGTTGTGAGTCTTGAAACTGAGAGAGAGAGAGAGAGGTCAAATTCAGGACTAATAGTAAAACGTGGAGCGGCCGTCTCTTGTTGTTCATGTATATCGAGTCCCCTGCAGGCGTACTCGCGCGGCTGGAGTAGTTGCTACGATGGTTCAAATTAAGATCGTCAGTGGCTTACTGCTGCGAACGCTTATGTACGTAGCTGATGTCGTCTCCTAGGGATTCCTCATTTGCTTGTCGTCGATCAAAACAAGTTCTCTTTGTTATGAGATAAGAAAACCTAAATCAAATATGGTTAAAACTCTATCTCTTTATGGTGTGATCGAATCCGAACTCTCTCCTCGTACTACTATATATATCGGGTGCCCCTTTGTAAAATGATTGAATCAATAAAGTGAGAGAATTCCATTCATACATTGTGTTTATTGTTCTTACTCTCGTATTTGCATCTACATCTATTGATTGTTCGTTGGCGCCGACGGACGTTTTACAACACGTTATCACGAAGTCTCTACCACAAGAAGGAAGATCGCCGATTACTACGAGCGATCTACTACGGCGATTGATCGCCCGATCCAATCTGCAATCAACTCGCCATCACGCGGCATCCACTGGATTGCCAAAAAAGTCCTCTGCGACTCTATCCTATGCGATAGCCTATAGATTTTCTCTCAGATCGAATCAAGGTACGTACTACATGGGCATGATCTATTAAATCGCAATTGAATAATAGATCGGAAAATTCTATGCATAGATTTAGTAGATCGGATTTTCGGAGTTTTGTGATTGATCTGGAAGATCGTTTTCCACCTGTTGCGATAAGGGTACCAAAGGTTCAATATGCGAGACAGTCATGGTAGATCTATCACTGCCTAGAAGAAGAGAGGAAACACCACCGTGGTACAACGCAAGTCACGTTGGGTCCTGACCTGCATGTAGCATCTACTTGCTGCTTTGCCTTGCCGTCTCAAGCGGTGGATCCGGCCGGGGACCCGGGGTATCATAATAGCATCACTGTACGTCTTGTATGAACGTGCTTGACACTGCCGTCGAGAACCTGGACTACGTAGCTATAAGATCTCTCTCTGGTCATTGTTACGGTAGAGGGAAATATTGAGCAGTACTGTTAGCAATTGATAGTGTACTCTTTTCCAGTACCACCTTCATCTTGACTAATAGTAAAACGTGGAGCGGCCGTCTCTTGTTGTTGATGTATATAGCTAGAGTCCCTGCAGGCGTACACAAAAAGGGAGGGGTCAACGAAATGGAAGGTTAAAATTTGACTGCTAATTTTACTAATACATCTATAAAATATCGTCGAATTATAATATTATGAAAACATATGTATTATAAATCTAACAATATCACGTTAATACAATAAATCTAAATATTTTGAAAAAAAAGAATTATTGGTTGAAGTTAAAAAGTTTGACCGACCTAATTCTAGGGTGCCAAATATTGTAAAACAGATTGAGTAATTTTGAACTGAACCATTTACGCAAATTAAATAAGTTGTGAGTTAATTGAATAGAAAGGGAATAAACAGACCTTAATAAACTAATTGTAAAGACGCTATATATTTTCTATATTATTAAACTTGATGTTGGAGAAAGCTGGCCCGAGCAAATAGTGCTCGGCTCAGAACTGGCAAGGTCAAATCATCTGATCAAGAGCTGATCCGTACCGTCCATTAATTTCTCAAAAAAAAAAAACTGTGAATCTGTGATCGAGACTGTAGAGAAGATGTTTTTCACCATTGCTCCTACGGGCTCGATCATCCTATACCACATCAACTATTGAAGGTTTCCTTTGAATTTCGCTTCTGAATTCCAAGTCGATCGTCACCCTGTACACGGCCAACATTCAAAGAAAATGAGTGCCTCGTTCCACTTGAATACTACTTACTCCACACAACAGCTAGCTACTCGTTTTCGGAGAGAAAAAAAGATTGCATTCAAAGATGCTTACACACGATCGATGTGATCTCTTGCTTAATTAGTTTATTATTCTTCCAGTTGCGTTAATTGTGGCATGCATTTCACCGACAACCAATCAAGATTAGAAGCTTCGGCCGGACAGTTTGACTGGGAATAATTAACGTGGGTTCCACGGCGAACACCGATCGATCGAGATGAGCTGACGGATCGATGATGAGGAAGGAAGGAAGGAAGGAAGGAAGGCGTTAATCCGTGAATTAATCAAGTGCGTGATAGTGGCCGGCCGACGGATCTAAGGCCGTACTCTATTCGATTTCTCCCCAATCCTTAATCTGTTTGTCCTGTGCATGCAGATGCGTCCAAGTCAGGTAGGTCCTGCAGTACATATTGCAATTGCATCCTTGGTACACTTGTAAACAAAAGAGATACCTACAAAATACTAAGATCTACTTGCTTGTAACATCCTGAAAATTCTAAACAGTGAAATGCTATAATATGAATTTGCATTTTAAGTATTTTTGAGTTTATAGAGTTTTTGGTTTTTCCTGAATTGATTTCTTTGATTTTGTGTTGCCAAAACAACTAAAGGAAATGGGAGAAGTCAAATGAGCCGAAAGAAGAATTGGGAATAATTCATCTTCTGAATCCAAATAGCTGGAGAGATCGAATTACACACCGATAAAAAGATACAAAAATCAATTGGAATATTAACATGAAAAGAGAGGTCAAGTTTGACTAGAAACAGTGCACCCTCAAATTTCGAAAAATGTCCAGAGCTCATCTTCAGCTGAAAAACTTACCAAGTCACCATTGATACATTATTTACTATTGGTAAAAATCTTAGGAATTTATCAGATGGAATAAAGCCCCAAATAATTCGAAAACAGAAAGCAACAAAAGCTGAAAAATAGAATGTCAGAATTTTTATAAATTACTGGAGTAATATTTCGAGCTGAAATTTTTACCTAAGAATCCTTGTCTCAAATCTATTTGAAAAACAAAGTTTCAAAAATTCTACAAGAGAATTGTATCGTCTGGTGATTCAAACACAGAATAGAAGTCTAGTGCACTGTACCATATCCGAATTTTAGTGAACGTTGTACTAGAAATTTTAACCCCAAATTTTCTCATAAGCCTGTCTATAGCCAGGAGAGAGTGTGCAAAGAGTATGCAAAATTTGCTGACAAAACTTAGTGGCAAATTAATGCAAGCTCAGTGCAAGCTCAGTGCATTTGACCAAATCCCTCCTTAAGCAAATCTTTGCCCTCACTGCCATGTGGGACCAGTCCCACCGGTCAGTCTCTTCTCCGATCGCTCTCTCTGGTTTCGCTGCCTCCCTCGCCTGCTGCCGTACCAGAGCTCCTCCCAAGCCACTCCGCGGCGTATTGGCTCGCACCAGTGGCGTACACTGCTTCGCCATGGCCCGAGGCTTGTCTAAGACCTCGCCCGTGACTTCCGAGGGAGAGTACACTGGCGATTCATTCGGGAGTTCATCCGTTGGCTCACTGCAGGAGACCCATTTTCGCATCACCTAAAGCCTCCTGAGTCAGTAGCAACTTCCCACTGAGCCGCACTACTTCTCTTCTTCCTTTCGCTACTTCTCGCCAAGAAACAGAAGAAGAGAGGGGAGAATGGAATTTCGGTGATCTGGTGAGAGGTACTTCGAATCGGTTGTTCTGGAGCATCCTGCAGCATCCCTGAGTACATCCCTTTGCTCTATTTCAGACCATTCCGCACAAATCGCCGTCGCCGGGGGACTCTTCTTCTCCAGCTCCGGCGCACCGGCGGGAGCCCGTTCCGGCTCATCTTCAACCCGAACCCCAGGTGATTTAGCATCCTCTACCTTCACTGATGCTTGTCGAGTGCCAAATTTGGGGAATACTACGGCGGCGAAATCGCCGGCCTTCGCGAGTGGTTCGCCGCCCTCACCGGTGGCGACCACCTTCCCGGCCATCCCAGGTCGAATCAGTACCACCAATAGCTTCATCTCGTCGCACTGATGCTCTAGACGTCGCCCATTCCGCCGCTCCGGTGATGCTTCGCCGGTGGTGAGGAAGAAACCGAAATGCCCTGTTCTGAGTCGCTGACGCCTGGGCCCGGTTGGTCGATCCACAGGGGTTTTGAGCCAACATCTGGCAGCGTGGAAATGTGCTTCCCGAAGAGTGAAAGCGCATTTTATTTAGTCTGGGATTTCAAAACCCAGTCAAATCCAAATAGTCCTAATGGTTGGTGATACTAATCAAAGTTTAGCAAAATAAATTCTTAAAGTCATGTAAAGTCCAGTAGAATTAGAATATGCAAAAACATTCCTGAAAGAGTTTGGTGAGAGTATTTAAGATGAAAGTGCTGAGAAAGGTAATTGTGCGCTGAAAAGAAGATTAATTTGGATTACACCAAAATCAATGAAATCAAATATAGTTTAAATGCTTGTTCTGGAATGAGTTAAGTTTGTAAAAACATTATACTTAAAGTTGGTTTACCTTGCTAAACAAATCCATGTTTAATTCGACTGAAAAGAGAATGAGTATAAAAAATACAATGCTATAAGAGAAATAAATGGATTTCTGTAAATGTAGATGATATAAGTTTCTGGGAGTTAGTATGTGTTGAAAACGAATCAAGAAGTATGCACAGAACAGTTGGAAACTAAGTTGAATTTTGGCCGATTTTGACGTTAAACAATATGGTCATTTAGGCTATTTCAGTGGTAGATAAAATAGCTTGTCCAAATACTAAAATTAGCAAAATCAGTCTAGAAACATTGTACAAAGTTTATACTATCAGATCTTGTAAAAAGAGTTTTATTTGGTTAAGGTTTGCATATAAATCTTGTCAACCTAAAACCCTTAAGTGTTAACCATTCACTTCGCGTTCTTGCCGATGTTGTAAAACGTAAACTTTACAATGCCATTTAAGCCTTTTCAACGATGAATATAAAGTCTCGTCTAAGGTGAAAAACTTATGAAATTAGATCTGTGGTGCTGTCCAAAGTATAGACTACCCAAATGGGAAAAGATAATCTTATTCCATCATGTGTAGCCTATTAATTTTGGTAGCTTAACAACCCTAAGTATTCACATGTTTGAAGGCTGTGAGAGGAATGAATGAACTGTAGTTGCAAATGAAGAAAACTACATTTAAGTCATTTTTATCACCAGAACCTTCTCAAAAATAACGTAAAATAAGTCAGTAGCCTACAATTGAAGATCTAACTTGTGCAAAACCAATTCTAAGTGAAACCAAATTGATGTAAAAGAATTAATTGCTCATGACCTTATATAATCATTTAAGACTTTTCATTAATACCCAAAGCAACTCACCAAAACCTGAAATTAGTGAAGAATAACCTAGAATTGATCCTTAAGTTATGCTCTGTAAGAATCTAAGGAAACAATCTTGCTTTGTCTAGCTTTGGCTCTAAGTCCTACTCAAGCAAAGCACATAAGCAGTAAAGTTCCAGAATGCATGCTGGGAGCAATCAGATCAATACACTATGCAAGTAATGAATAATTGTATTAATCTAAACAATCTTTGCATCTTGAATTCAAAAAGGGTAATCAAAGAATTCATAAGAAAGCAACCCTGGATCTTATGCAAAGGTTTTATTCGCTTTTCTATTGGTTTTCTTTCGTTCCTTCTTTGCAAGTTTGTAATTGCTGTTGGTTCATTTGATTTCGGCGTGTAGACGCAGACACCATTGAGGAGGACGAGGCTGTTGCCGAACCAGGATTTGACATTTGCGGCGAAGAGCAAGGCAAGCAAATCCTTGACCATGTTGAACCTACTAATTCACCTACCATATGTTGTTTTTGCAACTGTATAGTGCATCCGGATACTTCTCCATAAAAACTGCTATCTTGGGTAAGGTTAGTAACTATCCCTGGAATGTATGGTTTTCCTTAATTTGATTGATCCTGTGAACCTTGCGAACCTTAGTATGCTTAGACATTGTTAATGTCAGTGGGGTATAACCGTTACAATATACACTGCTTAGTTTTGCCTTAGATCGTCATGATGCTTTTAAAATGATTTCACAACTGGTTATTACTCTACTAAAGGTTGTTGATATGTTGGTTAAAACTTGAAAACCCGAAAACTATGCTTTGATGCGGGCGACTGATTGGCATTAGCCGGTTGTGCAATAAGGGATGTGCACGTAGTATAGGGTGGAGTGTCGCCCGTGTCGGATTAAGGACCGAGCAATGGGACGCTATTGATCCGAGATTTCCGTGCAACCACGAGGGCTATTATGGGGTAGCCTTAGCCTATTAAGTTGTTTAGACATGGCTTTGTTCATTGGTAGGCGGGAGATAGCACGGGTATTCCGGTCAGGTCTACCCGACGGGGTATTCCGGTCAGGTCTACTTGCTAATGCAACGGTGTAGGCCCTGCCATGTTTAGAAACGTTGTGTTGTGTGTGAAAGTGGATCCACAGCTTGGGTGTGTGTTTCTAGTTCTATGGCGGGGGTTAACGTCCCGGGCTGGACCAAAGTCATGTCTGAATAATGTAACGGCTCTGTATGATCGCCTTGCCGACACACCTAAGGAAGTGTGCCGTATGGCCTAGCAAAAAAGGTGTTTCATTCCTTGTGGGTAAAGCTGTACAACTCTGCAGAGTATAAATCTAATCGATTAGCCGCGCTCGCGGTCATGAGCACTCGGTGAAGTCATTCCAATGTTAGAGTTTTGCATTTTGTCAAACGGGTTGGTTCTGTTTTGATAACCAAATGGTTTGAGTCAATGGATCGACTTCTGTACAGTTTCGCCATTTGAGATGCTATGTCCTGGAACATGTTTACTTTCTGGTAGATATGAAAACCCCATGCTGATTCATAAAAATGCGAGTTTCAATCTATTATGTCATATGTTTAAATTCTTTCTGCAAAGTGCAAAATAACCTAGAGCTTGTTCCTTTGAAATGGCCTGCATGACTATTACTTGCATTTGCTATAAAGTCTTGCTGAGTACAACCTGTACTCATTCTTGCTATCAACTTTGTTCAGAAGGGAGTCCATGCGATGTGCCAGATGATGATGCGTTCTTTCAAGTAGGTCTCGGGGATTTCGGCGACGACTTCTTCTAGGGTTTTTGCCTAGTCAGATGCCTGTGGGGTTCGGTTTGGGCATGCTGCCAGGCTTTTGGATCTTAAGCCAGCTAGTGTTTTCCACTGCTTTATGTTTGCTTGTAACTAATGCTTTGTACATTAAGCTCAGTGACCACTCTTGTAATGAAGCTTGGCTTTTGGTTGTGATATGAATGTTGTAAACATGTGAGTGCTAGCTACTGATCCAGGGACTAGTACGGTAACCACATGGAGTTCCTGTTCCTCAGAATGGGGTCTCACAGCATTGGTATCAGAGCCTAATGACTGTAGGAAACCCTGGGAGCTAAAGGTTTTGTGGTAACTAGTAAGGAATATGAAGATATAAATTGCAATAAGTTAAAAGCCGTCCCCTACTAATAATGGAATTTAGCGTAATTGCTAATTTTCTTATTTGTAGCCTCTCAACTATCTGTTATTATGATTATTAATACTACATTCTTGTCCTTGTAAATGGTTCGTTATGTCCCATGTCACAGTCCGCGGTTCCTGAGCTTTCAGGAATAATGGGCACTTTACCCTACTTACTGGGAGAGTGCCATTGTCAGGGTGTCAGTTTAGAGTAGGAGTGTAGGAGGTAGACTGAAAATGGGAGTTGTAAACCCTTTTGTGATATTATGTAAAATGGGATGAAGAGAGCAGTAGCTCTTGTAAGTATTAAGAAGTCTGTGAACTTTAGTTATGCAAAGTAATCACAGTAGTGTTAGTAGTTTGTAGGTGCCTTTTGTTCTGGTAGCACATATTTATTACTACTCTTGCCTGCACTTTGAAATTTCAGATGGCAATTCCGGTTAACTGGATAGTGTTAGTCAGGAGTTTAGCCGAAGACTTAGGACAGGAAGGAAATCGAACTATGTTTACAGTCAGGCGAACGGCTATTGGCTTCAAAGTGCAAGCGCATGCTACTACCATCCTGCGAGGCCAGGTGTTGCGCCAACAGGTGAAGCATTGCTATCCCCTCCGGAGTCGGGCGGTCCAAGAAGAAGGAAGGAAGTTGATGAGGAAGATTTGTCAGGCTCATGGGTTAAACATAAATAACTACATCCGGTCACAACAAAATCACTTAAGCCCAAGAGTTCGGAGGACTGGAAATAGGCGGGAGTACTTACGCAGGTTTCGTCCTGCCGGTGCAGCGGCGCCTCCTTCTAGTCCATCTAGCTCGGGAAGTAGCTGTGATGCAGATCCACCACCTTCTTATCCTTGATTGGTGGCGGTTGGTTAGCTCCGAATGATTCCGGCCAGTAGAAGAAACAGTCCTAATCCAAGCTATTAGTACTACAGTAAAGTAGTTTGAATGTAAGAGCACTCTATGTATATGTGCGTACTAAGTAATCAGTATGTGTATTATGCAAGTAATGTATGACTTTTGTTGTGACTTTTGAATGTGTGTTGTGGCTTTTGGATATGTGCTGTGTAAATAAATACTAAAGGATTTTCTCTCGTGAATGGTAACTGTGCTAGTGAAATTTTCGATGAGATAATCCCATACTCAGTGTTTTTCTAGATATGTTGTACTAAAAGAATAGAAAATCTTTTCAGGATGAGGTCGACAAGGTCGTTAAACCAGATCCTTAGGACTGCGGAGGATCCGGGTACTCGCACTCCAAGGGTGGGTGTCCCAACGCCTTCGCAACCAAACCCTCAACATCCAGCGTATAGAGCTTCATCATCCCAGGCGGCTGGAAGTGATCCGCCTGCTCCTCAAGGAACCCAACATCATGCTTCTGGAGAACAATTGCCAGAACAACTTACAATGGCTCAAGTCCTGGCAATGATAGAACAAGGCCGGCAAACCGATACTTTGATACTTCAGCAAATGGCTCAAACCTTGGCTGCGCTAGGCGCAAATCGTGGAGGAAATGGGGGACCACCACAAGCATCCAGGTTGAGTGAATTCTTAAGAACTCAGCCTCCTGTATTTTCCTCATCATCCGAACCAATAGAAGCTGATGACTGGTTGCGCGCAATGGAGAGTAAGTTAACTATTGCGCAATGTGATGAGAGGGAGAAAGTGTTATATGCTTCATACCAGTTACAGGGAGCTACGGCCATTTGGTGGGAGAATCATCAAGCAGTCCTACCAGAGGGTCATGTGGTGCTTTGGCCAGAGTTTAAGGAAGCTTTTCGTCGTACTCACATTCCAGTCAGTGTAATAGAAGTGAAGAAAAAGGAATTTCTTGACTTGAAGCAGGGAAGCATGTCAGTAATGGAATATTTGCATCGTTTTAATCACTTGTCTAGATATGCTACTTATGAAGTGGCTGATGAAGCTAGGAAAATTGAGAGATTCAGGGAGCATCTGAATGAGGAAATTAAATGGGCACTGGTAGCACAAGACATCTATGATTTCCAATCCTTGGTGGACAAGGCGGTGAGAGTGGAACAGGGAAGCAAGGAAGTGCTAGAGAGTAGAAAGCGCAAATGGATGGCGCAGAAGACTGCCAGCTCTAGTCAATTCAGATCACCAAGTGTGCCATCGACGAATATTCGCAGACCACCACTCCAAGTCCAGAGAACCCAGCGGCAAACTTCTCAAGCTCAGTGCTTTGTGAGTCGAGCTCCTCGCACGTCACAGTCGCAGCGGCAAGCTGCCCACTCACCTCAGCAGACTAGGGTGTCGAGTGGTGCTCAGAGGCAAGCACCTAATGTGACCTGCTTTCATTGTAATGAGCGGGGGCATTATGCTAACTCTTGTCCCAAGAAGAAAACAATACAGACTCGCTCACAGACTCAAGGGAGACCACTAGGAGCAGGGAGTCAGCAAGCTCAGAGGCCGACTCCATCAATAGTTCAAAGGGATAATGTTGGGCGGTTGCATCATGTCACTGCCGAGAAGCCCAGGATGCACGATGTTGTGCTAGGTACGCCTCGTCCAATCAACCCGGCATTGGTGCTTTTTGATTCAGGCGTCTCATTCATTTGTTTCTAAGAAATTCTCAGAACAAAGTCATTTAGGAGTTTCTCTGTTACCTGCTTATATGATTATTCAATGAGAGCAACTAGCAAACGGTATACCGTTGGAAGTGATTTCCAACGGTATACCATGTTTCATGAGGTTGGTGAGTTTGATACCGGAGTTTCACGGGTAAGTTTCATGATGTTTCACGGATAGGTTTCATGGGTTTCATGAGGTTTCAAGTTTCATAAGGTTCATATTTCATTAAAACAAAGTCTCATAGCTAAGTTTCAACCAAAGGTTTCATCGCATGACACATGCTAAACTTTTTTAATGAAACACGAACCATATAAAACTTGAAACCTCATTAAACCCATGAAACTTATCCGTGAGACATCATGAAACTTACCCGTGAAACCCGGTAATGAAACTCGCCTCATAACTCGATGAACTCTCTGATACCGTTGGAATTGATTTCCAACGGTATACCGCTTTCTAGCATTTCATTATTCAATCCCCTGGAGCCACTGCTAGGACTAAAGAGTTTTGTCCTAATGTCGGGATAACCATAAAAGGAGTACCATTTTATGCTGATCTGGTCATGATAGAAATGGTGGGGCTAGATGTCATTTTAGGTATGGACTGGCTAGCAAAGCACCAAGGTTATATAGATTGTGCTAACAAGTCAGTAACTCTCATGAACCAAAATGGCATCCATGTAGAATTCTCGTCAGTTGCCAATTCTCTTAATTATCAACCAGTCTTGTGTACTGTATCCAATCCTAAGTTATGTCTAGTACCGGTAGCAAATGAATACCCGGATGTTTTTCCTGTTGAATTGCCGGGAATGCCTCCGGATCGTGATATGGAGTTTGTGATTGATGTTGCGCCTGGAACTGCGCCCATCTCAAAGCGTCCATATCGAATGCCACCTGATGAGCTGGCTGAATTAAAGAAACAACTTAATGAACAATTAAGCAAAGGATTTATTCGCCCAAGTGTGTCACCATGGGGAAGTCCTGTTCTGTTTGTAGAAAAGAAAGACGGAGGTCTACGGATGTGTGTAGACTATCGTGCTCTAAATGAGGTCACAATTAAAAATAAATATCCTCTTCCCCGAATTGATGATTTGTTTGATCAGTTAAATGGGGCTCAGGTCTTTTCAAAAATTGATCTAAGGTTGGGATACTTTCAGTTAAAAATCAGACCTTCAGATAGTCCAAAGACTGCCTTCACTACTCGTTACGGACTGTATAAGTACACAGTAATGTCTTTTGGTCTTACAAATGCTCCAGCCAGTTTTATGAACTTGATGAATAAAATCTTCATGGAATATTTGGACAAATTTGTAGTGGTCTTTATTGATGATATTCTCATCTATTCCAAGAATGAAGAAGATCATAAGCAACATTTACACCTGGTTCTTGGGAAACTAAGAGAGAATAATCTTTATGCCAAGTTTGAAAAATGTGAGTTCTGGTTACATGAAATTGCATTTCTTGGGCATGTCTTATCCGGTGAAGGAGTAGCAGTAGACCCGGGTAAAGTTCAAACAGTATTAAATTGGAAGAGACCACAATCAATCACAAAAATTCGGAGTTTTCTGGGAATGGCTGGGTATTATCGTCGATTTATTGAAAACTTCTCAAAGATTGCAAGGTCATTAACTCAACTCTTGAAAAAGGAAAAGAAGTTTGAATGGTCTTCTGACTGTGAAGCAAGCTTTGAAGAATTGAAGAAGAGATTAACAACTGCTCCAGTATTGGTGATGCCCGATATCCATAAGAAGTTTGAAGTGTACTGTGACGCTTCACATCATGGACTAGGGTGTGTGTTAATGCAAGAAGGAAGGGTTGTCGCGTATGCATCTCGGCAACTTCGCCCTCATGAGCAAAATTATCCCACACATGATCTTGAGTTAGCAGTTGTAGTTCATGCTCTCAAGATTTGGCTGCACTACCTTATTGGAAACAGAACTGAAATTTATACAGACCACAAAAGCCTCAAGTATTTCTTCACTCAACCAGATTTAAACTTGAGACAAAGAAGGTGGCTAGAGCTAATTAAAGACTATGATCTTGGTATTCACTATCACCCTGGAAAAGCCAACGTTGTAGCCGATGCTCTTAGCCGGAAACTCTATTGTACTTGGATTTCTGATCAGTCTGAGTTAGTACAGGAGTTTCAAAAACTTAACATGAACCTAGTTGAAGAGGGTTTTGTAGCAGCACTTAAGGTCCAGCCAACTCTTAGGAGTCAAATTAAAATTGCCCAACTGGAAGATGAAACTATAATGAAGATTCAACAGCAATTGAAAGAAGATCAAGAATCTGAATATACTGAAGGTATGGATGGGTTGATTCTACGAGGAACTCAAATTTATGTGCCAAATAATTCCGAAATCAAGAAATTGATTCTTTCTGAGGTTCATGAGTCGCCTTTATCCATTCATCCTGGAAGTACGAAGATGTATCAGGATCTCAAAAGAGAATATTGGTGGCCTAATATGAAAAAGGACATAGCTGAATATGTGGCTAGATGTGATATTTGTCAGCGAGTCAAGGCCGAACATCAACGTCCGGCAGGACTCCTTCAACCATTGCAAATTCCGAAATGGAAATGGGATGATATCAGTATGGACTTTATTATTGGTTTACCCCGAACTCAGAAAGGGAATGATTCTATTTGGGTAATTGTAGATCGATTAACCAAGGTAGCACATTTCATTCCAGTCAGAACTACCTACTCGGGAGATAAACTTGCTGAACTATACATTAGCAATATTGTGCGTCTACATGGAGTACCAAAAACAATTGTATCAGATCGTGGATCACAATTCACATCTCATTTTTGGGAAAAGTTGCACAACTTGCTGGGAACCAAATTAGCTTTCAGTTCGGCCTATCATCCTCAAACCGATGGGCAAACTGAAAGAACAAATCAAATTCTTGAAGATATGTTGCGGGCCTGTGTGTTATCTTATAGAACCAATTGGGAGAAATGTCTCGCATTTGCGGAATTCTCATATAATAACAGTTTTCAAGCAAGTCTGCGAATGTCCCCATTTGAAGCCCTTTATGGCAGAAAGTGTCGGACACCTCTTTTCTGGTCCGAAGTTGGAGAAAGGAAATTCTTTGGTCCAGATTTAATCCAAGAAGCCCAAGAGCATGTGGATATGATTAGAAGTCGATTGAGGGAAGCTCAATCTCGTCAGAAAAGTTATGCTGATAATCGTCGGCGTGACTTGAACTTTGAAATTGGAGACTTTGTCTATCTTAAAGTCTCTCCTCTTCGTGGTGTTCGCCGATTTCAGATTCGGGGAAAGTTAGCACCGCGATATGTTGGGCCATATCGGATTTTGGAGAAAATGGGAGAGAAAGCATACCGGTTGGAACTTCCACCTCAGTTAGCTAGTGTTCATGACGTCTTTCATGTATCGCAACTTAGAAAGTGTCTTCGTCTTCCATCTGAACTCACCCAAGTTGAAGAACTTGATCTACAACCCGATTTGACTTATCGAGAGCGTCCAATCAAGATTCTCGAAGAAGCGGAGCGCCATACTCGTAACAAGTCTCACAAAATGCTAAATGTTCAGTGGAGTAATCACTCTGAAGAAGAAGCAACGTGGGAGCGCGAAGATCGCCTTAGAGAAGAATATCCTGATTTCTTCCTTTAGACCGACCAAATCTCGGGGTCGAGATTTTTGTAAGGGGGGTAGATCTGTAACATCCTGAAAATTCTAAACAGTGAAATGCTATAATATGAATTTGCATTTTGAGTATTTTTGAGTTTATGGAGTTTTTGGTTTTTCCTGAATTGATTTCTTTGATTTTGTGTTGCCAAAACAACTAAAGGAAATGGGAGAAGTCAAATGAGCCGAAGAAGAATTGGGAATAATTCATCTTCGAATCCAAATAGTGGAGAGATCGAATTACACACTGATAAAAAGATACAAAAATCAATTGGAATATTAACATGAAAAGAGAGGTCAAGTTTGACTAGAAACAGTGCACCCTCAAATTTCGAAAAATGTCCAGAGCTCATCTTCAGCTGAAAAACTTACCAAGTCACCATTGATACATTATTTACTATTGGTAAAAATCTTAGGAATTTATCAGATGGAATAAAGCCCCAAATAATTCAAAACGTAAAGCAACAAAAGTGAAAAATAGAATGTCGAATTTTTATAAATTACTGGAGTAATATTTCGAGCTGAAATTTTACCTAAGAATCCTTGTCTAAAATCTATTTGAAAAACAAAGTTTCAAAAATTCTACAAGAGAATTGTATCGTCTGGTGATTCAAACACAGAATAGAAGTCTAGTGCCTTTGCACCATATCCGAATTTTAGTGAGCGTTGTACTAGAAATTTTAACCCCAAATTTTCTCATAAGCCCGTCTATAGCCGAGAGAGAGTGTGCAAAGAGTATGCAAAATTTGCTGACAAAACTTAGTGGCAAATTAATACAAGCTCAGTGCATTTGACCAAATCCCTCCTTAAGCAAATCTTTGCCCTCACTGCCATGTGGGACCAGTCCCACCTGTCAGTCTCTTCTCCGATCGCTCTCACTGGTTTCGCTGCCTCCCTCGCCTGCTGCCGTACCAGAGCTCCTCCCAAGCCACTCCGCGGCGTATTGGCTCGCACCAGTGGCGTACACTGCTTCGCCATGGCCCGAGGCTTGCTACGCAGCGCACTACGCCCCTGACTTCCGAGGGAGACTACACTGGTGATTCATTCGGGAGTTCATCTGTTGGCTCACTGCAGGAGACCCATTTTCGCATCACCTAAAGCCTCCTGAGTCAGTAGCGACTTCCCACTGAGCCGCACTACTTCTCTTCTTCCTTTCGCTACTTCTCGCCAAGAAACAGAAGAAGAGAGGGGAGAATGGAATTTCGGTGATCTGGTGAGAGGTACTTCGAATCGGTTGTTCTGGAGCATCCTGCAGCATCCCTGAGTACATCCCTTTGCTCTATTTCAGACCATTCCACGCAAGCCGTCGCCGGGGGACTCTTCTTCTCCAGCTCTGGCGCACCGGCGGGAGCCCGTTCCGGCTCATCTTCAACCCGAACCCCAGGTGATTTAGCATCCTCTACCTTCACTGATGCTTGTCGAGTGCCAAATTTGGGGAATGCTTACGGCGGCGAAGTCGCGGCCTTCGCCGTGGTTCCGCCCCTCACCGGTGGCGACCACCTTCCCGCCATCCTGGTCGAATCAAGACCACCAATAGCCGTCTCGTCGACCGATGCTCTAGGCGTCGCCCATTCCGCCGCTCGGTGATGCTTCGCCGGCGGTGAGGAAAAACCGAAATGCCCTGTTACGAGTCGTGGCGCTGGGCGGTTAGTCGATCCACGGGGGTTTTGAGCCAACATCACAGGCGTGAAATGTGCTTCCCGAGAGTGAAAGCATTTTCATTTTGTCTGGATTTCAAAACCCAGTCAAATCCAAATAGTCCTAATGGTTGGTGATACTAATCAAAGTTTAGCAAAATAAATTCTTAAAGTCATGTAAAGTCCAAGAGAATTAGAATATGCAAAAACATTCTGAAAGAGTTTGGTGAGAGTATTTAAGATGAAAGTGCTGAGAAAGGTAATTGTGCTTGAAAAGAAGATTAATTTGGATTACACCAAAATCAATGAAATCAAATATAGTTTAAATGCTTGTTCTGGAATGAGTTAAGTTTGTAAAAACATTATACTTAAAGTTGGTTTACCTTGCTAAACAAATCCATGTTTAATTCAACTGAAAAGAGAATGAGTATAAAAAATACAATGCTATAAGAGAAATAAATGGATTTCTGTAAATGTAGATGATATAAGTTTCTGGGAGTTAGTATGTGTTGAAAACGAATCAAGAAGTATGCACAGAACAGTTGGAAACTAAGTTGAATTTTGACCGATTTTGACGTTAAACAATATGGTCATTTAGGCTATTTCAGTGGTAGATAAAATAGCTTGTCCAAATACTAAAATTAGAAAAATCAGTCTAGAAACATTGTACAAAGTTTATACTGTCAGATTTTGTAAAAAGAGTTTTATTTGGTTAAGGTTTGCATATAAATCTTGTCAACCTAAAACCCTTAAGTGTTAACCATTCACTTCGCGTTCTTGCCGATGTTGTAAAACGTAAACTTTACAATGCCATTTAAGCCTTTTCAACGATGAATATAAAGTCTCGTCTAAGGTGAAAAACTTATGAAATTAGATCTGTGGTGCTGTCCAAAGTATAGACTACCCAAATGGGAAAAGATAATCTTATTCCATCATGTGTAGCCTATTAATTTTGGTAGCTTAACAACCCTAAGTATTCACATGTTTGAAGGTGTGAGAGGAATGAATGAACTGTAGTTGCAAATGAAGAAAACTACATTTAAGTCATTTTATCACCAGAACCTTCTCAAAAATAACGTAAAATAAGTCGGTAGCCTACAATTGAAGATCTAACTTGTGCAAAACCAATTCTATGTGAAACCAAATTGAAGTAAAAGAATTAATTGCTAATGACCTTATATAATCATTTAAGACTTTTCATTAATACCCAAAGCAACTCACCAAAACCTGAAATTAGTGAAGAATAACCTAGAATTGATCCTTAAGTTATGCTCTGTAAGAATCTAAGGAAACAATCTTGCTTTGTCTAGCTTTGGCTCTAAGTCCTACTCAAGCAAAGCACATAAGCAGTAAAGTTCCAGAATGCATGCTGGGAGCAATCAGATCAATACACTATGCAAGTAATGAATAATTGTATTAATCTAAACAATCTTTGCATCTTGAATTCAAAAAGGGTAATCAAAGAATTCATAAGAAAGCAACCCTGGATCTTGTGCAAAGGTTTTATTCGCTTTTCTATTGGTTTCTTCGTTCCTTCTTTGCAAGTTTGTAATTGCTGTTGGTTCATTTGATTTGGCGTGTAGACGCAGACACCATTGAGGAGGACGAGGCTGTTGCGAACCAGGATTTGACATTTGCGGCGAAGAGCAAGGCAAGCAAATCCTTGACCATGTTGAACCTACTAATTCACCTACCATATGTTGTTTTTGCAAGCTGTATAGTGCATCCGGATACTTCTCCATAAAAGCGCTATCTTGGGTAAGGTTAGTAACTATCCTGGAATGTATGGTTTTCCTTAATTTGATTGATCCTGTGAACCTTGCGAACCTTAGTATGCTTAGACATTGTTAATGTCAGGGTATAACCGTTACAATATACCATTGCTTAGTTTTGCCTTAGATCGTCATGATGCTTTTAAAATGATTTCACAACTGGTTATTACTCTACTAAAGGTTGTTGATATGTTGGTTAAAACTTGAAAACCCGAAAACTATGCTTTGATGCGGGCGACTGATTGGCATTAGCCGGTTGTGCAATAAGGGATGTGCACGTAGTATAGGGTGGAGTGTCGCCCGTGTCGGATTAAGGACCGAGCAATGGGACGCTATTGATCCGAGATTTCCGTGCAACCACGAGGGCTATTATGGGGTAGCCTTAGCCTATTAAGTTGTTTAGACATGGCTTTGTTCATTGGTAGGCGGGAGATAGCATGGGTATTCCGGTCAGGTCTACCCGACGGGGTATTCCGGTCAGGTCTACTTGCTAATGCAACGGTGTAGGCCCTGCCATGTTTAGAAACGTTGTGTTGTGTGTGAAAGTGGATCCACAGCTTGGGTGTGTGTTTCTAGTTCTATGGCGGGGTTAACGTCCGGGCTGGACCAAAGTCATGTCTGAATAATGTAACGGCTCAGATGATCGCCTTGCCGACACACCTAAGGAAGTGTGCCGTATGGCCTAGCAAAAAAGGTGTTTCATTCCTTGTGGGTAAAGCTGTACAACTCTGCAGAGTATAAATCTAATCGATTAGCAGGCCTTCATGATCATGAGCACTCGTGAAGTCATTCCAATGTTAGAGTTTTGCATTTTGTCAAACGGGTTGGTTCATTTTGATAACCAAATGGTTTGAGTCAATGGATCGACTTCATACAGTTTCGCCATTTGAGATGCTATGTCCTGGAACATGTTTACTTTCTAGTAGATATGAAAACCCCATGCTGATTCATAAAAATGCGAGTTTCAATCTATTATGTCATGTGTTTAAATTCTTTCTGCAAAGTGCAAAATAACCTAGAGCTTGTTCCTTTGAAATGGCCTGCATGACTATTACTTGCATTTGCTATAAAGTCTTCTTGAGTACAACCTGTACTCATTCTTGCTATCAACTTTGTTCAGAAGGGAGTCCATGCGATGTGCCAGATGATGATGCGTTCTTTCAAGTAGGTCTCGGGGATTTCGGCGACGACTTCTTCTAGGGTTTTTGCCTAGTCAGATGCCTGTGGGGTTCGGTTTGGGCATGCTGCCAGGCTTTTGGATCTTAAGCCAGCTAGTGTTTTCCACTGCTTTATGTTTGCTTGTAACTAATGCTTTGTACATTAAGCTCAGTGACCACTCTTGTAATGAAGCTTGGCTTTTGGTTGTGATATGAATGTTGTAAACATGTGAGTGCTAGCTACTGATCCAGGGACTAGTACGGTAACCACATGGAGTTCCTGTTCCTCGGAATGGGGTCTCACATTGCTCTATTCAGAAATACGAGACGTGTTTTAACTTTGTACAAGGATTAAGGTTAAAATGAAATTAAGAAAGTTATGAGTAAAAATAACTTAGATACTCTCACTTAATTTTCTTGAAAGATAAGAGATAATAGTTTGTGTGTAGTGGTAATTAATAAATGCATATAGTTGAGAAAAAATAAATGAGAGTATAGTAGGAAAAACTCATTAAATATATATAAAAACCTTATATTTCTTAGTAAGATCGTTTAAATTATAGGTCTTATATTTTCTAAACAAAGTGAGTACTAATTAAGTATGGCATTTTCTATACATCGACTTCGCGCACTGGGTGATAACGGAAGCCCTGTGTAAATCGGCCACACTTTGTCACGCCGACACGAGCAAGCACTATGGGCCCATCGAATCTTGGGTCATAGGTCGTACTTGTGTCGGCGGCTGAGAGAGAACCGACGAAAGAGGTCACACTTGTGTCGGCGGTTGAGAGGGAACCGACGAAACAGGTGTAACTTGTGTCGGCGGCCACGACAATACCACCGACACTGGGTCCCATTACGTACAACAAGTTCAACTAATTGCTCGCTCTTCTTTCGCCCGACATTTTTAAGGCCAGTTTAAGGTTTTTAGAACATGCACAACCTATTCCAGCTGATTGCTAGCTCTTCTTTCGCCTGACATTTCATCGTCACAATAAATTCTTCTGAAAACTCAAGGAGAGTAACAGAGTCACCACCACCGTACGTTCTTCGATACTTTTGTAGCCTGCGACGGGTCGAACGAGACATTTCTAGGTCACTTAAAGGTTTTACAACATGCACAGCCTATTCCAGGTCATTCCTCGCTCTTTCAATTGGTCTGCGTTGGATCGTCACAAGGTTCTACTCAAAGTACTCGAGAAGTAACGTACGGAGACATACACACAGCGCCGTAACATACCAATTAATTAAATAATAAAAAATTACATGTCATATAGATGTATGTTGCCTAACAACTATTCTAAAAGCTCTATTTAATTTTTCTTAATTTTAAAAACAACAAAAACATTTTCAAATAGATTTTCTGAATTAATCTGGAATTACTATTGTCGTCAGAGAAAATAAAACCGTCGACAAAGGTTCATCTGTGTCGTCGGCAAGTTTTATGCCGTCGACATAGACTGATTTTTATCGGCGGTTGTTTCTCTCCCGACGACAAAAAGTCTTCGTGCCACTGGTGGGCCTGAGTATCCTGCAGGTTGGTCCCACATGGCGGAGTGGCTATGTCGGCGGGTTTGAGGTAGTCACCGACACAGCTTGTGTTGGCGGGATCTGAAATTCAAATTTCATCCCGCGCCGATACTCCCTGTTTGGGGTGGAGTGCCTGTGTCGGCGGGTTTAATGAGGCCGCCGACACAGCTCGCCCTTTATATCGGCGGGTTTGATGTAACCACCGACACAGTCCTGCTTGGTGTATATATATCGTCGGGTTGCATTAAAGCCGTCGACAGAGGCAAACTTTGTGTCGTCGGCCCTTTTACCGATGATAAAAATGTTTCGGCCGACGACACTATTATTGTTTCCTGTAGTGAATCGGGGCTGGCGTCGCATCTCTGTCTACCTTCGACTGGACTCGGCTGGAGTAGTTGCGAGGATGGTTCAAATTAAGATCGTCAGTGGCTTACTGCTGCGAACGCGTACGTATACGTAGCTGATGTCGTCTCCTGGCCATGGGGATTCCTCATTTCCTTGTCGTCGATCAAAACAAGTTCTCTTTTCTTTTTTATTTCTTGCTTTCTTTATTATATATAGTTCAACGTAGATCTGGAAGGAAAGACATATAGCGGCAATGCACCGTCGTCCATGCCTGCTGTTCCCACCGCTGCTTCAGACTTTTTTTTGAGGCAACTTGATCGGCCGGAAGGGTCTAGATTTCTGGCATTAACTGGTGAGCCACGAATCGGCGAACCCGTTTAAATGATTTAATTGGCACCGTACCGGTTTCCCGCTGGTCATCACAGGAACAGCAAAAGCAGAATATGCAGTAGGCCCTTGCTTGATGTGAATTTAGCTTGATTTAGCTGTGTAGGAATGTACGGTATTCTGATTTTTTATTATTATTGAACTCGCACATGATTAAACTTCTTTTAGCTCTTTTGCTTTTACGGTAGATTAAATTTAATATGGATTGTTCATTTTTTCATCTAATAGATCAGATTAGCTAGTATTTATTTATACTTTCTCTCATAGTTGAGTAGTAGAAATAATCTCAACAAATCAAGGGCTAGATCTAATTTCTACTTATCCATTATATACTGTCACTATAATGCAATACAAAATTTCTCTTTTTAAAACCATGCTATAGTTAAAGCAAGAAAATTCAACCAGTGCAATGAGGATCAAGTGATCAACACTAATCGCTGCCAAATACACCTACTAAGTAAGTGAATTTTTTTATTTAATATTTATTTTAAATCTTTTTTTCAAAATAATCAATAGAAAAAATATTGTGAAAATAGGTTTCCGTCACCCGGATATGGGGCAATCGCCTCATATTCGAGTGATAGGATGGCCATCTAACAGCTATAAACAGCCAGAAAACAGCTACTTTATGCGGAGGCGCTTATTAGCGGTCGCCCGTGGTGGAGAGTGGAGACGATAGGAGGTTTGTTCACTGTTTCTGGAATCATAGGTTCATTCGTATACCATGGTCAGATGGAAATTGGCAAATTCAACTGAGTCCTCAATTTAGCTTTCCTATTTCTGCCAGCTATTCCATTTTCAGGACTTCCTTTGGGGGAACTGTAGCTGCAGTAGAAAGCGAGCTGGCTCCAAGTTCCAAAAAGACGAGTGAACCAACTGATTGATATTTTTCTCGTCATTATGTCTCTGGAACACTTTGATTCAACCATTTTTCAAAGCCTTTTAATTTAAAATAATTCTATAAAATTAATAATTATATAGCGCTCTTATATAGAGCGATCGTCCCATATTAAAGTGATATGTCCCCATGCCAGTATGCGCCCTGACGGCCATTGACGCCTATCCAACGGCGTCTTTTATGGTTGGGTCCCTATCGCCCGAATATGGGACGATCACCCTATATTCAGATGACGGGAACCCATTTTCGTTATTTTTTCTATTATTTATTTCAAAAAAAGATTAAAAATAAATATTAAATAAAAAAATTCCTAAGTATGTGGCAAGGAATTTTTTTATTTAATATTTATTTTAAAACATTTTTTCAAACTAATCGCCCGCGCGAAAAAATTACAATTCTACCACCGTCGCCCCACCAGGCGTCGCCTACTGCAGGCGGCAGTGGTGCCCTAACGGCAAAAATCCGAAACCTAACGGCAGAAGTAAAAAAAAATGTACCGGTCGCCTCTGGCACCAACCGACAAGTGAAGTGTAGTATAATTCAACCAACTTGAAGGCCCGTGTCCAGGTCCGGCACAGCCACCGGCAAAGTCCACGAGAAAAAGACCAGCCCAGAACCCTCGGCCCTATTCCACTCGCGTGCCGGCCCACCCACTTCGTCTTCAACCTCACTCCAAGCAAAAGCAACTCCGCAAGAACGAGGGCCCGGTGCCTCGGCTGCGCTGCGCGCGCTACGGCGTCCGGTGGCCGGAGCGCTGGGCAGGGGATCGGCTCAGGCCCAAGGTAAACGGCTGAATGATGCAAAGGTTCTTGCCGCGCAATCGTGCCCTTGTTGTTCACACCCTCGGGGGCTAGGTCATGTAAGCTTTGGTAGTATCTTTACTTAATGATTTCGTGGAGATTCATGACTTTGCTTAATGCATGTTCTTCGGTGCAATTTCTTTTCGATCCCTTGTGGCTAGCCAGTCCTGGAGTTGAATGGCAACAATATAGCTTAATTAGGTTCCATCTTGTTTTCTTGTGCAGTAATTAAGCTTACACATGGTACTGACATGATGCATTTATCAACAGATTTTCATATTGCTCCAGCCCGAATTTTTCTAGGACTCCAACAATTGTTCCTTTTGTTAGTTTTAGCCTTGATGTGAAAAAACACACACATGAATACAAGAAAGGACACAATAGGGCACAGAGATACGAACAACTGGCACATTTTTTTAAAATTCTCTTGCTCACTTTTATTTTCCCCTGGCTTACAAACAACCAGTGCCTTGATTACATATTAGTCTATCTCATGACTGTTGGAAAACTAATCAAGACTTGCCAAAATTGTTGTTATCCATGAGTTTGATAACACAAAGAGAATAACACAAAAGAAAATTATCTCAAAACTTCTATGTTCTTCTTCGTGCTCGTGTGCATGATATATTGCCAATTTACCATGGAGATGTTTCGGCTTACCACTATAGGTATTTTTACCATAGGTGTTAACAGGGAAAGAGATCTAATGCAGTCTTAGTTGGGACTGCAACTTAAGCAGTTGCGTGTGGACCGTTGAGTTAAAAATCCACCGTCCAAACCTTCCGGGAATACCTTAGCAAAAACACCACGTTTCTACGGCAGCAAGCACTGTAGCGAGTTGATATTCAACGTCCGAACCATTTGTTGGTTCGATTGGACAGTGCTAAGGACTGAGGACCGTTTAAATGGCAGTCCCCCATATACCTTGCACAAGAACCGCAACATTTACTCTAGCAAATTAATGTAACAATGTAACAAATAGCTTTTAACCAAGGGGGCATATCCAGTGCAATCAGGGGTTTGGTGCAATCACCGTGCAATCCAACTAAGAGAAGTTTTAAAAAATTTTGAAAAAAATCATGGATATACATCTCAACTTACCCCATCAACATATAAAATTTCATGATCAAATTCGTTCTATGCTAGAAGTTACAAAAAAGACAAATTTGAGGTGCATTTGAACTATTCAAGTTTGTCAGAAATTTGTCTTTTTTACTACTCTTAATATAGGAAGAATTTGATCATGAAATTTTATATGTAGATGAGGTAAGTTGAGATGTACATCCATGATTTTTTTAGATTTTTTTGAAACTTTTCATAGTTGGATTGCACGGTGATTGCACTAAACCCCTGATTGCACTGGATATGCCCCCTTTAACCAAGGCTGCTTGCTAGGAAAACAGATGCTGCATACTTTTATCGTTCAACCAGAGAACAATATGATAGCTTCAAAAGACTTAGAAATATATTAATAAGATCCAAATTGCAGGTGGATTTAAATGTGTGAACCCTGATGGAAGGAATAAAAAGATGTAAGGTCCAAATACAAATTGGCTAAAGACATGGAGATACAGTGCAAATTACTCTTAAGAACAAATTTCTTATAAGTTTAACTTAGTAGCAGAGTAGCAGTAAAAGTAGTTAGAGCCGCTCGAGATCAGGCTATTGTTGAGATGGTGAGAACAAATATGAAGTCGTGGCTGTTTGTTGCTGGGTTTAACTCTGTCCATTGCATACATATAATGTAGCACAAACTACAAATGATGCAGGCTTATCCAAAAAACCTGGATAGGACTACCTGATCGTATAGCACTCCTACTGCAAAGAACATACCAAAGGAAACTGCAAAGTGTTGGGGAACGCGGTATGCTACACTAGCACAAATTAAAATTTCTACCGCATAACCAGAAAAGCTACTCGCAAGAAAGGGATCACAGATTGGATTACCACTAGACGCGCAGTTGCGGAATCCTTCGCGCGTTGATGTAGTAGATCGTCCTCGCCGTGGATCGCCCTCACGCGGATCGTCCTCGCCGTGGATCGTCCTCACGCGGATCGTCCTCGCCGTGGATCGTCCTCACGCGGATCGTCCTCGTTGCGGTTCGTCCTCTCCACGCCGCAGTAGCAGCAGCGTCACCACAGCAGTCCACACGTCCCGGGATGGAACGCCGTGCGTCGGCGTGCAAGCACCGTGTCGCTCGGCAGGGGCGATGAGAGGTGGAGGCTAGGGTTTTGGACGTGAACAGCAACACCCACGCCCACCCTTCTCCTCTCCTTATATAGCCACGCGATGAAACCCTAAGCTAGGGCCCATCAGCGCGTTAAGCCCACGAGGTCCATTAATTACGGATCCAATCCGAATTAATGCGTCCCAGCCCCTTAAGTGTGTGACCCTGTAGGTTCATGTACATTTGGACATAGATTCGGAAAACCCTTTTTCCAATCTAATAGCTGGCAGCGGTTCCTTGCAGAGCATGCCAACTCCCAAACGCATATGATCAAATCGGATAGAACCTTTCAAAAGTACTCATGTAATAATCCCTTTGCCAAACTATATGAAGATCGAACTCAAGGCGAGAAGTATGTCATCCTTTGATAGTTCAATCCATCTCTCGTATCCGTGATTGTAGGATCGGATGGCGTCAATCAGAGGGGGGGTGAATGATTGCGCGAAAGCTAAAATCTTATTATTAAACTTTTTGAAACACCCCAATTCAAACTCAAATTGCTTGAAGACCGGTTCACGAAGTTGGGAGACCAGTTTAGAAGTCTGGGCGACTAGTAGAGCACTTGGGCGACCAGTAAAACACTTGGGCGACCAGTTTGAGCACCTAGGCGACCAGTAGGACACTTGGGCGAGCAGTTTGGGCACCTGGGCGACCAGTAGGACACCTAGACGAGCAGGTAGGGCACCTGGGCGAGCAGGTTGGGCGACCACGCGCACAGTCTGGGCGAGCAGACCGATACACATCCACTAAAATAACAAATCCAGAAGATCTAGCCGTTGGATTGATGTGAAATTTTAACTGTAGAAACTAGACTCAATTCCACAGCTAAAACAAAAAGAATCAGATCAATCGGATCTACGGATCTAAAGTTATGTCCTTCGCAAGATGACTAAATCTGGGCGACCACGCGAACAGTCGGGCGAGCAGGACATCAATCTGGGCGACCACAAATTACAGAAGATCTAATCATTGGATTGATGTGAAATTTTAACTGTAAAAACTAGATTCAATTATGAATCAAACCCAATAAGAATCAATCCGATCGGATCTACGGATCAAAAGATATTACCTTCGCAAGATGATATCTTTGCAAAGAACCGAACTCCGTGATGAACTTCGTGACTGTTGTGATGAACAAAACTTCAAGCGATTGATCAACTATGTCGAAGCCAAGAGCAAATCACAAACGCAAGAAGAAGCTCTCTGGAAGATTGATTTTTATTTCATTGTCTAAAGTACTCCAACACAAGAGTACAAACCTAAAACCTGAACGCTCAACTCTCTCAAAACGCTCAAGAATAAACAAGGGACACCTCCCTTATTTATCTGAGCAAATTCACGAGATTGACTACAACTCCACTTCCAACATGGAAAGAGTTCAGTATCTATCTCAACTTGGCCCAACATAGCCAAAACCAAAACCTTGCGCATGAATAGCCCTGCTTTGTGCATACGTGACTAACCGACCTTCATGTGCATGTTCTCTGGCGAACGCCCCGCATGACATCCTTGACCACCAAGACCTCGGTTCCTCCCTGAACCTAGTCCCGAACCTCAGTTCCTCCATGAACCTAGTTCCGATCCCGTCATCGACCACGTCCGCCCTCGAGCAACACCTGCACATGAATGAACAAGAAGCGAATCCGAGCACAAGTCCACGACTTGACTCAAAAGTTAACCCATGCAACCACTCACACGAGTGCATTGCATTCAAGCAAAACCATTATGCTATCACCAGCATAATAAACATATCACCAGAGCACATGCACAAGCACCACACATGTTATAACCAAAGTCACTTTACAATGCCAATTTCACCATTCAACCAATTTTTCATCACATGATCTCACAATCTCCCCCTTGATGAAAACATTGGCAACACAATTTGGACCTGAACATTGGCATTCACCTTACAAGAACAGATGTACAAAATTTTGTTTATAAAACAAAAAGACAAACAAGGTGACCAAAAGACAAAGAGAGAAAATCTCCCCCTACAAAGAAGAAACAAAATCTCCCCTTATCTAAAAAGAAATCTCCCCCTATGACAAAGAGAAACTCCTCCTAACAGAAGAAGAAATGTGTGTGTGAATGTGCAATGTGTGACCAAAAAACTCTTCCTTTGATTCCAAAATTCTCCAAACTTCTCCCCCTTTGACAATGGGTTCATCAAGAATGCAAAAAGAGAGCAAAAGAGAAACTTCTCCCCCTTTATGTTGTTGTTTTCCTTTTTTATGTCTTGAGCATTATGAGTTATGCACAAATGTAACAACTTGATTACCAAGTCATGCTATCAACAGTACTTACACCCTCAAATCTACACATAAACAATGTAGAGTAAGCATAACTAGAAATCAAGTACTATTAACGATTTTTTGCATGGCATGATCTCCCTTTCTCAACAATCTTAAGACCTGAAAACATTGAATTTTTGTGCACTTTATTTGTGCTTTGAAAAACTGATTCATTACTTTGATTGCAACAATAACAATTGCAAGGAATTACATGCACCATGACCTTACTTTTCAACCATGCCAAGCAATCACATGCTTAAGGTTTCATGGTTTCGGTCATACACAACTTCTTCCAAGTTCATATCATAGTGCAATGATAAGGTCTAAGAAAGAAGAAGTCGACAAGACATAACCTTGTTCTTGCATTTATCAACAATCATTTTTGTTTTAGCACTTAGCTTTCATATTTAGCACTTTTCAGGGCAGAATCAAGATAGCTAAGAAAGTTCAACCATGACAAGATTTAATTCAAGTTGTCATTCCATTTAAAAAGTCATGACATAAACTACACCATATATGTATAAACAAGAAGTTGCAAAGACCTTGTAGCATAAACATGGCTTCAAATGACATATGTGTGTGAAATACAATGCTCAAGACTTTTCTTGTTTTTCAATTTTTTGTTTTTCATTTAAGAAACACACGAAACAAAAAAACATGTTACACAATATTACAAAAACTTCAAAGAACTCCCCCTCAAAACAACCATCTTAAAAACCTTCTACAAAATTGTCACCTGAAGGGAATTATTTTAAAAACAAAAGACTGAAAGAACAAACCTCCCAGAAAGGCAACCGAAATGAATTTTCACCAATTACCAATAACTCCCCCTCAAATGGATAACCAATGAGATCAACAGAGAGGAGATGATGATATACATGAGCTTGAGTTATCATGGTATATTCAATTAAGCATAGGCATGAATCATGATAAGTGAATTCAAAGCATGAAAGGCATGATATAAGATATAACATTATTGAACATGCCAGAGGATACATATGAGCATATGAAAAATCATTTCATCTCATGCCACAATTAGATATCTGTGAATGTAAAGAACATGAGTGTATCAAATAGCTCACAAAGTAGATGAAGAATTATTGCACATGCTTCTTGAAAACCATCTCAAGGGTGAGAACCATCCAAGTCTTGATCTCATCTTGCAAAAGACCAAGATCCACTAAGCTTCTGTTCTCCAACCCATTCCTGAAAACCTACATAGCACAAGAAGATGTCGAGGCCTCGGTGCTGGGGTTAGAAATAAAGCATTTAGGAATCCACAGTTCTTGAGACACACGACAAGTAGGCACAACACGAGTATGCTTGTTCACAAAATCAGATTTGCCTTTTCCCGTGTTTCTTGCAACAAAAGGTGTTTGCATCACCCTAGGCACAACACGAGTATGCTTGTTCACAAAATCAGATTTGCCCTTTCCCGTGTTTCTTGCAACAAAAGGTGTTTGCATCACCCTAGGCACAAAATGAGGAGTAGAATGTGCCTTCCTGAAATTAGACCTAGCCATAGTCTTCTCTTTCTTTTCTTTGTTTGGCTAGTCTAAAGCAAAAATCTACTAAGTGTCCATCTCTACCACAATGAGTGCAAGTATACTTAACATGATGTTTAGCTTTAGTAATGTAGTAACATTTGCATTCATCATAGTAGAAGATAACACACCAGATTTGAAAACCGTTTTCTTAGGCTCATTTGCAATCTCAAGTTTTCCTCTTTCAAGTGTCTTAACAACAAAGAGAAGCATGCGACTTATAATGAGCATAAGAATCAAAACCTAAACCTTTGTGATGAGTACTGACTTTTGATTGATCCAAAATCATGTTTAGGTTTTTCTTTCTAGTAGTGAACCGTTCTAAAGATTTTTCCAAGTAATCAACCTTTCGAGAAAGAGTTAAACAGTTATTACATGGAACGTCCACTTTTCCTTTCTGTTTGCGACAAGTTGAGCATGAGAGAACTTCATGAGTGAGCATAGCATCTGTCATTTGAGAAACCCTAGCATTTGCATCATGCAACTTCAATTCCAGTATAGCACATTTAGAACAACGAGTTGTATCATGCAAATCAACAGTTGAACAGCTAGCGTTTTTAACATGTTTCTCATTTTCTTTCTTTTCAACATTGACTTGTTCTAACAAAGAAACATGTTCTTTCCTAAGCACGATAAGCTCATTTGTAAATTAAGTCACATGATTTGCAAGCATCATCATCGAGAATCAAAGATTTAAGTCTAGCAATTTCAGCATTCAAAGATTCCACAAGAATATCATGTTTCTTAATCTTCTTGTCGCGTTTGTCAAGCAATTTTCCAAGACGAACAACAGCAATAGTTAATTCATCGTAAGAAGGTTCTATCTCATTGCAATCGCTGTCACGATCATCCTCGGTGAAGCTTACATCACTCCTAGCCATGAGACACAACCCTGTCAATTCATGTTTGCTTGGAGTTGTTGTATCATCTTCACTGCTCTCCGAATCCACATCACTCAAATTGACTTGTTCAAGAGCGGAAAGGACCCAGTGGACAACTTTGCTGTTGATGAAGCTCTTCTTCTTTCTATTCCTTGGAGAAAACTTCTTCTTCTCTTTTCTTTTGTCATTGTCCTCCTCTCTTGATGCTTTACCTGCGAGTTTAGGACAATTTGAACGCATGTGGTTGAGATCACCACACTCATAGCACCTTGGAGGGCCACCACCAACTTTCTTTCTTATTCTCACATTCTACAAGGCTTTATAAAGGCGAGAAGAAAGTGATGCCAAGTCTTCTTAGGAAATTCCTCAATCATTCATCGGTTAGTGAAGACAAGAAGGACAAGACAAAACTTGAAGAAGCATTATTTTGAGACATGCTAGCTTGAGAGGTCAATGCAATTGATTTATAATCATCCTCCTAGCCGAACATCCAATTCATGAGTTTTTAGCTTAGAGAAAAGAACATCTGAAGAAGGTCACTCATGACAGTTGATTCTCGAATGGATGTAACTTTCATCTCCCAAATAGACATGTCCAAAGCACCAAGCAATTGTCTAGCATTAGTAGCCTCATCAAAGAAAACTCCAACAACACGTAAGTTGCTAAGAATCTTATTGAAACGTGCAAAGAAATCATCTAGTGACTCACCAGGCTTCATCTCAAATCGCATATATTCTTTCTTGTATATATCTTGACGAACCTCTTTGATAGTGTTAGATCCCTCATGATAATCACAAAGAGATTTCCATACCTCATATGCAGACTTGAGATGGATCACGCGATCGAAGTCACTTCTCCCCAATCCTTGGATGATCAAATTTTGTGCTCTGCTATTCGCTTCAACCTGTGCTTGATTGGTTTCATTGACTTGATCATTCTCAGGAACTTGATATGGTTTGTACACCTTCTCCCAGATTGCAAAGCCCTGAGCTTGAATGTATGCCTCCATCTTTGCTTTCCAAAACTGAAAATCAACACCATCGAAAACACAAGGTTTTGTCGAATACCTATCCATCGCTACGGTTTCTAATCACCGGTTAAGATTAATTAGAAAAACCTTGCTCTGATACCACTTGTAGGATCGGATGGCGTCAATCAGAGGGGGGGTGAATCATTGCGCGGAAGCTAAAATCTTATTATTAAACTTTTTGAAACACCCCAATTCAAACTCAAATTGCTTGAAGACCGGTTCACGAAGTTGGGAGACCAGTTTAGAAGTCTGGGCGACTAGTAGAGCACTTGGGCGACCAGTAAAACACTTGGGCGACCAGTTTGAGCACCTAGGCGACGAGAGGACACTTGGGCGAGCAGTTTGGGCACTGGCGACCGATGGGACACTGGGCGAGCAGGTAGGGCACCTGGGCGAGCAGGTTGGGCGACCACGTGAACAGTTGGGCGACCACGCGCACAGTCTGGGCGAGCAGACCGATACACATCCACTAAAATAACAAATCCAGAAGATCTAGCCGTTGGATTGATGTGAAATTTTAACTGTAGAAACTAGACTCAATTCCACAGCTAAGACAAAAAGAATCTGATCAATCGGATCTACGGATCTAAAGTTATGTCCTTCGCAAGATGACTAAATCTGGGCGACCACGCGAACAGTCGGGCGACGGGGACATCAATCTGGCGACCACAAATTACAGAAGATCTAATCGTTGGATTGATGTGAAATTTTAACTGTAAAAACTAGATTCAATTATGAATCAAACCCAATAAGAATCAATCCGATCGGATCTACGGATCAAAAGATATTACCTTCGCAAGATGATATCTTTGCAAAGAACCGAACTCCGTGATGAACTTCGTGACTGTTGTGATGAACAAAACTTCAAGCGATTGATCAACTATGTCGAAGCCAAGAGCAAATCACAAACGCAAGAAGAAGCTCTCTAGAAGATTGATTTTTATTTTATTGTCTAAAGTACTCCAACACAAGAGTACAAACCTAAAACCTGAACGCTCAACTCTCTCAAAACGCTCAAGAATAAACAAGGGACACCTCCCCCTTATTTATACAGAGCAAATTCACAGAGATTGACTACAACTCCACTTCCAACATGGAAAGAGTTCGTATCTATCTCAACTTGGCCCAACATGGCCAAAACCAAAACCTTGCACGCATGAACAGCCCACCTGCTGTGCATACGTGACTAACCAGCCTTCATGTGCATGTTCTCTAGCCCGAACGTCCCACATGACATCCTTGACCACCAAGACCTCGGTTCCTCCACGAACCTAGTCCCGAACCTCGTTCCTCCATGAACCTAGTTCCGGTCCCGTCATCGACCACGTCCGCCCTCGAGCAACACCTGCACATGAATGAACAAGAAGCGAATCCGAGCACAAGTCCACGACTTGACTCAAAGTTAACCCATGCAACCACTCACACGAGTGCATTGCATTCAAGCAAAACCATTATGCTATCACCAGCATAATAAACATATCACCATAGCACATGCACAAGCACCACACATGTTATAACCAAAGTCACTTTACAATGCCAATTTCACCATTCAACCAATTTTTCATCACATGATCTCACAGTGATATATTAATAAGTTGTGATTGACTTCTCAATCACGGCATGGCCATGCACTTCCTTAATCATATCACATGAGTGGCCTAGACATATATCTCCGTTACACAGGAGTGGCAAATTCCATCTTGACTGCCCACTTCCCTCTGCACATTTCATAGCAAACATGAAAGCTACCTTTATAACTATCCGGTTAGAGAATAGCGTTTGGTGGCCCCAAGGTAAACTATTACACATGTAGGGAATGTGACAATCTCAGGTCTAAGGATCATACATCCACTATGTATGAGATACACTGATGACACATGAGAATGTAACATTCTCGCAGTGTCCCATTGCAGGTCTATCTAACCCATGTTCTTCATCATGAGTTCACATGTATTGATGATATCTCCATATCCTATGATCTGTGAAACATAATCATCGATCAATACATGTGCTGATCTATTCATCATTGCCCTCTACGATGATACCCGATCAGAGATACTTACAGAATTATATCAATAAGTAGAGAGTTTCATAAGCAAGTCACATACTTGTTGATCAATATAATGATATACATTCATTGGACCAATAATCATATTATTATTCATAAGTATAGTCATGTTACAATCATCTATATGACTGCCTCAAGGGCGTAACACCAACAATCTCCCACTTGCACTTGAGTCAGTCAATTAAGCATCTAATACCAATAGACCTTGTGTGCGCCTCATGCTTAGGCTGTGGAAGTGGCTTTGTCAACGGATCAGCTACATTAGCATCCGTATGAACTTTGCATATCTTCACGTCACCTCTATTCACAATCTCGCGAATAAGGTGAAAGCGTCGGAGTATGTGTTTGGACTTTTGATGTGATCGAGGCTCTTTCGCTTGTGCAATGGCACCACTATTATCACAATAGAGGTCCATTGGATTAGAGGCACTAGCGACCACACCAAGCTCTGAGATGAACTTCTTTATCCACACAGCTTCCTTTGCGGCCTCTGAAGCCGCAATGTACTTTGCTTCTGTTGTAGAGTCGGCCACCGTGTTTTGTTTGGAACTCTTCCAGCTTACCGCTCCTCCATTTAGGGTAAAGACAAACCCGGATTGCGATCGAAAATCATCTTTGTCAGTTTGGAAGCTTGCGTCGGTGTAACCCTTTACAACCAGTTCTTCCTCACCTCCAAAAACTAGGAACATATCCTTAGTTCTTCTCAAGTACTTCAGGATATTTTTCACGGCTGTGCAATGACCATCACCGGGATCCGCTTGGTATCTACTCGTGACACTTAGAGCATATGAGACATCTGGGCGCGTACAGATCATGGCATACATAATAGACCCAATAGCCGAAGCATATGGTATCTTGCTCATCCTGTCTCGCTCATCAGTTGTCGAAGGACACTAATTCTTGCATAGACTTATGCCATGTGACATTGGCATGAATCCTCTCTTGGATTCATGCATATTGAACCTCTTCAATACCTTGTCAATGTACGTTTCCTGGCTTAATCCAATCAACCTTTTTGATCTATCCCTATAGATCTTTATGCCCAAGATATAACATGCTTCTCCCAAGTTTTTCATTGAGAAACTCCTTTTCAACGAAGTTTTAACGTCTTCAAGCTTAGGAATATCATTCCCGATCAACAATATGTCATCCACATATAAGATAAGAAATACAAGTGCGCTCCCACTGGCCCTTTTGTAAACACAAGGCTCTTCTTCATTTTTTATGAAGTCAAGTCCTTTGACTACTTCATCAAAACGAATGTTCCAACTCCGAGATGCTTGCTTCAACCCATAAATGAATCTTTGAAGCTTGCATACCTTATTAGCATATTTAGGATCAACAAAACCTTCAGGTTGTATCATGTATACATCCTCAGATAGATTCCCATTAAGGAAAGCTGTTTTGACATCCATCTGCCATATTTCATAATCGAAATATGCAGCAATAGCTAAAATGATCCGGACAGATTTAAGCATGGCTACCGGTGAGAAAGTTTCATCATAGTCAACTCCTTGAACTTGTTTGAAACCCTTTGCCACCAACCGTGCCTTATATATCTAGGGGTGAAAACGGTCGGAAAACACTAAAACCATTTTTGTTTTCATATTTTTTCTCGAAAACGATATCGGAATTGATAACTACGGAAACAAAAACGGCATCGGTAATTCAAAAATATCAGAAACGAAAATTCGATACAAAATATATATCGGTAACGATCGAAATCCGAAAAAGAGACTGGTAACGTCGTAAGGACATGTACCACCAATTGACTTCAAAAAATTCACACAAATAGTACATCCACATAGAAATTAGTAATTAATAAATATTCACAAATTTACGATGAACACACATCAAATTTTAGACTTGAATGACTACATTAGAGTTTTGTTTTTATGATATTTAAAAATATCTATGATTGTTTAAATCATGAAAATGGGTGAAGATTGTAGCCCTCGTGATAAGCTTCGCATAGAGTCCAAAATCACCTAAATCGGAGTTCGGAGTAAAAAGTTATGGGTGTTTTAGTGACCGAAGGAGTGTGATTTATGGGCTGGAATAATTCCGGTAATTACCGACGGAATTTACCGATTTTTTTCGGATACCGAAGGAAATGGTCAAAACCGATCAAAACTGTTACCGTTATCGTTTCCGACAAAAATTACCGATTCCGATTCCGATTCCGAAAATTACCGATACCGACACGTCCGGTTGAAAAATTTCGAAAACGGTTTTCGGAATTTCGGGAATTACCGATACCGTTTTCACCCCTATATATATCTGAACATTTCCATCCATGTCTATTTTCTTCTTGAAAATCCATTTGCACTCTATGGTTTTTACACCATGAGGAGGATCAACCAAGTTCCTGTGAGACCCCGTTCTGACGAACAGGAACCTCCATGTGATTACTGTGCTATTCCCTGGATCAGTAGCTAGCACTCACATGTTTACAACAATTGGAATCACAACCACACAATATAATAATTAAGCGGAAACGATTATACAAATAAATATTACAACTCAGAGAATTTAGCAGCAAAAGAAGCAATAACCCGTAGTTTGCCCAACCGACCCGCAGGCAACTGACCAGGCATAAACTCCAGATAGAACACGCTTCAAGGAAGAACCCGCAACCTGCGATGAACAACTTCGAAGCTACGCTAACTCAACCACCTACAATATAATTAGGCAAGGGTGAGTATTTTACATACTCAGCAAGACTTGAGCAAAACCTACAATACATGCAGGCCATTTCAAAGAAGGCTATTACAGTTAATTTGCATAAAGCAAATTTGAATTTGGAAACCAAGTTATTTGCAATCAGAATTTAAAAGAGCAAGATTAATTGATAGCAAATAAGTAAAGCATAAATAACACTCACCGTCCTCCATGACGTGAGCGGCGAATCAAACCTTGCCATCGCATGGCATATATCCGATTCTTTGTCCACACGGCACAACAATTTGATTCCAATACTTGCCCACACAGGTATAGCATTGGGTCATCGTAGGGTAAGCTAACTTGTAAAATAAACCCTTTTGGAAATAATAAAACATTTAACTCGTGCAAGTTCACCAAGACACCCATGATGGCGATGCAGCTAATCAATTAGATTTAAACTCGCAGAGGTGTACAACTGTACCCACAAGGAATGATCAACTCACCACGTCGGTAGTGGATCGCCATACAAGAGTATGCGAATGAGCGATCATACATAGTCATTAAATTCTAGACAAGGCTTTACCAGCCGGGACGTTAACCTCGCCTCAAAGCAGAGACACTCACCCAAGCCGTGGATCCACATTTATCACACCCAACACCGTCTCTGTCCATGGCAAGGCGTACACTGATTACACCGCCGAGCAATTACCCACCTGAACGCATGGAAGCCCTCACAAGCAATCCGTCGGAATGCCTCCGCTAGCTCCGCCTACCAATGAGCAAAGCCATGTCTAAACAATTTAATAGGCTAAGGCTAACCCATCCTCACCCTCGTGGTTTGTACGGATTTTCTTGGATCATACAACACGATGTTCGGTCCTTAGTTGTGACACGGCGACACTTCACCCTACACTACGTGCAATTCCTTTCGCACAACCGGCTATTGCCAATAATCGCCGCATCAAAGCATAGTTTCATTTGGGTTTTAATCAAAATTACCCACCACCAACAGTGCCATTTCCAAGGTTTTCAGGAAACAAATGTTGCTTTGATCATGTACATTACTTTTGATGATTGCTTGTTTGCTTGCTTGTTTTGATCCGGTTGCTGACGATGGATTTTGACGTTTTATGCAAACTTTGCATACAGGAACATGGGCGTCTTTATCAATGCTGTGAACTGCATACTTAGCGAAACATCTTATGTCCAGATCCTTGGATAGCGTTGAGTCTTGTGTTGTTATGATGTTTCACGTAGTGACGTAAAACTTAACCTTCTAATTGAGTGCTAACATGGCTGTGATCTTGTACTCAATTTCTTGGTTTATAAGGGTTTACTTTGTGTCATACAAGTACATAGTTCCCATGTTTAAAGTTTGTAGCAAATTCTTTTACAGTACTACTCTAGTTTTCCGACTGTCTATTAGTAATTTGTTCTTAAAGGAAGGATGTCAGAATGATAATTTGGATAAGAAAAGGATTTAGAATGAAAGGAAAGATTGTACCATAACCCTAGTTGTGCAATATATAAAATCTGTTGAAGGTTTATACTTCTAAGATAATACTTTATATTTTTATTTTGCTTCATAACTATTGGTTAAGCATGTACTACAAAAGTTTCCCATATTAATAATACAGCCAGAAATTTTAGTTAATCGAATTGTAACACACTTTTATTTATTATTATATAAGAACTATACATTTTCTTATATCACAACAAAGTTTTATTACGCTAATCTACTACTTCATGGTCATGTCTTCCATTCTAGTATTGCGGAGTTTGATTAAAGATTTCTGCAGTTGAAGTGCTTTCCGAAGGTAGTAGAAGTAGTTTTTTGTGCATAAATTTATTAGAGAATGTTGAGGGCGAGTAGTGTCAGCATGTGGCATGATTGTAATGAAGATATTTGTTAAGTTCTGACATATAGATTTGGCAAGATTGGTTGGCATTAGAATTTGTTGATTACAGCAACTTGTGGTGACATTTTCTTAGGTAGTCCTTGTTATTGCCATAAGAAGAGCACGAGGAAAAGGTGGTTTTAGCGCAGCTGAGCAAAGGAAAATAGAACGAGTGGGTATTAGCTACGGGGAGAAGATAACAAAGGTTGTGCTGCTGAAGTAGGGTATTCAGCGAATGAAGATTGGGACGGCCTACTATGTTTTTGCTGCGCAACTCTGAGGATAACGTTTGTCCAAGGCTTGTACTAATCCTACGAGGTTACAATGAATTTCATTGGAATACCACTAGGATTTAGATAATAACCCCTTTTGTTTTTGATTAAAATTTCTTATTAAGTAGGGTAACACATCGTAAATTTCAACCTAGTGGTTTAACATTCACGAGAGTAACCCAAAAGAAATACAAAAGACAAACAACAGAACTTCAATAACACAGAGGAAATATGCATATATTTAACTTAGTACATAGGAAGGGTATCTATGGTTTTTTTTTCTATTAGTCATATGTATTCATACATATAAGGTTCTTGTCTGACTAGAATAATAATGTGTAGTTGTATATTGCCATCTATTCTTGTAGATTATTTAGCGGCGAGTTTCTTTTAATCTTCGCACCACTTGTCAATGTCGGCATTCCCGGCACTGGGCGAAGTCGGAGAGGTTGCGATGTTTCATTGCTTCCGTTTTGTTGAAGTTGTTGATCTGAGATGTCATGAAGTTGCCGACTTGTTACCGAATTATTTTCAAAAGGATTTGTTGATGTGTTTTCATTTACAAAAAAGACAAGGAAAGAAATACTTCTAGAGAGAATAATTTAAGACTGAGAAAGAAAGTTCTACAAGGGAAGCGGGTATATGCAATATCCAACCAGAGGATAGTATATATAGACAGAGAAACCAAATTCTCTGAGATGGAAAAGAATATGTACACAACAAATGATGCTCTTTTATTCTTCTTTTAAGAAATAGAGTTTTCAACTTTTTCAGTTTCCTTTTGATGATCATTCTAATGTTTATATTCGGAAGCATAGAACTTTTCGATTCTAACTTAAACTCACGATAAACAATTTAGGCAAAATAATGAGGTGAGTTTTTATGGCATGGTTGAAAGTTATTATTAGGACATTAAGTTTTATCTAGCCTAAAGCAACATAAGCTAGTTTGGTATTTACTAATACGGTGAGATGTTGAACTCTGTTTATATATGGGCGGCGTGGTTTCAAATCAAGTTAAAGTAGTAATGGAGTTTGTATTACTAATCTTGATGAGATTAAGTTTTAAGAAAGGTTAATAACCATGATGGTTACATAGGTAAGAACTGAACGGAGAGAAGATAAGTTTGTATAAAGTTATATAGAAAGATGAAATAAGCTATTTCATGATTTCCTATTCATCCTATTCGTTGAGTTTCGATATTCATACATGAGGACAATTTATTATGAAACTTTAACCGAGAGGTTGAGTTCACATATAAATCAGTCCCAACATTCAAAACAGAAACCAACTTCAAGTAACGAAACATAACGACAACATAAATTGTTCTATATAATTAAAGCGGAATAATATGCTACGCGTAAGGATTCTTATCTTAGGGTAGGTCCTAAGTTATTCTAATCTTCTGCCTTTTTCCGTGGGTGAAGCTGTTTCTTCATTTCGGCCTTGTTAGATGAAGCGTTGCATGTTTTCTTGAAATGGCTGGCGTAGGTATTGTAGTCTCCATTGGTTGTCATGAAGGATGACAGCAACCTGACTCCACATCTTCAGAAACAACAGCAACGAAAATAACCATGGGCGAAAATTGCTTTTTTTTTAGATAAGGGGAATTTGTTTATAAATCAAAATGAATGTAGAGACAAGAGTAGAATCTTAAGAATGAGAAAAGAACAGCAAGTCTACATTTTGCAAATTCAGTAACTTTTGGAAGTAAGATTTTGAATTAGTTCATTCCAATGCCAACGACCATTCTATCTAAGGTTTATCCTACGGTCAGTATGGCTCTGATACCAAAGCTGTGAGACCCCGTTCGGATGAACAGGAACCTCCATGTGATTACTGTGCTATTCCCTGGATCAGTAGCTAGCACTCACATGTTTACAACAATTGGAAATCACAACCATACATTAATCAATTAAGCGGAAACGAATATACAAATAATTATTACAACTCAGAGAATAAATGGCAGCAAAGGAAGCAATAACCCGTAGTTTGCCCAACCGATCCCGCAGGCAACTGACCAGGCATAACTCCTTAGATAGAATACGACGAAGAAAATCCCGCAACTTACGATGAACAACTTCGAAGCCTCGCATTCTAAACCACCTACAATATAATTAGGCAAGGGTGAGTATTTTACATACTCAGCAAGACTTGAGCAAATCCTACAATACATGCAGGCCATTTCAAAGGAGGCTACTACAGTTAATTTGCATAAAGCGAATTTGAATTTGGAAACCAAGTTATTTGCAATCGGAATTTAAAAGAGCAAGATTAATTGATAGCAAATAAGTAAAGCATAAATAACACTCACCGTCCTTCATGACGTGAGCGACGAATCAATCATTGCCATAGCCTGACATATATCCAGTTCTTTGTCCACACAGAACTGCGGTGACACCAAACACTTGCCAACACATGGTATAGTATTGGGTCATCGTAGGGTAAGCTAACTTGTAAAATAAACCCTTTTGAAAATCAAAGCTAACATTGGAATGACTTCACCAGTGCTCATGACATAGCTGCTAATTAATTAGATTTAAACTCTGCGAGGTGTACAACTTTACCCACAAGGAATGATCAACCTTTTGCGAGTACATTTACACACGCCTCCAATAGAACGATGTGCTGCCGAGCGATCATACATAGTCGTTACAATACTTAGACATGGCTTTGACCCAGCCGGGACGTTAACCCCGCCGTGAAATTAGAAACACACACCCAAGTCGTGGATCCACTTTCACACACCAACACAACATTTCTAACCACGGCGGTATGCACCGTTACATTAGCAAGTAGAAACCCGTCGAGGCGGACATCAAGCGGAATCTGTGCAAGCTCCGCCTACCAATGATCAAAGCCAAGTCTAAATACATAACAAGCTATGGCTAACCCGTCCTCACCCTTGTGGTTGCACGGAAATCTCGGATCAATAGCGTCCCATTGTTCGGTCCTTAAAGCGACAGGCGACACTCCACCCTACACTACGTGCAATTACTTACACTGCAAGCTATTGCCAAATAATCGCCGCATCAAAGCATAGTTTTCTTTTGGGTTTTAATCAAAGTACCCACAACCAACAATGACATTTTCAATGTTTTCGAGGAAGCGATTCTTGGTTTGATCATGAGCTATTTTGATTCTAAAGCATGGCTAAGCAGAATAAAATAAGCGCGTATACGTGATGACATTAAGTAGTGCCTAACCTCAATCTATGGTTATCAAGGTTCACATGTTCATAATCATCAAAGGAGATTCATGTGACAAGGTATATCTACCAAACCACAAGATAGCAATTTACATAAAGTAATCGCATGCATAAAACAATTTGATGCACAAAAGGAATATAAAATCTTGGGCTCAATATGGTCGAAGGATGCTTGCCTTGCTTAATTATTGATTCTGACGAGGGCGAGGATTGCGGCGGCAGCGAAGACGAAGCTAGAGGCGTCGGGTCTACTCGTCGAACAACCGAAACAACATAAAGCAATAAACTTCAATAAGAACGAAAGAAATAGAAAGCAAGAACAAATAAAACTCTACACAAGAAACAGGGATTGCTCTTTTATGAATTTATTAATCTTATTTTACGAATTCAAGATGCTAAAATTGATTAGATTAATAGAGTTAATCATTAGTTGCAAGCTTTCATTGATTTACTATTCACAATATGAGTTACGCCAATCCTTATTACTTACGGGTTTTGCTTTATTAGGATTTAGGTTCAAAGAAAGATAAATTAAGATTATTTCCTTAGATTCTTGTAGATTATATTCTAAAGATCAATTCTAGACTATTCGTACTAAATTCAGATTTAGATGAGTTGTTTTATGAGTTAATGAAAAAGCTTAAATGATCATATTATATTATGAATGATTAGTTATTTATCTTTAATTGATTTTGCTTAGAATTAGCTTCATGCAAGTTAAATCTATTGATTTAGGCTCTTGAGATTATTTTCGTAACATTTGAGAAGGTTACGGTGATAAAAACAACTTAACTATGGATTCCATCATTATTACCTAAAGCTTATTCATTAGCATTAAGGCCTAATGAAATGTGATTACTTAGGGGTATTCAGCTATTAAGATTAATAGGCAGAACATGATGAAGTATGGTTATTTCTTCATAATAAGACGATTTATACTTTGTATAACAATCCTAAGCTAATTCCATAAATTTTAGGCTTTAGCTGATACATTATAATCATTGCCGAAAAGGCTTAAGTGGCATTGCTAAATTGACGGTATTCGGAATCGGCCAAAAAGGGAAATGACAAGTTAACGCTTAAGGGTTTTGAACTAACAAGATTAATATGCAAACCTTAATGGAATGTGATTCTTTTTATAGAATATGGTAGTATGACTTTGTTCATCGCTTCTAACCTGATTTTACTGATTTTGGCATTTGGATGAGTTATTTTATCTATCGCTGAAATAGCATAAATGACCATATTTGAAACCTTAAATCGGCCAAGCTTCATTTTGAGTTTCTAACTACACCATACATGATCTTCAATTCATTTCTCAGGCATTGGCAGGGAATAACCCATGGAGTGTTTTAAAATTTGGTTTTGCATTATTTTGACTTAAACTACAACAGGTTTCCTATTTGATTATTATTGCATTTGACATTTCTTTATGATCAAGGAATTCAAGTTAAACTCTATTCTAAATATTTTCACATATATGTGCCTTTACTATTTTTAGGGACTTATACCAATTACATTATCATTGCTTTGAGCCATTATGCTATTATTTTGTTAATGGCCATAACAAGGTTCATTATTGATTGCAAGGTAAACAAATTAAGCATAGATCAAAAATAAAATGTATTTTCAAGATTGAGTTTATTATAATTCCAGAAGCATATTCAACTTCATTTTATGACTTTAGGAGTTAAATTTTTCCATATGTGCAATAATGACCATAATACTATGTTTATCCCATTCCTGATTTTAATAATTATTCTATGATTCAAAAATTGAATGTTTTTGTATATTTGTACACATTCTGATCCTAGCATCTCATGAATATTCATTTCATCATTTCACTACTTATTATCCTCAAATTCTCATTAAAATCATATTAGCATCATAATCAAAGTTTAATATAAATAATTAGATCGCATATCAAAATTAAATGTTTTTACACATTTATTTTCTCCTTGATTTTATATGAATATACAACTTTATTTCACTGGGATTGAAACTATATCTTAAAAGATATTGAAATGCAATTTCAGTAGATTAGTAAATGTATCTGAAATGGGAATACGCTTTCGGTGTTGAAACGCCTTTACCCCATTGCACTGGCATTGGTGAGGGATGACATGAAGGGCCCATTGTGATCCTGAGAAACGGCGGCTAGAATTTGGGCAGCGGCTCTCCCGGCGATTCTCCGTGACAGCGAGCACAGGAAAGTCTCTTCGGCAAAGCGCCTGCAGAGTGGAGTTGCCGTTGGAAGAGCAAGCGGCGGGCGCCCACGAGCTCAAGCGGCAACAATGGTGGCTCGGTGGAGAAGAGAACCAGGGCGATTTCGGCTTGAATCGGCAGCGGCTTGAGCATCCACGAGCTCCAGGGAGTCCATTTCTGCGGTCGCTTCACTGGAAGAGTCACCGGGATAGGCCGCCACCGAGCGCCGGTTTTGGGGAAGATGGGCTCACGGTGCGGCGGCGCTGCAGGCTTGAAGAGTCGAAATTGGCGCTTGTGCTGGAGTCGGTGAGGGTCAAGGATACTCCACACGTGAGGGATTGGGAGGAGGATCACTCAATCACTTGGATTTTGCTTCGCCCTCCGGCGCGAGCTATTGTCATGGCGGCAATGGAATGAGGTTTAGGCGACTGGTTGGGAGAGAAGGAGGAGAGGCGGGGAATGAGGAGGAGGCCTCTTGCGAACACTGGGGTGCAATGTATAGCCAAGATTTGCGAGGGCGAGGGATTCGTGGCGGCGATGGTCGGTAGTCGCCACTCGATGCGCCGAGAATTGGCGATGGAGCGAAGCGGCAATGCCGGTGGAACGAACGGGGTTGAAGAAGAAAGTCTGGCAGAGGGGTCCTGGTCCATTGTCAGTGGCTGGGAATTTCTTCAATGAGCCAACGGAACGGGAAATCAACGAATGGCCCACGCGTCAGTGGCAAAACGAATTTCTAATTTCATTTTGATTTTCCTTTGATATCAATTGGAGTCTATTATTTTTCAAACTTTGTTTTTCAAAAGTATTTGATCTCAGGATACTTCTATAAATTTTTCAGTTCTATTTATGACTCCATTATTTTATGTGAATTCCGACAATACCTTATTTGGATTTAAAAGTTATCTTTTCATTTTATCTCTTCATTATTTTATGCATAATCTCAATTGGTAGCTAAAATAGTTTAATTGAGTGATCAGGGTTCTCGTGGCAATTTTCTAAACTTTTACTTTTTTGTATTCTTGCCTTTTCTATTTTTCCTTCTTTATTTTCCATTTATTGAATTTCTCATGCAATGCAAAACTCAAAAGAAATTCAAATAAAACCAATGACGTAGAAACTCAGAAATAAATATTTTCAAATTCAAAACATTCATTTTTACTTTATTCGATTTTTCAGGATGTTACAGTATATAGGAAGGGCATCTATGGTTCTTATTTGTACTGGCCATATGTACTTATGTATAAAGGTTTTACTATATAACTGGCATAGCGTGTAATTTAAATAATATTGTCCTTCAAAGTAGACTATTCAGTGACGAGTTTCTTTTAATCTTTGCACCACGTGCTATGTTAGTCTTACGAAGCTTCGATGAGGTTGGAGAGGTTGTGCTACTCGTTATTTCCATCTTCTTGAAGTTGTTGATGCAAACATCATGACGTTGCTGACTTGTTACTTAAATTGTTCTCAACAAGTTTGTTGGAGATTTCCATTTTGCAAAAAGACAGGGAGAGGGTATATATAACTGATACTATCCTTTTTATATTTCTTTTTGAAGATTAGGATTTCCGATTTTTCTTTTTTTCCAGTTTCCGTTTTAACATTCGTTCTAAAGTTTCTATTCAGAAGCGTATAATTACTCTGGTTGTAGCTCAGACTCATGGTATGTATAGTCTAAGTAAAACAACGAGATGGGTTTTGAAGTATAGTTAAAAATTATCACTGGGAAAGATTACATTTTTAACTAGCCTAATGCAGCTTACGTGAGTTTGTTGGTTACCAACATGGTAAGGTCCCGGCCTTGATTTATCTACAACTGGTGTGGTCTCTAGTAGAGCTAGAAGTGGCAATAAAGACTATACTACTAATCTTGATAAAATGTGGTTTTGAGAAAGCGGTTATACAGAAAAGAAGTTCTACAAGGAGAAGGATAAGCTCGTATAAAACTTTACAGAAACAAGAGATAAGATATTTCATAATCTCCTATGTATCCTATGGTTTGAATTTTTCATATTCATGCATGAGGACAATTTATTGTGAAACTTTAACCTAGAGGTTAAGTTCACACATAAATCACCTGGGCAAACAGAATAAAACAAATTTCAAGTAGCGAATACCAACACCAAATGAATATGCTTTATACAACCAAAGTAAAATAATATGCTACGCGTATGGGTTCCTACCTTAAGTTTGATCCTAATATATCTTAACCTTCTACCTTTTCCTGCAGGTGAAGCTGTTTCTCCGTGAAGTAGAGTCTTCAAGTTGAGCTTCTGTTTTGTTGAGGTTAGTGAAGCGTTGCATGTTTTCTTGGAATGGTTGGCGTAGATGTTGCAGTCTTCATCGGTTGGCATGAAGCATGGTAGCGACAAGTCTCATACCTCTCCAGAAGCAACAGCAAAGATAACCCAGTGGCAAGAATTTCTTTTAAGGAAAGAAGTATTTGTTTACAAAACAAATGGAAGACAGGGGTAAGAGTAGAATCTTAAGAATAAGGAAAGAATAGCAGAGTCTAGATTTTGCAAATAGAACATCTTTTGAAACTAACATTTTGAATTTGCTCATTCTAATGCTAACAACCATTCTATCTAAGGTTTATACTACGGTCAGTATAGCTCTGATACCAACTGTAACGACCCCCATTTTTACACCGAATGCAAAAATGGAATTCTAATGTGCTTGCAGTACTAGTCCCTGGATCAGTAGCTAGCACGCACATTTCAACATTCGGAATCACAACCATACAACATATTAATTAGCGGAAACGAATAATCACATAAATAATTATTACAACTCAGAGAATACATGACAAAAGAAGCAATATCCGTAGTTTGCCCAACCGATCCATGAGCAAGCTGACTAGGCATAACTCCTTAGAAAATAAATAAACTTCAAAAAGAATCCCACGACCTGCGACGAAAAAAAGACTGAAGCCTCGCTAACTCAACCACCTACAATATAATTAGGCAAGGGTGAGTATTTTACATACTCAGCAAGACTTGAGCAAAACCTAGCATATATGCGAGGCCATTTCAAAGGAACAAGCTCTCAGTTAATTTGTATAAGCGAGTTTGAATTTATAAATCAAGTTATTTGCAACGGAATTTATAAAAGCAAGATTAATTAATAACAAATACATAAAGCATAATTAACACTCACAGTCCTCCATGGCGTGGCGATGAATCAATCACATCACGAAATTCCATTAATGCGACCCTTCGACATAAAACACGGTTTGCAAAACAAATGGTACCAAGCCCTTTTGAAAACAATAAACATCTAGCATTGGAATGACATCACCAAGTGCTCATGACATGGAAGCGGCTAATCGATTAGATTTAAACTCTGCAGAGGTGTACAACTTTACCCACAAGTCATGGTCTTTCGACCATACATAGTCGTTACATTACCTAGACATGGCTTTGACCGGCCGGGGCGTTAACCCCGTAGTAGAACCGAAACACACACGCGCGAGTCGTGGATCCACTTTCGATACCCCAACACAACACAACGTTTGAACACGGCAGGCGTACACCGTTGCATTAGCAAGTAGACACCAGGAATACCCGTCGAGGTAGACTGACAGGAAAACACATGCGAGCTCCCGCCTACCAATGACGAAGCCATGTCTAATTAACATAACAAGCTATGGCTACCCCATAAATAGCTCTCGTGGTTGCACGGAAATCTCGGATCAATAGCGTCCCATTGCTCGGTCCTTAATACGACACGGGCGACACTTCACCCTACACTACGTGCAATTTCACTCGCACATCCGGCTATCGCCAATAATCGCCCGCATCAACACATAGTTTTCTTTTGGGTTTTTAATCAAAGTACCCGCAACCGTTTTCCCAAAGTGGACCATTCAGGTTTCAGGTAAAACATTTCAAACACAATTTTAATCATGATCATCTGTTCCTCAGATACTAAAGCATGGCTAAGCAGGTAAATATGATCGCATATACCCAAGATGACATTACGAAATGTCTAGCCCTATTCTGTGGTTATCAAGGTTCACGTGTTCATAATCATCAACGGAGATTCGCAAGACAAGAGGTGTAACTACCAATCCACAAAATAGCAATTTACATAAAGTAAATGCATGCATAAAACAATTTAATGCACAAAAGGAATATAAAATACTGGGATCAATATGGTCAAAGGATGCTTGCCTTGCTTAATTACTGATTACGACGAAGGCGAGGATTGCGGTTGACGACGACGAATGACGAAGCTAGAGACGTCGGGTTCTACTCGTCGAATAACGGAAATAAAGCAAATAATTAACTTCAATAAGAGCAAAAGAAATAGATAGCGAAACAAATAAACTCTTTACAAGAACAGGGATTGCTCTTTTTATGAATTTATTAATCTTATTTTACGAATTCAAGACGCAAAAATAGTTTGGATTAATAGAATTAATCATTAGTTGCAAGGTTTCATTGATTTACTATTCATGATATGAATTCTGCAAATTCTTATTACTTAAGGGTTTTGCTCTATTAAGACTCAGAGTCAAAGCAAGATAAAATAGGAACATTTTCTTAGATTGCTGCAGATTATATCTTGAAGATCATTTCTAAGCCATTCATTACTAAATTCAGATTTAGATGAGCTGCTTTGCGAGCTAATGAAAAGGCTTAAATGATCATGTTAGAGTATGAACGATTAGTTCTTTATCTTTAATTGATTTTGCTTAGAATTAGCTTTATGCGAGTTGAGTCTATTGATTCAGGCTATTGGCCTAACTTACATGATATTTGAGAAGGTTCTGGTGATAAAAATAACTTAACTACGGACTCCTTCATTATTATCTAAAGTTTATTCATTCGTATTAAGGCCTAAGGCAATGTGATTACTTAGGGTTGTTCAGCTATTAAGATTAATGGGCAAATCACGATGAAACGAGATTATCTTTTTGTATTAGAGTAGACTATACTTTGGGGAGTGCTACAGGGTCAATTTCATATGTCTTAGCATTTAGATGAAACACTATATTCATTGTTGAAAAGGCTTAAGTGGCATGGTAAAGTTGACGATAATCGGAATCGGCAGGAAAGTGAAACCAAAGGTTAACACTTAAGGGTTTTGTACTAACAATATTAATATGCAAACCTTAATGGAATAAGATTCTTTTCATAGATCATGGTAGTATAAACTTTGTACGGTGTTTCTAAACTAGTTTCGCATATTTTAGTGTTTAGACGAGTTATTTTATCTACTGCTGAAGTAGTCTAAATGATCATATTTGCAAACCTTAAATCGGCCAAGTTCAATCTTTAGTTTCCAACTAACCTATACATGATTCTGGATTCATTTTTCAGACATTAACAGGATACCATCCTAGAAATGTTATAAAGTTGGTTTTGCATAGTTTTGACTTAACTACAATAGGTTATCTATTCATTTACTGCCACAATTACCATTTTCTTATGTTAAAGGAATACAAATTAAGTTTGATTCTAAGTATTTTTATATGGACCAGCTCCTACTGATTTCAGGAACATCATCTAAATCAATTCATTGTCTTATGAGGTATTCTGCTACTATTCGTACTAATGTTCATACTAAGGTTTATTGATGGTCGCAATGCAATGCATTAAACTTAGTTCAAATATTTAATATCTCTGCATGATTTTGGCATATTAAAATCCCAGAAGCACATAATCATTTATTTTATGATCTTATAAGCCATATTCCTCATGTGAGCAATATTGTCCATAATGGTGTGTTTGTTTCTTCCTTGATTTCATTAACTGTTCTGTAACTCATAAATTGATTATTTATATACTTGAATTCATTCTGGACTTAGAATCATATGAATATTCATTTTATCATCTTATTTCTTATTATACAAAATTCTCATTAAAACCCATATTAGCATTATAACCAAAGTTTAAATTAAATAATAATCTTGTAGTCCAAAATTAAATCTTTTTGTACATTAGAATATTCTTGATTTTATAAGATTATACAAATTTATTTCATTGAAATTGAGTTGATATTTCAAGAGATATTCAAGATTGAATGCTAGACCAGGTTGGGAATTCATGAAAATAATACAATCGTCTTGAGCAGAGAAAGGCGCCTTCAGACCTACCCTTCTTCTTTCTTTGGCGTCGGTAGCTGGCCCCTCAGCAGCAGAACCACGAAAGCAGGGGCAGCTAGGGCTTGGCGAGGCACTCGGTGATCCTCGGCGGCGGCATGGGGAGGAAGAGCTCGGCAAGGGAACTCAATGGCGCTACCGATTCGTGGGAGAAGGAACGGTATTGTGGCCAGTGAGGTTGGGCGTAGACTCCAATGGCGGCTCGTGGAGGAGAAGAACAGGTCGTTAGAGGTGAAATCGGTGGCCTTTTGAGCATTAAGGGTACTAGGGTTTCATTTTGAAGTTCACTGAAGGAGAAGGCGGAGAGCTCCGCCCACGGTGGCTTTTTGGAGGAGAATGGCGCCTGGCGGCTTGTTTCGTGAAGATGCTCCGAGTTTTGAGGGATTCGATCCTTGAAGCTTAGTGATGCTCTAGCTGAGGTTAATTGAGTATTGGTTGAAGGGATCGGCTGAAATCGAAGTTGGGCCGAGCTTCAGAGCTTGCTGGCCATGGCGAAAATGGAAGGGAGCTTCAGCGCTGGTTGGGAGAGAACAAGGGAAGGCAGAGGGGAATGAGAAGGAGGCTCGTTGGGGTCGGTTTCTAGCCAAGAATTGCAGCAATTGAGTGGGCTTCGTGGCGGCAATCGGCGGCTTCATCTTGTGAGCCGAAGACCTCGCCTCGATGGAGCGAAGCGGCCGGAGAGTTCTTGATGGAGCGAGCGGCAAAAGAGGAAGGCGGTCGGCAATTGGAACCATTGTCGATGGTGAGAGCTTCTCCATGTGCCAGAACGGAAAAACAACGAGTGGCCCTACGTCGCGACTTCGATCCGATTGAATTTCGTTTCGAATTTTGATTTTTGATTAAGATAAATCAAAGTCTGCTATTTATGAAATTTTGTTTTTCAAAAGAATTTGGTCTCAGAATGTTTCTCTAAAATTTTCAGCTCCATTTGTGATTCCAATATTTTATGTGAATTTTAGAAATACAGTATTCTGATTTAAAAGTTATCTTTTCCTTTTATCTCTTCATTTCTTTATGCATAAAATTTCAATTGCTGATTAAAATGATTTAATTGAATGATCAGGGTTCTCATGGCAATTTTATAAGGTTTTACCTTTTTACATTTTTGCCTTTGTCTCTTTTTCATCCTTTGTTTCCATTTGTTAGATTTTTCATACAAAGAATAAATCCGAGGAAATCCAAATAAAACAAATAATGGCAAGAAAACTCAGAAATAATAATATCCAAACCTGAATTATTCATCTCCATTTTATTGAATTTTCAGGATGTTACAATAACTATCCGGTTAGGGAATAGCGTTTGGTGGCCCCAAAGTAAACTATTACACATGTAGGGAATGTGACAATCTCAGGTCTAAGGATCAGACATCCACTATGTATGAGATACACTGATGACACATGAGAATGTAACATTCTCGCAATGTCCCATTGCGGGTCTATCTAACCCATGTTCTTCATCATGAGTTCACATGTATTGATGATATCTCCATATCCTATGATCTGTGAAACATAATCATCGATCAATACATGTGCTGATCTATTCATCGTTGTCCTCTACGATGATACCCGATCAGAGATACTTACAGAATTATATCAATAAGTAGAGAGTTTCATAAGCAAGTCACATACTTGCTGATCAATATAATGATATACATTCATTGGACCAATAATCATATTATTATTCATAAGCATAGTCATGTTACAATCATCTATTTGACTGCCTCAAGGGCATAACACCAATACAAAGATGACCTTGCTGCTGCATTTTTGTGTGGAGATAACGGAAACTGGAGCTTCTAATGAATTGCAATGGTGAATAAGCGTAGGACCACAGAGCTTTGGGTTGCCATCAAAGCTAGAATTTGTAAACGTACTAAACTGGCCAGCGGTTGGGATAGGCCCTTCTAGGTCATTGAAAGAAACGTTGAATTCAGTAAGGAAGTGTAGATTGTCCAGTGCAGATGGGATTGTACCGGTTAGGTGGTTGCTTGATAAGTCCAGCACCAGCAGGTCTGTGAGGTTGCAAATAGATTGTGGGATCTCTCCGTATAAGTTGTTGGAGCTCAATTCGAGTGAGAGGAGTGCTTTCAACTGACCAATCTCGGGGGGGATCACACCGGTGAATTTATTGTTGCCTAGGTGCAGCATTTTTGGGAAAGCGCTGATAGCGGGGTATTGACGTGATGGAGTAACATATAAAGGCAACTCAAAAATTCCTGGGTCTAAATGGGCTACACTCTTTTCTGATATCAGCATTGGCATCTGCATCAACTGTAGTGGAATTTTTCCAGTGAGACTATTATTGGATACATCTAGATGGCTGAGGAAGCTTAGGCTATTTATCCAGGCAGGTAGTGGTCCACTGAGTTGGTTGTTTTGTAAACCTAATAATTTCAAATTTTTGAGCTTTGATATCCAATGAGGTATTTTTCCAGACAACGAGCAATCATCTATGATAAGACTCTGAAGATTCTCAAGGCCATCAAACATTTCATACTCTGGCATGGTCTCATGCCTGAAGTTGCCACCAATTAGAAGAGTAATGAGGTTACTAGAGCTCTTCAGGATCTGAATTGCATTTGTAATATTTGTAAAGAAATTGTAACCAAGTGATAGGAAGGTGAGGAACTTCAGATTGCTTATTCTCGGTGAGATCTGGCCATGGAAGTTGTTGCCAGACAGTCTCAGTGCGGTAAGATTGCTGCAAGAATAGAGGCTTCCTGGAATTGTGCCAGTGAAGTTGTTATACAACAGGTCTAGATTTTTCAGATTTAATAGGGTGGAGAAGTTCACCTTTGTGAGCTCTCCGCAGAAGTTGTTTTTCCTGAGATTGATAGTTGTGATAGTTTTGCATTTACTCAGAGCTGACGGTAGCTCTCCAGACATGTTATTGTTGTTTAAGTGGAGCTCCTTCAATCGCTTGAGCTGCCCAATAGAATCTGGGATGTTACCACTAAACCCATTCTCCGCAAGATCAAGGATAGCCAGATTACTGAGTTTGGCTAAATGTGCTGGAGATAGTGCTCCTTTCAAACCGTTGTGGGGCAAGGAGAGGTACTCCAGCGAGGTAGCATTGAAGAGTTCATCTGGGAGAGTCCCACTTAGTTTGTTGTGGCCAACCTTGAGCATTTTGAGCTTGGAGCATCTACCAAGCACAGGGGGGATAATGCCACTGAATTGATTGTAACAAAGGTCAAGGACAGCAAGGGACCGTGAGGCAAGGCAGAAAGATGACGGTATGTGCCCAGTGAAGCTATTGTTGCTTGCATTGAGCACAACCAGATTGGCCATGGCCTTCCATGTGTTCGATGGGAATTCTCCAGTAAACAGGTTGCTCGAGACATTCAGTACCTGCAGAGGACGAGCAGGAGTTGACGGTGACTGCTCTTGCAGGCTCCCGTTGAGGCGGTTGAAGCTTACATCAAGAATGGCACCGAAGAAGGCGTTGTACGACAGGTTGAGATGCAACAGGCCGGTGAGGTCAGCAAGGGACGGTGAGATGCGCCCTTCAAGGCCTCTGGATGCCAGGGAGACCTCAGTGACCTTCCCATCCCCATTGCAGGTGATGCCCTCCCATGCACAGCAATCGGTGTCATTCCGCCACGGCACGGCGAGGCCACCGTTCGCCTTCCGGGAGAGCCCGGCGAGGAACTGGAATAGGGAGATCTTCTCCTGCTCCGTGCATGAGCTGGTGGGAGCGGCAATGGAGAAGGAGAGCAGCAGGAGCACAACAGATAGGCCAAGGAAAGCCATGCTTGTTTTGTTGTTGCGTGAAGAATGGATCAGTATTTGCATGTATATATGCAAATTGAACAGCATGTCGAAGGCGTATATATACTCATCCAATTGATCTTGAGTTGTCCTCCAATCAATATAATGTGTACACATGTAATGTGTGAGAACAAGAAGCCTGCCAGCGTAGTAAGGACTGGGGTACGTGTTTCACGAGAAAATGTCATTGCATTATACTTTGAAACGAACGAACCACTCGTAATTGCAGACAGCTGGACCCACACCCCTTGGTCCTGAGATCATGCATGCACATCGTCGAGGTTGCTTCAGCGGCTCCGCCCTGTGATAGGGATGGTAAAGTCACCAAGGATGGGGTTACTGTTGCAAAAAGCATACAGTTCGAGAACAGCGCTAAGAATGTTGGGGGCAAACCAGGTGAAGCAAGTTGCCGAGGCTACTAATTAGGTTGCAGGAGATCGACGGTAAGGGCTGAGGATACTAATATATAAGAATGTTCTTTTCATCTTCAAGCTTCTAAGTATACATCAGAAACTAATATATAAGCTTGTTTAGCTCAGATTTGGTAATGATAATGTACAAAATGAAAAAAAATAATATATAAGCATGTAACACTTGGTCATGCTCCTGCTAATTTTCTGTTCTTGTTTAGCTTGTGGACTTCTGTCATGTGGCTACTAATAGTTCCCTTTCCTTCCTTAGTTTCTGAACTTTTTGTTCAGCCATATTCTTCACGTGCCGCATAGTTCCCTTTCCTTTCTTAGTTTCTTAACTTTTTGTTCAGTCATATTCTTCAAGTTTTGAGGAAGTTTGATGTCGAATTGTGTTCATGAATGATCTTTGAGTTCCTTTCGGTCATCCAACCCTTATGAGCTTGTCTTTGTTTTAGTAGTCTAGATGATGTGTTTATGTGTAGTGCTTGTTGCTTTTTTGCCCGTTCATTTTCGGGGATTAATCCCCGTCGAAGGTTGGGAACAGGAGAAATTAAGTCCAGCACGTATATAGGGACGAAAAAGCCTTAATTATCGAGGATCAGATATGAGAGGATACTTCCGCGAAGATTTCCCGTTGCCACCCCGGCTTGTGATGGGCAGTCCAACCACCCAGTACTCAGATCATGCGCATAGTTGTTGGCCGAGTTTTGTGCTTGATTGCCATTTGCCAACCGCTAAGCGCATCCTCCTTCATTCTAGCTGCGCATGGCGTGGTGCATGCATGCCGTGCAATTCTTCGAGGAAGGAGGAACACGTACGATAATGACATGTGGCCATGCAAAGGACTAAATAATTAAGCTCAGCAAGTCCTTGGCCAGGAGGAGCAATGTATGGGGACGATGCTAGAAGCAATCCATCCTACTGTCAAACGCAAGCGTCCCACGGAAATAGATGTAGGCTCCATCTGTCTAGCAAGGGACCAAATCTCGTCGGCATCCGGAGGTGGACGGTTTTGAAAATATCGGCCGGAGTAAAACGTTTCTAAAAAAAATTAAAATGCTACAGTAAATTCGGTAATTTTGATAAGATTTTGTTATTTTTCACTGAAATTTCATGTTTTTGTCCTGAATTTTCAAATTTGAGGACCGGATTTGGGTCAATAACCCTTAATAATGTCATCTTTCATGAAAATTTTTTGGAAAACCGAATTTTTTAGACATAAAATATAACGTATATTTACTATATAAAAGTGCCTGGGAATGCCGGATGGGGAGGCCGTCCACATGTCGCGCCCACGGCGAGGCCCTCCGAAAATCCGAAAATCGCGTTTAGGTCTTTCCGGAAAAATTAAAAATAACATTTAGGTCCTTTCGGTGGCTTTTTAAGTAAAATAGATCTGAAAAATATCAAAATTACGTTTAGGTCCCTACACGCGGTTTTCGAAAAAAACACAGATTCGTCGAGGGTTTATAGCTGAATTGGAAATCGTGTTTAGATTCTTTCGTCGATTTTTTTAGACTAATTGGATATAAGCAGGCCATGATGTGACGACACGCTATAGAGGCGTAGGGACACGCAGGGGCGGATCTAAGCCTGGGGCAAGTAGGGCCGGGCCCGTGCCAGCCCAAATAGCGATGCAAAATCTTGTTCAATTTGTATTTGGCTTGAGGTGCAGCCGGCCCAGCTTTTATGAACGCCTAGGGCATTGCTGCGAAAGCACGAGGAAAGGTCGAGACAAAGGCCCCTGCCCCCGCCAATGGTCGCCACTCGGCGCTCGACACCGACCCGCCGGTGCTCGGCCGCTCATGCAAGACAGCGTCTGCACTGCTCAGAGCTCGCGCCATCACCCAGCTCTCGCGCCTACTTACTCAAATGCTCTGCGCCTCTGGCCTTTCATTCATTGCTTGCAGCTCACCGGCGCCCGTTCGCAGATCCGGCCGAAGTAGCTAATCGGCCGACAGTTGGCACGGTTGCCGCCATTCACCCCTCGACCAAAGACTACCGCGAGCCATCGCCCACCCCCAGCTACCAGCTCTGTTGTCTCCGTGTGGTCCTCGGCGGTCGGCGACTTCGGTCTTGTGTTGCTCATCTGCAACCACGATTGGCGTCGTTCGACCCTGACCCATTCACTTGCGGCCGCCAAGAAAGCGGCAATGCCGTCGACCACCACCCCGCCTCCCTCGTCCGCGGCTCGCCGTCTCCGTTTGGTATTGTTTTGTATTGCCACACCCTTTTTGTTCTATGCTTGATCCCAAACCCATGCAGTATTCAATATTTTGTTTTGGCTTCTTGGATCGATAAACCCATCGAAATAAGCATCCATTATGCAAAGCACTTGATTAAATCTGAATTGGTTCAATTTTCATTGGCCACTGAATAGTAAGTACTTCATTCTAAATCATTCTAAATCTTTTATGGTATTGGCATTTCTAGTTCATTGTTCTACATATTTATGTTACTTGTTCAGGTATATATACAGTATGGAATTCAAATTTATTTTTAATTATGTATTTGTGCTGTACTTTTATCGTACCTAAATTTCTGTAGTCTTTAACAATAGTAATTGACGAGGGCTGAAGAAACTTCCGACAAAGTCAAAACGTACAGCCAGCGGGGCCCCAAGCTCGAGCTCGGGAGCGGCATCGCCGACCAAGACATGGATTGCACGGACAAAGTTGACGAGGACTGGGACAACCCTTGGCCGGTCAGCGCAAGGTCGGCTCCCAAGCTCGGGAGGCTCCGACCACGACCTGGGCATGCATCAAGGCGCGCGACCAAGAGCGCGTATGCCCTCGAGCACGGCGTCCGCACGACCTCGAGCTCGGGTCGGCTCTTGATCGTGCTCGTAGTCCCCCCTTTGATTTCGGAACGTGCATTTGACTTACGGTTGCCAAGATCCGGATCTTGGGAGAGAAGCAGGCGTGCGCATCAAGCCCGGAGCGGTTGCTGACCAGTCCCCAACGTACATGAAGGCCACTTCCCGGGAATCTCTCCCATCCGTTGCGTGCAGAGGAGGTATAAAGACCAAGGAAGCGCAGTCCTTTGGGACAATGACAAGAAACACACAACACACATAGCTCGAGCTTAGACATAGCCATTGTAAAACTTGGTGTAACACATCCTCATACTCGAAGTAGCCAAGAAAGCGCAGAAGGCGATCGAGAGAAGCTATTCCTCCACGAGGCTCGAACCGAGATAAATCTCGGTCTCACGCTCGTTGTCGTCTTGCTTCGACCATAGTCACGTCTTCACTTTTCCTCCGTTTGAGCGAAGCGCTGCTCGGGTCCCACATCACACTGACCCCCATCTCATTTCTTGCGGTTGGCGATCCCGATCGTCGGCAAATGGCGCCCAAGTGAAGGCACGATGGCCGCTCACTCGAAGGTGCAGCATCAAGATTTCAGAGGCACAGCGCATTCTGACGAGATCCATTCGTCGGGCTCCCACACCCTTGTTTCCGCCCTCAGCCGGTTCATTTCAAGCAATCCTTCGACGAGGAGGAAAAACCCTGGATCATGTGCTTCGACGGCTCGAGATCGCCAGCGCTACCGGGGTGAATTCTTATTCTCACCCCGAGCGGCCAGGCTAAGGTATGTGGTTCGTTTTGGGTCCTCCTCTTCCTCTAACAATGTGGCAGAGTATGGAGTTCTCCTAGTGGGCCTTCGGGTGTGCAACGCACTGGGCGTGCATCAGCAGATAGTCATGGGCGGCTCCTGGCTCACGGTCAATCAGTTCAGCAAAGACCACTAGTGCTCGGGAGGCTCGATGGCCAAAATATCTCGTCGAGATGCGCGAAATGAAGAAGTAGTTCCAGAACCTGGAACTCAGGCACGAACCCAGGAAGGACAACCCCAGCGCAGATCTCCTGTCCGATCTCGGCTCGCTTGATGACGCGATTCCTCCAGACGTCGTCCTAGAGACCTTGACGTCGTCGTCAATTTCCTACCAGGTGGTCTCCATCGCCATCATCGAAGGATCAGGTGTTGGGCATCTCCGTACCAGCTCGTCGATGGCAAACTTCACCGGCGGAATACCTCTAGAGTCCTGGCAAGGACGGTGGTCGGTAAGGTCTTCCGCATGGGGTTCTACTAGCCAGTTGCGCTTCAGGATGCTCGTGACATCGTCCATACATGTCGGGCTCGCCAGTTCCATGCTCGGGACCCGCCTACATACTCCATACCATCCCACTCGCTTAGCCCTTCTCGTCATGGGGGCTCGACATCCTCGGCCCTTCCCCACGAGCCGTCGGGGGTAAGAAATTTTTGTCCGTCGCCATCGACACTTTCATGAAGTGGAACGAGGCCGAGCCCGTCTCGACCACCACGGCTCGGGCGACCGTTCACTTTTTTTCGCTTATTCGTGGTCACCAGGTAAGGGGTTCCATGTAGAATTATCACTAACAATGGGACTAGATTTACCAGTGCGCTGTTCCAGGTATATTGCGAAGTCATAGGCACCAAAATGCCTACGCCGGTGGCCCATCCGCAAAGCAATGGAAGCGGTGGAGCGCCATATGAACAGAATCGTCAAGGCGTCGGGAAGCGAGTATCGATGAGCTCGAAGCCTTCTGGCGAGGACACAGGTGGACCGAACTTCCCACCGTCTTATGGTCCATCCGTACCACCTCAAATCGAGCCCACGGTCCACACCCTTCGGCTTCGTGTTTGGTCAGGCCGCCCCGCCTCCTGGGGTTACGCTAGGCTCTGCCGAGGTAAACAGTGCGACGAGTGTCGACTTCGAGCACAAACGATCTCTCGACCTTGCCCTCGCGGAAGAAGTAAGGTGCGTGCCTTGCTACAATCAACGCACTACACGCAAGCTCTTTGCAGATATGCGTCTCGTCGAGCTCTGACCTAGGAGCTCCTTGTTGGGGACTTATACGAGGCGGGTTCGAGCCGTCCGTCACCTGTGAGTTATCCCACAGTGGAGGGCCCTATAGAGTTCTTTTAACAGATCGCACGGGGCTTACTGCGGCTAGCGATGCCCGACGGCGAAGAACTCTCTAGCTTCGTGGAATATCGACCACTCAGAAAACTCGTGTGTAACGCCCTTGTCCTCAATTTCAAATACAGTCATTATTCTATCGTTGTATCGGTCTTGGCATTCTTTAACTGTTCATACTTTCATGTTGGTTTGGGTTTGAGATTTCTATGAATCCGACTTGCGAACAAGTGCTCTTGGTCTTGGCCTCGAATGTCGCGAGCTTAAAAATCACCCCCAATGGTCGAGCTACTCGTAAGCCGAATCTCTTCGCACTCAAGCTCCCCCTGTGTCAGGGTTCGAATCAAGCCCACATTCGATACTAAACAACAGAGCACTTGGTCGTGGTTGGGACTCGAACGTCTCCCCCAGAAGCGGCCTTAACATCTTTGGGTCTAAGCTTTACCCTATGGGTCTCTATTAAGTTGCACTTAGTGAGCTTCGAGGTCGAAGTTTTCTCGATCTTGCGGGGCAAAGGTTTGGAGGTCTATGTGATTGCGTCCAAGGTCATTGCTGCCGACCTTGGCCGCGAGGGGCTAAACAAGGTATACTCCCTCAAAGAAAGGCTAAGTACACAATGAAAACTTTTGTCCTAAACGGGGAACAACTTAGGCACGAGTTGTTTCTGGCAAAACAACTTCATCTCAGATACAACTTATTTCTGGCAAAGACAGCTTTGTTCTGTTAAACTTTTATCTTACAAAATTCTATGTGCAACTTGTGCTTTGTTAACCTCGTCTCTGATCGGCCCGTATTAGAAACAAGCTTTTCCCACCCTCGGCGAGCTTAACCCTCAGGGTCGGTAGCTCACCTTGGGGTCGAAGGGCTTCGTTAGCCAAATCAGAGGCGCAGTGGCGCTCGTCTTGGAGTTGGGCCAGGGCGCTCTTCGCCGCTTTGGTCGCTCGTTCTAGCTTCTTCTCGAGCTCCTTAGCGCTGGTCTCGAGCTTGGCGGGGTGGCCCGCGGCCGCCTTCTTCAGCTTCTCCACCTCGGTTTGCTCGACCTCGAAAACGCTTTGGCAGATCACGCGCGCTCCTCCTCCACGACTGGGGTATTATGGGCTCCCTTCCCCGTGGAGACCTCGCTCGGATCTCCAACAAGACCTCCATGGCCGTGGTCGCTCCGATCTCCGTGGTCGGAACGACCACGGCAGGCGCGGCCTGGGTGGCCTCGTCTGCAGCGGCTGGAGCGCCATGGGTGCCATCTCCGGAGGAGGCCTTGGCAGGGGAGGTGTTGGCCTCAGCGGCCCCGGTGTCATCAACTTCGTCTTCATCGGCCGTTCGCGAAGTTTCGTCCACAGCTGGGTCATTGACAACTTGGACGGACTTGTCGACCGCAACCCAGCTCTGTGGGCCCGCACAGACGCGGCCCTGGCCCGATGAACGGTGCGGCGCCAACTCAAAGGTGGACCCCTCCTCCTCTTCGGACTCGGGCTCATCCTGGACAGCGGGCATTGTCAGGATGGGCGAGCATTGAGCTCGGGGGCTCAAGGTCTGCGATGAAGAAAAGACTCAAGCTAAGGGCAGAAAAAACTACGCGGCAGGAAGAAAGTTAGGTACCTGGGTCGCCAACCTTTGTCTCGCAAAGGGCTAGCGGGTACCTCGGTGATCCAGGGGTGTGGCGGCGCCCCTCCGTCGGATACCGCGAGCTTGGGATCCCTGGGCTCGCGATGGCTCTAGGTCGATCGGTGCAGAAGATCGGGACCTCAAGGGCCCCTGAGGACCTGAGCTCTTAGCGGCGTCCGCGGTGCGTCGCCGTTGTAGAAAGAGGAAGCCAAAGAAGAAGGCTCCGCAAAGCTGACAAACTCGGGGGCTCGACCATGAGAGATCTGACCACAACACGGTCACCCCACTCGGCGCGCGGCCTCTTTGGAGCCCGGTCGTCAGCTCTGTCGTCCGGGGGCGGCCTCAAGCCTGCCTTTTTCGCCCTTGTTCGACCCAAGCAACGGCAGCATTCTCCTCATTTATGTCGAGCAGCTCTTGGTGAATCTGTAGGCATACCCGGGATTGCCGAAGTTAAATCATCGAGGCCTTTTTGGTCTCTGCTCGACCTCGACCTTGGGACCTAGGAGGCCGGAAGGTCGTTTCTTACATCCAAGATAAGAGTCTCGAGGTCGTCCAGAGCACCTTGTTCGACCTTGAGCCTCGGGGAGCTAGCCGACGAGTGAAGAAACTTCCGACAAAAGAATCAAACGTCTGACGGCCGGGGCCCCAAGCTCGAGCTCGGGGCGGCATCGCCGACCAGCACTGGATTCGCGGACAAAGGCGGCGAGGCGGGACAACCCTTGGCCGGTCAAGCGCAGGTTGGCTCCCAAGCTCGGGAGGCTCAGACCACGACACGGGCATGCGTCAAGGCGCGCGACCAAGAGCGCGTATGCCCTCGAGCACGGCGTCCGCACGACCTCGAGCTCGGGTCGGCTCTTGATCGTGCCATGATCCCCCTTTGATTTCGGAACGTGCATTTGACTTACGGTTGCCAAGATCCGGATCTTGGGGAGAAGCGGCGTCGCGCATCAAGCCGGGGCGATTCTTTGACCGATCCCCAACGTACATGAAGGCCACTTCCCGGGAATCTCTCCCATCCGTTGCGTGCAGAGGAGGTATAAAGACCAAGGAAGCGCAGTCCTTTGGGACAACGACAAGAAACACACAACACACATAACTCGAGCTTAGACATAGCCATTGTAAAACTTGAGCTGTAACACATCCCTGTACTCAGAAGTAGCCAAGAAAAGCTGCGCCAAGGCAGCGGGTAGAGCTATTACCTCCGCAGGGCTCGAACGAGTATAAATCTCGGTCTCACGCTCGTTGTCGTCTTGCTTTGACCATAGTCACGTCTTCACTTTTCCTCCGTTTGAGCGAAGCGCTGCTCGGGTCCCGCATCACACTGACCCCCATCTCATTTCTTGCGGTTGGTGATCCCGATCGTCGACAGTAATAGTCACCTATTTTCGACCCTAGGCGTATAAAAATCCTGGCTCCGCCACTAGGGACACGTATTTTTTCCCCTTAAGGGAATCACGTAGAGTTGTAGACTTGATCCAATTCTCGATTGAGTTTGCTACCACTTTCAAAAGTTCAGATTGAACTCTAGATTGCCATACTCTCCGTAGTGTGACCTGGAAACTTGGGCAGCTGCGAACTAACCGAAACTCTCTGGTGGTCCAAGAAATTTAAGATGGCTAATGGAATTTTTCCAACCGATGAAGAGCATATCCCAGCACAAAACGTTACAGCAACCGTGAAAAGGTGAAAGGGATACTGTACAGTCTCTACGGGACTGCAAGTTAGGACCGTCCGATCGGAAGAATGAACATTCAGATTGCGTAATAGTGCTCACGTATAGTGTTTGATATAGTACTTACTATAAAATCTGCCCAATACTTTTGAACAGTATTTTCGAAAGATCTAGCCTCTCACTTTTTGATCCAACCATCCACATACGGCTGCAACATTAGCCATCGTAACGGGACTACATTAGATCTCAATTTGTGAAAAGGGACTTGACATGCTAATGTTTAGTTGGAATTCAACGGTATTACCATAAAACTTGCGATAAACTAGAAAACATTGCTCGGTGAGTGGTGTGAAGCTATGGATATACAACACCACCTACTAAGGTTTAAAGCATAATTTCTACCTATTATGCATATACGAACGTGTTTTAGTAGGAATTTTATAATATTATGAATTTATTCTCGGCGTTCGTTTATTTAGCCGTGTGCCAAACAGACACACTCTTGTGTGGTGTGCCCGCACGATGATGTATGTGCCCAGGGAAAAAAAAACTTGCAGTAAACTGAAGCCAGCTGTAGCGCGCGATGCCGCGTGATCCACGAGCTTCCACCCACTCGCATTGCACGGTTGATACTGTAGGGCGCGTCCAACCTCACGCGGTTGTGTTTCACGGCTTCCAAAGGTCGTCGACACCGGCAAATCTGTTTGGGCTGCGTCACGTTGTCACGTCAGTCGAGTAACCGAAGCTTCGTCGTCTACGTACGCAGTAGAAAGCTAGCACGAACCAGCCAAATCGGAGCCATACGAAAACTCGGCTCGTTTACTTTACGGAGAGGAAGAGCCGCACGTTCGTTGCGGTGCATTTTTTTGAAAGGCAGCACAGTCGCAGATTATATTAGAAATAGAAATAAGAATAGAGTACTAGAAGATTATAAGGTGCAAGATACTATACTAGAGAGAGAAAAACTTAACAGGAAGATTAGAGAAGAATAAAGACAGAAAGAGATGGATCAAACATGACGGCCAGCGGTGCACATTCCCTGGCGCTGCAGGCCAGGCTGGCTAGTGATTTGACAAGACAGTCATTGCGATTCTCAATTAGTTCGCTCTCATCTCAATCCTTTCCTGCTTCTGGCAACTTCTTAACCACCGTTTTGCACGTATAAAAACCCAATTATGGGAGGAAAAACAGCGATTAGCCTTTTCCGCGGTAGCGAGACACAGCCACTGCATCGTGCCGTACTCCTCGCGTTCGCGTTCTTTCTTCTGCCGAACACGTCATGGTGCGCTGTGAAGTCTGCCTTCCTCACCACCCACTTCGTCACGCACGCCATGGTCGCGTGGTCAGTCGTCTCGGAGAAAGGGGCTACCGCCGCCACCCAGCCTTTGCATCTCCACGTCTTCTGGATCGCCACCGCCCTCGGCGCCACGCTCTTCTCCGCTTCGGTGGTGGTCCGCTGCGCCAACGGTTTCTTTGCTCTTTCGGATGACCCTCTCGCCTTTGCCGCCTACTCGTTTCCATACCTCCTAGCGTGCCAGTGGCCGGTCACGAGATTTGAGGCAGGGCAGATTTAAAATAGGGGCCCTTATATATATATATATATATATATATATATATATATATATATATATATATATATATATATATATATATATATATATAGAAGCCTTTTAGTACTCACAGAGTACATACTCCCTCTAATATACCATAAATGAACGCTTTATACTCCTTTATCACTTTAGATTATATCCTAATAATAATTCTAAGATACTCCAATGCAATGTGATTGAAAAATTTCATCAGAACCCTTTATTTTTTACTACATACCCTTTTCATATGTAAAAAGAATATATAAACAAATATTGCTATAAAGAGTGGACTTTAATGAACACTTTAGTGTAACTCACTTTGGAGTATCTTATAATTAGCATTAGAATATACTCAAAAGGATAAAGAGGTATAACAACATCATTTAAGCGGTATACTAGAGATGGGAGTACGTATACCCGTGAGTATAGAATAATTTTCCTATATATATATATATATATATATATATATATATATATATATATATATATATATATATATATATATATATAAGTGTTACTAATAAACACTCAAGATGCATCCAAAAAATTATTCATATCAAGCAACAAGTAAAGCAAAAGCGATTAAAAATAAACAATTATTATTTGAAAGCTATCGCAGCTACAAAGGTATTAGATCAACTCAAAAAAATTATTACCGATTATGTAGAACTCTCAAATCCCAATATCATATATGCATCAACACGGTCCAAATGTCCAATCAAACGATTATAAGTGGCCTTGTCCTGCAGAATCAGTCGTTGAACAAAATTAACTTTAAATGGCAGAAATAAGATTATAGTTCTTGTTTTCAAGCACGAGATTAATTGATCCGCTTCTAGTTCTTGTTTTCAAACAAAATTAACAAAATTAACGATTACTGACTTTGATCAATTGATCCGCTTCTAGTTCTTGTTTTCAAACAAAATTAACAAAATTAACGATTACTGACTTTGATCAATTGATCCGCTTCTAGTTCTTGTTTTCAAGCACCAGATTGGCCTACTGCAAATTCAATACGGGCCACGGCAATACTTGATCGACTGATCGCCTCGTCGAGTCGTCGTCTCGGACTCTCGGTGAATTTCTGATCGCCTCGGCTGTCGGCTCCTCGCCTCGCGTCGCAGACTTGCAGCGTCGCCTGATCGCCTCCTCTCGCCTTGCAGTAACACCGCCAGAGTCGGGACTCGAGTCGCCGAAGTCGGGAATCACGCGTCCAAGCGATTCGTCATTCGTGCCGTGCCCGTGCGTGACTGCATGTCTTCGTTAGTTAGTTTCCCAGGCCAAGCCGACGCGTCAAGAATAAGGCCCAAGAACGGACGCTGAGGCTTACTAGTGCATGCATGCATGTATAGGTATAGCCTAAGGGGTGGGGCCCATGGTCGGGGGGGGCCCGGAGCGGCTGCCCCGCTCGCCCCCCCCAGGGCCGGCGTTGAGCGTACCTAGCCATCACTGGCTTCACCGGCCATGACGCCGGAGCCCATAAGGCTGAACCAGAAAACACCAACGTCGAGGCGTTCGCCACGCCGTGCGTCGCTGCGTCGTTCCTCTCTCTCGCGACGTTCAGCTAAATCAACCCGTTTATCTCCAAGGGGTATGCCAATGGCTCTTACCGCCGATGAGGTCCCACCGGTGTCGCTGGGCATCATGTACAAGCGTCGTCGCTTTGTTTACGTCAACTAGCCCGACCTTTCGGGTCATGATACGGTGGGCGTCGTACTCTATTGTCCGCCGGCGCAATTACTACTGATCGCGGCGCCGCCTCCTCGCCTGCGTGGCCATATCGTCGGTCCATCAATTATTGATCGGTTAAATCGAGTTTATTACGCCGGCGTCCACGACATGGGAGATCTTGAATGAATTCCCTTGATTGATTCTGTGAAAACTGTACAACATATATATATAGTACAAAAGAAATGATTAGCCAGCTATTAATTACCAGCAATAATAAGGGATTTTGCTATAATAATCAGCTATATTTAGAGAGATATGGCTGGCTGTAAATCAGGAAAGAATAATTAGCTATAATGACCGGTTATTATTAGAGATATGGTGGAGGGGTTAGGGAGAATGGATCGCTGCCACCCTCTTTAAATTTATATTAGTAGAGATGACGGACCATGACGTTGGAAGCTTGCCGATGACGCATACGCTTTGAATATATAATTGTTTTCACCTTTATTTCTGAAATGGACGGCTGATTCCGGTGTTTCCATGCTGTCATTTTCCAGCTGATGGCAGCTGATTTGATGGTGCGGTGAGTCATAGAAAAACGGGGATAGTTTTTGAGGTCAAAAGAGGGCAAGCAGGCCGTAAGAGCATCTTTAAGAGAAGTCTTAAATAGGTTGTTAATTATAATTATAGGGTTTTGATGGAAAACAATCACTCTAACAGAGGTTGTATTTTGAGAAAAATTATCAAAATAGGTTTAGGACTCGGAGCTCTGTTGCTATATTTAGCAACGCTCCTCTCCGGCCCCATACAGGGATGAATGAATGATTGGAGATTTAGAGTCTAATTGCTGGAGTCAATAGCTATCTTGGGTTCTAATTTTTTTAGCTTAAGCCTTATTCTGAGATATAGGACTCTATTTTAAGGCTTGACTATTGGAGATGCTCTTCATCTGGGGAAATAGCCAGGAAAGATCCGTGAGATTGATGCATCCAACGCTAAATTAATTTGCAACTGTGTTCTTTGGGTCCAGTTTGGCTGCATGCTAGACAGAATAACATAACGTGCACAATTTGCACCAACAGTCAGACCTTCCATATTTACTTCATCGATTTTTCTAAATATGGTATTTAAATGAAAACCACTGATCTTTTAGCCAACTTTCTGTCCTTTGGATCTTTGCATCGTACGTGTTCCATGCACTGATTAGGGTGGCCTTCTTCTTCGGTTGCAGTGGCGGTCCTGAGATTTTAGAGGTCTGGAACGAGATTTAAAATAAATGCCCTTCTAATTAATAATACTACTACTAATAATACATATAAGTGTTACCAATAAACACTCAAGGTACATCCAAAAAAATTATTCATATCAAGTAACAAGTAAAGCAAGAAGTACATATTATATTATTATATATACAATATACTAATACTAGTACATGTACAGGGGTGGGGCCCCATGGTTTGGGGGGCCCGAGCGGCTGCCCCTCTCACCCCGCCTCAGGGCCGGCGCTGTTCGGTTGGTGACATCATCTTCGCCAATGCCGGTGAAGCAACGCACCTCGTCGGTAAAGCCAGAGGGTGCTAGTGCCCTGAACCGTTGCTTCGACGCAACAAATGGTTGCTGACACCATCAAATGCCCATACTCTTTTCGTTATATTAAGGGGATGTCTCAGAGGTGCTGCCAGCCGCCTGTTGCTGAAGGCAACGCAAACACTAAGGATAGAATAAAGTGCGCTGTGATGGAGGTGGATGAGGACGGCGGAGGAGGGCAACACCTAGCACTAAAGAAGAGGGAAGCAGCACCCGAGTGAGGAGGGTGGCAACAATGGGTGAAGATGGAGGTGGGATTAGGGTTAGGATGACGATGGCTTTATATACGTAGCGAGGGAGCGATGTGGGTGGTTGAATCTAGATTTAATGGATATAGAAATGATTGAAACTTAACAAAGTTTTAGATAACTGCGCAATGGACAATATTTTTAAACACTCTCTGCTTAACTCAAACTAAACGATGACGCTCCCAAATCCGTCACCTGAAGACAGTCGGGGTGGTTTCACTGCTTATTATGGTTCGTTTTGTTAGAACAGCTTCACTGCATTGATGGAATAACATGCTGGTTCTTCACTGCTTTTGCAATGGTATGGCTCTGCTAACGAATTTAATAGTCAGAAGTATGTTCGGGTTAAGTACATTTTAACGTCTTGCCGTAACTGTACTACAAAGGCAGCGTGCATATGGCAAGCCGTGCACGGTGGAGAGGCGGCAGCAGCGGTCCAAAGCCGCCGGAGCCGGCAGCTAGCCTAGCACGCATGTATCTGCAACTTGGCAGAAATGTATCAGTTGGGAAGAACAATCATCATTTGATAAGCCTGTTCAATTCTCACGCACAACAACTGTAACCTACTGATCAGACAAAGGCAGCCAGGTAAGCCCATCTAGTACATATGTACACATGTAATGTGTGAGAACAAGAAGCCAGCCAGCGTAGCAAGGACTGGGGTACTTGTTTCACGAGAAAATGTCATTGCATTATACTTCTAGCTAGAGGCAGCATACGCATGATAAAAAATGCAGAGGGTGTTAGTGCGAAGCTATCATTAAGATGGACGTAACAAAAACATATTTCAATGTCACGTGCAATCTAAATTGATACATAAATCGATGAGCAGCCAAGTTAAAATAGTTAATAATAAAAGATAATATCTTAATAATGGATGATGTATTTCAAAAGCTCAAAGCTATATACAAGTAGCAATTTTAAAAAGGAAAACAACTAGATTAGTAATGCATATAATACCAAAGATAGTAGAAGGGTACAAAGGGTACAATGAGCGAAACAGTCATGGTAGATCTACCACTACCTAGAAGAAGAGAGGAAACACCACCGTGGTACAACGCAAGTCACGTTGGGTCCTGACCTGCATGTTGCATCTACCTGCTGCTTTGCCTTGCCGTCTCTAGCGGTGGATCCGGCCGGGGACCCGTGGTAGTATACGTCTTGCATGAATGTGCTTACTCTTTTCCAAGTACCTCCTTCATCTTGACTCGGTTGTGAGTCTTGGCAGATTCTTCCGACAAGGAGCAGCCTGTCTGGAAACATGTGAAGTGAGCCAGATGCTCGGCGGGGAAAAAAAAAGACGGCCTACCAAGGGAACAACCAACAACCCTGCCGTCTTCTTGCTCTCCTCGCCGGTCGCCGCTCCGCTCGCGTGGACCGTTGAGTCAAAACGCCACTGTCTGAACCTTCCACGAAGACCTTAGCAAAAACACCTCGTTTCTACAGTAGCAAGCACTGTAGCGAGTCGATATTCGACAATTCGAATGTTTGTTGGCTTGATCGATCGGATGGTGCAAAGGACTAAGGATCATTTAAGTTGCAGTCTCCATCTAGCTTGTACAAGAGCCCTATCCTGTTAACAGACTGACATGGAACTGTTTCGACTGTAGACTAATTATTTGTAACATGGTATAGACTCCAAGCTTAGTTATATGGTGAAGTAATGACTACCCTGGTTAAAAGAAACATGGATCACCATGGACACCCACCATTTTATTTCACACACCGCAACATTTACTCTAGCAAATTAATGTAACAATGTAACAAACAGCTTTTAACCAAGGCCGCTTGCGAGGAAAACACAAATATGATAGCTTCAAAAGACTCGACAAATATATTAAGAAGATACAAATTGTAGGTGGATTTAAATGTGTGAACCCTGATGGAAGGAATAAAAAGATGTAAGGTCCAAATACAAATTGGCTTAAGACATGGAGATGCAGTACAAATTACTCGTAAGAACAAATTTCTTCTAAGTTTAACTTAGTAGCAGAGTAGCAGTAAAAGTAGTTAGAGCCGCTCGAGATCAGGCCATTGTTGAGATGGTGAGAACAAATATGAAGTCGTGGCAGTTTGTTGTTGGGTTTAACTCTGTCCATTGCATGCATATAATGTAGCACAAACTACAAATGATTCAGGCTTATCCAAAAAATCTGGATAAGACTACCTGATCGTATAGCACTCCTACTGCAAAGAACATACCAAAGGAAACTGCAAAGATGACCTTGCTGCTGCATTTTTTTGCGGAGATAACGGAAACTGGAGCTTCTGCTGAATTGCAATGGTGAATAAGCGTAGGACCACAGAGCTTTGGGTTGCCATCAAAGCTAGAATTTGTAAACGTACTAAACTGGCCAGCGGTTGGGATAGGCCCTTCTAGGTCATTGAAAGAAACGTTGAATTCAGTAAGGAAGTGTAGATTGTTCAATGCAGCTGGGATTGTACCGGTTAGGTGGTTGCTTGATAAGTCCAGCACCAGCAGGTCTGTGAGGTTGCAAATAGATTGTGGGATCTCTCCGTATAAGTTGTTGGAGCTCAAGTCGAGTGAGAGGAGTGCTTTCAACTGACCAATCTCGGGGGGGGATCACACCGGTGAATTTATTGTTGCCTAGGTGCAACATTTTTGGGAAAGCGCTGATAGCGGGGTATTGACGTGATGGAGTAACATATAAAGGCAACTCAAAAATTCCTGGGTCTAAATGGGCTACACTCTTTTCTGATATCAGCATTGGCATCTGCATCAACTGTAGTGGAATTTTTCCAGTGAGACTATTATTGGATACATCTAGATGGCTGAGGAAGCTTAGGCTATTTATCCAGGCAGGTAGTGGTCCACTGAGTTGGTTGTTTTGTAAACCTAATAATTTCAAATTTTTGAGCTTTGATATCCAATGAGGTATTTTTCCAGACAACGAGCAATCATCTATGATAAGACTCTGAAGATTCTCAAGGCCATCAAACATTTCATACTCTGGCATGGTCTCATGCCTGAAGTTGCCACCAATTAGAAGAGTAATGAGGTTACTAGTGTTGGATTATTTGGGCTTGGCCCACTAATTGAGACAAATAATTCCTAGAAAATCTCAAAGGCCCACTCATGAGGAGGCATGTGTATATGCATTAGTCCTATATTGCTTGTGGAGGTGGAGGATGACCAATTTATAAGGAGAGTTCTCTCCACCTTCCTAAGAACCATGTGGGAGAAAGGAGAAAGCCCACCACAGCTCGCCTCGCCTCGCCTCGCCGGGCAGGGCGGGCTCGGCACGGGCACGCACGGGCAGGCGGGCGGGAGCGCGCGCGTGGCACCTGCGTGAATGGTCCGCGAAATCCGGTCCAGGCCTTGCGCAGACGCAGCCTCCTTTTGCATTTTATTCTTTTGCTACTCGGGATTATCGCGTTTGCGAAGATGAGATACGGACCAGTGCGGACTCCGATCGTGGCACGTCCTCGAGTCACGTTCGGTCCGCGATTACGAGTAACCCTATATATATCGCGTCCCGCCACCCGTGTAGAGAGACAGAATACACATTAGGTTTTGCCACCTCTCGCCGCTTGCGCCGCCACCATAGCCTTCTCCATCCCGAAGCGCAAGCGTGCATCCGCGTCGGGAGAGCGAGTCTCGGAACCCTTCATCTTTGCGATCCTGCACCGGAGAGGCGAATAAGGTTTTAGGAAGCGCTCCGCGATCGCTCAAGATCTTCGCCACGGCTCGTCTTCACGTTTCGCTGGCTGGGCGCCGCCGCCGGCGACTCTGCGACGCGCCATCATCAACGTCGCCCACGTCAACACCAGATTCTGCACGGCTACATCCGTCGCATCTTCTACCGCTTCGAGACGTTCAATCTGTTCTTGTTTTGTGGTTAATCATGTTTATCAAGACGATCATGTTGTTCGTGGCTGTCTAGTATGTTAGAGATGCATGCTAGTTTACGTGATGCTATTCATGATTTATATTAGGACTTTAATCTGGAAAATGTCTAATTTCTCAACAATCCAAAAACCTTATCATAGACATTTTTCTGGATTAACAATGGCTGGATTTGCCGACGCCGAGGCCGGAGAAATTCTCTGGTGTGCACTTTAAGAGGTGGCAAGTCAAGGTCACGCTCTCGCTTCTGACTATGAATGTATTACGGGTTAGTAAAGGCAAGCTGAAGGTGATCTCTCCGCCGAAAGCGGCAGAAGAGTTTCACGGATGCCAATACTCTCTTCGTGGGATGCATTCTTAGCGTTCTTGCCGACCGTCGTGTGATGTGTACATGCACATAACAGACCTTGAAGGTCTTGTGGGATCTGTTGACGCCAAGTTGATTGCATCGGATCTGTGCGATGAAGCGTATGTCATGGAGAATTTTCATGACTATAAGATGGTGATAATCGCTCTGTTGTAGAAACAAGCCCATGAGATCTGATGCATTGTCAAGGAACTCGAACTCTGGAATGTGTCTTACCCGATCCTTTTGTGGCGGTTGCATCATTGCAAAACTCCTCCTTCGTGGAGGAGTTTGGCACTACTCTAAAACATAAGAGGACAAAGATATCATCGAAAACCCGATGGCGCCCCTTGATGTTGAAGAAGGCTCGAGCTAAGGATTCCAATGGTAAAGGAGCCGAGGGCGATCCAGCGCCAACATGGTTCGAAGAACTACGGCAAGAACAAAGGGAAAAATAAGCCTAACAAGACTACCAACTTCAAGAAGAAGAAGATGAACAAGGCCGATTTGCCTGCTTCACATGTGGTGAGGTCGGACACTTTTCCAAGGAATGCCCCGATCGTGCGCACCGTCGAGGAAAAAAGGCCAACAGTGGATGACGTCCAAGGTCATCAACACGATGACCGCTAGCAATCTTTGGAGACGCAGGTATGGTAATTTACCTTCAGTATTCTCGATATTTGATCTTCCGGTTGGTGGATTGATACTGGTGCTAACGTTCATGTGTGTTCGACATCAATATGTTCTCTTCTTATCGTGTCATTGAGGATTCTTCCGCCCTAATGGGGAATGGGTCACATGCTTCATTCATGGCATCGCACGATGGATCTGAAGTTCACCGGGAAAGATCGTGCGGTGAGGACGCGCAAAGCATGTCCTTCTATGAACAAGAATCTCGTTAGTGGCTCCCTTCTATGCAGAGATGGGTTTAAGGTAGTGTTAGAGTCCAATAAAGTAGTTGTGTCCAAGCATGGACTATTTATTGGTAAAGGCTATGAGTCGCGGAGGCTTGTTCCGCTTTTCCTTTCAGATTTCAATAATAAGTCTGTGAACCATATATGTGGTAGTGTTAATGATGATGCGAGTACTTGGCACTCTCGTTTATGCCACATTAATTTTGGTCTTATGAATCGGCTTTCTAGCATGAGTTTAATTCCGAATTTCACTATTGCCAAAGGTTCTAAGTGCCATAGTTGTGTGCAATCGAAGCAACCTCGAAAGCCTCACAAGGCGGCTGAGGAGAGGAACTTGGCACCTCTAGAACTCATACATTCTGATCTGTGCGAGATGAATGGTGTGTAGACAAAGGGTGGAAAGAGATATTTCATGACATTGATTGATGATGCGACTAGATTTTGCTATGTTTACTTGTTGAAAACTAAGGACGAGGCGCTAGACTACTTTAAAATCTATAAAGCTGAAGTTGAAAATCAACTAGAGAAAGATCAAGCGTCTTAGGTCGGATCGTGGTGGCGAAGTTTTTCCCAAAATCTTTGATGATTTCGTGCGGAACATGGTATTATTCATGAGAGGACACCTCCTACCGCCCGAATCAAATGGGATTGCCGAGAGGAAAAACCGCCTGTTGACCGACTTGGTGAACGCCATGTTAGACACTTTGGTTTATCTAAGGCATGGTGGGGGAGGCTGTGTTGACTTCATGTCATGTCTGAATAGAGTTCCCATGAAACATGGAGAAGACCCCTACGAGAAGTGGGTTGGAAGAAAACCATCACTTTCTTACTTGCGCACATGGGGTGCTTGGCGAAAGTCAATATACCGATTAACAAAAAGCGTAAGCTCGGGCCTAAAACGATTGGATTGTGTCTTTACGGGATATGCTCGGTGAGCATCGCTTATAGATTTTAGTAGTTAAATCGATGTGCACGATATGTATGTTGATACTATTATGGAGTCTCGTGATGCTACGTTTTTGAGAACATATTTCCGATGAAAGATATGCATAGCACTTCTAGATTTTCTTCTGAGATAATTCCTGAGACTATTACACCTGTTGAGTCTTCTGAGCAACCACTTGAGAAAATCCTAGAGGAGGATGACAATGAAGCTCCTAGAAAGAGCAAGAGACAGAGGATTGAAAAATCCTTTGGCAATGATTTCATTGTGTACCTCGTGGATGATACTCCCACGTCCATTGCGAGAGGCATATGCATCTCGGAGATGAGATAATTGGAAAGAAGAAGCATCGAGAATGAGATGGACTCGATTCTCACCAATGGGACTTGGGAGGTGGTGAAACGACCCTATGGTTGTAAACACGTGGGTTGTAAGTGGGTGTTCAAGAAGAAGCTTAGGCCCGATGGTACTATTGAGAAGTACAAGGCTCGGCTTGTGGCTAAGGGTTACACCCAAAAAGAAGGCGAAGATTTCTTTGATACTTATTCTGTTGCTAGAATGACCACCATTCGAGTATTACTTTCCTGGTGCCTCATATGGTCTTCTCGTTCATCGGATGGGCGTGAAGATGCGACTTTCCTTAATGGAGAGTTAGATGAGGAAATCTACATGGAGCAGCCTGATGGGTATGTAGTAAAGGGTCAAGAGAGCAAGGTGTGTAAATTATTGAAATCTTTGTATGGCCTGAAACAAGCACCTAAGCAATGGCATGAGAAGTTCGACACCACTTTGACTTCTGCGAACTTTGTCATTAATGAGGCTGATAGATGTGTATACTATCGCTATGGTGGGGGTGAAGGAGTTATATTGTGCCTTTATGTGGACGATATACTGATCTTTGGCACAAATATTGATGTGATCAATGAGGTCAAGTCTTTTCTATCAAAGAAATTTGATATGAAAGATCTGGGAGAAGCTGATGTAATTCTGAACATCAAGCTTATTAAGGATGAGAGTGGGATTACTCTTTCGCAATCCCACTATGTGGAGAAGGTCTTGAGCCGGTTTGGCTTTATGGACGACAAGCCCTCTCCCTCCTTATGATCCCGAGTGTGACACCGAGAAAGAATAAGAGAATTGGCTTAAACCAATTGAGATATTCTCAGTTGTCGGTTCGCTCATGTATCTTCTTTGGTGCAGCGAGACACGATATATCATTTCTTTGTGAGCAAATTGAGTAGGTTCATGTCAAACCGGGTTGAGATCATTGGCATGCACTTGAAAGGGTAATGCGCTATTTGAAAGGTACTATGAGTTATGCGATTCACTATTGGGGCACCTGCAGTGCTTGAGGATCTGATGACTCGGCTGGATTTGATGTAGATGAGCTCTATGCCACCGGTGGATATGTGTTTACCATTGGTGGTGGTGCAGTGTCATGGAGGTCGTGCAAACAGACCATCTTGACAAGGTCAACCATGGAGGCGGAGCTCACTGCTTTAGATACAGCCACTGTAGAGGCAGATTGGCTGCGTGAGCTCTTGATGGACTTGCCGGTGGTTGAAAAACCAATACCGGCTATCCTTATGAACTGTGATAATCAATCTGTGATTGCTAAGGTGAACAGTGCTAAGGATAATCTTGAAGTCATCAAGACACGTTAAAAACGCATCAAGTCTGTCAGAAATTGAGAAACTCCGGAGTAATAAGTGTGACTTATATTCAAGCAGACAAAAACTGGCAGATCCTTTCTGAAGGGACTATCACGGAATGTGATAGAAGGTGCATCGAGGAGATGGGTATGAGACCCATATAAGTTGCAATAGTGGTAACTCAGCCTTTGTGATCGGAGATCCCGTGAATTGGGTCTGGGTAAAACAAGCTATTAGCGAACCGAGGAGAATGTCTGTTACCCTCTCTATGTGAAGATGCAATACTCTCAAAATGTTTGTAAGGCAGGATGGCAATATGCCTTAATGTGTTTCTATTGGCTATAACTAGCGAAGATCTTTGTTCTCTGAGCATTCTTGAAAGAACACACCTATATGAGCCCATTGTCTAAAATCGCGATCTATGAGACTTCGGGTGATCTCTAGTAAGCTCATGAAGAGACCATGGAGTACGACTCATATGCTCCACACCATGAGAAGGCTCTTGGCGGCCAGTATCGATTATGACTTTGAGTGAAACTGTTCACACAAAACTTGCAATTCAAGGCGTAGTCCATTGTTCAAGTTGTGGATGGGTGTAACTTGAAGTTCTAGGCGTAAGTTCAACTTAATCTCTGCTGAAACGCTTATTTGGTATATTAAGCACAAGAGTGAGTATTGGCAAATCTCTAAATGGACTTTGAGATCTGGTGGGGGATTGTTGGATTATTTGGGCTTGGCCCACTAATTGAGACAAATAATTCCTAGAAAATCTCAAAGGCCCACTCATGAGGAGGCATGTGTATATGCATTAGTCCCATATTGCTTGTGGAGGTGGAGGATGACCAATTTATAAGGGAGAGTTCTCTCCACCTTCCTAAGAACCATGTGGGAGAAAAGGAGAAAGCCCACACGCGAGCTCGCCTCGCCTCGCCTTGCCGGGCCGGGCTCGGGCGGAGGGCGCGGGCGTGCGGCACCTGCGTGAATGGTCCGCCGAAATCCGGTCCAGGGCCTTGCGCAGACGCAGCCTCCTTTTGCAGTTTATTCTTTTGCTACTCGGGATTGTCGCGTTTGCAGTATGAGATACGGACTCCGTAACGGACTCCGATCGTGGCACGTCCTCGAGTCACGTTCGGTCACGGTTACCCGAGTAACCCTATATATACTGCGTCCTGCCACCCGTGTAGAGAGATAGAATACACATTAGGGTTTTGCCACCTCTCGCTGCTGCGCCGCCACCATAGCCTTCTCCATCCCGAGCGCCGACGTGCATCCGCGATCGGGAGAGCAGGTCTCCGGAACCCTTCGTCTTTGCGATCCTGCACCGGGAGAGGGCGAATAAGGTTTTTGGGAAGCGCTCCGCGCGACTGCTCAAGATCTTCGCCACGGCTCGTCTTCCTGTTCCTGCTGCTGGACGTCGTCGCCAGCGACTCCTGCGACGCGCCGTCATCAACGTCGTCCACGTCAACACCGCATCTGCACCAGCTACTTCGTCTGCATCTTCTACCGCTCAGTACGTTCAATCTGTTCTTGTTTTGTGGTTAATCATGTTTATCAAGACGATCATGTTGTTCGTGCTGTCTAGTATGTTAGAGAGATGCATGCTAGTTTCTGTGATGCTATTCATGATTTATATTCGGACTTTAATCTGGAAAATGTCTAATTTCTCAACAACTAGAGCTCTTCAGGATCTTAATTGCATCTGTAATATTTGTAAAGAAATTGTAACCAAGTGATAGGAAGGTGAGGAGCTTCAGATTGCTTATTCTCGGTGAGATCTGGCCATGGAAGTTGTTGCCAGACAGTCTCAGTGCGGTAAGATTGCTGCAAGAATAGAGGCTTCCTGGAATTGTGCCAGTGAAGTTGTTATACAACAGGTCTAGATTTTTCAGATTTAATAGGGTGGAGAAGTTCACCTTTGTGAGCTCTCCGCAGAAGTTGTTTTTCCTGAGATTGATAGTTGTGATAGTTTTGCATTTACTCAGAGCTGACGGTAGCTCTCCAGACATGTTATTGTTGTTTAAGTGGAGCTCCTTCAATCGCTTGAGCTGCCCAATAGAATCTGGGATGTTACCACTAAACCCATTCTCCGCAAGATCAAGGATAGCCAGATTACTGAGTTTGGCTAAATGTGCTGGAGATAGTGCTCCTTTCAAACCGTTGTGGGGCAAGGAGAGGTACTCCAGCGAGGTAGCATTGAAGAGTTCATCCGGGAGAGTCCCACTTAGTTTGTTGCGGCCAACCTTGAGCATTTTGAGCATGGAGCATCTACCAAGCACAGGGGGGATACTGCCACTGAATTGATTGTAACAAAGGTCAAGGACAGCAAGGGACCGTGAGGCAAGGCAGAAAGATGACGGTATGTGCCCAGTGAAGCTATTGTTGCTTGCATTGAGCACAACCAGATTGGCCATGGCCTTCCATGTGGTCGATGGGAATTCTCCAGTAAACAGGTTGCTCGAGACATTCAGTACCTGCAGAGGACGGGCAGGAGTTGACGGTGACAGCTCTTGCAGGCTCCCGTTGAGGCGGTTGAAGCTGACATCAAGAATGGCGATGCTGCTGGAGGACATGAGTTCCGACGGAAGACCACCGAAGAAGGCGTTGTACGACAGGTTGAGATGCAACAGGCCGGTGAGGTCGGCAAGGGACGGTGAGATGCGCCCTTCAAGGCCTCTGGATGCCAGGGAGACCTCAGTGACCTTCCCATCCCCATTGCAGGTGACGCCCTCCCATGCACAGCAATCGGTGTCATTCCGCCACGGCACGGCGAGGCCGCCGTTCGCCTTCCGGGAGAGCCCGGCGAGGAACTGGAGGAGGGAGATCTTCTCCTGCTCCGTGCATGAGCTGGTGGGAGCGGCAATGGAGAAGGAGATCTGCAGCAGGAGCACAACAGCAAGGCCAAGGAAAGCCATGCTTGTTTTATTGTACGTTGCGTGAAGAATGGATCAGTATTTGCATGTATGCAAATTGAACAGCATGTCGAAGGCGTATATATACTCATCCAATTGATCTTGAGTTGTCCTCCAATCAATATAATGTTTACGCATGTAGATGGAAATATTGAGCAATTGACTCCGTTGTGAGTCTTGAAACTGAGAGAGAGAGAACCATTTCCAGGTCAAATTCAGGACTAATAGTAGAACGTGGAGATGCCGTCTCTTGTTTTTGATGTATATAGAGTCCCTGCTGGAGTAGTCAATCGGGGCTGGCGTCGCATCTCTGTCTACCTTCGACTGGACTCGGCTGGAGTAGTTGCGAGGATGGTTCAAATTAAGATCGTCAGTGGCTTACTGCTGCGAACGCGTACGTACGTAGCTGATGTCGTCTCCTGGGGATTCCTCATTTCCTTGTCGTCGATCAAAACAAGTTCTCTTATCTTTTTTGTTTCTTGCTTTCTTTATTATAGTTCAACGTAGATCGGGAAGGAAAGATATATAGCGGCAATGCACCGTCGTCAGACTTTTTTTTTGAGGCAACTCGATCGGCCGGAAGGGTTTAGATTTCTGGCATTAACTGGTGAGCCACGAATCGGTGAACCCGTCTAAGGGTGCGTTTGGTTGGAGGACGAGGTTGGATGGGATATGGCCATCCAGGTTTGGGTGGGATGGAGTCATCTAGGTGGCTGTTTGGTTGGATGGATGTGATGAGTCAGTTTTTTGTTTGGTTGGATGAATGGTGAGGATAGACGGTTTGTTAATTCTAATAGAGAGAAAAAAAATCTTTTTAAAAATTTTGGAATGAAAAAAACAAACCAAGTGTTGTAACTTTAAAAATTTGAAATTTTTAAAAAGTAAACAAAAATACTAGAAAAGAGGAAAAATTCTGTTGACTATACGAGCTATAGTACTTTGGGACACTGTAGATGCTACAGTGCTCACGGGCGGTGAGTTTCGAACGCAGGACCTCCTGCTGTAAAGCCAAAGCCTTAACCAACTGAGCTAACAGAGAGTTTTGAAAATTAAGAGCTAACAAATATATAAACCAAGCGCATAATGGATACTGGATGAGCTCATCCGGCCAAATTTGTGGGATCGAGCCATCCGGAATCTTCAAAGCATATCCCATTTCTTTGGATGACCCTATCCACCCCAAACGCTCAACCAAATACCGGGATCAATGGAAAAACATGGATGGACTCATCCTATCCAGGTCTTGGAGTAGTTGCGAGACTCGGCTGGAGTAGTTGCGAGGATGGTTCAAATTAAGATCGTCAGTGGCTTACTGCTGCGAACGCGTCGTACGTACGTAGCTGATGTCGTCTCCTGGGGATTCCTCATTTCCTTGTCGTCGATCAAAACAAGTTCTCTTATCTTTTTTGTTTTCTTGCTTTCTTTATTATAGTTCATGACTGCTGTTTCATCCGCTGGTTCAGACTTTCTTATAGGGTCTCTCAACTTGCGAATACAAAAATGGCGCCGACGAGACTCGGCTGGAGTAGTGGCTTACTGCTGCTGATGTCGTCTCCTGGGGATTCCTCATTTCCTTGTCGTCGATCAAAACAAGTTCTCTTATCTTTTTTTTTCTTGCTTTCTTTATTATAGTTCAACGTCGATCTGGAAGGAAAGATATATATATATATATATATATAGCGGCAATGCACCGTCGTCCATGTCGGCCGGAAGGGTCTAGATTTCTGACGTGATGCACGGGGCATAGAAAAGGTCTAAAATGATGATTGATTGTGTTGTTCTTCTTACTTGCCTTAGACTAATCTTTTATAGCACATTGACTAATCGTATCTTTTTCTGATACGTTGTCTACCATAATCCGCATTGGCCTTTACTCGAATAGAATCTCTAAGTTTGGATCAAATATCGGTCATAATTTCATCTTTAACTTTTCTTTTCTTTATCTGATATCAGTTAAAATATCTCTTTACCCTTAGCTTGACAATTTGGCCTTGCCTTACCAAATTGTGATGCAAACAAAAGACGAGAGCTCCGTCCAGGTGTAAGTTATTCAATGCCTAGCAATTAAAAGGCCAATGTCTAACTGCATATAACGCACTGAAGCGAGGTTGGCCTCATGGACCTTGCTGCACCCTCAGTTCTATGGAACCGGTTCTATGGAACTGGAAACCTGCATCCATTTACGGTGTGTTTGGTTGGTGGGATAAGGTTGAATGGGATGTGATGGTTGTTTACCATTTGGTTCTATTATTTTGTGTGAATAAAATGGTTCAATATCTGTCAGGAACTGATAAATCTCTGACAAGTCAGCACGCGGTCAACGGGATTCCCGGCTCGGGGCAATCCAGCAAAGGCCTTCGACCAGGACCTAGGCGATGTTGGACCCCGCACAACCTCGAGCTTGAGCGGTGAGAGGTCCCATCTCCGCTCGACCTCGACCTTGGCTCGGGCGTGCGTTTACTCGACGGTTATCAAGACCTGAGTAATGGCGTCAAGGCAGAAGTGGGCGGCATTTTCGGAGCAGTTACAACCCACCTTCAATGCGCACGAAGCCACTCCCCTGGGAATCTCTCCCGTCCGTTACAGGCAGCATTCGGGAGGATATAAGACCACGCAAGGCATATGTACAGGACATCAACTCACTAGCCATAGACCAGTAGACAAACAGAGTACTCAAGCTCGAGCTGTAATTCACTCTCTGTACTCACAGTTAAGAAGTTCCTCCACCTCCGGAGAAGACTAGACGTAGAGCTATTACCCTCTTAGGGGCTCGAACCAGTATAATCCGCTATCCCCATGCTCGTTGACGCCACGCACCGACCTACATCCACACCATCATTGAGCGAAGCGCTTCTTGGGGCCCTCACTCACACTAACCCCCTCTTCATTTTTGCGGTCAGCGATCCGATCAAGGTTGGCCGTGGCATACCGTGTAGGGCGAAGCTTGTTCAACGGAAGGAGTCCTGTGTTTTCAAGGTATGACGTCTTCTGCAGCAGCGCATTCCGCGAGCTCGGGCTCGAATGCGGCCTTCGAGCATGGAAGTTCCACGTCTCTGTTCTCCCCCTCTCCGCCGCTGCGGAATCGTTTCGTTCTCATGGCCGCTAGCCATGACGAGAACATGGAGGAGGGGAGCGCCCAAGACCCACGAAGATGCTTTCACGGATGGCCCAAAGTTGCCATCAATCAAGCTTATAACCGCCCTCGGCAAGAGGAGCTTAAGAAGATTGGAACGTCCTCGACGCGCTCAGACTTTCACTCGAGCGAAGCTCCTCCGCAATCGCGACGAGTCATGAATGATCCTCGCGTCCGCGTCCGGTTTTCGCCGAGCTCGCGACGAAGCTCGACAAACGCTCTCGAAGCTATGCCGTCCTGGCGCGCCAGGCTCCTGCTGGTCCTGGTCATTGAGGAGCGACAGCTCCTCGACAAAGCGCCAACACCCCCGGTCTCTGCCGCGGCGATCTCGAGACTGTTTCCGTCGCCGCCTCGCCGTCGTTCGAAGCGTGACTTCGACGAAGTACGGTGACGCCAGCGTCTGATGACTTCGCTTCAGCGGCCGCACGTCAGTTTTTCTCCAGCGTCCCCGAGGCGTCGGCGGGTCCATGAGCGCCTACAGTACCTCCCGGGTGATGCTCGGGCCCACCGCCGTGGCCGTCGAGGTCGCAGGGTGGGACGCCAAAGCGATCGGGAATCTAGCTAGCTCAGAAGAACGAGAACCTTCCTAAGCGGCGCCCTGTCGGCGTCTGACTCGTGGCGTACTCAAGCGACCTTCGGCGGGTGCGGTGGCCAGCTCGCTTTAAGCCCGCATTGATCGAGCGATTCGACGGGACGAAGAACCCTGATGAGTTCCTCTCGATCTACACCACTACCATCCTAGTCGCGGGAGGCGACAAGTACGTGATGGCCAACTACCTCCCTACCGTCTTGGGCGGTCGCCGACTGGCTCTTCAACCGAAACAGTGTACTTTCGCTCGTGGTGCCAAATCCAGAGCGCCCTCCTTCAATTTCCAGAGTCGCACGAGCGCTGGCGGCGGGGAGAAGGACTGGACCGAGTGATCCAGGGAAAGAATGAACCCCTCCGTGACTTCGTCCGGCGGTTCATCCACACTAGGAATCTGATCCCTAGTGTGTCTGACGAGGCCATAATCAAGGCCTTCAAGTTTGGCATACGCGACCGGCGCCTCACCGAAGACCTGAAGATCACGGCGAGGCTCACCGTCGGCAAGCTCTTTCGCATGGCGGAGCGCTACGCGGATGCAGACGACGCGGTCCGCTGGAAGCGTGATTACGACCAAGGTAAGCTTGGCGTCAACTCGGGTGAGGCAGGCCCCTCCAGCGCCAAGAATGCCGACCAAGGCTCGGCTGCCAAGAAGCGGAAGAGGGACCGCAAGCGTGAGGGTGGTCGGCCTCAGGTGACCGTTTCGGCGGACGGCCATCGTGAGGTCATGGAAGTTCGGGACTCGGTTCAGGAGAGGCCCCGTTCCCAGCAAAACCGACCATGACCCCAGCAGGCGCAGCGCCGACCTCGGCAGGACGACTGCCGGTCTGGGTCGCGTTAGGCCGATGGCCGCCCATAAGGTCCTGAGGGGCGGCCTCGGTTCGATGAAGGTAAATTTTGCCTGCTTCATAGGACTCCGGGTCACGACCTGCGGGGCTGCAGGGCCTAGCAGGCCAAGCTCGAGGCCTTCTATGACGGGCGCGGAGAGATGCCTACGCTCTCGAAGGAGGGAGATGAGCCCGAAAGGGTAAACACTGGAGAAGACCAGGCCGACCTCGACCTGGACTTTCAGCAAGGCGATCGCCGGATCGACGTCATTTTTGGCGGCTCTTGGCGTGTCGGTCAGCCTTGAGATCAAGGATGCAGCGTGGTTTACCAGTCGCCATTGGAAGTCCACAGACTAGCCCTGCAAGTGGGCCGGGGCGACGATCACCTTCACGTCGGAGGATGCCCCCCAAGGTATGTCGAAGGATCTCAAGACTGCCTTGGTCGTGACTCCGACCATCAGCAACACTATGGTCGGGAGGGTCATGGTCGATGGCGGCAGCTCCCTCAATCTACTGCTAGCTAGCGCGCTCGACCGGATGCAAATCCCCTGGTCGAAGGTCAAGAGCATCGTGATTCCGTTCTTCGGGATCGTTCCTGGGAGCTCGACCACTCCTCTGGGGTAGGTGGTTCTGCCCGTCACCTTCGGCGCTTCGGATAACTTCCGCACCAAGCTGATCACCTTCGAGGTGGTCGAGGGTGACCTCCCCTACAACGCCATCCTGGGACGTCCCGCCCTGGTCAAGTTCATGGCGGCCAACCACTACGATCACCGATGCATGAAACTCCCGGGGCCCAGTGGCATCATCACTGTGCGCGGCGATCTCAAGGCGGCGTACGGCTGTGAGACTCAAGCCCTGGCCCTCGCCGGCATGTTACCTCAGCGAGGCCCGGAGGCGACGGTGAAGAATGCCCGCTAGAAGGCAGCGATCCAGCCCAGTGGGGCTACGAAGGCTGTGCCGCTCGAGGAGGGTGACCCGACCAGGTGCGTCCATAAATCGGCCGAGCTGGATTCCAAATAGGAACTCGAGCTCGTCACCTTCCTCTGCGCCAATAAAGGTATATTTGCTTGGGAGCCGGCGGACATGCCAGCTGTCCCGAGGGAGGTGGTCGGGCACAAGTTGCAGGTGCGACCCGGCTGCCAGCCCGTGCGCCAGAAGCTGCGGCGTTTCTCGCCGGAGAAGGTCGCCATCATTAAAGAGAACCTTGACAAGCTCTTGAAGGCAGGGTTCATCCGCGAGATCGACTACTCCGAGTGGTTGGCCAACCTGGTCATCGTCCAGAAGAATGACGGAAAATGGAGGATGTGCGTGGACCATACGGGGTTGAATTCGGCATGCTCGAAGGACAACTTCCCCCTCCCGCGCATCAACCAGATCATCGACTCCACCGCAAACGCCAGGATGCTAAGCTTCCTGGACGCCTACTCGGGATACCACCAGATCAAGCTGGCGGTTGACGATGAGAGCAAGACATCGTTCATCACGCCGTTCGGGACCTACTGCTATACGACCATGTCGTTTGGTCTCCGAAACGCCGGCGTGACCTTCCAGCGCCTAATGACCAAGACGTTCGATCCCCAGATCGGCCGCAACCTCGAGGTCTACGTGGACAACATCATCGTCAAAAGCCCTTCCAAGGGCAACCACGTTCAAGACCTTGAGGAGACCTTCGCCAACCTGAACAAGCATAAGATCAAGCTCAATCCAGAGAAGTGCGTATTCGGCGCTGCTTTAGGGAAGGTGCTCGGCTACATGATCGGGGGCTCAGGGGTCGGCCCAAACCCAGAGAAAATCGAGGCAATCGAGAAGATGGCGCCTCTGACCTCGGTGAAACAGGTACAATGCCTCACCGGCCGTATGGCCACTTAGCTTGGTTCATTTCAAGGCTTGGCGGCGTGGGTTGCCATTCTTGAGGCCTTGCGCAAGCAAGAAGCTTTGAGTGGACTCCGAGGCGCAACGGTCGCTCGGCGACTTGAAGGCATACCTCTCAAGCCCACCTCGCCACTCCTTGATCGGGCGATCGGCAATTGCTCTACCAGCACCACCGCCCAAAAGCCGGTGTTGTCTTGGTGGCCGCGGGATACTGTGGCAAAGACCCGATCTACTACGTCGGGAGGTCTTGCATGGCCCAAAGGAGCGCCACCCGTGTTCGAAAGCTCTTGTATGCCCTTCTCATGGCGGCGCAAACTCCCAAGACTACTTCCAAAGACTCGATGGTCGCCCCGAGCATCTTTTTCGCTCGAGGATATATTGAGGAACGGTGAGGTCGAGGGTCGTTGCCAAGTGGGCCATGGAGCTAGCGGCGTTCGACGTCCGGGTCGTGGCGCGCACGGCTATCAAGTCGCAGGTGCTCGCTGACTTTGTGGTCGAGCAAACATCGCAACCCTTACCCGAGCTTGAGGTCGAGGAGGAGAAGCCCTGGATCATGTACTTCGACGGCTCTAGATCTTTCAAGCGCTCGGGGGCTGGAATTCTCATCCTTACTCCGCGTGGCGACCGACTGAGGTATGTGGTTCGTTTTGGGTTTCCAGCGACCAACAACGTTGTAGCACGAGGCCCTCTTGGCGAACTGCGAACTGCAAGGCCTGGCGGCTTGCGCGGTTGATTGTACGGGGTGACTCTCAGCTAGTCATCAATCAATACAACAAGGAGTACCAGTGCTCGGGAGACTCAATGGCCAAGTAGCTCGCTGAGGTGCGCAAGATGGAGAGGTGGTTCCAGAACCTAGAAGTCACGCATGTGGCGCGGAAGGACAACTCCGACGCAGATTTCCTTTCCAAGCTCGGGTCGTCTGACGACGAAATCCCTCACGATGTGATTCTGGAAACCATGGCATCTCCCTCCATCTCCGATCAAGGAGCCTCGGTCGCTTTCATTGAGGGTGCTCCCTCGTGGGCCGAGCCGATCCACCGTTTCTTAGCGACGGGTGAGCTCCTAGCTGAGCCAGCAGAAAGGAGCAGGATCAAGCGCCGGGCGAGCTTGTATAAACTTGTGGATGGCAAGCTTTACCGTCAGAATCTTTCTGGCGTCCTGACGAAGTGTGTCACGACATAGGAGGGTAAGTACCTGCTACATGACATTCATTCAGGTCTATGCGGGGCACACTCTTCTTTCAGGACCATGGTCGGGAAGGCTTTCCGCATGGGGTTCTACTAGCCCACGGCACTTCAGGACGCGCGCAACATTGTCCGCGCCTGTCGAGCTTGCTAGTTCCATGCTCGGAAGTTGCGTCAGCCAGCCTACGCGCTCCAGACCATCCCACTCACTTGGCCTTTCTCGACACGAAATTTGGACATCTCCGGACCCTTCCAAAGAAAGCGATCGGAGTGAAGAAGTTCCTGTTCGTCGCCATCGATACCTTCACCAAATGGATCGAGGCCGAGCCCGTCTCGACCATCACGGCTCGTGCGGCGGTCAAATTCTTTCGCATTGTTCAGTGGTCACGTGTATGGAGTTCCATGCGTAATCATTATCGACAATGGAACTCAATTTACGATGAGCTATTCCAGAATACTACGTAAGACATAGGCACCAAAGTATGCTATGCTTGATGCCGCCTATCCGCAGAGCAATGGAGCGATGGAAGCGCTAACGGACAAATTGTTCAAGGCGTGAAAAGAAAGTGTCGATGAGCTCGAATGACACGGCCTGCACTCGGTGGACGAACTTCCCACCGCCTTATGGTCCATTCGCATTACCACGACCCGAGCAATAGGGTCCACACCCTTCGCTCGTGTTCGACAGAAGCCATCCGCCTCCGAGGTCACGCCTGGCTCGCCAGGTCAACTTTGGTCGGATCAACTTCGAGCAAGAGCGGTCTCTTGACCTTACTGGCAAGGAGGAAGTAAGATGTCGTGGCATCGCTACAATCAAGCACAATACTCCGCAAGCTCTTCGCAGACATGCGTCTCGACGCAGACGACCTAGGAGCTCCTTGTTGGGGACTTAACCTCGAGACGGATTCAGTTCGTCCAACACCAACAAGTTATCCTCATGGTGGGAGGGCCTATAGAGTTGTTTCAACAAATCGCACGGGCTTACTGGCTAGCGATGCCCGATGGCAGAGAGCTCTCTAGCTCATGGAATATTGACCAGCTTCGCAAATTCTATGTGTAACTCTTTTATCTCAAATTTTAATAAAGCTCTTGTTCAATTGTCATGATTGGTCTCTGCGCACCTTTTTTCTATGTTTTGTGTTGGCTTGAGCTCAACTCTCTCTGTGCTCGACCTGCGTATGGGCGCGCTTGCTCTTGGCCTAGGTGTCGGGGGCTTACCCTTCACCCCTAGTGGTCGAGTTATGTGTAAGCCGAAACTCTTCGCAACAATACTCCCCCTGCGCCAGGGTTCGGACTAAGCCCGTGACCAGGTCCAACGAGCAGCGCATAAATCGTTGTCATGACTCGAGCCTTACTCTGGGTCCTAAATTTTTCCCTCGTGCAACCATGTTATGCTCCCTGTGGCCCCTTTTCGATCTTGCAGGTCTTGGTCTTTACTGGATTCTTATCTTGCGCCCAAGGCCGGCGTTGCTCGACCTTGAGCCCAACGGGGGCTGGGCGAGGTATACTACGACCAAGGTATACTACGACCAGTAAGGCTAAGTGCACGATTGGGAAACATTCCTTGGTCGAGAAATGACAAAGCAAACCGAGACATTAAATTATTTTAGCCAAAATACAACTATTCCATTGAACCGTTTTCTTACAAGTCCTGCTGGAAGTCTACCCTATCTACAGGTCTGCCATCTCACGCACGAGCTTCTCCTGCTCGAGCTCGGCCACCTTGGCCCTCAAGGTCGACAGCTCGCCCTGGAACCGGAGGGCTTCGGTGGAGGCTTCGGCGGCACAACGACGTTCTTCTTGAAGCTGGGCCAAGGCGCTCTTGGCCGCTTTGCTCGCCTGACCCAGCTTCTCCTCGAGCTCTTGAAACTTGGCCTCGAGCTCTGGGAGGCCTCTCGCAAGCTGGCCTCGCCTGATCTCAAGATGGCCTTGCTCCGTTCTTCGGCCTTGGCTCGCTCGGCCTCGAGCGCCTTGGCCGACCTCGAGCGCTCGTCCTCAATAGCCTTGTACGCATGGTCCCGCTCCGAGGTGATGGCCCGCTCCAACTCGGCCTTGTGGGAAGTCTCGAGTGTCCTCGTCACTTTGCGGAGGCCGGCAATCTCGTTGGAGTCTTCTGCCACCTTTTGCGCAGCCTCCTCTAGCTCAGCTCGCAGGTCCTCCACGAGCTTAGAGCGCGCTATCTCCCGGGCCTCCACTACGTCGAGCAAGACCCTCAGGGCATCGGCATGTGTATGGAGGCCCTGCAGCCCTTGGGTAATCGAGTCGGTGGCCTGCAAAGCTGAAAGGGTCAGCTCGGCCCTTGCCAGGAGAAAAGAAATAAAATAAAGGGGAAGTTTGGCTTAGGTCTGAAGAAAAAGAACCTGGGCAAGGCGGCCCTCGAAGGTTGCTCGGGAATACCCGGTAGATCTGCTGCTAGATGTCCCTGGGGCGGAGTCGCCCACCGTTGCCGCTGGGTCTTCAAGGGTGCAGTCCTCGGACACTCTGTCACGAGCGGCTGCGCCTCGAGCTCCCTCCTCAAGGGTGCTCGACCCGCCCCCGTGCTCAGGCCCGGTGGCGACCTCATCCTTGTCTCCCACGGCGGGAGGGTCTCGAGCTTCCTCCCCAGCGGCAGTCTTGGCCTCCCCCGCGGCCCGGTCCACCGTGCTTGTCGCGGCCGGAGCGTCTTCAGGGTTGGTGGCTCGAGGAGTTTCCTCCGCCGCGGCCGGAGCAGTCTCAACCGGGACGCCCCCGGAGCCATTCCCTTCGGCTGCTTCGGGCAGGTTGACGTTGTCTTCGACGTCCACCTCGCCAGTAGCATAGTCCTCGCTGGTCGCGGGCTGAAGTCCTTCCTCGTCCTGGTCGTCAAGCCCCTGGTCGAAGTCCCCGACCGGGTCTTGGCCGGGAGAGCCCGGTGGAGCGCGTCTCTGGCTCGAGGGCCGGCAAGGCGCCAACACGTAATCAGCCCCTTCCTCCTCCTCGGACTCGGACTCGCCCTGGACAATGGTCATTGTCAATTTGGGCAGGTGTTGAGCTCGGGCGCTCAAAGTTTGCGATTACGAACGGCAACTAAGCTAAATAGGTACAAGGAAGGCTGGGCGAGTGAAGGTTTGGAAACCTACCTGGGTCGGAAGTCTTCGCTTCAGCAGGGGTCAAGAAGACCGACCTCCCGAGGCTCTGGGCGCTTCTTCCGGGTCCCTGATGCAGGACCTTAAAACCCACGGCGGCTCTAAGTCCCCCGCGGCGAAGGTCCTAGGGTCCCCCTCTTGGGACCTTTGGGCGCCGAGGCCCGAGGAACTGGCAAAGACCTCCGCCAGCTCGCTTGTCGCAAGAAAGATATGTCAGAAAATAAAGAAGCGCAAGCATAATGCTCGTCGGCTCGACCATGGGAGTCCTTACTATTGCGCGGTCGGCCCATTCAGAGTGAGGCTTCTTAGCCTCACGGTCATCCGCCTTGCCCGGGGGCGGCTTCTTCTTCCTGTTTTGCTCTCACGCAATGGAGCAACCTCTTGGCTCGTGTCAGCGGCTCCGGTGGTCTCATGCGAGCGACGAGCGATCAGGGAAAGGTGCCGATGGTGTGCAAGTTGAAGAACGATTTAGGGGTGCCTACCTCGGCCTTCCGAAAGGGCGCCCGACTGAGGCGAGCCTGGGGCCAGCATATGCTGCACAGCGGCATGCTCTACCAGCCCCCGGAGGTTCTGGTAGGCCGCCTTGGCCCCTGGCTCAGTCGGTTCGGGGATGCCGCGGAGCAAAACTGCATCCGCAGCGATGTTCTGAGCTGGAAGGGGGAAGTACGGAGCGGCCTCTGGCCCCTCCATTAGCCGTTGATGTACCTGACGGGCTCGCTCGCGAGCGCCGCCACCACTTATGGGCGGGTGGCTCGCCTGGCGGTTGGCTCAGACTCGCCCTCACCAACCTTTGGTCCCCCGGGTTGTTGCAGGGGGCCAATAGGGTGAGAGTAAGAGCCTTCAACATGCTGGTGCTGGCGATCCCCCCTACGCGTCGCCGCGCCGGAGAAGGGAATCGTTGCTCGGACCTGTTTCGGCCGGAAGGTCGCCCGTACCGGCCATATTGCACTCATGGGAGCACGTTTCCGCCGGGAACTGCTCCGCATCAGAGCTGGAATCGCTGCTGGAGGAGTCTTCCAGTATTTCGTGAACGGAGGCCGACGCGTAGCCGGCCATCGCCACTAAACGTAAGTGAACAGAGGGTAAAACCCCTGTCCACGCGAGTTCGCGCGCGCCATTGTCAGGAATGGCGTACCCATTAGCGGGCTCCGAGGCCCACACAGTGGTCTCGAGCCGAAGGTTACCGAAAATGCTGGCGAAGTGAGTCAGGCTCCCAGCGGGGGCCCGGTTTTGGAAATCGGCGGGGACGAGTGCGAGCTCTCCCGCCGGCGTAGCGACGAAGTCGAGGGAGCCGAAGCGGATCCAGCCCCTCAATGTCGGCGTGGCATCGCAGGTGAAGGAGGCCATCAAGGAAGACGGCGGGAATCCGGAGATGACAGCGCGCGGGACCCCTACCTGGCGCGCCAACTGTCGGTGTTTTGTAAACCGACAAGTAAATTTGTAAGTCAAGGGGCCGCGCGCTCCCGCTTCCTTGAATGGTTAGACTACAGAGCCTGTGGTTTATAATGGTTGAATTTGAATGTCCGTACGCCCGCCTGTGGTGGTATTGTATTGATGGGGGCGCAGAAGACTGCGTTTGATTACAACTCGGACGGTTCCGAGGGAGTCCCTTTACTACTGTGATCGCTCGGATGTATATGCCCTCCCCTTTTCCCTTGGGGTCCCGCTCTTCCTTTTATAGGCACAGGGAAGGCGGGTTACACGGGAGTCCGGAGGATATGCAAAAAATAAGAAAGGGATACCTAACGGCTAGGCGTTGCGCCCTATGCTGAGGTGTCGAGTCTTCGGCCTTGAAGTCTGTTCCAAGGTTCTGTCATTCGTCCGTCAATTGCCTTCGCCATATCGGGTGGGTAGACATACGGGGTTGGTGCGGGTGTCCCGTTCCTCCGGGAAACGGCGTACCGACCCCCTGTGCGCATGCCTAATGCTGACGTCTGGGCGACCGGTCTCGGGGCTTGTCTCGGGAGAGTGCGTGTTTCTTTACGGTACGTGACCGCGTGATGGGATAGCTGCTTGACTTTGGCGTCCTCTGGGTTTGCCTCGGGACGGACCCACCTGCTCCTGGCGAGGGTGTTGTGTTCGTGAGACAGGTGTTTATCCCGTGGCTAGATGGCGTCGCGGTGGAGGCCCCGACTCGAGACTCGTCGAGGGCTTCGTCTGGGAACCTGGTCGGAGCGTCCGAGCTGATCCCTGGTCGGGGGCTTCGCGGACGTCCGACCTGGGTCTTGGTCGGAGCCTTCGGGCGGCTCCGACTATCGTTCTGGTCGAGTCCTGTGGCTTCGGCGAAGGCCCACAACTCTTTTCCGCCCATGGGAGTCTCTGTTTCTGAGGTGGGCCTGAATCGGCCCACCTGAGCTTCCGATTGTTTCGGATGATAATCCCTCTTCATGAGGATGAAGTCTAGGCTGTGGGGTACCCCCGGTATAAGTATTCATCAAGCCGACAAACCATTTTGTCTGGCCATTTGAATTGAATTAATATTTATTTCTATGGGCAAAACAGCTTCTTGACCATACACTAGTTGATATGGCGAGAGCTTAGTTGACTCATGATAAGCTAGCCGATACGCCCATAATGATTATGACAATGTCGAATGCCAGTTCCTTGGTTTTTCGTCAATTTTCCTTTTGATCAACTTGATTAAAGTCTTATTGGATGACTTGGCTTGTCCGTTAGCCTGAGCGTAATAAGGCGACGAGTTGAGCAACTTTATACCCAAATTTTTTGCAAAATTTTGAAACTCATCAGACATGAACACAGTCCCTTGATCAGTCGTGATAGTTTGCGGGATACCAAACCGATGAATGATATGCTCATTAACAAAGTTGGTCGCGTCTATGCTTGTAACCTTCTTAAGGGGTATTGCCTCAACCCATTTGGAAAAATAGTCTGTGGCTGCGAGTACAAACTTATGGCCTTTACTTGATGCTGGAAATATTTGGCTGATCATATCTATTCTCCATCCTCTGAATGGTCATGGCTTAATGATTGGGTGCAAAGTTGATGCCGGAGCAAGTTGCATGTTTCCAAACTTTTGGCATGTCTAGCACCCCTTATAGTATTTGAAACAGTCTTCCAGCATCGTCGGCAAAAAATATCCTATTCGTTTTAGTATCCACTTCATTTTATGAGCTGGCTGATGAGATCCACAAATCCCTTCATTTACTTTGTAACATCCCAAAATTTTAATAAAATAAAAATCAATATTTTGAAATTGAATATTATTCTTTCTGAGTTTTCTTGGTGTTATTGATTTTATTTGGAGTTTCTTGGATTTTGTGTTGCAAGTAAAAACAAGTAAAAAGGAAATGAAGAATGAAAAAGAGGAAAAGGCAAAAATGTAAAAAGTAAAATTTATAAAACTGCCATGAGAACCCTGATCATTCCATTAAATCATTTTAGCCAGCAATTGAAATGTTATGCATAAAGAAAGGAAGAGATAAAATGAAAAGACAACTTTTAAAGCAAAACAAGGCATTGTCAGAATTTATAAAATATTTATAAAACTCAAATGGAGCTGAAAAATTTATCATGGAACCCTCAATGCAATTTATACCTCCAGAAATAATATCATAAATTAATAATGTGTTTTAGTACTTTTTAAAATTTAAAAACAGAAACCCTGAAAATCTAGAATTTGCAATGTCAGAATTTTCATAAAATAATGGAACCATATTTTGAGTTTAAAATTTTACAGAAGCATTCTGAGATCAAATTCTTTAGAAAAACAAAATTTCAAAAATAGTAGACTTAAATTGATCTCGATTAAAAATCAAAATCCGAAACCAAAAATTAGGAGCAATCACTGTTGTCAGAATATTATCAATTTTTCGGTTACTTAGTTTAATCTCAAAATTTTACCAGACATCAAAATATGTTCAAAGACCATGTTCAAAAAGTTTGGATATTTTCTACTCCCATTTGGCTGCCCAATAAATCCCTGTACTCACCTTCACTCGCTGACTCATGGACCCAGCCCCACTGTCAGTTCCTTCTCCTCCCTGTTCTTGCGATCGAGCGGAAGCTTCTCGAGCCAGCGACTTGACCGAGAGCTCGTTCAGTGCATCCTTCCTTCGATTGGTCGTGTCTCAACGTCATCCTCGGCTCATCACACCATGATCATCGCCACGAAGTCTCTCGAGCCATACCGCCTCGTTTCTTCCTTTGTCGCCTCTGGTGAACCTCGCAACCGAGACCAATTCAGCCAGGCCGCTCATCCTCTACTTTCTTTGGCTATAAAGGGTACCCCAAGTGTTCGCAGTGAAGCTCTTCCTCATTCCCTCACTTCTTCTTCTTTCCTCAAGCCGCCAAGATGAAACTCCCTCTGTTATGCGCCATTGCGGGACCTTGAGCTCCAAGCCATGAATCAAATCGAGCAATCGAGCCAACCATTCTCAAATTCCTCGGGCTAGAGCATCACCCGGCTGCAAGAAACAAGACCCTCAACAATTTCGTGAGTTCTCCATGCGAAAAGTGGTGCGCCTTTGAGCCTCTTCTTCTCAAGACCGGCCACCGGGCGGGCTTGTCGCTTCTTCTCCGGCGCCGATTCTGTGAAACCGAACCCCTCGTCCCATCGATGCTGTTAGTGCCACGGTTCAAGCCCTAACGCCTGTTCTTCCTCCTCCACGAGCCGCCATTTCGCCGCCGACCTCATTGCACTTCGCCTCCTCCGACGGAATCGATCATTGACCTCCGAAGTTTGTTTTTCTGTGGCTGATACTCTCTGTGCCCTCGCATTTGCCGGAGATCCACGGAGAACCCTCGCTGCTCAGCCCTAGTTCCATCCTGTTTTCTGTCTTCACTCAAGTGAATCGAGTGGAGGTAGGAGAAGACGCCTCGTGAATGAAAGCGCATTGTTATTTCCTACCATTTTCCAACTGGGTAAAATCAAATGATAATAATTTGTGAATGTTTGATCCAATTTTAGTAGAGTAAATTTCTATATTCATTTAAAATCCATAAGAATCCAAATATGCAAAAGAATTCAATTCTTGAACTACAAAGATTATTATTTATATTAAACTTTGATTATGGGCTAATATGGTTTTAATGAGCATTTGTGTAAAATAAGTAATGGAATGATGAAATAAATATTCATGAGAGTTTAGGATCAGAATGTATTCAAATATACAAAATGCTTAATTCTTGAGTCACAAAACAGTTAGTAAAGTTAAATTTAGGAACAAACATTATTATGGATGATGTTGTATTCAAAGAAATGTAATTCCAATAATCATTACATAAATTTATATGTGCCCTGGAATCATAATAAACTCAAACATGTAAAAATGCTCAATTGTTGAATTAAGTTTATATTGGTTGCTTTGCCATCTTTAATTAACCATGTTGTAACCATTAGCAAAATAATAGCATGATAGCTCGTAAAATGGTAACAACACTTTGAATAGGATACTGGAAACAGCAAGAGCCCATGTGTGCATAAATACTTAGAATCAAACTCAATTAGCATTCTTTTAATGAAAGGAGATGTTAGTTATAACCATAAGTAAACAGTTAATCTATTGCAATTAAAGTTAAAATAATGCCAAACCAAATTTTAAAACATTTCTAGGAAGATCCTCCGCTAATACCGAAAAATGGATCTAGAATCGTATCGCGTAGTTGGAAATTTAGATTTAAACTTGGCCGATTTAAGATTTGCAAATGGGATCATTTATGCTATTTCAACGATAGATAACATAACTCGCTTAAATACTAAAATCAAGAAAGTCTATTCAAACACTGCATTTAAGTTCATACTATCATATTCTATAAAAGAATCATACTTGTTAAGGATTGCATATTATTCTTATTAGTTCAAAACCCTTAATTGTTAATATGTCATCTCCCTTTCTTGTCGATTTTGAATAGTGAAGTCTTTAAGTATAGCATGAACCGCTTTAGCAACAAGATTATAGTCTCGCCCAAAATCCTAAAACTTATGGAACTAGTTTAGTAGTGTTCTTCAAAGTATAGACTACCCAAATAGGAAAAGATAATTTCATTTCATCGTGATTTGCATATTAATCTTAATAGCTGAATAACCCTAAGTAATCACATTTCTTTAGGCCTTAAGGTGAATGAATAAACTTAGGTAATAATGAAGGAATCCGTAGTTAAGTTATTTTTATCACCAGAACCTTCTCAAATATTATGAAAATAATCCTAGTAGCCTAAATCAGAAGGTCTAACCCGCGTAAAGCAAATGCTAAGTGAAATCAATTAAAGATAAGAAGCTAACCATTCATACTCTAATGAAATCATTTAAGCATTTTCATTAACTCGCAAAGTAACTCATCTAAATGCGAATCATGTAAAGAATAGTCTAGAATTGATCTTTAAGTTATAATCTGCAGCAATATAAGAAAATATTCATATTTCATTTTGCTTTGAATCGGAATCCTAATAGAGCAAAACCCATAGGTGGCAATGTTATCCTAAATAGTAATGTGATTAGTAAATCAATGAACTTTGCAACTAATGATTAATTCTATTAATCCAAACAATCTTTGCATCTTGAATTAAGTAAAATAAGATTAATAAGTTCATAAAAGAGCAATCCTGTTTCTTGTAAAGAGTTTTAATTGTTCTTTCTATTTGTTATCTATTTCTTTCGCTCTTATTGAAGTTAGTTGTTTTGCTTTATTTCCGCTGATCGACGTGTAGAACCCGACGCCTCTATCTTCTCCGCCGCCGCCGCCAACCACAATCCTTGTCTTCACCGTAAGCAATGATTAAGCAAGGCAAGCATCCTTTGACCATATTGCTCCCAATATTTTATATTCCTTTGTGCATCAAATTGTTTTATGCATGCGTTTACCTTATGTAAATTGCTATCTTGTGGTTTGGTAGATATACCGTTGTCACATGAATCTCCTTTGATGATTATGAAATGTGAACCTTGATAACCTTAGATTAAGGTTAGGCGTTACTTTATTGTCATTATGGGTATATCGCTCATATTATTCATGCTTAGCCATGCTTTAGAATCAATGATATACATGATCAAAGCAACATTTGTTTCTAAAAGCTTGGAAATGGCACTGTTGGTTGTGGGTACTTTGATTAAAAACCCAAAAGAAAGCTATGCTTTGATGCGGGCGATTATTGGCAATAGCCGGTGTAATAAGGAAATGCACGTAGTGTAGGGTGAAGTGTCGCCCGTGTCACAACTAAGGACCGAACATCGTGTAGCTTGATCCGAGAAAATCCGTACAAACCACGAGGGTGAGTATGGGTTAGCCATAGCCTATTAACTTATTTGGACATGGCTTTGCTCATTGGTAGGCGGAGCTTGCAGAGGCATTCCGTTATGGATTTGCTTGTTAGGGGTCGCCATGCGATTCAGATGGGTAAATGCATAACCGGTAACGTGTACGCCTTTGCCATGGACAGAGACGTTGTGTTGGTGTATCAAAGTGGATCCACGGCTTGGGTGAGTGTCTCTTTTTGTGGCGAGGGTTAACGCCCCGCTGGTGTAAAGTCATGTCGTGTAATGAATACCGTGTATGATCGCTGGCAAGCACAATGGCCTAGTGGAGGCATGTGTGATCTTGCAAAAGGATGATCATTCCTTGTGGGTAAAGTTGTACACCTCTGCAGAGTTTAAATCTAATTGATTAGCTGCACTCAGCGGTCATGGGTGTCTTGGTGAACTCGCGCGAGTTAAATGTTTTATTATTTTCAAAAGGGTTGGTTCCACTTGTTTTGCAACCGTGCTTTTATGTCGAAGGGTGGCATTGATGGATTTCGTGAATGTGAATGTCTCGCCGCCACGCCATGGAGGACTGTGAGTGTTATTATGCTTTACTTATTTGTTATCAATCAAATGCTCTTATAAATTCCGCTTGCAAATAACTTGATTTATAACGCAAATTCGCTTTATGCAAATTAACCGTAGTAGCCTCCTTTGAAATGGCTCGCATATATTGTAGGATTTGCTCAAGTCTTGCCGAGTACGCAACGCACTCACCCTTGCCTAATTATATTGTAGGTGTGTGCTAGCGAAGCTTCGGTTGTTCATCGCAGTTGCGGGTTCTTCCCAAGCGTGTTCTATCTGGAGTTTATGCCCGGTCGGTTGCTGTGGGTCGGTTGGGCAAACTACGTGATATTGCTTTTTATCGCTATATTTCTCGAGTTGTAATATTATTTGTATAATCGCTTTCCGCTTAATTATTAAATTGTATGGTTGTGATTTCCAATTGTTGTAAACATGTGAGTGCTAGCTATGATCCAGGAATAGCACAAGAATCACATGGAGGTTCCTGCTCATCGAACGGGTCTCCTGACTTTGGTATCGAGCTATACCTTGTGTAGGATAAACCTTAGATAGAATGGTCATTAGCATTGGAATATGAAAATTCAAAATCTTACTTCCAAATGCTATTATATTTGCAAAATGTAGAGTTTGCTATTCTTTCCTCTTTCTTAAGATTCTATTCTTACCCTACATCCATTTTGATTTGTACACAAACTCTTCTTTCCTAAAAAGAAATTGTCGCTAGTGGTTATGGTCGCCGTTGTTTCGAAGATGATCGAGACAGTTGTTGCCATCCTTCAAGCCGACCCAAGAAGACTACAATGTCTCTCGCCAACAATTTCAATGAGGTCGACAACGCTTCGCTATCCTCGACAAAGTAGAAGTAAGGCTCGGAGATCCTACTTCATTTTAAACAAAGATCACCCATCGGTAAAAGGCGGAAAATTAGGATATATGTTAGGATCTATCTTAAGATAAGAACCTTTATGATAACGTATTATTCGCTCTAGTAAAAAGAGCAATATATGTTGTTGCTATGTCTTGCTACCGAGGTTGGTTTCGCTTTTGAATGTTGGGACTGATTTATGTGTAACTTGACCATTACGGTTAAAGTTTCATAATAAATTGTCTTTATGTATGAATACCGGAAACTCGACCCATAGGATAAATAATGAAACATAACTTAGTCTCAGTGTCTTCCCTCCATAGAACTTTTTGGGAACTTATCTCCTCTTTGTACAATTCTCACCCATGTAACCATCATGGTTATTAACCTTTCACAAATCAAGTCTCATCAAGATTGGTAGTATAGCTCTATTGTTACTCTTAGCTCTTGCTAGAGACCACACCATTTGTAGGTAAATCAAGGCCAGACCCTACCATGTTGGTAACCAACAAACTAACGTAAGCTGCATTAGGTTAGTTAAGAATGTAATCTTTCCAATGATAATTTTTAACTATGCTTCAAAACCCACCTCGTTGTTTTACTTAGACTATACATACCATGAGTCCTGAGCTACAACCAGAGTAATTATATACTTCTAAATGGATGTTAAAAATGGAAACTAGGAAAATTGGAAATCCTATTTTTCTAAAAAGATTAGCATCGCTTATACATATACTCTTTTCCTATCTCATAGGATTTAATCTTCTTATCTCAGATATTCGTTTCTCTCAGAGAATTTTCTTTTCTACTCCTAAGTTACACTTTCTAGAAGTATATCTTTCCTTATCTTTTGCGAAATAAAACACACCAACAAATCCTTTTGAAATAAATTTGGGAACAAGTTAACAACGTCGTGATGTCTCGATCAGCAACTTCAAGAAGATAGAAGTAACAAGTATCACAACTTCTCCGACTTCATCGAGGTATCGAAGACTAACACAACAAGTGGTGCAAAGATTAAAAGAAGACTCACACTAATAGCTTACAACAAAAGATAGTATTATACAAACTACACATTATTCTAGCTATGTAGTAAGCTTTTCATGCATAAATACGTATGGTGCCACCAAGAAAGAAAACCATAGGTACCCTTCCTACATACTAAGTAAAATGTATACATATTATCTCGTGTTATTGAAATTTTGTTGTAGATCTTTTGTATTGCTACGGGTTACTCTCGTGAATGTCAAACCACTAGGTTGAAATTTGCGATGTGTTAACCCCGCTTAATAAGAAAATTTTAATTAAAAAGATTTTAAAGAATGAAACGTTGCCTTATAAACCGAGCTAAAACCACTTAGTCCGATAGAAACCTTTCCTAAAATAATATTTTAAAGAACGAAATGTTGCCTTGTAACCCAACAAGACCTCATCTAAATGGCTTTACTCTAATAAATATCAAGCAGGATGCTCATGACACAATACAATTCATTAATACAACTATCGAAAGTAATGAGTAATAAAATATTTAGCTTTATGACCAACCTTCACTCATTCTTTGAATTGTTGTGCCTTACTCAATGTAAACTTTCACTTCATATTTATGATTTACAAGGTCACCTTGAATGAGATTTAATTGCCATTAATCTCATTAATATTCATTGACTTATTCAAATAGCAATTGTATTTGAACACTCCTTGAAGTCAACCTCTGCTCTCTCCAAATAAATCTGAGATGCATGCTTTCATTCATCTCGAGATATTTTAACATACTCTAGTATCTCTCTTTAAATTAACTTATTCTTGCTGAGGATTCTTGGCATAAACTGCTAACACTCCTCGTCTACTTCGTGAAAACCCCGCAAGACACTCAACTGCTAAGAAACGATAATCCCGTCTAAGCCCAACCAAATCTTTGGTATTTAGCTGAAGCACTTCCCCTACATAGCAATCGACGTAACTCCCCATTTTCCCTAAGTTCAAAAAGTGCGCGCAAAAACAAACTAACAAGAAAAACGACATTAGTATCTATAACCATGGTGTAAATGCTCACCATAATTAAACAAAATCATCAAACACACACCTTTTGTTTTAGCAACTAGCACAAAATATTTCCAACGTCGGCGTAATTCTTGCTAGGAAAGGAAATGGTTAGACAAGAAACCTACTTCTATACCTTATTTGATACCTACGCATCGTTCTTTGAAGTGTTGTCAACCCAGTCAATCCGAAGTTTGTGCTTGCACTCACTATGGAGAAATAGGTCATACTGTTGATGAGAGTGCAATCAATTGTTTCAGTTATGAAAGGAAATCATTCTCCTGGAAAATGTCATATAAGCAATATTTCTTGTTACCTTGTGAAGGTCAAGATTATTGTCTAGCTCAATGTCCCCCTCGATCCGATAGTCACCAATATAATCTTTGCTCAAGATTTGGTGATCAAAAGAGGAAGAACACCAGCCACACAGGAAATATCACTTAAGGAATAAAAGAAACAACACTTGGTTCTAACCACCTTCACTAAGAACGTAGTAAATGTCAATTGCCAACGCCATGTTCCTGATCCGATAAAGAAAATTATTAGACTAAAGGATGTTCTAGAAAGCAACAAATTGAAGTTCACAAAATAATATTACATACCCTTGTATCTAACAAGATACCATGAGAAAAGCGAAATAATTCAGCAAATACAAAAGGAACCATGTTGCTAAACGACGCCGCAAGTTGAACAAATATATTCTACAACCATAACCATACTAGGAATTTCATCATCAGATTATAACTCCAAGAGTAGAAGAAATAAGATTTGAAGCGGATTGCTCGAAGAATCAGTTAAAGAAGAGGCGTGAACAAAGATACTTGTCCCTAAAAGAATTTTGCTTAACTTCAATCTCAATTTCAATCACCATCTGTTCATCCCTCCAACAACACCAATGAACAGCTATCTAATGTTCAAAATTAAGAAGTCCATGTCATCTGTTTTTGTTGTGGTAATTATGGACATTACGCCTATAATTGCCCAAGGAAAAATCAGCAAGCTTCTGGACCTGCATCCAATTCAGCTCAAAATGTCAAGTGTAGTCCTTTAGCAAAATCCACAAAGGAAATCCAGTACTTACCAGATTCAGTACCAAACTAATGATGTTACTCGCTTCAACTGAGAAGAATTTGGGTACTGCACCGACATCCACCCAAGAAGAGTTCTACTTCACCTTGTCAAGAAAGACGTTAGTAGTTTCTAAGCTGTCTTAAAGACTTAGAAAATATTAAGTACTCAGAACAACCCCTGCCTTGACGTCAGGCTCCAAATGTAAACATATTCCTTATATGGTTGTAATCGACTTTTAATATGGTATTGAGTATGTTCCTTGCGTATTCAATCCCTGCAATTAATCTTTTGATCATGTACATTTATTCCTCCCTAGTTGTCAAATCCAAAGAAAATCAAAACCTTTTGTCTACCAAAGTGATCAAATGAATCAAGTCATCAGAATCACTTACTAGTTCTTCCACCCCAACCAAATGCTTGAATTACCTCTACCTTGTTTTCAATTTAAAGTCAATTTGAAATGACATTTATACTCAGCTCATTTCATCAACTATTGTCGAACTATACAAGTCAATCATTGTAATCAAATGCCTTCCTTGATATTAAAACATTCGATTTTTCCCAACTGAATCGAGTGACAATGCAACTTTTCCTTCGCCTCAAGAATTCCAAATATATCGCAGACCGCTCTCTAAATTGAATTATCTTTATAAACAATACTAATTATTCAACCAAAAGAAATATATAGAAAGTATTAGTATCTCTCATCTGCTTACCTAAAACTCAAATAGAATTCTTCTCTATTTCTTCGCACGACAACTTGGAATCACAAGACAAGGTTCAAGAAAGCAATTGCAATAAAGGCGAAGTGTCAACCAAATGACAAAGTCATCTCCGAGAAAGAATTTCGAATCTACCTCATCCTCGAGAATTACAAGATTCACGTTATTCACCGCTTCCCAAATCCAAGATAACTTTGGTGCCACGATATATTAAACCATATCGTATCATTGAAGATGAAAAAAAAACAACATATAAATTAGAATGGCAAACTCAGCTATCCAATGTTTATGATGTCTTCTATGTATCGCAATTAAGGAAATGTCTCGCTTTCCTTCTCGAGCTCACCCAACTAAATAAAATCGAGTTACAATTTGATTTAACTTGTTGGGAGCATCCGATTGGAATCTTAAAAGAAGATGACCGCCACACTCATAATAAATCCCACAAGATGATCAAGGTTCAACGAAGCAATCATTCTGAAGAATAGGCAACTTGGAAATGAGAAGACCGACTCAAGAAGAAGTTTTCTAACTCTTTTAGAAATACTTTTCCCTTAGACGCCAAATCTTGGCCGAGATTTACGTAAGGGGTAGATCTGTAACATCCCAAAATTTTAATAAAATAAAAATCAATATTTTGAGATTGAATATTATTCTTTCTGAGTTTTCTTGGTGTTATTGATTTTATTTGGAGTTTCTTGGATTTTGTGTTGCAAGTAAAAACAAGTAAAAAGGAAATGAAGAATGAAAAAGAGGAAAAGGCAAAAATGTAAAAAGTAAAATTTATAAAACTGCCATGAGAACCCTGATCATTCCATTAAATCATTTTAGCCAGCAATTGAAATGTTATGCATAAAGAAAGGAAGAGATAAAATGAAAAGACAACTTTTAAAGCAAAACAAGGCATTGTCAGAATTTATAAAATATTTATAAAACTCAAATGGAGCTGAAAAATTTATCATGGAACCCTCAATGCAATTTATACCTCCAGAAATAATATCATAAATTAATAATGTGTTTTAGTACTTTTTAAAATTTAAAAACAGAAACCCTGAAAATCTAGAATTTGCAATGTCAGAATTTTCATAAAATAATGGAACCATATTTTGAGTTGAAAATTTTACAGAAGCATTCTGAGATCAAATTCTTTAGAAAAACAAAATTTCAAAAATAGTAGACTTAAATTGATCTCGATTAAAAATCAAAATCCGAAACCAAAAATTAGGAGCAATCACTGTTGTCAGAATATTATCAATTTTTCGGTTACTTAGTTTAATCTCAAAATTTTACCAGACATCAAAATATGTTCAAAGACCATGTTCAAAAAGTTTGGATATTTTCTACTCCCATTTGGCTGCCCAATAAATCCCTGTACTCACCTTCACTCGCTGACCATCGACCCAGCCCCACTGCCGGTTCCTTCTCCTCCCCTGTTCTTGCGATCGAGCGGAAGCTTCCGAGCCAGCGACTTGACCGAGAGCTCGCTCAGTGCATCCTTCCTTCGATTGGTCGTGTCTCAACGTCATCCTCGGCTCATCACGGTACCGCGATCATCGCCACGAAGTCTCTCGAGCCATACCGCCTCGTTTCTTCCTTTGTCGCCTCTGTGAACCTCGCAACCGAGACCAATTCAGCCAGGCCGGCTCATCCTCTACTTTCTTTGGCTATAAAGGGTACCCCAGTGTTCGCAGTGAAGCTCTTCCTCATTCCCCTCACTTCTTCTTCTTTCCCCTCAAGCCAGCGCATGAAACTCCCTCCTGTTTGCGCCATTGCCAGGACCTTCAGAGCTCCAAGCCATGAATCAAATCGAGCAATCGAGCCAACCATTCTCAAATTCCTCTGGGCTAGAGCATCACCCGGCTGCAAGAAACAAGACCCCTCAACAATTTCGTGAGTTCTCCATGCGAAAAGTGGGCCGCCTTGAGCCTTCTTCTTCTCAAGACCGCCACCGTGGGCGGGCTTGCCGCTTTTCTCCGGCGCCGATTCGGTGAAACCGAACCCTCGTCCCATCGATGCTGTTAGTGCCACGGTTCAAGCCCTAACGCCTCGTTCTTCCTCCTCCACGAGCCGCCATTTCCGCCATTGGACCTTGGCCAGCAGCCTCCGCCTCCTCCGACGGAATCGATGCACCTCCGAAGTTTGCCTTGTCAGGCTGACTCTCGTGCCCTCAAGATTTGCCGGAGATCCACCGGAGAACCTCGCCGCTCAGCCCTAGTTCCATCCCTGTTTTCCGTCTTCACTCAAAGGAATCGAAATGGAGGTAGGAGAAGACGCCTCGTGAATGAAAGCGCATTGTTATTTCCCAGTCATTTTCCAACTGGGGTAAAATCAAATGATAATAATTTGTGAATGTTTGATCCAATTTTAGTAGAGTAAATTTCTATATTCATTTAAAATCCATAAGAATCCAAATATGCAAAAGAATTCAATTCTTGAACTACAAAGATTATTATTTATATTAAACTTTGATTATGGGCTAATATGGTTTTAATGAGCATTTGTGTAAAATAAGTAATGGAATGATGAAATAAATATTCATGAGAGTTTAGGATCAGAATGTATTCAAATATACAAAATGCTTAATTCTTGAGTCACAAAACAGTTAGTAAAGTTAAATTTAGGAACAAACATTATTATGGATGATGTTGTATTCAAAGAAATGTAATTCCAATAATCATTACATAAATTTATATGTGCCTGGAATCATAATAAACTCAAACATGTAAAAATGCTCAATTGTTGAATTAAGTTTATATTGGTTGCTTTGCCATCTTTAATTAACCATGTTGTAACCATTAGCAAAATAATAGCATGATAGCTCGTAAAATGGTAACAACACTTTGAATAGGATATCGAAACAAAGAAGAGCCCATGTGTGCATAAATACTTAGAATCAAACTCAATTAGCATTCTTTTAATGAAAGGAGATGTTAGTTATAACCATAAGTAAACAGCTAATCTATTGCAATTAAAGTTAAAATAATGCCAAACCAGCTTTAAAACATTTCTAGGAAGATCCTCTGCTAATACCGAAAAATGGATCTAGAATCGTATCGCAGAGTTGGAAATTTAGATTTAAACTTGGCCGATTTAAGATTTGCAAATGGGATCATTTATGCTATTTCAACGATAGATAACATAACTCGCTTAAATACTAAAATCAGTAAAGTCTATTCGAAACACTGCATTTAAGTTCATACTATCATATTCTATAAAAGAATCATACTTCGTTAAGGATTGCATATTATTCTTATTAGTTCAAAACCCTTAATTGTTAATATGTCATCTCCCCCTTTCTTGTCGATTTTGAATAGTGAAGTCTTTAAGTATAGCATGAACCGTTTTAGCAACAAGATTATAGTCTCGCCCAAAATCCTAAAACTTATGGAACTAGTTTAGTAGTGTTCTTCAAAGTATAGACTACCCAAATAGGAAAAGATAATTTCATTTCATCGTGATTTGCATATTAATCTTAATAGCTGAATAACCCTAAGTAATCACATTTCTTTAGGCCTTAAGGTGAATGAATAAACTTAGGTAATAATGAAGGAATCCGTAGTTAAGTTATTTTTATCACCGTAACCTTCTCAAATATTATGAAAATAATCCTAGTAGCCTAAATCGTAAGGTCTAACCCGCAGTAAAGCAAATGCTAATGAAATCAATTAAAGATAAGAAGCTAACCATTCATACTCTAATGAAATCATTTAAGCATTTTCATTAACTCGCAAAGTAACTCATCTAAATGCTAATCATGTAAAGAATAGTCTAGAATTGATCTTTAAGTTATAATCTGCAGCAATATAAGAAAATATTCATATTTCATTTTGCTTTGAATCGAATCCTAATAGAGCAAAACCCATAGGTGGCAATGTTACCTAAATAGTAATGTGATTAGTAAATCAATGAACTTTGCAACTAATGATTAATTCTATTAATCCAAACAATCTTTGCATCTTGAATTCGTAAAATAAGATTAATAAGTTCATAAAAGAGCAATCCCTGTTTCTTGTAAAGAGTTTTAATTGTTCTTTCTATTTGTTATCTATTTCTTTCGCTCTTATTGAAGTTAGTTGTTTTGCTTTATTTCCGCTGATCGACGTGTAGAACCCGACGCCTCTATCTTCTCCGTCGCCGCCGCCAACCACAATCCTTGTCTTCACCGTAAGCAATGATTAAGCAAGGCAAGCATCCTTTGACCATATTGCTCCCAATATTTTATATTCCTTTGTGCATCAAATTGTTTTATGCATGCGTTTACCTTATGTAAATTGCTATCTTGTGGTTTGGTAGATATACCTGTTGTCACATGAATCTCCTTTGATGATTATGAAATGTGAACCTTGATAACCTTAGATTAAGGTTAGGCGTTACTTACTGTCATTATGGGTATATGCGTTCATATTATTCATGCTTAGCCATGCTTTAGAATCAATGATATACATGATCAAAGCAACATTTGTTTCCTGAAAAGCTTGGAAATGGCACTGTTGGTTGTGGGTACTTTGATTAAAAACCCAAAAGAAAGCTATGCTTTGATGCGGGCGATTATTGGCAATAGCCGGTCAGTGCAATAAGGAAATGCACGAGTGTAGGGTGAAGTGTCGCCTCGTGTCACAACTAAGGACCGAACATCGTAGCTTGATCCGAGAAAATCCGTACAAACCACGAGGGTGAGTATGGGTTAGCCATAGCCTATTAACTTATTTGGACATGGCTTTGCTCATTGGTAGGCGGAGCTTGCAGAGGCATTCCGTTATGGATTTGCTTGTTAGGGGCGCCATGCGATTCAGATGGGTAAATGCATAACCGGTAACGGTGTACGCTTTGCCATGGACAGAGACGTTGTGTTGGTGTATGAAAGTGGATCCACGGCTTGGGTGAGTGTCTCTGTTTGTGGCGAGGGTTAACGCCCGGTGGTGTAAAGTCATGTCCTGTAATGAATTTGTGTATGATCGCTGGCAAGCACAATGGCCTAGTGGAGGCATGTGTGATCTTGCAAAAGGATGATCATTCCTTGTGGGTAAAGTTGTACACCTCTGCAGAGTTTAAATCTAATTGATTAGCTGCACTCATGGTCATGGGTGTCTTGGTGAACTCGCATGAAGTTAAATGTTTTATTATTTTCAAAAGGGTTGGTTCCACTTGTTTTGCAACCGTGCTTTATGTCAAGGGTGGCATTGATGGATTTGTGAATGTGAATGTCTCGCCGCCACGCCATGGAGGATCTGTGAGTGTTATTATGCTTTACTTATTTGTTATCAATCAAATGCTCTTATAAATTTCGTTTGCAAATAACTTGATTTATAATCGCAAATTCGCTTTATGCAAATTAACCGTAGTAGCCTCCTTTGAAATGGCCTCGCATATATTGTAGGATTTGCTCAAGTCTTGCCGAGTACGCAACGTACTCACCCTTGCCTAATTATATTGTAGGTGTGTGCTAGCTAAGCTTCGGTTGTTCATCGCAGTTGCGGGTTCTTCCTCAAGCGTGTTCTATCTCGAGTTTATGCAGTCGGTCGCTGCTTCGGTCGGTTGGGCAAACTACGTGATATTGCTTCTTTTATCGCTATATTTCTCACGAGTTGTAATATTATTTGTATAATCGCTTCCGCTTAATTATTAAATTGTATGGTTGTGATTTCCAATTGTTGTAAACATGTGAGTGCTAGCTATCGATCCAGGAATAGCACAAGAATCACATGGAGGTTCCTGCTCATCCGAACGGGGTCTCACATACTTCACCCATCGCCACCTTTGCTTCGTCAGCTCCCAGGCACCTCAACAGCAACCCTTCCATCGTTCGATAGTATAGCACTTCGTCTAACACTACATATTTTATTGCCTATTGTCTGACTTTGCGCTCTGTTGGCTTGGACAGATTCACCAAGTATTCCTTGATTTTTGCTCTCCAGTTAGACACATCAGCGCACATTATAGTCTTATCAATCGATTCGAGTATTTCATATCGGCTATAGCCCTTGTACCCTGACGCCTGCTGTGCCAACGAATTAGCCCTTCCGTTCATCTCTTTGGGGACATGCTCGATGGAAAACGAAGAAAACGAGCTGATAGAATGAAGGCATTGCTCTAGGTATTTTGACAGTATATCATCATTGCACCGGAGTTTGCCCTTCACCTGTTGCACAACTAACAATGAATCGCCATATGCTTCTACATCGCTTATTCCAATGCTTTTTAGTAATTGAAGTCCCTTGAGTAGTGCTTCACACTCTGCCTGGTTATTGGAGCGTCGGTTATCAAGCTGATATGCGAACTCGAAGCTATGCCCCTTTGGTGAAATTAATATTATACCGATACCATCCCCTTCTCAACACACTGATCCATCGAAATACATCCGCTAGGGAGCCACTGTAACCATCCCAGCCATGGTGTCGCATCCTGTGATGAAATTGGCTACTACTTGCCCCTTGACGGCTTTCGCTGATTCATATGTTAGGTCAAACTCAGTTAAGGCATACGCCCACTTGCCGAGTCGTCCACGTAGAATCGGCGCAGACAACATATATTTGATGATGTTGGTCCTGCACACTATCGTGCAAGTCGATGCCAATATATAATGCCTCAACTTCGAGCAAGCAAAGTACAGGGATAGACACAATTTTTCTATGAAAGGGTACTTGACCTCGGTATCCAGAAGTCGTCGGCTTAAATAGAATATCACCTGCTCTTTGCCATCAACTTCTTGTGCCAAAACTGCTCCGATGGTTTCTTCCTCGGCCGATATGTACATTTCAAATGGTACCCCTTTCCTTGGTGTGGCCAAACCGGGGCTTCATTAGATATTCCTTGATATCATCAAAGGCCTTCTGTTGATCGGTTCCCCAGACAAAATCTTGATTGTCTTTTAATTTTAATAATGGGGTAAGCGCGAATTCGTCCGAACAAATTTAAAATGAATCGTCGTAAGTAATTGATTTTGCCGATCAGCTTTTGTAGCTCGTTTTTGCACATCAGTGGCTTTGTATTGACTATGGCTTTGACCCTCTCTCGTGTACCATGAATCCGAGGAATTGGCCAGCCGGTACGCCGAATGCACACTTAAGGGGATTCATCTTCAGCCCATGTGCCCTTGTATTTTGAAATACTTTTTCCAAATCGGCCAAATGCTGCCAATCATTTTTGGATTGTACAACAACATCATCGATGTATATTTCAACAATGTGGCCGATTAAGTCATGGAAAATCAAATTCATAGCGCGTTGGTAAGTAGCGCCTGCGTTTTTAATCCGAACGTCATAATAGTCCATTCATACAGCCCCAAAGCCCCAGGGCATCTGAAGGTCGTTTTTGATACGTCGGCTTCCACCATGAATATTTGGTTATACCCGGCGTTCCCATCGAGAAAACTAATGATCTTATTACCCGATGCAGCGTCGATGAGCATATCGGCTATAGGCATCGGATATTCATCTTTTGGCGTAGCTTTGTTCAAGTCCCTAAAATCCACACATACCCGCAACTTGCCATTCTTCTTCATAACAGGAACAATGTTGGAGACCCATCCAGCGTACCGGCAAGGCCTGATAAATTTGGCCTCTAATAATCGTTCAATCTCTTCTTTAATGATATTGTACAAGGCCGGGTTAAAACATCGTGGGTATTGTTTAAATGGCTGATACCCACACTTTATGGGTAGCCGATGCTCAACCAGTTGTCGGCTTAAGCGGGCATCTCATAGTATTCCTAAGCAAAACAATCCCTATATTTCCTAAGCATTTCAACCAACTTGGCCTTATACTCTACATCTAACTTTGCACTCATAAAAGTTGGTCTTTTCCTGTCGCCTTCTCCTATGTCGACTTCTTTAAGCAGATCGACAGAAGTGAAGCCTTGACCACCATGTCCTGTAGAGCTTGAACTATTTCTGGCCCCATCTCCTTAAGACTTCATTTGCCCGATCAAATGTGCCCAGCTTGACACTGATCGGCATCAGACCTGTTTTGCCAATGCAGATGAAATCACAGTCGTCTAAGGTCTTACCTGATATGCACTCGACCTCATCGTGCGGCCAATTCGCATCGGAACTAGCCATCGCTATATGAGCCGATGTATCACTGGTACTACCTCAACTTCATCGCCGTTCCATTGCACGAGTAGTTGGTGCATGGTCGATGGTATGCAACAATTGGCGTGTATCCAGTCTCGCCCAAGGAGCACACTGTAATTTCCTTTAGCTTCGATCACAAAGAATGCAATCGGTAAAGTCTTGCTGTCGACGGTCAATTCTGTGACCATTACCCCCTTCGTTTCAGTGGGGTCACCCGTGAAATCGTTTAAAACCATGTTCGTTTTAATCAAATCTTCATCGGACTTACCCAACTTCTTGCAGGTAGTGAATGGCATCAAATTCACAGTGGCCCCTCCATCCACCAGCATCCTTGATATCGGCTTGCCGTTAATATGCCCTTTCAGATACAACGGCTCCAAGTGCCGATGAGCATCCCGAGGCTTTTCAAATACGGCGTCTTGTGCGCCAAGACAGAGTTGGGCGAATGTGTCTTTGACCGATTCAGTTTTGATCCTAAATTCGGCCGGTAAGGTGAAGACCATGTTGATGTCCATGGGAGGAGTGTCATCTCGAATCACTGGTGACAACAAGTCTTCTGAGAAATCTGACTCCTAGTCGGTTTACTCCTTTTCCCTCCATTCCTGTTTCACCATTTTTATTGGCCGCAGCTCGTTGAACACTTGGTCTCTTAACTTTTCCTGCTCAGCTTCCCTCATCTCTTGTGTCCTCAGTCATTGAAGTCGCCTACATTGAGATCGGCTGAGCATGATGGGCACCATCTTGGTTGAGGTTCAATCGGCTTACGGATTTTCCTGGCCAGATCATCCTCCTTGAGGGGTCCCGCATACTTAGCCTGACTCGGCATGGATAATCTCTCCTTAATCAGCTTCCTTTGTCTCGATCTCGTTTGATTACATATCGGCCCGACAACCGTTCTTTAGCTGATTGTCTTGGCCAATCGCCCTAGGGGTGATGCTCCATCGGACATGATCGCGCGATGGTAAAGCCACCCCTCTCTCCCAACAGAACTACCAGAAAGGGCATCTCTGATGGGCCCTCTCAAGATTATCTAGCCAATACAACTTACCTGGCTGACGAGGCCGTTGTTTTTGCCGATGGCTTATTCTCTCATATTTCTCAAGTAGTTGCGAAAAAGTCGGTTTAGGCCTAAGTGTTGGCTTCCGTGACGGAGATCGTTCGGCTTTATACCAGTGCCCAACCTGCAGTTCTCCTTTTGGCTTAATTGTCCTCGAGTTTTTGCCATCTTGATTGGCCTCTATCTGGAGTGAGCCGATCGTTATTTTGAGTGTTTCGCTACTTGAACTAGACTGAACATCGACTTGCCGAGTCAGCTTAGGTTCTTCATTCATGGGTTCCTTCCCTTTGCGCAAGCACTGGACCATGTTGATCGGAAAAGGATTGATATCCACTTCCATGGTCAGCTCCTCTGCGAACTTGAGCTGACTGTCTTCAATGGCTGACTGTATCTACTGTCAAAAAATATTGTAGTCGTTAGTGTTGTGCGAAAAAGAGTGATGCCACTTACAATACCGTCATTTTTTGATTTCGTCGGCCGATGGTATGACATGTTCTTCTGGCAACCGTATCAATTTTTCTTGTAGTAATAAATCAAATATGCGATCGCATTTGGATACATCAAAGGCGTATTTGATCTCCGACTTATTTTTCGTCGGTTTAAGCCATGAGCAGACAAGTGGTTTTTAGGATCCTTTACCCACTCGGCTATGTTTACATCTTCTTCATCTTCAGAGGCTTCGCTCGAACTGTAATCGACCATATTTACTTTAGCCTTGTCCTTACTATTCCTGTTTAGTCTAAATTTATCCTTAAACCCCTTGTTGTTCGAATATGGCTCAGATCGGAAAATTCCTGCTCGGCAAACTTTTCTTTAAGCGGCGGGATCAACCCTTGAAATGCCAAATCGGCTAGTTGGTCGTCGAGTAATGTGACGCTGAAGCACCGATTTCGCACCTCCCTAAATCTTCTGATGTAATCTGAAAATGATTCACCGAACTTCGGTCGGATAGAACTTAAGTCCGATCCTAAACTCAGGGCTGTCAGAGAAGAAATATTCATGGAATCGGCTCTCCAAATCGTTCCAAAGGTGGACCGAATTTGGAGGCAGATTCGTGAACCAAGTGAACGCAGTTCCGGACAAGGATAGGGGAAACAACCAAATTTTTAACCTGTCAGACTGGGCCGCCTCACCACATTGAGCGATGAATCATCTCCTGAAAACTTTGCGTAGTCTGGGACTTTTAAGTTATGTGGGTAAGGTATACGATCTATGTAGTCCGGATACGGTTTTCTATAGTCGATTATTTTCCCCTTTTGCTGCAGACCGAATTGATCTCTTAGGACTGCAGAGATCTGGTCGGCCCAATTGACATTATTGATCGGGGGGTACTAGCATTGCGCCAATTGAGGTTGTAATTGGCGTCCTTCCCCCCGAGTGTGAACTCGGCTGACGATTGGGCCTAACCGATGGATATGGGTGGGGCAATGGATCGTGCCCATCAGTCTTTACTATAGGTGGCTCTGGCAGAGGAGCAAAGGGCTCAGTATACGTGACCACCCTATGTGGTGCCTGACTCCTTAGCGGAATTGACCTGTGCAACCGAGGAACCCTATCAGATTCAATCAATTGAGGAGTCGATTGGACGAAAGTATTGAATGGTACTGGCAGTAGCGGGTTTGCTGATACGTTCAGCTTTGCAACATCAGTATATGCATGGTAATGCGTGATCCCACTTGGGCGGGAATTTGCTAGTGTTAACACGGTGGGTTGCGTTGGCATTAACGAAGGCGCTAGAGCCGACACTTTTACAGTGCTGGTGTTTTGTGCCACAGAGTAAACAGGATATGTTGGGAGTGGATGTAACGGATCTAGCAGACCCCCTGATGAAGCCAACTCCTGAGCAATTATTTTAATGCTATTCTCAACCATCAGTTTTAATGTTGTCACCAAGGCCGATGATTGATTAATTAATGCATGATGCAAAAATTGCTCAATCATGACAGACAACTCGGCTTGAGCCGGTATATATCGGCTTACCAAATCAGACGAGACGCCAACGTCACCAAGAGGATTCAACGTTGGAAGTGTAGACTTCTAGGTGACTCCTCGTCGGGTCTTCTGGTAGCAGCCCAACATCATCTCCTCCAGAGCGGCCTTCCGATCTTCAATTTCTTTGCGCTGCTCTAAGGTCAAATCGTCCAATGTGGGAACGATTATTACTTCCATATTGATGTCGGCTGGTGAGATGGATTTGCATGTAGTCATCCGACTGGTCCCACCAGGCGTGCCAAAATGTGTTGATGCCAAAAACTTGAAGTAGGATTTTTGACTTCAGCACACCAGACGACAATAGCAGAAAACTTCAGAGTTTAGAGGTGAAACTCCAGATTATTTTTGCGATGTGAAAACAGCCCACATCAGACCATACATTTCCACTAGAAAGGAAAAGAACAACAAAACGAATCAAGAAAAAACTCCGGAGAAGTTAGTCTGTAGCATTCAAAGACCATGCAAATCCCCGTTGTAGCACCGCATCCTTGACCGACGTGGCCACTTGATCTAGCGTTGCAACCACCCCGTGAAAGATGCGTTTGTTTCTCTCTAGCCAAAGATTCTACCAGAAGTAAATGAGAAGGCCATCTAATTCCTGTCGGCTTTCTTTGTCATATTGGACTCTTAATCGTCGCCACCATTTATATACCGATCCGGTGTGACTCAGGTTTTGCCATCGATCCAATTTTCCCAGCAAAGGAGAAGATTCCAAACTTGTCGACAAAAAGAGCAATCTTTACAAAGATGGTTCGGTGTTTCCAGTGCTGTATTGCATAGACAGCATGTTGCACTGAATGGCCATCCCCTTTTGAGCATGTTATCCGCTATTAGAATTTTATTGTGAAGCAATGTCCATGCGAAAAAATGGCATTTTGGTTCTGCTTTTGCTTTCCATATCGGGCAGATTTTCATCTTAAAGTACTCTGTGTCGAATTGCACTATGTAGGCGCTCTTTGTTGTATATTGTTCATCAAGTGTCCAGCGCCAAATAATTTCATCATTCCTTTCTTCATCTGTATTGATTCATCGTATTGCTTCATGAAGTGCCACAAAAACAGGCCATTTGTGAGGTTTTTTCGGGTCCGGTTTTTTCCTTAAAAAACAGGCCAAATCATCCTTTTTCTCCTTCTAAATAAAATTTGTGGCAATTCTCTTGCCGCTCTTAAAAAAAAAACAGCCCACATCTTTTTCTGTGTTTCATCTTATATATAAGTAACAGATTACAGGATTACTTTGAGTTTCTATTGGACTCTTGATTGCGACCTGTGAAATCATGTGCTGAAAAATTGACTGAAAAATGGAATTGGCATTGCAAAATGATTTTGGTTATGGCATATGTGGTGCTTGTCCATATGCTGTTTGAGATTATTAATTGATATGCTGTGATAGCATGTTAATGATTTTGTTTAGTGCAATGCGCTCGTGTGAGTGGTTGGTTGGATTGACCTTGAGTCAAGTCGTGGACTTGTACTCGGATTCATTTTTGTTTATTCATGTGCAAGTGTTGCTCGAGGGCGAACATGGTCGATGACGGGACCGGACTAGGTTCATGGACGAACTGAGGTTCGAGACTAGATTCAGGTAGGAATCGAGGTCTTGGTGGTCAAGGAGGTCATGCGGGACGTTCAGGCTAGAGAACATGCACATGGAGGCTGGTTAGTCACGTAATTACAGCATGTGGGCTGTACATGCGTGCAAGAGTTGTTTTTGGCCATGTTTGAGCCAGGATGAGATGTATACAGACTCTTTCCATGTTAGAAGTGGAGTTGTATTCAATCTCTATGTGGTTGCTCAGTATAAATAGGGGGAGGTGTCTCATGTTTATTCTTGAGCCAGGAATTAGGGTTTGTACTCTTTTATTTTGAAGTACTATTAGATAAAAAGAAATAAAAAAATCTTTCTTACGTCTCCTGCGGCTAGTGATTTTCTTTTTGCCTGGAGACCGGAAGGCGTCGGGGTTTCGAGTCGCTAATTGCTTCAGGCGGTGGCTGATCTTGGCGAGAGCTCTGGTGGCCACATGCATGCACAACTAAAAGGCAGCGACTAGAAGTGCATGGGCAATTAGAAGATTGCTTTTGATCTGGTCATTTGTCGCTGCATGCATGCATGAAATAGTGTTGACTAGAAGTTTTTGATTGCTCGTTTTTCTTGGCCGTGACGAGAACAAGAAGACCTACGCAAGGTTTTTGGTCCGGCGTAGCTTGAAGAGTTCGGTCCGTCGTAGTTGGAGTTTCATCTGCAATTTGGTCCATCGTAATTGGTTCATTGTCTGAAGATTGGTCCGTCGCTGCTTTGATTTTCATCAGTCTTTGATTCTGTCATCTTGCGAAGGTAATATCTCTAGATCCACAGATCTGATCAAGTTGATTCTTATTGGCTTAGATTCATAATTGAATCTAGTTTCTACAGTTAAAATTTTATATCAATCTAATGGTTAGATCTTCAGGAATCTTAGTTTTAGTGAATATGTGTCAGTCTGTCTCGTTTGGTCCGGCGTGAATTGATTTGATTTTGCTACAGTAGAAATTTGGTCTGTCATACATGCACAACTCTCTGTCCGAAGCGATGTTTGGTCCGTCATACATGTGAAAATTTGGTTCGGCGCAAAGTTTGGTCCGACGTACAAGTAAAAATTTGGTCTGGTGTAATAAGGTTTTTGTTGAATACAAATTAAGCGATCTGAGTTTGTTTGGGGTGTTTCAAAAATCATGAAAATTTAATTTTAGCTTCCGTGTAATCATTCACCCCCCCTCTGATTGTTAGATTAGTATATTTCGATCCTACAAGTGGTATCAGAGCCTCGTTTTTTCTAATTAATCTTAACTAGTGATTAGAAACCGTGGCGATGGATAGGTATTCGACAAAACCTTATGTTTTCGATGGTGTTGATTTTCAGTTTTGGAAAGCAAAGATGGAGGCATATATTCAAGCTCAGGGCTTTGCAATCTGGGAGAAGGTATACAAGCCATATCAAGTTCCTGAGAATGATCAAGTCAATGAAACCAATCAAGCACATGTTGAAGCAAATAGCAAAGCACGAAATTTGATCATCCAAGGATTGGGAAGAAGTGACTTCGACCGCGTGATCCATCTCAAGTTTGCATATGAGGCATCGAAATCTATTTGTGATTATCATGAGGGATCTAACACTATCAAAGAGGTTCGTCAAGATATATATAAGAAAAAATACATGCGATTTGAGATGAAGCCTGGTGAGTCACTAGATGATTTCTTTGCACGTTTCAATAAGATTCTCAGTAATTTACGTGCTGTTGGGGTTTTCCTTGATGAAGCTACTAATGCTAGATAATTGCTTGGTGCATTAGACATGTCTATTTGAGAGATGAAAGTTACATCCATTAGAGAATCAACTGTCATGAGTTCACTCACTGTAGATGTTCTTTTCTCTAAATTAAAAACTCATGAATTAGATGTTCTTGCCAGGAAAAATGATCATAAATCAATTGCATTGACCTCCCAATCTAGCATGTCTCAGAATAATGCTTCTTCAAGTTTTGCTTTATTTTCTTTGTCTTCACTAACCGATGAACAGATTGAAGAATTTCCAGAAGAAGACTTGGCACTACTCTCTTCTCGTTTTAATACAGCTTTACATAAGTGAGAATGAGGAAGAGAGTTGGTGGTGGCCCTCCAAGGTGCTATGAGTGTGGTGACCTCAACCACATTCCTTCAAATTGTCCTAAACTTGTAGGTAAAGCATCAAGGGAGGAGAAGGACAATGACAGAAAAAAAGAAAAGAAGTTCTCTCCAAGTGATAGAAAGAAAAAGAGCTTCATCAACCGAAAAGTTGTTCACCGGGTTCTTTCTGCTCTTGAACAAGTAAATTTGAGTGATGTGGATTTAGATAGCAGTGAAAATGACACAACAACTCCAAGCAAGCATGAATTGATAGGATTGTGTCTCATGGCTAGAAGTGATGAAAGCTTCACTTAGGACGATCATGACAGCGATTTCAATTAGGCTTCTCGCGCGAGGACGGAGAACATTTGGCTAGTTGATTCCGAGTGCTCACGCCACATATCCAGTGATAAAAATTAGTTCTCCTCCCTCACTCGAGCATCTCGTGCTGAAAGTGTTACTTTTGGAGATGCTTCTTCCACTCCTGTTGTGGCAAAAAATACAGTAAAAGTAAATGACAAGTTTATGTTCAAGAATGTGGCTCTTGTTGAGAACTTGAAATACAACTTGCTTTCTGTCTCTCAAATGATTAATGAAGATCTCGAAATATGTTTCAAGAAAAATGAATGCAAAGTTTTAGATGTTTCAGGTGATCTTGTGTTCAGGATTTCACGCTTTGGAAGAGTATTTAAAGCTGATTTTGATGTATCACTTTCTTCTAAGCATAGGTGTCTAGTTGCCAATGTTTCTAAAGATTTATTCTTTTGGCACCGTAGACTTGGTCACGTTGGTTTTGATCATCTTACTCGTGTAAGTGGTTTAGATCTTATACGTGGCTTGCCTAAGCTTAAGGGTGATAGCGATTTAGTATGCTCTTCTTGTAGACATGGTAAGATGACTGCAGGTTCACATCCACCTCTTACCATGGTGATGACAAATGCTCCAGGACAGCTACTACATCTTGACACGGTTGGACCTTCTCGTGTTCAATCCTTTGGAGGTAAATGGTATGTACTGGTTATTGTTGATGATTATTTTAGATACTCTTGGATTTATTTTATGGTATCTAAAGATGAGGCTTTTAGTCATTTTAGAAGTCTTGTTACTAGATTATCTGTTGATCACCCAGGAGCACTTAGAGCTATCAGAAGTGATAATGGAACTGAGTTTAAAAATTCTTCTTTTGATCACTTTTGTGTTGAGAGAGGAATTGATCATCAATTTTCTTCACTAAGAGTGCCTCAATAAAATGGTGTAGTTGAAAGAAAGAACAGAACTTTGGTTAAGATGGCTAGAACTATGCTGGATGAACATCACACTCCTAGGAAGTTTTGGGCTGAAGTAATCTCAACTGCATGCTATGTTTGTAATAGAGTGTTTTTGAGATCGAAGCTAGGCAAAACTTCTTATGAGCTTCGTTTTGGTCATAGGCCTAGTGTATCTCATTTCAGAGTTTTTGGATACAAATGCTTTGTCTTGAAATCTGAAATCTTGATATGTTTGAAGCTAGATCAACTGATGGTATTTTTTTTGATATCCTGCTCATACTCGTGGCTATAGTGTACTTGTTTTGGAGACTAACAAAATTGTAGAAACCTGTGAGATTACTTTTGATGAGGCTAGTCCTGGAATTAGTCCAATTGATGTAGGTACAGATGCATATGTTTAGGGGGAGAGTATCTTTCTTGATGATGATGATAATGATGTTGAGGATGAAGTGTTGATTCCTGTTGCACAACCAACTGTAGCACCTTTGGCACCTACCACTACATCACCTACAGCTGAGCATCCTCAAGTCACAACATCATCTGTACATGCTGAAAATGAAGAAGGTGAAGAAGAAAATTTTGAAGTTGCAGCTCCTTTGCACATTCAAAGGAGACATCCACCTGAACAGATGATTGGAGATTTAAATGAGAGAGTCACCCGATCTAGGTTTATTGCTCCTGATTCTCATGCTCACTCTGCTTTTGTTGCTTCTTTTGAACCCAAAGATATATCTCATGCATTAACTGACGAATCTTGGATCAATGCCATGCATGAGGAATTAGAGAATTTTGAGCAAAATAAAGTCTAGAAGCTCGTTCCACCTCCTCCTGATTTTAATATAATTGGAACTAGATGGGTTTTCAAAAATAAACAAAGTGAGGGTGGTGTTGTTGTCAGGAATAAAGCTAGATTGGTTGCTCAAGGATTTACTCAAGTTGAAGGTTTAGATTTTGATGAAACCTTTGCTCCTATTGCTAGAATTGAAGTCATTAGAATTCTTTTAGCATTTGCTGCATCTAAAGGTTTTAGATTGTATCAAATGGATGTGAAAAGTGCTTTTCTAAATGGCTATATTAATGAGGAGGTATATGTTAAGTAACCACCTGGTTTTGAAAATCCCAAGTATCCAGATCATGTGTACAAATTGTCAAAAGTTTTATATGGATTAAAACAAGCCCCTAGAGCATGGTATGATAGGCTAAAAACCTTTTTACTTGAAAAAGGGTTTACAATGGGAAAAGTTGACAAAACTCTCTTTTTACTCAAGCAAGGCAATGATCAACTATTCGTTCAGATTTATGTTGATGATATTATCTTTGGTGGTTCCTCTCATGTTTTAGTATCTAAGTTTTCAGAAACCATGATGAAGGAATTTGAGATGAGTATGATGGGTGACTTAACTTACTTTTTGGAACTGCAAATCAAACAAACGAAGAAAGGTATTTTTGTTCATCAAAGTAAGTACACAAAAGATTTGCTTCGCCGCTTTGGGATGGAAAATTGCAAGCCAATCATGACACCCATGGGAGGCACTTGCACACTTGATCCGGATAAAGATGGTGAGATGGTTGATCAAAAGGAATATAGAAGCATGATAGGTTCTCTGTTATATCTCACTGCATCAAGACCAGATATTCAATTTGCTGTGTGCTTGTGTGCTCGCTTTCAAGCTTCCCCACGTGTTTCACATCGACAAGCTGTCAAGCAGATTTTCAGGTATCTTCATGGTACTCAAGATTTTGGCATATGGCTTTCTGCTTCCTCACGCATTAGTTTAAGAGCATTCTCTGATGCTGATTTTGGAGGTTGTAGAATTGATAGAAAAAGTACATCCGGGTCATGTCACTTCTTGGGTAATTCTCTCATTGCATAGTCATCTAGAAAACAATCTTCTGTTGCACAATCAACTGCTGAATCTGAATATGTGGCTGCTGCTAGTTGTTGTTCTCAAATTCTTTGGATAGTAGCTACACTTAAAGATTATGGGGTTAATTTGGATAGTGTTCCTCTTTTGTGTGATAACACTAGTGCAATATGCATTGCTAAGAACCCTGTGCAACATTTTAGAACAAAACACATTGAGATCAGATTTCACTTTCTTAGAGATCATGTAGAAAAGGAAAATATTATGTTTCATCATGTGGATACTGAACATCAATTGGCAGACATTTTTACAAAATCTTTGTCTTTTTCTCGTTTTGCTTTTATTTAGGGAGAACTTGGGTTGATTCATCCAATGGGATATTTTTTAGGGGGAGTTTTTGAAGTTTTTGTAATATTTTGTAATATGCTTTTTATTTTGTGTGTTTCTTAAATGAAAAACAAAAAAAAAATGAAAAACAATGAAAAAGTACTGAGCATTGTATTTCATACACATATGTCATTTGAAGTCATGTTTATGTTTTAAGATCTTTGCAACTTTATGTTCATGCATATATGGTGTAGTTTATGACATGACTATTTAAATGGAATGACAACTTGAATTAAATCTTGTCATGGTTGAACTTTCTTGGTTATCTTGATCCTGCTCAAAAAGTGCTAAATATGAAAGTTAAGTGCTAAAGCTAAAAGAGTGATTGTTGATAAATGCAAGAACAAGGTTATGTACTATCGCACTTCTTCTTTACGAGACTGCTTATCATTGCACTTTGATATGAACTTGGAAGAGGTTGTGTATGACCGAAACCATGAAACCTTAAGCTTGTGATTGCTTGACATGGTTGAAAAGTAAGGCTGATGGTGCATGTAATTCCTTGCAATTGTTATTGTTGCAATCAGTTAATGAATCAGTTTTTCAAGCACAAATAAAGTGCACAAAAATTCAATGTTTTCAGGTTTTAAGATTGTTGAGAAAGGGAGATCATGCCATGCAAAAAAATCGTTAATAGTACTTGATTTCTAATTATGCTTACTCTACATTGTTTATGTGTAGATTTGAGGGTGCAAGTACTTTTGTTAGTATGACTTGGTGATGAATTTGTTACATTTGTGCATGACTTATAATGCTCAGTACATAAAAAAGGACAAACTAAAAACAAACAAAAAGATTTTGTTCTCTCTTTTGTATTCTTGATGAATCCATTGTCAAAAGGGGAGAATTTTGGAGTTAAAGGGGGAGAATTTTAGAGATTTTTGGACACATATTGCACATTCACACACATTTCTCTTCCTTTATTTTTTCTTCTTTTTAGGGGGAGATTTTTCACTTTGCTTGCCAATGTTCCGTTCTAAATGGTGTTGCCAATGTTTTCATCAAGGGGGAGATTGTGAAATCATGTGCTGAAAAATTGGTTGAGTAATGGAATTGGCATTGCAAAGTGATTTTGGTTATGGCATATGTGGTGCTTGTGCATATACTGTTTGAGATGATTAATTGATATGCTGTGATAGCATGTTAATGATTTTGTTTGATGCAATGCACTCGTGTGAGTGGTTGCTTGGATTGACCTTGAGTCAAGTCGTGGGCTTGTGCTCGGATTCGTTTTTGTTTATTCATGTACAGGTGTTGCTCGAGGGCGAACGTGATCGATGACGGGACCGGAACTAGGTTCATGGAGGAACTGAGGTTCGAGACTAGATTCAGGGAGGAATTGAGGTCATGCGGGACGTTCGGGCTAGAGAACATGCACATGGAGGCTAGTTAGTCACGTAATTACAGTATGTGGGATGTACATGCGTGCAAGAGTTGTTTTTGGCCATGTTTGGGCCAGGATGAGATGTATACAGACTCTTTCCATGTTGGAAGTGGAGTTGTATTTAATCTCTGTGTGGTTGCTCAGTATAAATAGGGGGATGTGTTTCCTGTTTATTCTTGAGCCAGGAATTAGGGTTTGTACTCTTTTGTTTTGAAGTACTGTTAGATAAAAAGAAATAAAAAAAATCTTTCTTCCGTCTCCTGCGGTTGGTGATTTTCTTTTTGCCTGGAGGCCGGAAGGCGTCGGGGTTTCGAGTCGTTGATTGCTTCAGGCGGTGGCTGATCTTGGCGAGAGCTCTGGTGGCCACATGCATGCACAACTAAAAGGCAGCGACTAGAAGTGCATGGGCAATTAGAAGATTGCTTTTGATCTGGTCATTTGTCGCTGCATGCATGCATGAAATAGTGTTGACTAGAAGTTTTTGATTGCTCGTTTTTCTTGGCCGTGACGAGAACAAGAAGACCTGCGCAAGGTTTTTGGTTTGGCGTAGCTTGAAGAGTTCGGTCCGTCGTAGTTGGAGTTTCATCTGCAATTTGGTCCGTCGTAGTTGGTTCATTGTCTGAAGATTGGTGCATCCTTTGCTTTGATTTTAAATGGGTCTTTGATTCTATCATCTTGCGAAGATAATATCTCTAGATCCACAGATCTGATATCGAGTTGATTCTTGTTGTCTTAGATTCATAATTGAATATAGTTTCTACAGTTAGAATTTCACATCAATCTAACGGTTAGATCTTCGAGAATCTTAGTTTTAGTGAACGTGTGTCAGTCTGTCTCGTTTGGTCCGGCGTCAATTGATTTGGTTTTGCTACAGTAGAAATTTGGTCCATCATACATGCACAACTCTCTGTCTGAAGCGAAGTTTGGTCCGTCATACATGTGAAAATTTGGTCCAGCACGAAGTTTGGTCTGGTGTACAAGTAAAAATTTGGTCTGGTGCAATAAGGTTTTTGTTGAATACAAATCAAGCGATTTGAGTTTGTTTGGGGTGTTTCAAAAATCATGAAAAATATAATTTTAGCTTCCGCGCAATCATTCACCCCCCTCTGATTGCTAGATTAGTACATTTCGATCCTACACGACCAGACTTAATCAAAACTGACTAGATATGACACGAAACCGATAATATAACTAAACCGACTTTACTGTTACAAATCCGGCACTTTGCCGATACTAACTGAAACAACTCTGAACTTGAATTCAAACTCTGAAAACATCAAAACTGAGACAGACCTACTATGAGATAACATGATTAATTCAACATGAATTGCTGTATATGGTTCACAAGCCACAGCTAGATGATGGTCTTAAGCTCTGTTCATGGAATACACATCTATCATCTATGGCTGGTGCCCATCTCAGAAATGAAACATTCTTAGCCTGCATAATACCATCTGATCTAACAGCACCCCAACTCCAAAGAAAACACCAAATGCAACCGCGAAAAAGATGAGCTTTGTACTGCATTGATTTGTGGCGAGCCTGGAGGCAGGAACTTCTTCTGCTGAATTACAGTGGCGGCTTAGCATAGGGCCACACAGATTTGGATTACCATCAAAACTACAATTATCGAACGTGTCAAACTGGCCTCCAGTCGGAATTGGCCCTTCAAGGTCATTGTTGGAAACGCTGAATGCAGAAAGGAAATGCAGTCTATTCAATTCAAGAGGGATCGCACCTGTCAGATTGTTGTTGGACAAGTCTAGCACCTCCAGATTGGTGAGGTTGCAGATTGTTTCTGGGATCTCTCCGGATAAGTTGTTGAAGCTCAAATCGAGCATATTCAGTGCCTTAAGCTGACCAATCTCTGGAGGGATCACACCTGTAAAGCCATTGTTGGATATGTTTACTGTTGTCCGAAATGATCGGAGCGTGCGGTATTGATTCGTTGCATCATGATAGACAGGTAATTCAAAGACCCTTGCACCCAGATTGGCTATCGTCTTCTCTGATTTAAGCATTGGCATATGCATTAATGTTGTAGGGAATTCCCCTGTAAGATTGTTATTTGATATGTCAAGATAGAAGAGGAAGTTGAGCTTGTTGATCCAGGCAGGTACTGATCTGCTTAGATGATTGTGGGATAATACCAAGATCTCCAAATTTGTGAGCTTTGATAGCCAGAGAGGTATTTTTCCAAATAATGAGGACCCATCCATACTTAGGTAACGAAGATTCTCAAAGCCATTAGTTATTTCATCCTCTGGCAAGACCTCATGCTGGAAGCACCCCCCGAGAATTAGGACTGTTAGGTTTCTAAAGCTCTTGAGAATGCGAAGTGCATTTGTGATATTCGTAAAATGATTAGCACCAAGTGATAGGAAGGCAAGAGACCTCAGACTGTCCATTTTCGGGGACAGCTCGCCATGGAAACTGTTGTACGCAAGTCGCAATGCAATCAAATTGCCACATGCATAAATGCTTTCTGGAATTGTGCCGGTGAAGGTATTCCTGTAAACATCAAGAAATCTTAGTTTAGACAGGGTGGAAAAGTTGACCCTGCCAAGATCTCCGCTGAAGTTGTTGTTGTTGAGGTCTATTGTTATGAGATTTGTGCAGCTGCCTAGATCTGATGGCAGTTCACCTGACAAGTTATTGTGGTCCAAATGGAGCTCCTCCAATCCCTTGAGCTGACCTATGAAATTCGGGATTTTGCCACTAAACATATTCCATCCGAGATCAAGGATAGACAGTTTCCTGAGTTTCATGATATGGGCACCGTGAAGCACTCCACTTAGATCATTGTTTGGGAAGGAGAGGTACTCCAACAAGGTAGCATTGAATAGTTCATCAGGGAGACAGCCATTAAAATTGTTATGGCCAGCTTTGAGCACTCTGAGCATGGAGCATTTGCCTAGCTCTCGGGGCACGCTGCCACTGAAGTGATTGAAAGAGAGGTCGAGCACTGCAAAGGATGACGCATTGGTGCAGAAAGAACTCGGCATCTGTCCTGTAAAGCTGTTGTTGCTGGCGTTGAGGGCGACCAGATTGATCATCACCTGCCATGTGGTGGATGGAAATTGCCCTGTAAAAAAGTTGCTCGAGATATTCAGTACCTGCAGAGGCCGGGTAGTTGTTAGAGATGGAAGCTCTTGCAGGCCTCCATCGAGTTTATTGAAGCTGACGTCAAGGACGATGATGCTGCTTGACGACACCAAGCCCTCCAATGGAAGTCCACCGGAAAGCGAATTCTGCGACAGGTTGAGATGCAGCAGGCCGGTGAGGTTGCCAAGGGACGGCGAGATGAGCCCTTCAAGGCCCTTAGAAGCCAGCGAAACAGCGGTGATCATCGCATCTGTGTTGCAGGTGATCCCTTCCCACGTGCAGCAGTCTGTGTCACTGCGCCATGACACGGCGAGGCCACCATCCTGTGAGAGCCCGGCAAGGAACTGGAGGAGGCAACTCTTCTCCTGGTCTGTGCAGGAGCCGGTGGAAGAAGTTAAACAAAGTACCAGCACAAGAGCAACCCAAAAGTAATCTGTGGGTAATTTGCTACTGCTTCTGTTGCATGAAGAGTGGGATGGCCTCATGGCTTCCGGATGAAACTATTGTTTTCTCGGGTTGGGTACCGACCGCAAAAATTACCACGCAATTGTCTGATATTGAGAAGGCATGAAGTAAAAAAAATTCGAAAAATTGAGTCACATTTTGGTGTTCCTCAAGATTTGGCAAAACGTTCAAGGTCCTCAGAAGTCAGAATCAGAAGATGTGGCTATAATTCAGATGTGAATAAGTCAAGTTGCATTTCATTAGTGGTCCACAGCAGTTTCTTAATGGCAATATATCCTGTGTATACAGGCCTTCCCGTGTACACATCATGCACACCAACTAATAAAAATCATAAAAAATTCTGAAAAAAATTGTAGATATACTTCATAGATTACTCTACCTATGTATAAAATTGTAGGTTCAAATTCATTATATATCAAGAGTTACAAAAAAGAAAAAATCTGACAAGTTTAAAATCCCTTGAACGAGAGAGACAGAGAACCACCATTTCCAGGTCAAATTCAGGACTAACAGTATGGCGTGGAGTAGGGGTGAAAATAGTACGGGTTAATCCCGACCGATCCGGTACCGAACCCGATTAAAACCGTATCCGGGAAAAAAATCCGTATCCGGTCGGATACGGATACGGATACGGATAGTTGCTTCCGGATCGGAGCCGTGAAATCGACGAATAAGCGGTATACGGTAACCGGATACTATCCGACCAGATATCCGAATACGGTACGTGGCATTCGTATTATGTATACATATATTGTAGGAATAAGAAATTGCTAGTGATAATAACTGATGGTACGGCATGTCAAACTTATAATGGTCATATGGATTTATGTAGAAGTACGAAATGTTAATTATATTAAACTTGTGGCTTGTCGATTGTCGAATTTGTGTATAAACTTTGTGTATGAATTTGCTAGTGATTGTCGAATTTTGTGTATGAATTTGATACCCTTGTTAAACTTGTGTTGTATAAGTTGTCAAATTTATGTAATATATATGAATTGATTGCTAGTCGAATGTTTCAATAAGTATGTATCCGTTTGTATTATCCGTTTCCGAACCGAATCCGGTATGTATCCGCCCCGACAGTACCGTATCCGAAACTCCAAAAAAACCAAATTCGTATCCGTATTCGGTCTTACCGTATCCGATTCCGAATCCGGGAAAAAAATATGGGTTAGGATACGGGAACAGCAATATCCGACCGTATCCGATCCGTTTTCACCCCTAACGTGGAGCGTCCGTCTTTATAGTTGAACGTCTGGAAGGAAATGCGCCGTCGTCCATGGCTGCTGTTTCCACCGCTTCTTCAGACTTTTTTTTGAGGCAACTCGATCGGTCGAAAGGGTCTAGATTTCTGGCATTAACTAGTGAGCCACGAATCGGTGAACCCGTTTAAATGATTTAATTGGCACCGCTGGTCTTTTTTTTTGAAAGAGCAGCAAGAGAATTGCTGCGTAATTTATTAAGAAGAAAGGAAGGCAGATGTGGGTCCTGTTTTTTAAGGGGAAAACTGGACCCGTGAAAAAACCTCACAGACAAGAAGCGCTACCCGAATAGCTCAACTAAAATAACCACTCTAATGAAGCTGACGACAACTAAACAAAACAAAACCACTAAACAAAACCACAAAGCTAATAAACGAAAGAAGGAAAAAGGACCACTTAGAAACGCGTGCTGCAAACATCCGGCTATCCCGTCGGTTTCGATGAGAAAGCAAAAACTCTGTTAAGCATTGCATCTTTGATCGCTGTGGCCACTTGCTCTGGCGTTCTGGTGATCCCTTGGAAAATGCGTTGGTTTCTCTCTAGCCAAAGGTTCCACCAGAAGTAAATTAGAAGACCGTCGAAATCCCGTCTTCTTGTTTTATCAAATTGGGCTCTCATCCTTCTCCACCACTTGTATATTGATCCGATGTGGTTTATGTTCTGACATCGGTCCAACTTCCCCCATCGTAAGAGAAGGCTCCATACCTGCCTAACGAAAGAGCAGTCTTTGCAGATATGAGCCGGAGTTTCCTGCGACGTGTTGCAAAAACTGCAAGTGGCATTACACGGCCACCCCTTCTTCAGTAGGTTGTCCGCTGTTAAAATTTTGTTGTGGATCAACGTCCATGCGAAGAAATGACATTTAGGTTCAGCTTTCGCCTTCCATATCGGGCACAACTTCATCTTGCAGTAAACATTTTGGAATTGCACCATGTATGCACTTTTTGTTGTGTATTATCCGTCAGCCGTCCAGCGCCAGATTATTTGGTCTTCCCTGCTTTCATCTCTATTGATTCGACGTATTGCCTCGAAGAGCGCTACAAATTCTCTGATTTCGCTTTCTGAGTTCCCCGGCCTGCAGAACCGGATCCAGTAATTATTTTGCATGGCTTGGTGGATTGTGGCGTTCTTTCTTTTCGCTATCTGGAAAAGGCTCGGGGCAATGTGGATTGGTGCTTTCCCCTCAACCCAACTTGATCTCCAAAAATCGGCCAATTTACCATTTCCCACCGTGACAACCGTTGATGCATTGAAGAGAGCAATATCAGTTTTGTCACATGGCAGGTCTAACCCCGTCCAGGCCCGCTCATTGTTCTTCCATCTAAACCATAGCCAACGAAGTCTCAGCGCTCTGCCGAAGCGTTCCAGGTCTGTGATACCAAGTCCCCCCTTGCTTTTAGGAAGACAGGTGACCTTCCACTTGATCAAGCAGTGTCCCCCGCTACAATTTGCCGGTTCATTTCCTCTCCAAAGAAACCCATGTCTAAGTTTATCGATGCATTGAATTAGCCACTTTTGTGTTGGGAAGACCGTCATATGGTATATCTGTTGGGATGTTAACACCGACTTAACAAGAGTCTCTCTTCCGGCCGCTGAAAGAAGTTTTCCTTTCCAACCTGCGAGCCTATTACTTATTTTATGAATCAAAGGTTGAATTTCAATCCTTCTCAACTGCCTAAAGTGTAATGGTAGGCCGAGGTACCTCCCTGGAAAGGATGATAGTTTCCCGAGGAAGACATTCAACAATTCTTGCAATAGTTCCTCCTAGCATCTGACAGGATAGATTTATGTTTTGGTGATGTTAATCTTTAGCCCTGAGCACCTTCCAAAAATGTCCAGAATTCGGCTAAGGGCTAGGAGTTCGTCACGATCTGCATTAAGAAATATTCCAGCGTCATCTGCGTAGAGTGAGCATCGCAGTCTAGCAGCTGTGGGAAGTACCGGTCTGAGGATTTCGCTATTCGCTGCTAACTCGAGCATCCTTTGTAGCGGGTCAATTGCCAGTATGAAAAGAAGGGGAGATAAAGGATCCCCCTGCCGAACCCCGCGTGTATGTTTTATTGTGAGTGTGGGTTGGCCGTTGATCAAGATCTTTGAAGATGAGGTCCGCAGAATTGCGGCAACCCACTCACGCCAGATACGACCAAAGCCTAAAGCCTGAAGTACTTCAAGGAGATAAGCCCAATTTAGCGAATCGAAGGCTTTTGAGATATCCAACTTGATGAATAGGGCCGCGTTCTGTCTTTGTGTAGTTGGCGGATTACTCTTTGGACATATAAGAAGTTATCATGGATGCATCTCTTCTTTATGAAAGCGTTCTGAGCGACTGATACCAATTCATCTAGCTTGGGCGCAAGCCTGTTTGCCAGGATTTTGGTTACTATTTTCATGAAGCTATTTATAAGGCTGATTGGCCTGAAACATTCCAATCTATTCGCATTCTCTATTTGACGAATACTTGTACCTGGGGTACCCCATAGCCCAGACTTCGTCATCACGAAGAGGAGTTATCACCCAAAACAGTCGGAAGCTCAGGTGGGCCGATTCAGGCCCACCTGAGGAACAGGGAACCTCATGGGCAAGAAGAGGCTGTGGGCCTTTATCGAAGCCACAGACCTCGACCAGAATGACAGTCGGAGCCACCCGAAGGCTCCGACCAAGACCCAGGTCGGACGTCTGCGAAGCCTCCGACCAGGGGTCAGCTCGGACGCTCCGACCAGTCTCCTCGATGAGCTCCAAATCGGGGCCATCGCCACGCCGTCAAGCCACAGGATGGACGCCTGTCTCACGAGCACCACGCCTTCGCCAGGAGCAGGTGGGTCCGCCTCGAAGCAATCCCAGAGGACGCCAAAGTCAAGCAGCTGTTCCATCACACGGTCACACCCAATTAAGGGTTGCGCGCTCTCCCGAGGCAAACCCCGACACCGATCGCCCCCGACGTCAGCATTAGCAGGGTACATAGAGGGCCGGTACGCCGTTTCCCAGAGGAACAAGACACCCGCACCAACCCCGTATGTCTACCAACTCGATATGGCGAAGACAGTCGACAGACGGGTGACAGAACCATGGAACAGACCTCAAGGCCCAAGACTCGACACCTCAGTATAGGGCGCAACGCCTACCTGTTAGACACCCCTTTCTCATTCTCTTGCATATCCTCCGAACTCCCGTGTAACCCGCCTTCTCTCTATAAAAGGAGAGGCGGGACCCCAAGGGAGGGGGTCGACCTCATACATCCAAGCCACCACAGTAGGAAAAGATCTCCCTCGGAACCGTCCGAGCTGTAATCGAACGCAGACTTCTGCGCCCCCATTAATACAATACCACCACACGAACTGGACGTAGGGACATTCAGCCCGAACCAGTATAAACCCTGGGCTTCTATAGTCTAACCATTCAAGGAAGCGGGAGCGCGCGGCCCACTTACAAAATTACTTGCCGGTTTACAAAACACCGACAGTTGGCGCGCCAGGTAGGGGCCTCGCACGTTGTCATCTCTGGATCCCCGCCGTCTTCCTTGATGGCTTCCCTCACCTGCAACGCCACGTCGACATTGAAATTTGGATCCGCTTCGGCTCCTCGACCGTTGCCAAGCGGGAGCTCGCGCTCGCCCCGTCGATCTCGAGACCGGGCTCCGCCGAGCTCGCCCACTCGCCGACATCTTGGTAACCTTCGGCTCGAGACCACTGTGTGGGCCACGGAGCCTGCTAACGGGCGCGTCATTCCTTATGATGGCGCGCGCGAACTCGTGTGGACGGGGGCCCTACCCCCCGTTCACTCGCATTTCGTAGCAATGGCCGGCTGCGCGCCGGCCTCCGTTCACGAAATACTGGAAGACTCCTCCAGCAGCGATTCCAGTTCTGATACGGAACAGTTCTCGGCGGAAATGTGCTCTCGTGAGTGCAATATGGCGGCGCAGACGACCTTCGGCGAGCGGGTCCAAGCAACGATTCCCATCTCCCGTGGCGATCCGCAGAGGGGATCGCCAAGACCAAAGACGACGAAGCTCTTACTCTCACCCTATTGGCCCCCCGCAGCTGCCCGGGGAACCAAAGGTGGGCGAGGATGAGCTTCCTGCAGGCCAGGCCGCCCAGGGGGCAAGCCACCTCGCCCCCCTGCAAGTCGCTGGCGGCGCTCGCGGGCGAGCCCGTCAGGTACATCAACAGCTGATGGAGGGGCCGGAAGCCGTTCCGTATTTCCCCCTTCCAGCTCAGAACATCGCTGCGGCTGCAGTTTTGCTCCGTGGCATTCCGAACCGACTGAGCCAGGGGCCAAGGCGGCTTACCAGAACCTCCGGGGGCTGGTAGAACATGCCGCTGTGCAGCACATGCCGGCCCCAGGCTCGCGTCAGTCGGACGTCCTTTTGGGCAGGCAAAGCCGGGTTCACCAGGACCCGGCCAAGACGGCGCAGCAGCCGGATCGGCCCCAAGCCTCGTACACCCCGGTTCGCCAGCGCCTCGGTCAAAGGCACGACTACCGCGACACCCTCGACGCAAGGAAGAGACCGACGGTCGCGGCGGCCCGGTCGCAGGTCGCCGACAGCGGCCGGCGGCGTGACCGTAGCCCCAGCCCTGACGGTCCGGGGCCGCGGGCGTTCACGCGGAGGATCCGCAACGCCAACTTTCCTGTCCGGTTCCGGGCGCCCGTCAACATCGCCAAGTACACGGGGGCCACGAACCCCGGTGTCTGGCTTGAGGACTACCGGCTCGCCTGCCGAACCGGCGGGGCTACGGATGACCTCTTCATCATCCAGTATCTCCCAATTTATCTGGCAGACTCGGCTCGAGCCTGGCTCGAGTACCTGCCCGCTGACTCCATTACAAACTGGGCCGACCTAAGAAGCATCCTCGTCGGCAATTTCCAGGGCACATACAAACGCATACAAACTCTTGGGATCTCAAGAGCGCAGCGGCGGCCTGGGAGGCGCTCCGGATTATATCGGCGCTTCTCCCAAAGAAGGCAACGAAGCCCCGACATCAGCGACGCCGACGTCGTCGGAGCGTTCATCTACGGCACCACGTGCAAGGCTTTGGTCCACAAGTTGGGCTGCATTAAGCCCAAGACGACCAAAGAGTTGTTGGACGTCGCCACCAACCACGCCTCCGGCGAGGAGGCTGTGGGGGCCATCTTCGACAAGGGGAAGGCTAAGCAAGACCCAGGCGCCGGTGCCAGCGATACCCCCAACCGCTCCGACAAACGGAGGCGGAAGGGGAAGCAGGTCCGCGAAGACCCCGAGGTCGCTGCTGCAGATCGCCCCGTCAAGCAGCAGTCCCGGCAAGCCGCCGACCATTTCGAGAAGTTGATGGAGGCCCCGTGCCCGAACCACGGGTACTCTGTCAAGCACAAGTACAAGGATTGCGAGACACTGAAGCGCTTTCTTTCCGGAAACCCCACGCGGAATAAAGGAAAGAAGCAGATCCGCCCGATCTGGGGGCTAAAGCGCGACGCCGAGTTCCCGGAACCCGACGGCTGCCTCATGATCTTCGGCGGACCAGCAAGCTACGCTGACAAACGCCAGCTTAAACTCGCATTCCGCGAGGTGCATGCCGTGGCGCCCGCCACGCCTAAGTTCCTCCGGTGGTCGGAATCTCCGATCACCTTCGATCGTGCTGACCACCCCGATCACGTCCCGCACCCGGGAAGGTACCCGTTGGTCGTCGCCCCGGTTGTGGGATCGAAACGCCTGTCCAGGGTGCTTATGGACGGCGGCAGTAGCATCAACATCTTGTATATTGATACTCTCGACGCCATGGGAATCCCCCGCGCGCGTCTCCGACCAAGCAAGGCGCCTTTCCATGGCATCATCGTGCCGCGAGCCTATCCGCTCAGCGGTCGACACGCCGTCACCTTCGGAGCCCGGATAACTTCCGCGAAGCCCTCGCCTTCGAGGTCGTAGGGTTTCCAGGCTCCTACCACGCCATCATGGGAGGCCATGCTACGCTAAGTTCATGGCGGTCCCCAACTACACCTACCTCAAGTTGAAGATGCTGGGGCGCGAGTCATCACGTGGCGCTTCCTTCAGTCGCCTACAAGCGCGAAGAAGGCGGTTGTGAGCTCGCGTTGACGCTTATCGCGTCCGCCGAGCTCGAAACCCTTCGCAGGGAAACCCTCGAGTCCACCCCCGAATCCAGCAAGTCGGGATCGGGCTCCTTCAAGTCTGCCGAGGATACCAAGGTGGTCCTGGTCGATCTCGAGGATCCGACCAAGACCGTGCGGGTCGGGGCCACACTCCCCGCCAAATAGGAAGGCGCGCTCGTCGACTTCCTCCGTACCAATCGGGATGTCTTCGCGTGGAAGCCCTCCGACATGCCAGGCATCCCCCGGGAAGTCGTCGAGCACTCCTTGAACATCCGACCTGGCTCAAGGCGATCGCTCAACGTTCTTGCCGCTTCGACGGCGAAGCGCAAGATCATCGAATCGCCAAGCTTTTGGCCGTAGGGTTTGTAAAGAGATCGCCACCCGAGTGGCTTGCCAACCGATCCTTGTAAAAAGAAGTCCGGGCAATGGAGAATGTCGTTGACTACACGAGCTGAATAAGGCTGTCCCAGGACCCTTTTCCATTGCCCGTGTCGACCTGTGTCGCCGACTCGGCGGCGGGATGCGAATCCCTGTCATTTCTGGATGCCTACTCAGGCTATCACCAGATAGCGATGAAGGAGTCCGACCAGCTCGCCGCCTCCTTCATCACTCCGTTCGACTCGTTTTGTTACGTAACGATGCCTTTTGGGTTGAAAAACGCGGGCGCTACGTACCAGCGATGTATGCAAGCGTGTTTCGACGCCCAAATCGGCCGTAACATCGAGGTGTATGTCGACGACCTTGTCGTCAAAACCAGGAAGGCTGACGACTTAGTCGCCGACCTCGAAGAAACCTTCGCGAACCTTCGGCGATTCCGCATAAAACTCAACCCCGAAAAGTGTGTCTTCGGGGCCCCGAAAGGAAAATTGCTCGGTTTCATCGTTTCCGAGCACGGGATTGAGGCCAATCGCGAAAAGATCTCGGCGATCTTACAGATAGGCCCGATCGCCGACCTAAAGGGGGTCTAGAAGTTGACCGGGTGCCTAGCAGCCTTGAGCCGCTTCGTATCTCGCCTCGGTGAGCGCGGAATGCCGCTCTACAAGCTGCTCAAGAAGTCCGATCAATTCGCCTGGACCCAGGAAGCGCAGGAAGCCCTCGACAGACTGAAGACTTTCCTGACCTCACCTCCGGTGCTGGTTGCCCCGACGCCAGACGAGTCCTCCTCTGACATCGCCGAACGACTCCGGTGCGGGAGGGCGGCTCGATCTGCCCTCGCCGAGGTTCTTCATATGGAGCCCTCGCCGCGAGTAGGTGCTCTTCTGGTTGTTTTGGACGTGGTAGGGTTTCCAAACTGACGTCCGTCTTCCGTCTTTGGATGCCGTAGGTCTGATCGGCCCAGCGGGGCACCGATAAGCGCCGCTGGGGGTAGCTCCAGCGTCCCTCGGGCAATGGACAGTGGCCTGCTAAGGGACCGGGCGGTGAGCATGGTAGACGCGCTAGTGCGGTCGCATGCCGACCTGGTGTCCCAGGTGGGTTCCTCTGCCGCCCTTGGGGCGCAGGTGACGGCGCTGCGGGTGTGAGTCCAGGTCGCCGAAGATGAGGCGGCGGCTCGTGGCGTAGCTAACGCCGCCGAGGCGGAGATAGTTCCAGTGGAGGATTTCGACTCCACGCGCGGGGTTCTCCTCTCCATGCTCCGCCCTGCTTACGAGAGCATGGGCAGGAGCCTGAGGCCACTTGGGGTGGAGCTGAACGAACCGGCTGAGCCCACCGTGGCGCAGTACGCCTTCGGCCTCACCCGAGCGGCCGAGGCGTTGGAGGACCTGCCCTAGGCTCTCCGGGAACGCTCCGCTCGTGAAGGGTGGAGGGTTGCTGCCCTGACGGCGGAATACGTGCTGGTGTGCTGCGCCAGCCGATGTGACTCCTTCGACCTGGCGGCTACCGTCTCCCGGATCCTGGGCAACGCGGCCTAAGCGCGGGCCAGGGTACGTGAGGCGGCGGAGATGGTGGCGGGGCGGCTGCACCTGGAGACCTCGGACGACGAGGCCGAGGCGAGCGGGAGCTCCGGGGAGGACGCTGAGGATGATGCCTTCTTCCGCCCGGATCCTTAGGAGGCTGTCGCGCGCTCGCCCCTGAACTCGTCGTGCAGGCGTGGTATCTCGGGCGCCGGGGAGCCTCCTTCCGTCTTCGCGCTGCGGCCCGTTGTTTTGCAGATTTTTGCACTCTTTCCTGCCCCAGGCTTAGCATGAATTGTGAATATTTGCTTGTTTGCTTGTCTGTAAGGCGTGCTTCGTACTTTTGGTAAAACATAATGCATGCTTTGTTGCACTCATTGTTTCATCTCTCGTATTTCCTTTCCTTTCTGTGCCGAACGCCTGATCATTGCTAACTGCCTGCGAAGAACCCTTTGCCGACCGTTCGTGGGTCGCCCGTATGAAGATCGCTTCGTCCCGCGGACCACCACTTTAGTGGTCGTAGTCAAGAAAAACTGCTGGAGTTTTTACAAGACGTAGGCCGTAGTAGCCGGGTCGAAATGGTTCCTTCAAGGGGAGGACCTTAGGTCGATTATGGCGCCACGTAACAAGGTCACGTAGACTTGAAGCCCCCGAGCGGGTTCGCGCCGCTCGGGTTTGTCAGGCTGATAGAGACGTCTTGGTTAAGGAAAAAGCTCAGGGAAAAAACTGCCTGAGTTTTTCGATGTTCCAAGCATTGGAAACAACGTTGCCGTCGGCGCCCCTGAGTCGGTAGGTGCCGGGCCGGATTACCTCCACAACGGTGAAGGGGCCTTCCCACGGAGGTGAAAGCTTGTGCCTACCAACGTTGGACTGAACTTGGCGCAGGACCAAGTCGCCTACGTTGAAGGCTCGGCCGCGGACCTGGCGACTCTGGTAGCGCCGCAACGTTTGTTGATATTTGGCCGATCGGAGGACGGCAACATCGCGCGCTTCGTCGAGCTGGTCGACGGCGTCTTGCTGCGAGTTGAGCCCCCGAGCTTGGTCGAAGGTTTGCAGCCTCGGAGCGCCGTATTCCAGGTCGATTGGCAGGACAGCTTCAGCGCCGAACACCAGAAAGAATGGTGTAAACCCGGTCGACCGGGTCGGGGTGGTCCGCAGGCTCCAAAGGACGGAGGGCAGCTCGGCAGCCCACCGTCCCGCCGACTTCTTTAATCGATTGAAGATTCGTGGCTTGAGCCCCTGAAGGATCATGCCGTTAGCCCTCGCCTGGCCATTGGTCTGCGGGTGAGCCACGGACGCCCAGTCGACGCGGATGTTGAAGTCGTCGCAGAATTCGAGAAATTCCTTCCCCGTAAACTGCGTTCCATTGTCGGTGATGATGGAGTTCGGGACCCCGAATCGGTAGACGATGCCGCGGAAGAAGTCGGCCGCTTGCGCGGACGTGATAGTGGCGACTGGCTTCGCCTCTATCCACTTAGTGAACTTGTCCACCGCGACAAAGAGGTGAGTGAAGCCCTCGGGCGCCTTTTTGAAAGGTCCGAGCAGATCGAGTCCCCAGACCGCAAACGGCCAAGTGATGGGAATTGTCTGGAGGGCTTGGGCTGGAAGGTGTGTTTGCCGGGCAAAAAATTGGCACCCTTCGCAGGTGCGAACAATTTGCTCGGCATCAGCCACGGCGGTCGGCCAATAAAAACCTTGACGGAAGGCCTTACCCACGAGGGACCGCGGTGCGGCGTGATGACCGCACACCCCGTGTAGGATTGAAATATACTAATATAGCAATCAGAGGGGGGTGAATGATTGTGCGGAAGCTAAAATCAAAATTTTCTTGATTCACAAAACCCCCTAAATTAATTATGAAATATTGCTCTCGGTTTCAGCAAAAACAGATTAACAGATGTTCACTAAAATCGTAATTCCCGAAGATTCAACCGTCGGATTGATATAAAATTTTAACTGTATAAACTAGATTCAAATCCGAAACTAACGCAACAAGAATCACCTCAATCGGATATACGGATCTAGAGTTATAACCTTCGCAAGCTTACTGTGACAGAATATGACGAAAATCAAGCAAACCCTAATTTCGTGATTACTCACAATCTACAAAAGATTAACCAACAAAACTTTGAGGAACACTAAATTAATGCCCTAAGAAGATTTTAGATGGATCAAATCAAAATTAAATTTATTGAATAAAAAGGACAATGATTCAATCTACTAAACCGAAATTAGGCAAACAGGGTCAGGAATCGGTACAATAGCACATCATGTGTGAACAGTAATCCGTGATTTACTGTAGCAACGCGAGATTACTGTAGCGCCGAATACTGTAGGTCGCGGGTCTGTAGCACCGAAATTACGTGCTCGCTCGGACGTCTCCTTTTCGCCGCCGGGAAGAGCAGTCGCCGGAAGCACTCACGTCTGGAGGACAAAAAACGCAAGCAGCCAAAAAGTTTCCGGCCACCAGGACAAGCCAGCACGTCTTCACGCCATGCACTTCTAGTCGCCCGCAGGAATTAATCTGGCCGCAACTAGTCGCCAGGAACTACTAGCACAAAAGAAAAATCTCCAGCACTTTACGTTGCATGCATGGAAGCGCCAGGTGTTGATCCAGCCGTCACGAGCATGCACTAGAAAACATAATGGCTATCCGAGAGGAAAAAGAAAATCGTCGTTCCTCCTGCATGCATGCCCGCGCCGCCTGATTCTTTTGCTAGTCGAGCATGCAAACAAAAGATGATGCGGGAGTCCGACTTCTAGTCGCCGCTCGCCTCAAGCCTCCGATGCAGGACTTCCTTGCCGCCAGGGAGACAGCGTCAGGAACACAAGCAATGTTTGCAAGATTGATTTTTTATTTTCTTTTGTCTAACAGTACTCCGAACAAAAGAGTATAAACCCTAATACCTGGCTCACATAAACTGGAGACACCTCCCCCTATTTATACTGAGTAAACATAAAGAGTTCGTATACAACTCCACTTGGTCCAACATGGCCCAATAAAGTTTGTATACAACTCCACTTGGCCCAACATGGCCCAATACATCTTTTGCACGCGTACGGCCCACCTGCCGCACACACGTGACTAACCAGCCTTCATGTGCATGTTCTCTAGCCCGAACGTCCCGCATGACATCCTCGACCACCAGGACCTCGATTCCTCCTCGAACCTAGTTCGAACCTCGGTTCCTCCATGAACCTAGTTCGGTCCCATCATCGACCACGTTAAGCCCTCGAGCAACACACGCACACCGAATAAACAAACAACCATCCGAGCACAAGTCCACGACTTGACTCAAAATCAATCCATGCAACCACTCACATGAGTGCATTGCATCAAACAAAATCCATCATGCTATCACCAGCATAATAATCATATCAACATAGCACATGCACAAGCACCACACATGCTATAACCAAAGTCACTTTACAATGCCAATTTCACCATTCAACCAATTTTTCATCACATGATCTCACACCCCGCCATGAATGTCGAGCAGCAACTCCTTGCCTTGGTCGGTCAGGATGCACTTCTGGAGGACCCCGGAGGGACTCCTCTTGTAAAGGTCCTCGCCGACCAGGACGAAAGACTTCGCTCGCCGAGCGAGGCGCCGGGCCTCGGTCGGATCCGGGGGGAGCGTCCCGTCCGTCAAGCGCTCGACGTAGGGCTTTCTCCAGTCGGGTTCGGCCGTCAGTACGTCTTGGGCTGGTTCGGACGGCGCGGCAACCGGTTGATCGGTGGTTGGGTTGGCCGAGCCGGGCATGTCGGCCGCCTGCTCGGCCGCTGGGTCCAGTCGGACGGACGGTTGAAGGAGGTCGTGGGCAAAAATCCCGGTCGGAACCGGTCCCTTGCCCGAAGCGAGGTTGGCGAGGTGGTTGGCCTCGCTGTTATAGCGTCGGTGGCTGTGGTGGAGCTCGAAACCTTTAAATTTTTCTTCAAGCTTGCGCACTTCGCGGTAGTATGCTGCCATGCGGGGGTCTCGGGGCTCCGAGGCCTTCATGACCTGGTCAACCACCAGCTTGGAGTCGCCGTATACGTAAAGCCGCCGCACACCGAGGTCGGCGGCGATCCGGAGACCGTTGATGAGGGCTTCGTACTCGGCGACATTATTGGTGGCGTCGAAGAGCAAACGGACAACATATTGGAGCTTGTTGCCGAGTGGGGAAACGATAACAATTCCGGCACCTGCTCCGTTCTTGGTGTAGGACCCGTCAAAGTACATCGTCCAATACTCGGGGTCTTCAGGTACCGGGGGCGCCTGGGCTTCGGTCCACTCCGCAACAAAGTCTGCAAGGGCTTGAGACTTGATCGCTGTCCTGGGGACGAACGAGATGTCGAGGTCGCTGAGCTCGAGAGCCCACTTGGCTATCCTCCCCGAAGCGTCGCGGTTGCGGATGATCTCGCCTAGCGGCGAAGAAGTTACGACGGAGACGGGGTGCTGGCCGAAGTAGTGGATCAGCTTCCTCTTCGCGATTAGTACCGCGTAGAGTAGCTTCTGCACTTGTGGATAGTGGGCTTTGGACTCCGAGAGTACTTCACTGATGAAGTACACCGGTCGCTGCACCTTGAGGCGTGGCCTTCCTCTGCTCGCTCGGCGACGAGCGCCGCACTCACGACGTGGGTCGTGGCTGCGATGTAGAGGAGCAAAGGTTCGCACGGCGCCGGCGCAGTCAGAACCGGAGGTGATGTCAGGAAGGCCTTTAGTCGGTCGAGGGCTTCCTGAGCTTCCTGCGTCCAACTGAAGTGGTCGATCTTCCTGAGCAGTTTATAAAGCGGCATTCCGCGCTCGCCGAGGCGGGACACGAAACGGCTCAAGGCTGCGAGGCATCCCGTTAGCTTTTGGACGCCCTTCAGGTCGGCGACTGGGCCTATCTTCATTATCGCGGAGATCTTCACCGGGTTGGCCTCGATGCCGCGCTCAGATATGATGAAGCCTAGAAGCTTTCCCTTGGGAACCCCGAAAATGCACTTCTCGGGGTTGAGCTTTATGCGGAACCGTCGGAGGTTCGCAAAAGTTTCTTCGAGGTCGGCGACGAGATCGCCGGTCTTCTTGATTTTGACGACGATGTCATCCACGTACACCTCGATGTTATGGCCGATTTGGTCGTCAAAGCAGGCGTACATGCATCGCTGGTACGTAGCACCTGCGTTTTTCAGACCAAAGGGCATCGTTACGTAACAAAACGAGCCAAACGGGGTGATGAAAGAAGTCGCGAGCTGGTCGGACTCCCTCATCGGAATCTGGTGATAGCCGGAGTAGGCGTCCAGGAAGGAGAGCGATTCACACCCAGCAGTGGAATCGACGACTTGGTCGATCCGGGGCAAAGGAAAATGGTCCTCGGGACATGCCTTGTTCAGGCTCGTGTAGTCAACACACATCCTCCATTGCCCGGATTTCTTTTTTACAAGGACAGGGTTGGCAAGCCACTCGGGGTGGCGTACCTCTTTTATGAACCCTGCGTCCAGAAGCTTGGCTACCTCTTCTCCAATGAGTCTGCGCTTTTCTTCGTCGAAGCGGCGCAGGCGTTGGGCGACCGGCCTTGCGCCGGTCGGATATTCAAGGTGTGCTCGGTGACCTCCCTTGGGATGCCTGGCATGTCGGAGGTCTTCCATGCGAAGACATCTCGATTCACCCGGAGGAAGTCGACGAGCGCGCTTTCCTATTTGGCGGGGAGGGCGGACCCTATCCGCACGGTCTTGGCCGGGTCTTTGGGATCGATCGCGATCCCTTTCGTGTCTTCCGCAGACTCGAAGGACCCTGGCCCCGACTTGCTGGAGCCGGGGACGGATCCGGAGGCTTCCCTCCGGTAGCTGTCGAGCTCGGCGGACGCGATGACCGCCGAAGCCAGCTCGCAACTGCTTTGCTCGCAGTTGAAGGCCAGCTGAAAAGATGAGGCCACGGTAATGATGCCCCGTGGCCCTGGAATCTTCAACTTCAGGTAAGTATAGTTGGGGATTGCCATGAACTTAGCGTAACATGGCCTCCCCAGGATGGCGTGGTAGGACCCCGCGAACCCCACAACCTCAAAAGTGAGGCTTTCGGTGTGGAAGTTCTCGGCCCCCCCAAAGGTGACGGGCAGATCGATCTGCCCGACAGGGTAGGCCTGCTGGCCTGGGATGACACCATGGAAAGGTGCCTTGCTCGGTCGTAAGGTCGAGCGGGGAATTCCCAGGGCTTCAAGCGTCTCGACGTACATGATGTTGAGACCACTGCCGCCGTCCATGAGCACCTTCGTGAGGCACTTTGGCCCCACGATGGGGTCAACGATGAGTGGGTACCTTCCCGGGTGCGGGATGTGGTCGGGGTGGTCTGCCCGATTGAAGGTGATCGGAGACTCCGACCACCGGAGGTACTTTGGGACCGCTGGGGTCACCGTGTGCACCTCGCGGTAGGCGAGCTTTTGCCGTCGTTTGTCGGTGTAGCTCTCCGGCCCGCCGAAGATCATCAGGCATCCGTCGGGCTCCGGGAACCCGGCGTCTGCCTTCTCCTCCCCAGCCTCCGGCGCCGGGTCTCGCTTCTTTCCTTTACCACGCGGCTGCGTGGGGTTTCCGGAGAGGAAGCGCCTCAGGACCTTGCAGTCCCGATATTTGTGCCTGACGGGGTACCCGTGGTTCGGACATGGGCTCTCCATCAATTTCTCGAAGTGGTCGGACGGCGCGCTACCGCCGCTTGTCGAGGCGGTCGGGCCGCGACGCGGTGGTCTCGCGAACTGTTTTCCTTCCGGCTTCTCTTGTCGGAGCGGTCGGAGGGTGCGGCCGGCTCGAGGCCTGATTCTCGTTTGGCCTTCCCCTTGTCGAAGATGGCCCCCACGGCCTCCTCGCCGGAGGCGTGGTTGGTGGCGATGTCGAGCAGCTCCTTGGTGGTCCTGGGTTTGAGGCAACCCAATTTGTGGACCAAGGCCCTGCACGTGGTGCCGTAAATGAACGCCCCAACGACGTCGGCGTCGCTGATGTCGGGGAGTTCATTACACTGTTGAGAGAAACACCGGATATAATCCCGGAGCGTTTCTCCTGGCTGCTGCTTGCAGCTCTTGAGGTCCCAGGAGTTCCCAGGGCGCTTGTAAGTGCCCTGGAAGTTGCCGACGAAGACGTTCTTCAAGTCGGCCCAGCTCTTGATGGTCCCGGCGGGCAGGTACTTGAGCCAGGCTCGAGCCGAGTCCGCCAGGTAAATAGGGAGATACTGAATGATAAAAAGATCATTAGTAGCTCCACCGGCTCGGCAGGCGAGCCGGTAATCTTCTAACCAGACACCGGGGTTTATTGCCCCCGTGTATTTGGCTATGTTGACGGGCGCCCAAAAACGGGCAGGGAAATCCGCCTGACGGATCTCTCGCGAAAATGCTTGGGGTCCCGGGCCTTCTTGGCTCGGGCTACGGTCGCGGCGCCGGCCGCTATCCGCGACCTGTGAGCGGTTTGCGGCGCCGGCCGCTCTTTTACGCGCATCGAGGGTGTCACGGTAGTCGTGACGGTGCCCAAGACGCTGGCGCGCCGGAGTGTAGGAGGCCTGGGCTCGCTCCGGCTGCAGCGTGATCCTTGCCGGCTCATGGCGAGTTTTGCTTTGGCGACCCGAACGAGACCCCGAGTGAGGGGTGCCAGGGGCCGGTACGTGCTGTACAGCGGCGTGCTCTACCAGCTCCCGGAGGTGCTGGTAGGTGGCCCTGGCCTCGGGCTCGTTAGGCTCGGGTATGCCGCGGAGCAATATCGCAGCCGCGGCGAAGTTTTGGCTTGGAAGAGGGAAGCACGGGGCGTTAACCGGCTCTTCCGTCAATTGTTGGTGTACTTGGTGCGCACGCATGCGTGCACCGCCTAATACCTGTGGGGGCGCGAGCTGGCTCGGCCCCGGCTGGTCGACCCTCGCCTTGCCGAGTCTAGCCGCCCGTACCTCCAGCTCCCGTTGCTGGCGAAGCTGGTCGGGGCGGGCTTGAGGTGATCCGACCTGCTCGTGCTGCTGGGCCACCTCCGGCACTTCGGAGCACCGGTGGCGGTCTTCTTGACTCGGCGAAGTAGCGGCCGGTTGATCGCTCACACCGGCCACGTTGCATTCGCGAGTGTACAGCTTCTCCGAGGCTTGCTCCGTGTCGGAGCCGGAGTCGCCGTCGGTGGTGCTCTCCAATATCTCGTGGACGGAGGCCGGCGTGTAGCCGGCCATTGCCACGAAACATAAATCTGTGGGAAGCGGTGGTGCCGCCCGCACAGGCGCGCGCGCGCTCCTGCCGGCGGCGATATTACGCGTGGTGGGCGTCGACGTCGAAGCCGGCGCAAGGGCCTCGAGCCGGAGGTTGCCGAGGGTGTAGGCGACGTGGTCCAAGCACCCAGTGGGGGCCTGGTCCTGGGGTGCGGTGGGAGCAAGGTTGAGCTCTCCCGCCGCGGTGACGACGAAGTCGAGGGAACCGAAGCGGATTCGGCTCCCAGGCACGAGCGTGCCGCTGTTGGTGAAGGAATCCATCAGGGAAACAGATAGGAGTCCGGAGACGCTGATGACGCGCAAGCCCCTACCTGGCGCGCCAACTATCAGTGTTTCGAGAATCGGCAAGTAAATTTGTAAGTCTTGAGGGGCCGCGCGCTCCCGTTCCCTGAATGGTTAGACCCAAAGAGAGAAAGGAGGGTCCAAGGTTTATACTGGTTCGGGCTGAATGTCCCTACTCCAGTTCACGAGGTTGCGAGTGTTGTTATTGATGCTGTTGAGCTTGTCGAGTTACAAGCGAGGGCTGCGCGAGCGCCTCGTGTATGGGGGTCGGACAAGAGGGCTACGAATGCGAAGAACTCGGAGCTTGGGGGTGCGTCCGAGTTCTAAGTAAGGGCAATTGGCTGCTATGCTTGTGCGCGTGATGTTCGGCCGCCCTGCTCCGGAGGGCCAAGCCTCCCCTTATATAGCCAGGGAAGCAAGTTACATGGAGCGTGTAAAAAAAATGGATGGGGCTCTCTACGCCTGGGAGTCTGGTCTTCCGCCTCGGTGTCTGGTTGCTGGAGTTGACCTTTGACGGGTAGTCGCACGTCCTGTGTTGAATTGGTGGAGACGCAGAGTGATGGCTCGGTCCGTTCCTCCGGGAAACGGCGTACCTGCCCTCTGCGCAGTGTCAGGTGCTGACGCCGGGCGTGTCAGCCTTCGCGAATTGCCTTGGGAAGGCGCATGGCACCCCGTCTTGGCTTGGTCGTGATGAGCCGCTGCGTCAGCTTGGTAGGTATCCGGCATGGAGGCTGGTTTCTGTGATTTGACGTCTGCCCCTTGGTGAAGATGGTTTGAGCTTTGTTTGAGGCTCCTGGTTTGTCCGACCCGTTGGTCGGGCATCCTCGGGTCGTCATTGCCGTAGCTTGTGGGGCGCCCGTCCTGTAGCGCTTGGCCAGACTGCTTTCTGGGATTGACTTGGTCAGGAACCGAGAGCCCTCGTGAGGGCTGGTCGGCCGGCCTTCCAGTTGCTTTGAGTACTGCTCGGGGGCGTCTGACTCATTGCGTCGGTCGGACCGCCCTTTGGGGTCGGATTGGTCGGAAGCCGTGGGCCTCCGAGTAGGACTTCTTGTTCGAGGCTCGGGCGTGTTGGCGGCCCATATGCTTCTCCTGGACCGCTGGGGATACCCATGTCCTGGGTATCCGTCAATGGTGCACTGCACAAATGAATGTAAGATATCGAATCCTGGAGCTTGCCTTTCCGACATCCATTTGTTCCTCGGAACTTTTGGCTAGTAGAGTGTTCAGGATTTTGTCATTTTGCTGTTTTTCCCGGTTGCCCATTCCTCAACATGCTTCAGTTTGCAAACAAGTGATCCAGGAGATGACTCGGTCAGTCTCAAATCATTTACTGATAAGTACCAGCAATGCTTAACAGGTATGAACAAAGCTCACATCAGTGGATCACCGAACAAGCAGGATTGCAAAAAATGGATTAACAGTTTCTGCTTGCTTCTGGCCTGTCTGATGGCACTACTTCTCAATGTATTGCTTTTGCTGCATCTTTTGCAATCAATAGTCTGTATAATATGTATGAACAAACAGGATTCAACTTCAGAGACTCGCATGAACAAACAGGATCTAACCATGAAAATCTCACTTCTAGGTATGAACAAACAGGATTCAACTTCAGTAACTGGCATGAGTAAAACAAAATTAACAAATCGGATACTGGTTTCACTATGAGGCAGTCTCCCATATCAGACACAACAACAAAGATATTGAAATGAACACCATATCTCGCCCCTAATGCAGCACACCAACAAAATAATTCGCACAAGGCACATCACTTTAGCAGAATAGAAGCTCAGAAGCTAGAAGACGGATCGCATGGACAGATCAGCAGCCCAAAACACACAGATCTCGCACAGATCGAGCCAAGCAAACTCGCAGACGAGATGTGGCGCATACCTTTGTAGTCGTCCTTGCCGGAGACGACCCATCTCCCTTTGAAGGTCTCGTCGAACGGCTCGTATAGCAACTGCACCACCAAAAACCACACCAACCATCACAAACCTCGCCCAAAAAAGACCAAAAACACACTAAAAACAGCGAAAACTCGCTTGAGATTACCGGATCGGAGGCGCGGATCTGGACGAGCAGCGCCGAGACCAGCAGCAGAAGGAGCGCATGCCCTCCCATCCTTCCCACCCCGGTTTCTCGATCCAGAAATTTCTAGAGCTAGAAAGCTTCTTCCAGTCGAAGCCTCCTCGTGGCAAGGAAGTGCGGGTGGGGTCCGGGTTGAGGGCGACGTCGCGTGGCCTTCCTCGCGCTTGGGACGAAGCAGCGATCGGGACAAGGACAACGGGCACGACAGAGATGCAGACCGGGCGCTCGCCTCCTCCGGGATCCAAGCGGGCGCGGGAGGGATGAGCCGTTGCGCTCTTCGCGATGGGGAATGGAATGAGGAAAGGAGAGAGAATCCTGAGATTTCGGGATTCTCTCTCCTCTCCCTAAAAATAGAGAATGGTATCGAGCATCTGTTGGAGGTTCAATTTCTCAGTACTGTGCTTCACATTCCCTAAATTTTCCGATGAGGAACGGAGATAAGGCGTCTGTTGGAGTTGCCCTTAGTAATCAAACAGTCGTAGCTTACTAACGACTTACTACGAATCTACATGCCTTTGGGATTCGGCCCATATCCAGCCCAGATTTCTCGACTCGAAGCGATCCATCGTCTCAGAAAAAAATGGAATTTTTTTATTTAATATTTATTTTAAAACATTTTTTCAAAACTAATCGCCCGCGCTAAAAAATTTCAAATCTACCGCCTGTCGCCTCAAAGATGCGGGCGATCGGTGCCTCAACCTAACGGTCACAACGGTCCGAGCAATGACCGCTTGACCAACGCTCACGCCACGCGTCGACCGTCGGTAGGCCGTCGCCCATGCCATGAGCTGAAGCGTCGCTGGGCCCCAAAGCGATCGATGGTATTTTAATCGCGTGAGCGACATTGTGTTTCATTTGTTGCCGCCGATCGAAGCGAGAGCAATGAAGGCGAAGCGAAATACTGGGAGAAGAAGAGGAGAGGAAGGAGAGGAAAAAAAAGAGAGGAAAAAAAAGAGGGGAAGGAAAAAGAGGGAAAAATATTCGTCATTTTTTGAAGGTAAGTCCGGTAAATTTATATGTAATTTTTTTTGAAATTTTAGTATTTTGTAATGTTTAGAAATGTAGAAATGTAGTAATATAGAAATTTAATATAGTACGATGGGGTAGTAGAAATATTAGGCAATGTTTAGAGATTTAATGTAGTATTTAGAAATATTAGGATTGTAGTATTTAGAAATGTTGACAATCAATATAGTATTTAGAAATTTAATGTAAGATTTAGGATTGTCTAGTATTTAGAAATTTAATTTATATGTAGTATTTAGTTTGTAATTTATGTGGTGGTTTTTTTAAGAAATTTTTAGAAATTAATGTAGTATTAAGTGTTTAGAAATATTAGGATTGTGTAGTATTTAGAAAAATTGAGATTCCATGTAATAGAAATATTAGATAATATTTAGAAATGTAATGAGTAGAAATTTAATATTATTAATTTAAAATGGTAGGTTATCCAGATGTTATGCACGCAATGTTTCGAAAATTGCGACGTAGAAATTATAGGAAGTACGATATATCATGTATATATACAGTTTTTAAGATTAAGACAAATGAATAATATATAGTACCAATTCCGTAATGAAAAAATGGGTAGTCGAATTACTTATTTATAGTCGGATTTCTTAGAATGATGACCATTCGTTTTATACATATTATTTTAGAGTATATTGAAAAACATGGTAGGCTAGGAACATATCGTCAGGCACCGTGCTACGCTAGAAATTAGTAGAGTAAAAAAATTTGGAAATGTCAGGCACCGTTAGAAATCAGTAGAGTAAAAAAATTTGACAATATAATGTAACATTTATATAGTAATGCATGACGCGGTTAGATGGAGAAATGATGATTTTTTCGGTTCGACGTTGTAGGCAGCGCAGCATGTCGGAGAAATTGTATTTTCAAATATTCTATGGAGATGGGGAGATAGCACAGGGACCGGATGGAGTCGATTTGTCGGCATTTTCAATGATCATCTGGGTATATCTAGGCCGAGAGAGAGGACATCTGAGGGTTTGTTGGAGTGGATGTTCGGATGTTCATTTGGATACCAGAGTGTTAATTGGGTTAGAGCAAATAGTAAGCCGCGGCGCATGACGAGGGCGATTCCGTTATGGAATAATGACAACCAACTGGCGGAGATTTACAACCGGTAATGAAAGGTGAGAGATGCCTTCGTTGGTGGGCATTGTTGAGGTGTGTTACTAGGCACCCAAAGATATTTCGTTGAGCGGTACAAGGCCTCCGCTGCATGTATGTCGGACAATCGCCTGTCGTACTCGACGGTTGTCTCTACGTACATGGCCAACAAGACACGGAAGGCACAGACACATCGCTTGACACCGGAGAGTGGCGTGGAACGGAGGTACCACATGCACTGCGGTGACCGGGGTCAAGAGGTGCCCACCGGAGAGGACTTCCCATCAGGCGCACTCGAGCTGCCGATCGCGAAAGTGCTCTGCCCAAGCCACGCCTGCTGCACTTGCCGTGCTCGCACGTGATTGCCGCAATAGGCGAGACACACCAGTCATGTCGTCCGTACATCTCCCACTACTACTACAAGCAAAGTGTTTTCAACACATGGCATAACGAGGTGTACGGGTACCGAGTCGATGGATTGTTCACGGCGCCCCCTCCAGGGCATCGATGGGTACCGGACATCCGAATGTTGAAGCAGAAAGTCAGGCGCCGCAGACACGGCGTATAGGAACGATATGGACGAGTCCAAGCGTCGTAATTGTGGATAATGTAATCCTATGTACCGCTTATTTGTTGTCCCGTCATGTAATTTTTGATTCTATGTACCGCTTATTTGTTGTCCCGTCATGTAATTTTTGATTCTATGTACCGCTTATTTGTTTGTCCCGTCAATGTAATATTTGATTGTATGTATCAGTTATTTATTGTATGTGCGCGATCGTGGATATATTTGAATATGGAATATTTTATTACTTTTCATTTATTTTTTGCTAGTTGTAACGTGTACCATGCACTTATTATCCGGTTTGTTTTTATTTGGCTCCTATACTTACTAATCGTCCAGTTTGCTTTATTTTGCTTTCTAACTATGAATTTGCTTTGTAACCACGCAGGCACAGGCGACGATGGCGCGAGTTGGGCGTGCTGCTGACGCTACTCCCGAGCTGCTAGAGCAGGAGGTGGACTTGACCCACCGATCTAGGTTGTCCGCAGAGGGCCGGCGGCTGGGGACACTGCGGTCTCGGGTACCGAAGGAGTTTCTTCGGATCGACCCGCGCTGGGTTCCACAGTAAGTTGGTGACTTTTCCTACTCTTTTGCTTACCTGCTAATGGAACTTTAACGACGCTACACACTACGTGCAGGTTACGAGCTGCCGGCTTACTTCCGTTCTGCCGGATGGTGGAGTAGACGACTGTGGAGGGCCCGCACATCTCAGGCTTCTCGTACGACCGGTCCCTTCTGACCGGGCTCGTGGACCGGTGGAGACCGGAGACACACACGTTCCACTTGCCCTGCAGAGAGATGGCTCCCACGCTGTAGGACGTGTCGTACCTCCTAGGGCTCCCCTGCGCGGGAGAGGCAGTTGTGCCGCACGACGCCCCCGCCGCGTGGCTTTGCGACTGGTGGCGCCGCCCAGTCAGCGACACCCCGAAGCCCCGTCGTGCCCCACAAGACGGATGAGCGGCACGGTGTCCAGAAGGCGTGGCTGCTCCAGTTCACGGTTAGTACCTCGTTCGTTGTAACTTAACGGATACGCACTGAGCTGCTGACAATATTGTACCGAATGCTGCAGGCTGAGCTTCTCCACCCGGAGGCCGACGCGGAGGACCTGGCACGCGGCCTGGAGGCGTACCTGCTGTTCCTGTTCGGTTGGTACCTGTTCCCGTCCTCGCACGGGGACACGGTGGACCGGCACCTGATCGAGTTCGCCCGGTCGATCGCCGACAGACCCGCGGAGGAGGTAACACATTTCGTTAAATTCTCTTATGACAGGACATGTCTAACTTTGCCGTTGTAAACAGATGGTGCAGTGGTCGTGGGGCTCTGCCGTGCTCGCGTGCTTGTACAGGGGTCTTTGCGAGGCTGTCTCCCGGGTGGGGACAGAGGCGCTCTTGACGGGCTGCGTTCTACTACTATAGTTGTGGTCCTGGAAGCACTTCTCCGTCGGTAGGCCCGTTGTTGACCCGTCTCCGTACTCACAGGACCTGTACCACCAGCACCACCAGATCGACTGGCCCACTATGGGCCTGTACTGGGTTCAGCGACAGGTATGCCCCCTTGTATCTAACCCCATACTTTGGACACTTTAATAACATGCACTACTTTTTTTCCCGCAGCGGGTGTACGCCCACCTGCAGGTCAAGAAGATGTACGCCGAGTTCGTTCGGGAGTTTGACCTGCTGCACGACGAGGACGTGTGGTGGACATCGTACAGCCCGCGCGAGGTCCACTTCCGAGCATCTCACGGGCTGTCTTCGCTTTGCTGGCGTGACCATCAGCTCTGGCTCACCCGTAAGGCCCTCCTCTTCGACCTGTGCGTCGAGGAGTACTCGTCACACTGAGTGCTGCGGCAGTTCGGCCTCTTCCAGAGTTTCCCCCTGCCAACTACTCACACTGTCTCACGTGCCGCGCACAAGTAGGTGTCCTGAGTAGAGTACTTACTATTCCCGCAGAATGCATGTTGTGTGTGAATTGTCGTTTTTGCATTGCAGGATGACTCGGTCGGGGCATCCACTGGGCACTCCGTTCTTTCCTCGCATGGCACCGTGGGTGTTGCAGTGGGCAGAGGCGGCGGCGGACACGGTGGACGAGACCCGGCCGTACGACGCTGCCACATACGCCGATTACATGGACTGGTTCGCGCCGCGGACTCGGCTCAGGGTTGGGTACACACCAACAGAGTATGCCGCAGCTCCGGCATCGATGTCGGAGACGTACCCTTCAGAGATGTCCCAGAGGGAGAACTATGCGGTAAGGGTCACCCCCGTCACCCTACACGTATGTTTTTATGTAAATTACCTCATATCGAGCTAGCATTACTTGCAGGCACGTCTTGCAGGGCAGATGTACGGGGAGGTGGAGTCCGTGATGGCGGGCCTCGAGGCGGACGTCGAGCTCACTGGCGTTCAGCAGCGGGAGACTTTTGCTCGGCTCCGCGCCGGGTTGGGGCGGGTGTGCGGCCTACTCACCTGCCGGGGCCGGGTGGCCGAGACGTGGTGCGCGGTGCAGCACGTCCCCGTCAGCCAGTACCTCCCCCGCCTAGTGGAGCCGTGCCCACACCTCGCCCAGCCAGTCGGGCCGCAATGCCCGACGTCACCGAGTACGAGCCCTCGTGTCCTCCCGCGACGAGCGCGAGTACACGGGGGTGAGGAGGGACCGCCGACTCGCCTGTACCGCGATGGGCTGGTGGGGTGACGCGGGCGATCTTCGTCTCATGCCGCGAGGTCCCACGGTGCTTACGGCTACTCAGGCTCGACGAGCGTTAGCGCCATGGATGCTTTCGACGTGGAGCAGTTCATGTCCAGTGAGTACCTCGGCCCACCACCCCAGCAGACACCCGAGTCGCCGACAGACTACACTACCCCTGTGCCGCAGCCGCAGGGCCGGGGTAGGAGGGTCGTCCGTCCGCCGTCGCCACTCACGTTCCCATCGGGCGGATCGGGAGGCGTCGTCGTGGTGATCGATTACTGTACCTGACGCTTGTAATTTATTTATCTTCACCACCATGTTGTCTAACTATCTGAACTAAGTGCTTGCATTTGCGTAGGTTTTCTTTTCTTAGCCATGTCGTACAGCACCATTTACTTATTTTCACAACTTCGTGCCGGAGCAACGCCCGGCGAACTCGACAATAGATAGGTGGTACCTCGACTTATTCTCGCAACTTCGTGCCACGAGCAAGAGCGAAGGTTATAAAGGGTAAATATCGCCCGGGTATGGGGCGATCGCCCGATACTGGGGGGATAGGGCCCATCATATTTGTATTTAATATTTGTTTCAAATTGTTTTTCGTATAGTAAACTATAAAAAACAGCATGCTGTGAAAATGTCAGGAGGCACACTGCCCGATGGTAAATATCGCCCTGAAATGGGGCGAAACTATAAAAAAATAGCATCTTTGTGATAATGTCGGAGACATCGCCCGATGGTAAATATCGCCCTGAAATGGGGCGATCGCCCCATTTCAGGGCGATATTTACCATCGGGCAGTGTGCCTCCTGACATTATCACAGCATGCTATTTTTTTATCGTGCTTCCTGCTTCGTTTTTGCTCTCCGAGTGCCTATATAAGAAGCACGACAGTAGAGGAACAACCAAGGTGAAAAGGCATTGACGCTGCAGTTGTGTGGAGTAACCCCTCACCACCACTATAAAACAGAGCCGAGAGGTAGACATCGAACACAGCCAAACCAGCAATAAACGTCAGCTGAATCTACACAAATTAGGGCACAATGTCGTTCTACCGTCGCCTCTTCAGCAAACAGAAGTCATCCCGCCCCGAATATCCGAATGCCAGTAGCGTCGACGCCGAAGTTCTGCCGGAGTTGCCCGACCCAAATGCGATCGCGCAACTCACCGCGAAGATGATGCAATCTAACCATGGAGAGACGGCCGCCCGCGCTCACTACTGTTGTGGCCGCACCTACGAGGTAAATCTACTGGTGTCCACACAATACATGGTAACACTACCATCTCATGCATCGTTCTTTCTTTTCTCAAAGACAAGGACGGTGTTGCTTCTTCCAATGGATCGACAGCCGAACGACGTGACTATGAATTCTCTACAAGCGCCACGATGCCTACCCCGCTTCGCCGAGAACTTCACCGGTGGGGAGGCCGCCAGATATGTCCCTTTTCTAGATCGACCCGAGCTTAGGGCGGTGGGCAAGGGCCAACCAATCGGTGAGTTTCATGCGACATACTCATGTTAAACTCACAAAGTAGTAGTTCTAAACCAGTTCATCGCACACGAGATTTCAAACGGAAACTTGCGAATTCGCTCAAGTCAAAGGAGAAACCTCCTCGGGGCCACCAAAGCCCGACTTTTGCGAACATGGCTGCGGCGATGGTTGATACCGCCACGATGATCTAGCGGACCGGAGATTCTACCGGTGCCCCTTGGCCGAGGATGAATGGTGCGGCTACTTCAAGCTGGGTGGACCGGAGACGCACCACCCACATCTCAAACTTCAGATAGGATAACCGGGGAGCAACCTCTCCGTGGTGCCACTACCGCCCGTAAAAGCCGGACCAGTACGCCTACGGTGTTATTCAACGACCAAAGCGGGCATCTTGCATTGATCGCAGGCACGCTTCGGTTGTCCAAGGATAAGCCCAACACACACCTCCGCACCATATAGTGGAGTGCGAGCCGAAGCAGCAGCAGGCGTCTCGCATGTCTCCGCCAATGTACCAACACACCGGAGGTGCAAGAGGGTTCCTCCTCTCGAAGAAGAAGGGACAAGGGGATGCAGCCGGCCGAGGTCCGCACCACGCAACAAATCCTTGACGCGTTGCGCAAACCAACCGGAAACCCGGGTGGTATTAACATAGGGGACGCTGGGAATCGGGATGACATGCCTATATGGGAGGGCAGAAATCCACATAAAAAAGACCAAAAAATTATGTCTTACACACCCGAGTCGTACGGCATAGGCCACCTATTCGGCGATAGCTGGGAGAACTGCGGATCCCCATGGAGTTCTTTCATAGTAGGGATTGAGCGGTGTCCGATGACAAATCGCAAATTAAACACGGGTCAGGTAATATGCAGAAAATGTGGGACATCATTCTGGCTGTACCTAGATAGGCGAAACAATCATTTGTTCCACCATGACAAAGCGATTGCTTTCGTTAGTTAGTTCGTCAAGCAATTTAAATCCTTGTTGTAATGCCCTTGTAATATAATCTAATCTATTGCTTATTTTATCATCTAAACTTTCGGTGTATGTGCTCTTATATATGTTCAACAAATAATTTAAGTATTCATAACATGAGTTGTTGTCGACTATAAAATTTTGAAATTTTTTGTCTATGGTTATGATGCATCACTAATGTTCCCATAAAATTTTTATCAAGCTTTATAAATTTTTAAAAATTCAGACAGTGCTACTGTCTGAATTTTGCCATATCGGACACTAGCACTGTCTGAATTTTTAAAAATTCATAGAGCTTGATCATTATATGAAAATTTTATGGGAACTTTAGTGATGCAACATAACCATGGACAAAAAATTTTAAATTTTTTTAACATGGTTCGTTTCATTTTTCATTCGGTTCAAACTTGTCGGCCAGCGTTTTATCAGGACAGTTGTATTGTTTGAAATTTAAAAAATTCCACACGTCTTAAAATCATTTGAAATTTTTATGATAATATCACTGATTTATCAGGAACCTCCATAAAAAATTTCAAAATTTTTCGACGTCCTAACTTCTGTGGTTTCATGGCCGCGAGTGCCTTTTTCGATTTTCGTAACTTCCTACCGGGGCAACGCCTGGCTATCTCGCCCATACGTAAGTGGTAGCCCGCGTTGCGTAGGTCACCCTTGATTTTTCCCGTATTTTTTGGGCCGTATCCGGCTTGTTCCGCGGGCCTACGAAACCCCTAAGTGGCCACTATTTCTGTGGTTTCATGGCCGCGAGTGCCTTTTTCGATTTTCGCAACTTCCTGCCGGGGCAACGTTTGGCTATCTCGCCCATACGTAAGTAGTAGCACGCGTTGCGTAGGTCGCTCTTGATTTTTCTCGTATTTTTTGGACTGGATCCGGCCTGTCCCGCGGGCCTGCGAAGACCCTTAAGTGGCCACGATTTCCACGGTTTCGTAGCCGCGAGTGCCTTTTCCGGTTTTCACAACTTCGGACCGGGCCAACGCCCGGCCATCTCGCCCGTATGTAAGTGGTAGCCCGCGTTGCGTAGGTCGCCCGTGATTTCTCTCGTATTTTTTCGGCCGTATTCGGCGGACCATACGAGCCTACGAAAATCCCTAAGTGGGATGCGTATCACTAACAAACGAAAATAATTTTTTCGGTGTGCGAAACAACAAGAAGTTTTTTTATTTCGTAATTGTTGCCGGTTCAATGCAACAATTATTGTACAAACAATTAACCACAAAAATTGCAAAAAAAATTTGCTACAGTGCCCGATCGCCCGAGGCGAGGGCGACCGGTGTATTTTTTAATATTTCACCGGTCTGCCGTTAGATGCTGGAATTGCGCCGTTAGCCAGGGCACCGATCGCCCTAGCAGTGGGCGATCGCCCCGTACTGGGGCGACGGGCGGGTAGATCTGCAATTTTTTTGCGCGGGCGATTAGTTTTGAAAAAATGTTTTAAAATAAATATTAAATAAAAAAATTCAAAAAAATGCGGTTTTTTTTTTTACTTGCTGCGCTGTTCGTTGCAAATTGCAATTGTTTGTCGCAAGTCTTAACTTTTGTTAAGGGCATCTTAGGTTGCCACTTGTTTGCGCCGTGAAGTTTGGGCTCTGAAATGTAGGATCTAAAAGGCTGTTCTCACTTGTTCAGCTTCGCATAAACTCAACTGGCATGATATATTGCCACCATGAAGATATTTCGGCTTGGCAATAGGAGATGTTTCGGCTTTTTTACATTAGGTTTTTTAGGTCTTTTTACCATATGTGTTAACAGGGAAAGTTGGGACTACAATTTAAACAATTGCGCATAGACCGTTAGATCAAAAAGCCACCGTCCAAACCTTCCGGAAATACCTTAGCAAAAACACCATGTTTCTACTGTAGCTAGCACTGTAGCACATCGATATTCAACTATCTGAACCATTTGTTAGCTCAATCGGACGGTGCTAAGGTCTAAGGACCGTTTAAATTGCAATCCCTATATAGCCTGCACAAAAACCCTATCATGTTAACAGACTGACATGGAACTGTTTTGACTGTGGAATAATTATTTGTAACATGGTATAGACTCCGAGCTTAGTTATATGAAGTAACGACTAGTTTTGTATCCTGGATCCACCCCTGGTTAAAAGAAACATCGACCACCATGGAGGCATGGACATCCACCATTTCATTTCACACACCGCAACAATTTACTCTAGCAAATTAATGCAACAATGTAACAAACAGCTTTTAACCATGACTGCTTGCTAGGAAAACAGATGCTGCATACTTTTATCGTTCAACCAGAGAACAATGTGATAGGTTCAAAAGACCCGACAAATATATTAATTTGATCCAAATTGCAGGTGGATTTAACTGTGTGAACCCTAATGGAAGGAATAAAAAGATTTGAGGTCCAAATACAAATTGGCTAAAGACATGGAGATGCAGTACAAATTACTCTTAAGAACAATTTTCTACTAAGTTTAACTTAGTAGCAGTAAAAGTAGTTAGAGCCGCTCGAGATCAGGCCAATGTTGAGATGGAGAGAACAAATGTGAGGTCGTGGCTGTTTGTTGCGGGTTTAACTCTGTCCATCGCATACATATAATGTAGCACAAACTACAAATGATTCAGGCTTATCCAAAAAATCTCGATAAGACTACCTGATCGTATAGCACTCCTACTGCAAAGAACATACCAAAGGAAACTGCAAAGACGACCTTGCTGCTGCATTTTTTTGTGGAGAAAATGGAAACTGGAGCTTCTGCTGAATTACAGTGGTGAATAAGAATAGAGCCACGCAGGTTTGGGTTCCCAGCAAAACTGGAGCATGGAAACGTACTAAACTGGCCAGCAGTTGGGATAGGCCCTTCTAGGTCATTGAAAGAAATGTTGAATTTAGTAAGGAAGTGTAGATTGTTCAGTGCAGCTGGGATTGTACCGGTTAGGTGGTTGCCTGATAAGTCCAGCACCAGCAGGTCTGTGAGGTTGCAAATAGATTGTGGGATATCTCCATGTAATTTGTTGAAGCTCAAATTAAGTGAAAGGAGCTCTTTCAACAAACCGATCTCTGCAGGGATCGCACCAGTAAAGTTATTGTTACCTAGATTCAGTACTTTTGGGAATGCACTGGCCACGCGGTATTGTTGTGATGGAGCTGAATATACTGGTAACTCAAAGACTCTTGGGTCCAAATGGGCTGCAGTCTTCTCTGATATTAGCATTGGCATCTGTATTAAGGCTGTCGGAATTTCCCCTGTCAGGCTGTTATTTGATATGTCTAGATAGAAGAGGAACTTTAGGTTGCTGATCCAGTCAGGTATTGATCCAGTCAGTTGATTGTTATATAAGAATAACAACTTCAAATTTTTGAGCTTTGATAACCACTGAGGTATTTTCCCTAACAACGAGCAATCATTTAAGCCGAGAACCCGAAGATTCTCGAAACCTTCAATGCTGTCGTCATCTGGCATGGTCTCATGCATGAAGTTGTGCCCAATTAGAAGGGTGGTGAGGTTCTTGGAACTCCTAAGTATCTGAAGTGCATTTGTTATATTTGTAAGACTGTTGTTAGAAAGTGATAGGAAGGAGAGGGACTTCAGATTGCCTAGGTCTTTTGTTAACTGGCCGTGGAACTTATTGAAAGATAGCCGCAGGGCAGTTATATTGCTGCATGAGTAGATGCTTTCTGGAATTGTGCCACTGAAGTTGTTCCACATAAGATCTAAAGTTTTTAGATTTGGTAGGTAGGAGAAATTGACCTTGGCGAGTTCTCCGCTGAAATTGTTGCTCTTGAGGTCGATGGTTATGAGATTTGTGCAGTTGATAAGAGTTGATGGCAGCACCCCGTACATGTTGTTGTTGTTTAAATGGAGTTCCTCCAATCTCTTGAGCTGACCTATAGACTCTGGAATCTTGCCACTGAAATTGTTCTCTCCGAGATCAAGTGTAGCCAGATTACTGAGTTTGACAAAATGTGCACCTTCAAGTGTTCCTTGTAAACCGTTGTTTGGAAAAGAGAGGCACTCCAATGAGGTAGCATTAAAGAGTTCATCTGGGAGAGTTCCACTGAGGTTGTTGTGACCAATCTTGAGCACTCTTAGCATGGAGCACCTACCAAATTCAGGGGGAATGCCCCCACTGAATTGGTTGTAACTGAGTTCAAGAACTACGAAGGATGGCGAGCTGTTGCAGAAATTATTTGGTATTTGCCCAGTAAGGCTGTTGTTGCTGGCATTGAGCGCAACCAGATTCTTCATTGCTTCCCATGTGGTGGATGGAAACTTTCCTGTAAACAAGTTGCTTGAGATGTTCAGTACCTGCAGAGGCTGAACAGGGGCTGATGATGGCAGCTCTTGCAGGTCTCCATTGAGGCGGTTAAAACTGACATCAAGGACAATGATGCTGCTGGAAGACACCAATTCCTGCGGTAGGTAACCAGACAGTGAGTTGTGTGACAGGTTCAGGCGCAGCAGGCTGGAGAGGGTGCCAAGAGACGGTGAGATGTTCCCTTCAAGGTCTCTAGTTGCCAGAGAGACCTCAGTGACCGCCCTATTTCCATTGCAGGTGATGCCTTCCCACGCGCAGCAGTCCGTGTCATTCCTCCATGACACGGCGAGGCCGCCGTCTTGCGAGAGCCTGGCGAGGAACTGGAGAAGGGAGCCCTTTTCCTGCTCTGTGCAAGAACCAGTGGGAGAGGCCAAGGAGATCAGCAGCACAAGAGCAAGGCCAAGGGAAGGTATGGGTAATTTGGTGCTGTATTTCTTGTTCGGAAAATGGAGTGGCTGCATGGTTTTCTGATGAAACTAGCATGGAAACCAGATGCTTAATTTGTGTCCTGAGTCTCCTGGCTTGATAAAGCATCAGTAGTCTAATCAAGCAGGAGCATGAGGGGAAAGAAAGAAGCGGCTCTTGCTTCCATTTTGTCCTGTCCCTTCTAATCGTGGTCATCACAAAGAAAAATGGGTCAAGGATTAGATGCTATAGGTACATCCTCATTTGGATTGGAGTTTACACAATTGTGACATCAACGAATCTGTGGATTGCTTAGAGCTATCGGTGAATATGTGGAATTTGTTTTAGGAGGAAACTGCGGAGGAACCTAAACGTATTTTCGTTTTTGCATAAATTCAGTTTTCTTGGACCTAAACATATTTTCGTTTTTGCATAAATTCAGTTTTCTTAGTTGTTTTTAAAAAAACGTGTTGCTAGGAGCAATCGGCGAATCTGTAGATTACTATAAGTTGTCGACAAACCTGTGAGATTTTTTTTGAGAAAACTGTAGAGTGGCCTAAATATATTTTCTTTTTTCGGGTCCATTCTGCTAAAAATAGAGCCGCCGACAAATCTGTGGGTTATTATAAGCCATCGGTGAATCTGTGAGATTTTTTTTGAGTAAACCATAGAGGGATCTAAACGTATTTTTGTTTTTTCGGGTGCATTATGCTAAAGACAAATTTCTTGTGACCTAAATGTAATTTCGATTTTTTTGATCCATACTGCTAAAAACCAATGGGAGGGCCTAAACGTAAATTGCGGAAGGGACCTATTCACAATTTTTGTTTTTTTGGGTCCATTCTATTAAAAACAGATAGGAGGATCTAAACGTAATTTAGAATTCTCTGAAGGACCTCCTCGCAAAGACGTTGACGTGGCGCCCTTGATTAGCCGGCAATCCTCTCTAGTTTAATATAAGGTATATTCTCCAAGAACCTCCTCACGAAGATGCGGACGTGGCACCCTTGATTAGTCGGTAATCCTCTCCAATTTAATATAACGGATACATATGTACACATGTAATGTGTGAGAACAAGAAGCCAGCCAGCGTAGCAAGGACTGGGGTACTTGTTTCACGAGAAAATGTCAGCATACGCATGATAAAAAATGCAGAGGGTGTTAGTGTGAAGCTATCATTAAGATGGACGTAGCAAAAACATATTTCAATATCATGTGCAATCTAAATTGATGCATAAATCGATGAGCAGCTAAGTTAAAATAGATAATAATAAAAGATAATATCTTAATAATAGATGACGTATTTCAAAAGCTCAAAGCTATATACAAGTAGCAATTTTAACAAGAAAAACAACTAGATTAGTAATGCACGTACATATATAATACTAAAGATAGTAGAAGGGTACCAAAGGTATAATGAGCGAGATAGGGCTTGTTTGGTAGGGATTCAGCTTCTCCAGATTCTGAGAATCTGGTGAAGCTGAAAATTTTAGTTTCACCAGATTCATGAAGCTGAAACTGTGAATACATTAAGAGTGTTTAGATGGATCATCTTGTTTACATTTTAGACTAAAAATATAAACTTAATTCATTTTATTTTAGCCTATAAGTTTCAAATCTCAGGTGAAACTGGAATCTAGAGCTCTACCAAACAGGTCTACAGTCATGGTAGATCTACCACTGCCTAGAAGAAGAGAGGAAAGACCACCGTGGTACAACGCAAGTCACGTTGGGTCCTGACCTGCATGTTGCATCTACCTCCTGCTTTGCCTTGCCGTCTCGAGCGGTGGATCCGGCCGGGGACCCAGGGTATCATAATAGCATCACTGTACGTCTTGTATGAATGTGAGTCTCTTTTCCAAAAGACTGAGGATCGTTTAAGTTGTAGTCTTCATATAGCCTGCACAAGAACCCTATCCTGTTAGCAGACTAACATGGAATTGTTTCGACTGTATACTAATTATTTGTAACACGGTATAGACTCCAACCTTAGTTATATGGTGAAGTAACGACTAGTTTTCTATCCTGGATCCACCCCTGGTTAAAAGAAACATCGATCACCATGGACACCCAATATTTCATTTCACACACCGCAACATTTACTCTAGCAAATTAATGTAACAATGTAACAAACAGCTTTTAACCAAGGCCGCTTCCGAGGAAAACACAATATGATAGCTTCAAAAGACTCGACAACTATATTAAGAAGATACAAATTGTAGGTGGATTTAATTGTGTGAACCCTGATGGAAGGAATAAAAAGATGTAAGGTCCAAATACAAATTGGCTTAAGTCAAGGAGATGCAATACAAATTACTCTTAAGAACAAATTTCTTCTAAGTTTAACTTACTAGTAGAGTAGCAGTAAAAGTAGTTAGAGCCGCTCGAGATCAGGCCATTGTTGAGATGGTGAGAACAAATATGAAGTCGTGGCAGTTTGTTCCTGGGTTTAACTCTGTCCATTGCATACATATAATGTAGCACAAACTACAAATGATTCAGGCTTATCCAAAAAATCTGGATAAGACTACCTGATCGTATAGCACTCCTATTGCAAAGAACATACCAAAGGAAACTGCAAAGACGACCTTGCTGCTGCATTTTTTTGTGGAGATAACGGAAACTGGAGCTTCTGCTGAATTGCAATGGTGAATAAGCGTAGGACCACAGAGCTTTGGGTTGCCATCAAAGCTAGAATTTGTAAACGTACTAAACTGGCCAGCGGTTGGGATAGGCCCTTCTAGGTCATTGAAAGAAATGTTGAATTCAGTAAGGAAGTGTAGATTGTTCAGTGCAGCTGGGATTGTACCGGTTAGGTGGTTGCTTGATAAGTCCAGCACCAGCAGGTCTGTGAGGTTGCAAATAGATTGTGGGATCTCTCCGTATAAGTTGTTGGAGCTCAAGTCGAGTGAGAGGAGTGCTTTCAACTGACCAATCTCGGGGGGGATCACACCGGTGAATTTATTGTTGCCTAGGTGCAGCATTTTTGGGAAAGCGCTGATAGTGGGGTATTGACGTGATGGAGTAACATATAAAGGCAACTCAAAAATTCCTGGGTCTAAATGGGCTACACTCTTTTCTGATATCAGCATTGGCATCTGCATCAGCTGTAGTGGAATTTTTCCTGTAAGACTGTTATTGGATACATCTAGATGGCTGAGGAAGCTTAGGCTATTTATCCAGGCAGGTATTGGTCCACTGAGTTGGTTGTTTTCTAAACGTAATAATTTCAAAATTTTGAGCTTTGATATCCAAAGAGGTATTTTTCCAGACAACGAGCAATCATGTATGGTAAGACTCTGAAGATTCTCAAGGCCATCAAACATTTCATACTCTGGCATGGTCTCATGCCTGAAGTTGCCCCCAATTAGAAGACTAATGAGGTTCCTAGAGCTCTTGAGGATCTGAATTGCATCTGTGATATTTGTAAAGAAGTTGTCACTAAGTGATAGGAAGGTGAGGGACTTCAGATTGCTTATTCTCGGTGAGATGATGAATTTCACTGGAAATTATGTCAATCTGGACAATTTTCGGTGCAGTCTCATTATCTAGCTTTAATTAAATGTGATGTGCCTAATTTAAACAAGCGATTGTGGAAGTTAAAAGTACCATTAAAAATCAAAGTGTTTCTGTGGTATCTTAGACGAGGGGTCATTCTGACTAAGGATAATTTGGTTAAACGTCATTGGCAGGGTAGTCAAATTTGTTGCTTTTGTCATGAGATTGAGACAATCAGACATCTGTTCTTTAATTGTCGATTTGCTCGTATGGTCTGGGATTTTGTGTTCCTAGCGTTCGGTATTGGTCGACCTATTAGCGTTTCGAATATGTTTGGAAGCTGGCTTGTTGTTTTTCAGAAGAACCTTAAAAATGTTGTTTTACTAGGAGCCGCATCTATTTGTTGGTCTCTTTGGTTAAGCAGAAATGCGATAGTCTTTGAAAGAAAATCCAATTCATCCCCTTTGCAGGTTATTTATGCTGTTTCCCATTGGCTGCGTACATGGGCTGTGCTGCAGAAGCCGGATTTGCGAACTATTATGCTGGAGGCTATGCAACGATTGAGGCAGGTGTCCAGGGATTTCTTCTCCCAGGTGCATAGGTGGCGGTTTAGTCTTCGGATTGCTAGTCACTAGAGTGTGTGTGCGTGTGTTTTTTTCCCCTTTTTTTTGTGGGCTGTGTGCTTCTTGTTAAGCAGAGACCGGAAGAAGTTTCAAGGTCTTGTATCTTCTCGATGTAACGTTCTTGAAATTAATAAAATCTTCCTTTTCCAAAAAAAAAATTCTCGGTGAGAACTGGCCATGGAAGTTGTTGTCAGACAGTCTTAGTGCGGTAAGATTGCTACAAGAATAGAGGCTTCCTGGAATTGTGCCAGTGAAGTTGTTATACAACAGGTCTAGATTTTTCAGATTTAATAGGGTGGAGAAGTTCACCTGTGTGAGCTCTCCGCAGAAGTTGTTTTCCCTGAGATTGATGGTTGTGATAGTTTTGCATTTACTCAGAGCTGACGGTAGCTCTCCAGACATGTCATTGCTGTTTAAGTGGAGCTCCTTCAATCGCTTGAGCTGCCCAATAGAATCTGGGATGTTACCGGTAAACCCATTCTCCGCAAGATCAAGGAGAGCCAGATTACTTAGTTTGGCTAAATGTGCTGGAGGTAGTGCTCCTTTCAAACCGTTGCGGGGCAAGGAGAGGTACTCCAGCGAGGTAGCATTGAAGAGTTCATATGGGAGAGTCCCACTTAGTTTGTTGCGTCCAACCTTGAGCATTTTGAGCATGGAGCATCTACCAAGCACAGGGGGGATACTGCCACTGAATTGATTGTAACAAAGGTCAAGGACAGCAAGGGACCGTGAGGCAAGGCAGAAAGATGATGGTATGTGCCCAGTGAAGCTATTGTTGCTTGCATTGAGCACAACCAGATTGGCCATGGCCTTCCATGTGGTCGATGGGAATTCTCCAGACTCCAGTAAACAGGTTGCTCGAGACATTCAGTACCTGCAGAGGACGGGCAGGAGTCGACAGTGACAGCTCTTGCAGGCCCCCGTTGAGGCGGTTGAAGCTGACATCAAGAATGGCGATGCTGCTGGAGGACATGAGTTCCGACGGTAGGCCACCGAAGAAGGCGTTGTACGACAGGTTGAGATGCATCAGGCCGGTGAGGTCGGCAAGGGACGGTGAGATGCGCCCTTCAAGGCCTCTGGATGCCAGGGAGACCTCAGTGACCGTCCCATCCCCGTTGTAGGTGATGCCCTCCCAGGCACAGCAATCGGTGTCATTCCGCCACGGCACGGCGAGGCCGCCTTTCGCTTTCCGGGAGAGCCCGGCAAGGAACTGGAGGAGGGAGATCTTCTCCTGCTCCGTGCATGAGCTGGTGGGAGGGGCAATGGAGAAGGAGAGCAGCAGGAGCACAACAGCAAGGCCAAGGAAAGCCATGCTTGTTTTGTTGTTGCGTGAAGAATGGATCAGTATTTGCATATATGCAACTTGAACAGCATGTTGCCTCTACCTGCCTGTGCTTTGCCTTGCCGTCTCTAGCGGTGGACCCGGGGTATGAACGTGCTTGACTGCCGTCGAGAGCCTGGACTACGTAGCTATAAGATCTCTCTCTGGTGAAACGAGGGAATTTCCCTAGATTCCTTTAGGAGTTCATACGTTTCCTACGAAGTTCTTGTGTCCCAAACATGTGAGAAATGTTTTACGGTAGATGGAAGTATTAAGCAGTACTGTTAGCAATTGTTAGTGTACTGTTTTCCAGTACCTCCTTCATCTTGATAGTGTACTGTTTCTTAATTCACACTATGACGTTTCATTAGTGGCCGTGTGCTATAATCTATTGAGAAGTCCAAATGCCACACCTTCCTGACCGTATATAATTTTTTTTTGATAATGGAAGATTTTTATTGATTTCAAGAATATTACATCGAGATGACACAAGTCCTCAAAATCGCTTCCGGCCTCTGCTTAATAAAGCACACAGCCAAACAAAAAATAAAACGTAAAAGAAACTGCACACAATCTAGTAACAAGCAATCTGAAGACTAGACCGCCACCCATGTGCTCGGGAATAGAACTCCTTGGACACTCGCGCCAAACAATGTGTAGCCTTCATCAAAGTAACTCGCATATCCTCCTTCTGCAACACAGCCCATGTACGTAACCAGTGGATGATAGCAAAAGTAACCTGCAGAGGTGAAGAATTATTTTTCTTTTGAAAGACTCTATCATTCCTGGCTAACCAAATGGACCAACAAGTGGCAGCAGCACCAAGAAGAACAAGCTTTCTATCATTTTTATGAAAAACGTTTAACCAAGTACCAAATATATTAGCGACACTCATTGGATTAGATATACCAAACGCCACATATATTAGAAACCAAACTGAGTGTGCAAAATGACAATCAAAAAACAAATGCTTAATTGTCTCAGGTTCGCGACAAAAGCAACATGTTCTGCTTCCTTGCCAATTTCGCTTTGCTAAATTGTCTTTGGTTAATATCACTCATCTCCTAAGATACCACAAGAACACCTTGATTTTTAGTGGGACTTTCAGTTTTCATAATCTTTTATTTAAATTTGGCACACCACTGGCAATCAAGGCTTGATAATGAGATTTCACCGAGAATTGACCATCTTGGCACAACTTCCAGCGAAACTCATCATCAATCGACGTTAAATTAATGCTAGCGATTCGTGAAAGTAAATCATTCCACGCCACTAACTTTGGTCCAAACAATGACCTTCTCCAGGAAATATTTGGTTGTGCTGTTATTAAGACATCCGCAATGGTTACAAATTTCCGTCGAACAATACTATATAGACCAGGATATTGATCTTTCAGTGGGCAATTGCCAAGCCAGATATCCTCCCAGAACCTCACCTGCGATCCATTGTTAATGTTGAAGGTGCCAAAGCGAAGAAAATCATGCTTTACCTTCATCAAGCTGGACCAGAAATGAGAGTCTCCTGGTTTCCACTCCGCTTGCCCAAGTGGCTTAGAGCCTAAGTATTTGTTTCTAATCAACTGTTGCCAAGTACCCTCAGATGTTAAAAGTTTAAACAGCCATTTGCTTAGTAGAGCAGTATTTTTACATTTTAAATCATGGATCCCCAGACCTCCTTGTTCTTTTGGTTGGCATACAATGCTCCACCTAGCAAGACGATACTTTCTCTTGTGTTCATCCCCTTGCCAAAAAAACCGAGATCGAAAATAATCAAGTTTCTTGAGAACCCCAGTAGGAATTGCAAAAAAAGACATCATATACATAGGCAAGCTGCTTAACACTGAATTAATCAATGTCAGTCGACCCCCTACCGAAAGATGTTTGCCCTTCCAGCTATTGAGCCTCTTTTGAAAACGATCTTCTACCAAGTGCCAATCTGAGGTTCGTAATTTTCTATAGTGAATCGGAATCCCTAGATACTTCAAAGGGAGACTCCCGTGCTTACAACCAAATAGTTCCACGTAATATTCTACTGAATTTTGTGCCTCTCCAAAACAGAACAATTCACTTTTATGAAAATTAATTCTTAACCCTGAGACTTGCTCAAATGCACACAACAATAGCTTCATGTTGCACGCTTTTTCCAGGTCGTTTTCCATAAACAGAATTGTATCATCTGCATATTGTAGAATGGACAGGCCATCATCAATCAAGTGAGGTACTACCCCCCACGAGTTCATGATCTTTAGCCCTTTTAATTAGGATTGACAACATATCAGCAACAATATTAAACAAAATTGGCGACAACGGATCTCCCTGACAGAGTCCCTTCCTTGTTTGGAAGTAGTTGCCAATCTCCCCATTCACATTCACCGCCACACTGCCTCCCGAGATGAAGGATTGAATCCAAGAAATCCACTTGGAAGAAAATCCTTTCATTCGTAAGACTTGAACCAAGAATGGCCATTTAACCTTGTCATAGGCTTTCTCGAAATCAATTTTTAAGACAACTCCACTAAGCTTTTTCCTATGCAACTCATGCAAAGTTTCATGCAAAATGACGACTCCCTCTAGGATATTCCGACCTCGCATGAAAGCTATTTGAGTCGAACTGACAACTTTATTAGCTACCGAGGTCAGCCTATTCGTGGCAACTTTTGTGAAGATCTTGAAACTCACATTCAAAAGGCAAATTGGCCTATATTGTTGTATGATATTCGCCTCTTGAACTTTTGGTAATAGTGTTATAACACCAAAATTGAGACTGAAAATAGGTAGGACCCCCGCATAAAGCTCTTGAAACATGGAGAAAAGATCTCCTTTAATAACTTCCCAGAATTTTTGATAAAATTCAGCTGGGAAGCCATCAGGACCTGGAGCTTTATTATGTTCCATCTGAAAAATAGCCTCTTTGAGTTCGCTCTCAGTGAACTGAGCAATTAAAAAATCATTTTCCTCCTGAGATACTCGCACAATGTCATGATATTCATCTTCGTGAAGATTCATTAAACTTTCCTCAGGCTCACCAAACAATTCTTTGTAGAATGTGGTTATATAATTTTTTAGATTAGCCTGTCCTTCGATTTTCCCGTCCTCATGTTCTAAGGAATAAATCCGTTTCTTCCTGTGCTTGCCATTAGCAATCATATGAAAGTAACGAGTATTATTATCCCCCAAGAGGACGTCTTTCACTTTAGCCCGCTGATAGTATTTGATTTCTTCTTCCCTCAGAAGAGTGGCTAGATTCTCCCGAGCCTGAGCAAGGTGCTCCCGCTCGCTTTCAGTCAAATCCCTGCCCTCAGCAGCTATATCCAACTCATAAATAGTCGATTGGAGTTTAGTTTTGTGTTGTTTGTAAATACCATTGAGATGAAAAGCCCACCCACGAAGAACCCTACGTAGAGCACCCAATTTGTGGTTCCATCGTTGGACTGAATTTTTCCCCTTCACTGGTCTATTCCAGATTCCTACCACTTTATCATAGAAATCCTCCTGGTCTAACCAGCACAACTCGAATCGAAAAGGTATAGATTTGCCCGAGAAAGCCGGTAATCCAGTGTCAAGAAATAAAGGGGTGTGATCCGAAATACCCCTGTCCAACGCTTGAACAGAAACCAGTGGAAATTTAAACTCCCACTCGGTAGACATAAGCACCCTATCTAACTTCTCAAAGGTAGGTCTGGGTAATGAGTTTGCCCATGTAAACTGCCGACCAGTGAGTTCGATCTCCCTTAAATCAAAGCTATCTATCACAGCATTAAATAAGAAGGGCCAACGCTCACTGAATCTATCCTTATTCTTTTCCTTACTACTACGCATAATGTTAAAGTCCCCTCCAATCAAAGTTGGAAGAGAATTTTGTTGGCATGTTCGTACCAGTTCAGCCAGAAATGCTTGTTTGAAGTCATCTTGGGCTGGACCATACACTGCCATAAGAATCCATTTGAAATTATCCGACTTATTGGTCAGATGGAATTTGATAAAAAATTCCCCTTCGATAATCAAGGATAAATCAAACAATGTTGCATTAATACCTAGCAGAATCCCCCCAGACCTCCCTCTAGGTGGTAAACAATGCCAAACAAAATCCACACCTCTAGATAGTCGTGCCAGATTCGATTTTGACATATCTTGTTTACCTGTTTCCATTACTGCAATGAAATCTAGATTGTGATCTTTGACCGCATCCGAAATATAACGAAACTTAGTCAAGTCTGAAAGACCTCTGCTATTCCAAAAGAAACCTTTCATAGTGCACTATTTATTAATATTAATTTTCCTAGTATTCCCTTTCCAGAACTTACGAGACTTTCGAGAGGAGTCCAAGAGGTCACAAATGCGCATATCCAAATCCTCCGACTCAGATTCAACCTCCGAAACATCTGTAAGCAAGTGCGCGAGTAAGTCGCCATTCTCATTAGCGACTTCGTCAACACTGTTCTCCAAGGAATTAATCAAGTTTAGTTCAATTGCTACCTGTTTAATCTCTTTTTTGTTGGAATGTTTCATCTTATCCCTGTTAGTTTCCACCTTTTTGAGTTCTGAAATTAGTGAGCTTGTTTCTGTGCTAGCTTTCGGCATTCTAAAACCTAATTTTTGCAATTTTGTAACACATTCCTCATTAGGCATTGCAACAATAGAAAATGGATTAGCACAAGAAAGCATACCAGGCCCAAGAGGAAGAGAAGACGAAGGCGAATGTGACGCTCCTTTTGAGTAATCCGCCGTCTTTGTGATCTTCCCCAAGTCCAAGTTTCGCGCCGCAGCACGAATCATTGCCTTGCTCATCATACTAACATCTGTCAGAGAAGTACCATCCGCAGCAAATAAATTAGTTCTTTGACTGCGGCGAATACCACTAACAGAATTACTAAGGACTACACTTTTACCTCTAGCATGAGAGTTCTGCATGCCCCCAGATTGTGGACCCTGCAGAACCGAAACCCCACAGACATCATCTTCAGAATAATAAGTCCTTAGACTACCCTGAATGGCTTCCTGCAAATGTTCCATTCCCACAAACGTAGTCCCTGATTGGTGTCCCTGCTGAATCAAACTTCCACTGACACAAGTTTCAGGAGAAAGTGACTTTAAGTCGCCCATAGTGGCTTCCAGCCTTAAGTCCTTTTCATCAACCGCAAGCTGTGTTTGGGGGACTGGCAAATCAGTTACTGGTGATTGAACAGCAGCATCACCACTCATAGAATCGTGCTGAGCAACCTTGACCAGAGAGAGCGTTTGGGAATCCTCACTACACCCACATTCAACTGGCGTTGGGGACAGTACATCGGTTCCAACAGAGTTTTCAGAGTTTTCAGAGACAACATCTTCAACTGGCACTGGGAACAATGCATCGGCTCCAACAGATTTCTGAGATATTGCCCCATTGACCAGACAAGACCTCCTCTGAGCCGGTTTACTATCCGCACTGAATGAACACATTTTTGTCACCCAAACTGACTCAACTGATTTGCCACAATTGACATCAACTGATTTAGAGACCCTAGCAAGAGGTTTGTTACCCAAAGGAGTAACTGCAATACACCCTGACAATTCAATGCCAGACCAAGTATTACACTCTTTGCCATCAACTTGCATAGGAGCTGATCCTTGTTGGCCACCAGAGCTTTGGGGATTTGAATCATTCCCATTTTTGACCTTCTTGCTTGACAAATCAGTGTCTTGTTCCTTTGAGACATCACCCACATTACCATCCACACCCTCATGCCCAGTATCCACCATGACGGCCTTGGGTGGCAAGGCCGGCTCGAAATCAGTAGCCTCTGGAGTAAAAGTAATATCATAACCCACCTTGTGAAATACCACATCCACAGTAATGGGCAACAATTTTGCATCCAATATACCAACCAAAAGACGAACCACCCCTTTCTTTCTATAAGTTAACATGTCCACTTCTAAAGTAGTTCCAATCATAGAATAAGTTAACCGTATATAATTCAACCACGAATCGGTGAACCCGTTTAATTGATTTGGCGCCGGTTTCCTGCTGGCCATCAGAGGAACAACAACTGCAGAATATGCAGTAGGCCTTTGCCTGATGTGCATTTAGCTTGATTTAGCTGTGTAGGAATGTACGATATTCTGAAATTTAGTTTTGGTTTTTTATTATTGAACTCGCTCGTGTACTTTTACCCTAGACTAAATTTAATACAGATTGTTCATTTTTTCGATCTAATAGATCAGATTAGCTAGTATTTATTTATACTTTTTCCAATAGTTGAGTACTAGGAATAACCAGACAGTGAGTTGTGTGACAGGTTCAGGCGCAGCAGGCTGGAGAGGGTGCCAAGAGACGGTGAGATGTTCCCTTCAAGGTCTCTAGTTGCCAGAGAGACCTCAGTGACCGCCCTATTTCCATTGCAGGTGATGCCTTCCCACGCGCAGCAGTCCGTGTCATTCCTCCATGACACGGCGAGGCCGCCGTCTTGCGAGAGCCTGGCGAGGAACTGGAGAAGGGAGCCCTTTTCCTGCTCTGTGCAAGAACCAGTGGGAGAGGCCAAGGAGATCAGCAGCACAAGAGCAAGGCCAAGGGAAGGTATGGGTAATTTGGTGCTGCATTTCTTGTTCGGAAAATGGAGTGGCTGCATGGTTTTCTGAAGAAACTAGCATGGAAACCAGATGCTTAATTTGTGTCCTGAGTCTCCTGGCTTGATAAAGCATCACTTGTCTAATCAAGCAGGAGCATGAGGGGAAAGAAAGAAGCGGCTCTTGCTTCCATTTTGTCCTGTCCCTTCTAATCGTGGTCATCACAAAGAAAAATGGGTCAAGGATTAGATGCTATAGGTACATCCTCATTTGGATTGGAGTTTACACAATTGCGACATCAGCGAATCTGTGGATTGCTTAGAGCTGTCGGCGAATATGTGGAATTTGTTTTAGAAGGAAACTGTGGAGGGACCTAAACGTATTTTCGTTTTTGCATAAATTCAGTTTTCTTGGACCTAAATGTATTTTCTTTTTTGCATAAATTCAGTTTTCTTAGTTGTTTTTAAAAAAACGTGTTGCTAGGAGCAATCGGCGAATTTGTGGATTACTATAAGCTGTCGACGAACCTGTGAGATGTTTTTGAGAAAATTGTAGAGTGGCCTAAACAGGAGCATAAGGGGAAAGGAAGAAGCGGCTCTTGCTTCCATTTTGTCCTGTCCCTTCTAATCGTGGTCATCACAAAGAAAAATGGGTCAAGGATTAGATGCTCTAGGTACATCCTCATTTGGACTGGAGTATACACAATTGCGACAGCAGTTTCTTAGTTCACATTATGATGTCTAAGAGATTTTATGGTGGATAACATAGATTGTAAATAATGATAGTAGAAATCAAATTTAACCAAAAAGTGATTGGCTTCACCAATTTTTGTTTTTGCTAGGAGGATTTTTTAAAAATGTGCTTGTGTAATTTCGGTTTTCTTAGTTTTTTTATAAAAAAATAAGTTGCTAGGGGACATCAGCGAATCTATGGATTACTTGGAGCTGTCGGCGAATATGTGAAATTTGTTTTAGGAGGAAACCACGGAGGGACCTAAACGTATTTTCGTTTTTGCGTAATTTCAGTTTTCTTAGTTTTTTTTTAAAAAAACGTGTTGCTAGAAACCATCGGCGAATCTTTGGATTGCTATAAGCTGTCGACGAACCTGTGGGATTTTTTTGAGAAAACTGTGGAGGGGTCTAAAGGTATTTTCTTTTTTTCGGGTCCATTCTGCTTAAAAACAGAACCGCCGACGAATCTGTTGATTGTTATAAGTCATCGGCGAATCTGTGAGATTTTTTTTGAGTAAACCATAGAGGGATCTAAACATATTTTTGTTTTTTCGGGTGCATTATGCTAAAGACAAATTTCTTGTGACCTAAACGTAATTTCAATTTTTTTTATCCATACTGCTAAAAACTGATGGGAGAACCTAAACGTAAACTGTGGAAGGACCTATACGCAATTTTGGTTTTTTTGGTCCATTCTATTAAAAACAGACGGGAGGATCTAAACGTAATTTCTCCAGAGGACCTCCTCGCAAAGACGCTGATGTGGCACCTTTGGTTAACCGGCAATCCTCTCTAGTTTAATATAAGGAATTCTCCAAGGAACTCCTCGCGAATATGCTGACATAGTGACATGGCACCCTTGATTAGCCGGTAATCCTCTTCAGTTTAAACGTATACATATGTACACATGTAATGGGTGAGAACAAGAAGCCAGCCAGCGTAGCAAGGACTCGGGTACTTGTTTCACGAGAAAATGTCATTGCATTAATTATACTCCTAGAGGCAGCATACACATGATAAAAATGCAGAGGGTGTTAGTGCGAAGCTATCGTTAGGATGGACGTAGCAAAAATATATTTGAATGTCATGTGCAATCTAAATTGATACATATAAATTGATACATAAATCGATGAGCAGCCAAGTTAAAATAGCTAATAATTAAAGATAATATGTTAATAATGGATGACATATTTCAAAAGCTCAAAGCTATATCCAAGTAGCAATCTTACGAAGAAAAACAACTAGATTAGTAACGCACATAATACCAGAGACAGTAGAAGGATACCAAGGGTACAATGAGCGGAACAGTCATGGTAGATCTGCCACTGCCTAGAAGAAAAGAGGAAACACCACCGTGGTACAGCGCAAGTCACGTTGAGTCCTGACCTGCATGTTGCATCTACTTGCTTGGGTTCAGTAGGGTTTGCAATTGCCTGTGTTTTGCCTTGCCGTCTCTTGCGGTGGATCCGGCCGGGGACCCAGGGTATCACAATAGCATCAGTGTACGTCTTGTATGAACGTGCTTACCTCCTTCATCTTGACTCGGTTGTGAGTATGCTGGCAGATTCTTCCGACAAGGAGCAGCCTGTTTGGAAACATATGAAGTGAACCCGATGCTCGGTAGGAAAAAAAAGACGGCCTACCAAGGGAACAACCAACAACTCCACCGTCGTGTCGCTCTCCTCGCCAGTCGCCACTCCGCTTGCGTGGACGGTTGAATAAAAAAACCACCGTCCAAACCTTCTAGGAAGACCTTAGCAAAAACACCACGTTTCTACTGCAGCAAGAACTGTAGTGAGTCGATATTCGACGATTCGAATTGTTTGTTGGATTGATTGGATGGTGCAAAGGACTAAGAATCGTTTAAGTTGCAGTCCCCATATAGTCTGCATAAGAACCCTATCATATTAATAGACTGAGATGAAACTATTTCGACTGTAGAATAATTATTTTTAACATGGTGTAGACTCCAAATTTAGGGTCTGTTTGTTTTTGCTTTTAATTCTGGATTCTAGCCCTAAAAATAGAATAAAAAATAAACAGTCCGATTCTAGAATTCGATTCTCACAATCCAGTACACATATATACACTAGAATCTACAATCCACTTCATATGTGCTTTTGGATTCCAGTTTTTAGAAAATCAATTTTCCTACAACCACAATCCAGAATCAGCTTTTAAAGAATCCAAAACTAAAACAAACAAGCCCTTAGTTATATGGTGAAGTAAGGACTAGTTTTCTATCCTGGATCCACCCCTGGTTAAAAGAAGAGCTTATTTACAGTGGATTAAAATCAATATAAGCCGTTTATTCTTTTTAATCTAATAATTGAAATCAATTTAGATCTAGTTATACTACCACCTGTAGTATTGTTAGTAAAACTAGGTAGAGACGCGCGCGATGCTGCGCCGCGAGAAAAAATTTAGCCTGAGTTTTTTGTAAACGGAATTTGCGGAACTACGGGTCTTGTTTTCAATATAACTGGTGGAAGGACTTATTTATGATTTCAAATTTTCGAAAAATAACCGGTGGAAGGACCTGCTCATGATTTCAAATTTCTTTAAATCTCCTGGGTCGAAAGAACCGGACCACATGATCTTTTTTGCAAAATAACCAGTAGAAGGACCTGTTTGCAATTTCTAATTTATCGTGGAAGGACCCGTTCGGAATTTCTGATTTTGCGGGTGGTTTTTTTGGAAAAGTGGTGACGTGGATGGCCTCCTCGCGCTTGAATTCCCCCGTGTATAATAGAGTGATAGATAGAGAGGCGCGCGATGCCACGCCAGGTGAAAAAATCTGACCCAAATCTTTCTGCAAAAAATGCAATTCCTTTTTTTTACGGTTTTTTTTAAATTGGCGTAACATAATTCTAATCTTTTGTGTCGAAAGAACCGGCACTCGTGTTGAATTTGCGGAACTACGGGGTCTTTTTTGCAAAATAACCGGCGAAAGGACTTGTTTGCGATTTCAGAATCTTCCGGGTCAAAAGAACCGGTGTCCGGATCGAATTTACGGAATCATGGGGTCTTTTTTGTAAAGTAACCGGCAAAAAGACCTATTCGCAATTTTAGAATTTCCAGGGTCCTGTTTGCAAAATACCAGTGGAAGGACCTATTCGTGATTTTGGAATTTCTGGAGGGCTTTTTTTGCAAAAAAACGTACCGAGGCCTCCCCTACGCTAAGATTCTTCGGGGACGAGCGCGCTTCAGCGAGGCCGAGCACGTTTGTCCGAGGTCCGACCAAGACAGCGCTCGGAAGCGGAGGCGAAAAGTCGCGACGATTCCTTCTCCGCGAAGCCTTGCAGGTACGGCTCTGACAATTTTTGAAAACCACGCCATTACAGGACAGTTTTGAAAACTGAACCGCCACGCGTCAATTTGCGAACAAGCGGAGCGGTTTTCCTGCCCGCTCGACTTCTCCGCCTATTAATATCAAGTGGGGACGGCTTCTGGGATCTTTTCTGCTCCTACGCTCCGAAATCAAACTCAAAAAAGCTCTTCACCCTTCAGCTTCCTTCCTCGCTTGCTCCAGCGTTCTTCCTCCCAACTCTCCTCTATGGCGAAATTTGGCGTGAGCAAGACCACCGCGGAGAGACTTTGGGTGCTTCAAGATTTCGGGTACCTCGACGCGTGCTCCTGGCGGGTCCCCGACGGTGAGATGGCCCTGGCTTCGCATGACGACGAGATAGTCACATGCGAGCTATACACCATGAACGGGCTTCGGATGCCCGAGAGTGAGTTCTTGGAATCCATACTCGCGCATTGTGAGTGCGAGATCACCCATTTGAATCCCAACTCCATTCTTATCTTGACCATATTCTCCCACCTTTGCGAGGGCTTTGCGGGCACCCTACCCATGGCAAGTCTTTTCTTCCATTTCTATTCTTTGTTCCGCACCGGTGCTCTGTACTTTCGCTTGCGATCCAATCGTCCGTACGAGTACCCCTTCTTTTCCCTTAAGGACTCGGTGGCGGGCTGGGCTGACTCTTGGTTCTATCTGCGGAAGGTGGAAGGGAGCTGCTTGCGCTTCTACAAAGCGGCGCCAAAGATCGACACCCGCGCCGCCCATCGCGCCCGAGGAGGAGCGGTCCCTAATGCTGATCAGCGAGCTCACGAACATGGGGCTGACTGGTCGAGACATCGTCCACGACTTCCTCAGGAACAGGGTGTCCCCTCTAAGGAGGAGGGAGCACCCCTTCTTCGAGATCACCGAGTAGGATGACATCACCCGCGAGGGCACCTCTGGTAAGCTTTATGTTCTTGAAGACTCTTTGCTTTGCTTCCGCCGCTTGGGTCCGTGCTGACTTTGCTTGCCGACTGATGACAGAGCCGGGCTTCGACTGGTTGGAAAAAAGTCGGAGAGATGTTTGGCACCCCCAAAGGCAAGGAACTTGAGTGTAAGCGGCAAGTCCCGAAGAACGTGCTCGAGCGGAGCGACGTGGTAAGCTACTTCACGATTCATGCTCGGGGAAAGCATCCCGAGCCCTTCGATCTTTTTTTTACGGTAGGAGAAGACATACTGAAGTTGGCGTTGGCGGCTCAAGCCTGGCGGCGGCGGCAAGGGAGTACTTGTTCCAGTCGCCAAGACCAAGAGCATAAGGGGCAAGAACTTGTGGTTGCGACGGCCAATCCATCCGTGGGTGACAACGAGGACCTGGCCGAGAGTGAGCCCTGAATTTCGCTTTTTCTTCTTTTCCTCGCCCTTTGCTTCGCGTATTCGGGCTAACCCCACTCTTCTGACGTGGGCGAAATAGCTCGTAGGACTTTTTCGGACTATCGCAAAATAATTGACGAGCTCCTTGATCGCGTCTTAGTGGGGGAGCACGCCTATGCCGCCGACATCGTGATGGCAGAGGGTGTGGAGGCGGTGGAGAAGTTCGTCGCCGCCGACCAAGTCGAGGTGGACCCCTCCACCCCGGAGGGAACGCTTCCCCTGGGTGAGCTTCCTGCCCCCCAGCACGGAGAACGTAGAAGGAGGGGAGAAGATCAACCTCACAGCCTTGGGCGAAAAAGCTACCCAAGAAGGCTCGGGGTCTTCGGGCGCATCACCTGCCCGAGACAAAGGCGCGAAGCCCCCGAGCGAACAATATGCTCGGGATGAGACGGCGCCCGCCCCGAGCGAATCGCATGCTCGGGGGGACGCCCCGCTGCCCCCGAGCGAACAACATGCTCGGGCGGACAACGAGAAGACCTTGAGCGAGCCAGCCGCTCAGGAGGGAGGCGTGGTGCCCCAGGGCGAATCTCATGCCTGGGGGATGATTCGTCGTCTTCAATCAGCCCGCCCTCTTGGAAGGACTCTGGGAAAGTCCCCAGCCCCCTGCCGAACCTTGAAGATCTTCGGGGGCGCGAAGTTACCAAACACTTTCGGGATAATCTTAGCGCGGGCCTTGCTCAGGTGAGGATGCTTCTTTTGTTATCGTCGTAGTTTCTCACTTCTTTGGGTCTTAGGGGCGGCGTCTGAAGTTTTCCCGCCTGCAGCTCCTTCAGAAGACCTTGGAGGACTTCGACGCGGTGATGGTCGTCCCCGAGACCGTGGCCCGGCTGCACACTAAGCATGAGGCCCGGATAGCCAAGCTTGAGCAGCGTGTAGGCGACCTCAAGGCTCGGGACAACCTCCTTGTGCATAGATGCCGCCAGGCGGAGAAAGATACCACCGAAGCTAAGGAGAAGAACCTTGGGCTCGAGCAAGTGCTCGAGCAAGAAAAACTGCGCTCCCGCCAGGCCAAGGACGACGTCTCCGCTGGCAAGGAGAAGATCCTCGCGCATCTTTCGTGAGAGGACCCTAAATAGATACTGAAAAAAAACGTAGTGACGTTTCGATCATTCCGGTTATTTTTTACGAAAAGGGCCTTTTCGATTTAGCACAATCGCAGATTCTTCGTGAGAGAACCCGTTTCGATCATTTTCTCAACGATTTAAAAAAACGTCGCCGAAAAAAAAGGAATTTTTTCTACGAAAAAATAGCACGCGCGGCGTGTGACGCCGCGAAAAGTATCTAGTATATCTTATGCTTAGAAGTTTTAAAGAGCAACCAAGGCAGAAGGTACGTTTTTTTTTTCAAAAAAGCCCTCTAGAAAATCCAAAATCGTGAATAGGTTCTTCTGCCGGTTATTTTGCAAAAAGAAACCCGTAGTTCTGCAAAGTCAACTTGGGCGCCAGTTCTTTAAACCCGAAAGATTTAAAATTACGTTTAGATCCTATTATTTCTTTAAGCTCGAAATATTTCAAATTATATTTAGGTCCTTGTACAATTTTTGAAACAGAAAACTCCAGAGTAAGATTTGCGCGGCGCGACATAGTGCACTATACTAGTTAATGGGGACATATCCGGTGCAATCAGGACTTTGGTGCAAGCACCGTGCAATCCAACTAAGAAAAGTTTCAAAAAATTCTGAAAAAAATCATGGATGTACATCTCATCTTACCCCATCTACATATAAAATTTCATGATCAAATTCATCCTATGTTAAGAGTAATAAAAAAGACAAATTTCTGACAAACTTGAATAGTTCAAATGCACCTCAAATTTGTCTTTTCTGTAACTTCAAGCATATGACGAATTTGATTATGAAATTTTATATATAGATGAGGTAAGATGAGATGTACATCCACGATTTTTTTCAGAATTTTTTGAAACTTTTCTTAGTTGGATTGCACGGTGATTGCACCAAAGTCCTTTTTTGAAACTTTTCTTAGTTGGATTGCACGGTGATTGCACCAAAGTCCTGATTGCACTGGATATGTCCCCCTAGTTAATATAACAACGTAACAAACAGCTTTTAACCAAGGCTGCTTGCTAGCAAAACAGATGCTGCAACTTTTATCGTTCAACCAGAGAACAATATGATAGCTTCAAAAGACTCGACAAATATATTATTAAGATCCAAATTGCAGGTGGATTTAAATGTGTGAACCCTGATGGAAGGAATAAAAAGATTTAAGGTCCAAATACAACTTGGCTAAAGACATGGAGATGCAGTACAAATTACTCTTAAGAACAAATTTCTTCTAAGTTCAACTTAGTAGCAGAGTAGCAGTAAAAGTAGTTAGAGCCGCTCGAGATCAGGCCATTGTTGAGATGGTGAGAACAAATATGAAGTCATGGCAGTTTGTTGCTGGGTTTAAGTCTGTCCATCGCATACATATAATGTAGCACAAACTACAAATGATGAAGGCTTATCCAAAAAATCTGGATAAGACTACCTGATCGTATAGCACTCCTACTGCAAAGAACATACCAAAGGAAACTGCAAAGACGACCTTGCTGCTGCATTTTTTTGTGGAGATAACGGAAACTGGAGCTTCTGCTGAATTGCAATGGTGAATAAGCGTAGGACCACAGAGCTTTGGGTTGCCATCAAAGCTAGAATTTGTAAACGTACTAAACTGGCCAGCGGTTGGGATAGGCCCTTCTAGGTCATTGAAAGAAACGTTGAATTCAGTAAGGAAGTGTAGATTGTTCAGTGCAGCTGGGATTGTACCGGTTAGGTGGTTGCTTGATAAGTCCAGCACCAGCAGGTCTGTGAGGTTGCAAATAGATTGTGGGATCTCTCCGTATAAGTTGTTGGAGCTCAAGTCGAGTGAGAGGAGTGCTTTCAACTGACCAATCTCGGGGGGGATCACACCGGTGAATTTATTGTTGCCTAGATTCAGTACTTTTGGGAATGCACTGGCCACTCGGTATTGTCGTGAGTGAGCTGGCAGTCTTCTCTGATAAACAGGCAGCTCAAAGACTCTTGGGTCCAAATGGGCTGCAGTCTTCTCTGATATTAGCATTGGCATCTCCATTAAGGCTTCTGGAATTTCCCCCGTAAGGTTATTATTTGATATGTCTAGATCGAAGAGGAAGTTTAGGTTGCTGATCCAGTCAGGTATTGATCCAGTCAGTTGATTCTTCTGCAAATGCAATACCTCCAACCTTTTCAGCTTTGATAACCAAAGAGGTATTTTTCCAGACAATGAGCAATCAGCTATGGAAAGAACCTGAAGATTCTGAAAACCATCAATTATTTCGTCTTCTGGCATGGCTTCACCCTTGAAGGTCCCCGCAATAAACAGGATCGTGAGGTTACTAGAATTCTTTAGGATCTGAAGCGTATTTGTGATATTTGTAAAATTGTTGTAACCAAGTGATAGGAAAGTAAGGCATTTCAAATTGCCTATTTTCGGTGAAAGCTGCCCATGTAAGTTGTTGCCAGATACCCGCAATGCAGTCAGATTGCTGCAAGAGTAAATACTTTCTGGAATTGTGCCGGTGAAGTTGTTGTACAAAAGATCTAATTTTTTTAGATTGGGCAGGCTGGAGAAGTTGACCTTGGTAAGTTCTCCGCTGAAGTTGTTGCTGTTGAGGTCAATTGTTATGAGATTTGTGCAGTTACTCAGGGCTGACGGCAGCTCCCCTGACATGTTGTTGTGGTCCAAATGGAGCTCCTCTAGTCTCTTGAGCTGACCTATGGAGTCTGGAATCTTGCCATTTAGCCTATTCCCTCCAAGATCTAGTGTAGCCAGATTTGTAAGCTTGATTAGTTGTGCGCCTTCGAGTACTCCATGTAAATCATTGTTAGGAAAAGAGAGGTACTCCAACGAGGAAGCATTGAAGAGTTCATTTGGGATAACCCCACTAAGACTGTTGTGACCAGCCTTGAGCACTCTGAGCATGGAACAATTACCAAGCCCGGGGGGTATGCTGCCAGTAAATTGGTTATAGCAGAGTGCAAGCACAGCGAAGGATGGCGAGCTGCTGCAGAAATGACTCGGTGTCTGCCCAGTGAAGCTGTTGTTGCTGGCATTGAGTGCGACCAGATTGTTCATCACCTCCCATGTGGTGGATGGAAACCGTCCTGTAAACAAATTACTCGAGATGTTCAGTACCTGCAGAGGCCGGGCAGGGGTTGAAGATGGCAGCTCTTGCATGTCTCCCTTAAGGCGGTTGAAGCTGACATCAAGGACAATGATGCTGCTGGACGAGACCAGTTCCAGTGGCAGGCCACCTGACAGAGAGTTGTGGGAAAGGTTGAGGCGCAGCAGGCCGGTGAGGTTGCCAATGGACGGTGAGATGCGCCCCTCAAGGCCCTTTGAAGCCAGCAAGACATCAGTGACTGTCCCATCTGTGCCGCATGTGATGCCTTCCCATGTGCAGCAGTCCGTGCCATCCCGCCATGACACAGCAAGGCCGCTGTCCTGCGCAAGTCCAGTGAGGAACTGGAGGAGGGAGCTCTTCTCCTGCTCGGTGCAAGAATTGGTGGGAGAGGCCAAGGAGAGCAGCAGCAGCAGCAGCAGAACAAGAGCAAAGCCAAGGAAAGGTATGGGAAATCCATTGCTGTACTTCTTGCACGAGGAATGGAGTTGCTGCTTCATGGCTTCCTGACGAAGATAGCTTGAAAATCAAATGCTTAAACCTGATTCTGACTGGGCAGACAATGGCCCTGGTCAGGAGAGAGCATGAGTAGGAGGAAGAAGGAGGATTTGATTCTGTACTGTTCGATTTCTTTCTGTCGCAGCCACCACAAGGGAAAGGAAAATTGGGTCAAGGATACCAAGCTGTGGGCACACATCCACACCGGCGTTTTGCACACTCGCATGACTTGACACGGCTTCTTTTGCCCACTTTACGAATACAGTCTTTTTTCAGTGTGGTGTGGTCAGTGGTGGCCATTTTTTTAAGACTCAGTGGTGTCCTTTTTGGTTTCTACGTAGTCTATTCCCTTGTAATTTCGGCAAAATTTCAAATACAGACAACTTTATACCGTATAATATCACTTCCGGACAATATTTTTGTGTATTTTCAAAAATAGCATGCATAGCCAGCACCTGGGACGCTAGCTATGCATAGCCGGCATATGGCGTGCCGGCTATGCCTACGCCGGCTATGGCCCGGGCCCGGCGCCAGCCAGCTTTGCACCAACAGCATCTTCCTTTTTACTGTTAGCTTGCATGCTTGATTGCTTTGTTTCACATGCATTCGTTTGCTGTCTCCCGTGATTTGCTCCAAGGCAGGGAATAAGTAGACGGGAGGGGAAGCAGAGCTCATAGAGGCGCGTGAGAGGGAGAGAAGGAGCAGATCAACACGAAGGAGGAGCAGAGTGTGAGACCCCGTTCTGACGAACAGGAACCTCCATGTGATTACTGTGCTATTCCCTGGATCAGTAGCTAGCACTCACATGTTTACAACAATTGGAAATCATAACCATACAAAACAATAATTAAGCGGAAACGATTAAACAAATAATTATTACAAGTCAGAGAATAAAGCAGCAAAAGAAGCTATAACTTGCGGTTTGCCCATCCAATCCCGCAGGCAACTGACCAGGCATAACTCCTTAGAAAGATCGGCTCAAAAGAATCCCGCAACCTGCGACGAAAAGAGACTCGAAAGCTCGCTAGCACACACCTACAATATAATTAGGCAAGGGTGAGTATTTTACATACTCAGCAAGACTCGAGCAAATCCTACAATACATGCAGGCCATTCCAAAGGAAGCTACTACAGTTAAATTGCATAAAGCGAAGTTGAATTTGTAAATCAAGTTATTTGCAAACGGAATTTAAAAGAGCAAGTTTAATTGATAGCAAATAAGTAAAGCATAATAACACTCACAGTCCTCCATGACGTGAGCGACGAATCATTCACATTCCTGAAATTCCATCAATGTCGGCCCTTTGACATAAAACACAGTTGCAAACCAAATAATACCGACCCTTTTGGAAATATTAAAACAATCTAACATTGGAATGACTTCACCAAGTGCTCATGACCGCGAGCGTGGCTAATCGATTAGATTTAAACTCTGCAGAGGTTTACAACTTTACCCACAAGGAATGACCCACCTTTTTGCAAGATCACACACGCCTCCAATAGGACATTGTGTCTGCCAGGCGATCATACATAGCTGTTCCATTACCTAGACATGGCTTTGATCCAAACCGGGACGTTAATCCCCCGCCGTGAAATTAGAAACACACACCCAAGCCGTGGATCCACTTTCACACACCAACACAACGTTTCTAACCACGGCAGGGCGTACACCGTTGCACGGGTGGAAACCCTTCCAGGCAGACTAAACCGGAATGCCTGTGCTAAGCTCCCGCCTACCAATGAGCAAAGCCACATCTAAATAACTTAATAGGCTAAGGCTACCCCATAAATAGCCCTCATGGTTGCACGGAAATCTTGGATCTATAGCGTCCCATTGCTCGGTCCTTAAAACTGACACGGGCGACACTTCACCCTACACTACGTGCAATTCCATTCGCACATCCGGCTATCGCCAATAATCGCCCGCATCAACACATAGTTTTATTTCGGGTTTTTAATCAAAGTACCCGCAACCAACAGTGACATTTTCAATGTTTTCAGGAAAACAAATATTGATTTGATCATGTACATCATTGATTCTAAAGCATGACTAAGCATGAATAATATGAACGCATATACCCATGATGACATTAAGTAATGCCTAACCTCAATCTATGGTTATCAAGGTTTACATGTTCATAATCATCCAAGGAGATTCACGAAACAACAGGTATAACTACCAATCCACAAGATAGCAATTTACATAAAGTAAACGCATGCATAAAACAATTTGATGCACAAAAGGAATATAAAATATTGGGATCAATATGGTCAAAGGATGCTTGCCTTGCTTAATTATGGCTTACGGCGAAGACGAGGATTGCGGCGACGACGACGAAGACGAAGCTAGAGACGTCGGGTCTACTCGCCGAACAACGGAAACAACGCAAAGCAATAGACTTCAATAAGAGTGAAAGAAATAGATGACAAGAACAAATAAAACTCTGATAAAGAAACAGGGGTTGCTCTTTATGGGTTTATTAATCTTATTTTACGAATTACAGATGCAAAGATTGGTTGGATTAATCATTAGTTGCAAGCTTTCATTGATTTACTATTCACAATACGATTTCGGGTAACTTTGTTACTTATGGGTTTTGCTCTATTAGGATTCAGAGCCAAAGCAAGATAAAATAAGAATATTTCCTTAGATTACGGTAGATTATACCTTAAAGATCATTTCTAAACTATTCTTTACATTATTCGGATTTAGATGAGCGGCTTTATGAGTTAATGAAAAGGCTTAATTGATCATGTTAGATTATGACTAAATAGTTCTTTATCTTTTATTGATTTCGCTTAGAATTTGTTTCATGCAAGCTAAATCTACTGATTTAGGCTACAGGACTAACTTACCTGATATTTGAGAAGGTTCTGGTGATAAAATAACTTAACTACAGGTTTCCTTCATTATTACCTAAAGTGTATTCATTCGCATTAATGTCTAAAGTAATATGATTACTTAGCGTTGTTCAGCTATTAGGATTAATATGCAAAACATGATGGATTATGGTTATTTCTTCATAATGAGATGATTTATACTTTGTATAACAATCCTAAGTTGATTCCATAAATTTTAGGCTTTAGCTGATACATTATATTTATTGGTTAACATGCTAATATGGTATCAAGGTTAATATTACAAGAAATCGAATTGAACATGTGCAGTGAACAAGTATCACTTAAGGGTTTTGGGCTAATAAGAAGAATATGCAAATCTTGATAAAATGAGTTTATCTTTTTATAACGGGGTAGCCTACACTTTAAAGAACACTACTAAACTAGTTACACAAGTTTTAAGATTTGGATTAGATATTATATTCACTGATGAAAAAGCTTAAGTGACAACAAAAGTTTACGTTATCGGAATCGGCAGGAAAGTGAATCAAAAGGTTAACACTTAAGGGTTTTGATCTGATGAGATTAATATGCAAACCTTAATGGAATAAGATTCTTTTTACAGAATATGATAGTATAAACTTTGTACAGTGTTTTTAAACTAGTTTTACGTATTTTAGCATTTAGACGAGTTATTCTATCTATCGCTAAAATAGCCTAAACGATCATATTGGCAACAATATATCGGCCAACTTCATTTTGAGTTTGCGGCTACATTATACAAGATCTTTAATTCATTTTTCAGGCATTAGCAGGGAATAACTCAAAGAGTGTTTTAAAGTTGGTTTTGCACTGTTTTGACTTAATTTCTGCAATAGGTTATCTATTCATTTACTGTCGAAATGATCATATTCTTTTATTAAAAGAATGCAAATTAAGTTTGATCCTAAGTATCTTGCTATGGTCAAGCTCCAATTGATTTCAGGAGCTGCATATAAGTCAATTCATTGTTTTATGAGGTATTCTGCTACTATTCTTACTAATGTTCATACTAAGGTTTATTAATGGTCACAATGAAATGCATTGAACTTAGTCCAAGTATTCAATATCTTTGCATGATTAGGCTTATTAAGATCCCAGAAGCACATAATCATTTCTTATATGATTTTATGAACTATTATACACTCATTTCTATTAATGGCCATATTAAACTTTACTAATGGTTGCTAAGCAAATAAATTAAACTTAGTTCAAAAATTAAATGTATTTGTATATATTGAATACATCCTGATCCTAAAATCTCATGAATACTGATTTCATCATTTCATTACTTATTATTCACAAGTTCCCATTAAAACCACATTAGCATTGTAATCAAAGCTTAATATAAATAATTATTCTGCAGATCAAGAATTAAATGTTTTTACATATTTATGTTCTTTATGATTTTATATGAATAATAAAATTTATCTCATTGAATTTTTATCAAGATTGCACAAGATATACAAGAATGAATTCATTTCAGAGTTGGAAATGTATTAGAAATGAAAATACGCTTTCGGTGCAATGAAAACGCCTTTAGCTCAGAGCTTCTTCCACCTGAGACTGATGACACCCCGGCCCCACTTCACAGAGACAGAGAACAGGGGAGGTTCAGGGCATGGCGGCGAGGGCACTCCGGCGGTCTTCCGGCGAGGGCGACGGCGGGGGAAGGTGAAGCTCGACGAGGGGAACTCAGCGGCGTTACCGATTCGGCCGGAGAAGGAGCAGGGCAGCGCGCCATCAAGCTTGGGCGGCGGCGGAAATGGCGGCTCGTGGAGAAGACAAGCAAGGGCATTAGAAGTTGAATCGGTGGCCATTTAAGCATTAAAGGGTACTAGGGGTTTCATTCTCATGGTCGAACCAGTAAAACTCATCGGATTGTTTACCACTGGCGGCCGGACTTGGGGAAGAAGAAGCTTACGGCGGCGGCAACATTTCGCATGGAGGAGCTTGATTATTCTTGAGGGGATTTGATGCTCGTGGTTTGGTGATCCTCTACCTCAACTGGATTTAAGAATGGAGTACCCTGCAGCTCGGATTTTCCTTCGCGCTTGAGCAGCAGAGGCTTCGGCCACGGTGGAAATGGAGCGAGTTCCAGGCGCCTGGCTTGAGGAGAGGGAAGAAGAACTGAGGGAGAATGAGGAAGGGCTCACTGTGGTCAGGGAGGGGTGGTTTATAGCCGAGAATTGCAGCAATTGGGTGGGATTCGTGGCAATCATCGAGCTCGCCTGCACTCTGGCTTCGAAGACTTCGCCTCAGTGGAAGAAACGGCGTTGGGGGAGAAGAGTCTGGAAGCAGGGTTCCTTTGTCAGTGACTGAAGAATTCAACAATGTGCCAACGGAACGGAATGGCGACGAATGACCCACATGGCGGCGACTGAGATTAAATTTCGTTTCGAATTTTGATTTTTCTTTGAGATCAATTGAAGTCTAGTATTTTTCAAATTTTATTTTTCAAAAGGGTTTGACCTCAGGATGCTTCTATAAAATTTTCAACTCCATTTGTGATTCCATCATTTTATGTGAATTCTAACAATGCATTATTTGGATTTAAAAGTTATCTTTTCCTTTTATCTCTTCATTATTCAATGCATAAAATTTCACTTGGTAGCTAAAATGATTTAATTGAATGATTAGAGTCCTCATGGCAATTTTTCTAAATTTTTACTTTTTATATTTTTGCCTTTTTCTCTTTTCATTCTTTAATTCCATTTGTAGGATTTTTCATATAAAGAACAAATCCGAGGAAATCCAAATCAAATTCAATAATGCCAAGAAAACCCAGAAGTAATAACATTCAACTTAAATTATTCATTTTCACTTTTATCAAATTTTCGGGATGTTACACAGAGGAGAAGGAGAAGCAGACCAAGGAGGAGGAGGCGACCTGCGTTGGTAAGTCATCGTTAGAGTAAATTTTATTCGTAATTACCTAGTTTGATTAATTAGCATGGAGACGATACGTAAACTAGAGATGCTATTATAGTTAGTATATTAATTATTGTCTCAATAATGCATCTCATTCATACCTCATGTACTTAATCTCCGTTAGGAACTAACTAATTATATATTTTTTAATTGTACATAGCAAAGATACGCTTAGCGATGAACAAAAACTTTTAATTTATGGATTTGAAGTAGCAAGAAAAAATCACTAGTAGGATCAAGAAAAAATCACGAGTAGAAGCAAGTATGTGTAGTAGATAAAATAGCACATTTGGTTATGTTATATAGTTAGATTAACTAGAACTCCAGAATAATTAGGCTTGAACTTAGTTGTGATGTAGCTAGTTAGATAAAATAGTTATGTTGTTAAATGTAAATGTTGTAAGCAGTAACTCATGAGCGTAGTCTTAGTAATTATTCATGAAAAAAATTAATTTGCTCAAGAATTAATTTCAACCCTCGGTATAGTTAATTAGTTGTTATTTTTGAAACATTTTAGGTACCACGTGGCGTTGCACCATGAATTTTCATATTTACTACGGTGAACGGCCTGTCATATTGCACGAGAGAATAGTCACAAAGGCAAAACTGCGAACACACATATAGTTCAAGTGATAGTCCATTAGACTTGGAAGGCTTTAAATCACATGTTATGAGCGTGTATGCGTTTGAACCAGAAAACACACAGCTTTTCCTAGCGGTGCGACCAAGGGTAGTTCCAAACAACAACGTCATTGTCCATACTTTGTTGGACCGACAAATAATAAGGCTTGGTTATTGTATGCACGAAAAGCCATAGAGGCGGGTTTCGATGGGTGTTTATGTAAACATATTGCCACTAGAGGCGAATGCCGATGCTGGGCCTAGCGGTGAAATTTTAGGCCACCAGGGAGAGGGAGAAGTGGGGCAAGGACATGTGGGGGAGGGTAGTTCGGGTGCACATGAAGAAGAAGCACTTCCTTCCGAGGTAGATGCGACATGTATGGATGATGAGGCTGGTGGAAGCGAGGATGAAGAGGGCACTGACAACGATGACCCAGCTCCAGCAGTCCAGTACTTCCGTGGTAATGGCCTTCTGGAGTGTAGCATTACTGACTATAATAACTTAGCTATGTGGGGGTACCAGAACAGCGACATCCAGATTGGGAAACGGTTCCCCAACAAGTTAGAGCTAATCCATTTCATCAGCAATTATGCTGTCATCACTAGAAGGGAGCACAAGTGTACCAGGTCGAAGCCCACCGAGTATGAGGTTAGGTGCACCAAGGCCCCTAACTGCCCTTTCTACGTCCGTGCTCACCAGCCGAAACACGAGCACTACTTTGTGGTGAGCCGGAACACACCTCATACATGCACGGAGGAGTCGATCAGAAGTATGAGCCACGTGGTCGACGCTAGGTTCATTGTCCAACTAGTCGTGACCCAGGTTGGTTCAGATATTGGACTATCACCGAAATCGATTATGGAGCAAGTGCACAGTAGAACAGGGATGCACATAAGTTACCTAACCGCGTGGCGAGCAAAGCAGAAGGCGTTGAAGATGCTTTTTGGATCATTCGAAGACTCATACAACTATGCCCCGAGGTTGCTGCAGAAGATATCAATGACCAACCTAGGGACTCAGTTCGCAATGGCGGACGAGCCTGTTAAGCTTCAAGATGGTTCGTACAGCACTACGGAACGCTACCTGATTAGGGTATTCTGGGCTTTCGGACAATGCATTGAAGCTTTCAAGCATTGCAGACCTGCCATTTGTGTTGATGGCACATTTCTGAGCGAGAAGTACTATGGCACCCTACTGACTGCGATCACGGCCGATGCAAACAACCAGATAATACCAATCGCCTACGCATATGTGGAGAGTGAGAACAACGATAGCTGGTTGTGGTTCCTCACTTTGGTCCGGACGCGTGTCGTGGGGGATAGACAGAGAGTGTGTGTTGTGTCCGACCGCAATCCAGGTCTTCTCCATGCTCTAGAGGTCCTGCATGGCAGCACAAACCCGTCCATAGCATGGGCTGATGTGGAGAGAAGGTGGTGCATGCGACACCTGGGTGCAAACCTATATTCACGGTACCATAACACCTCCCTAGTGAAGAAGTTCAAAAGGTTGTGCCTTCAGAACCAGCCTGCCAAGTTTCGTGAGATTTGGAGACAGTTGAACGAGACCACTAGGAAAATGATGGAAAATCAGCAAACACAGGAGGAGCAGTTGCAGTCGCAAATGGTGGGAGGGCAAAGTGTCTTTAATCATGATCATCGCACCTTTAGCCAATGGATAGCAGGGAAGCCAGCGGAGCGTTGGTCCCTAATGCACGACACAGGCGGTGCAAGGTTAGTTGCATCTATTAATTTATGAGATTAACTTATTCTAAGAGTGTTGGACCCATTCGTGATAAACTTTGCGTGTTTCTCTGTTAGGTACACCATTATGACGACGAACATAGCGGAAGCCTTCAACAATGTCCTCAAGGGCGTTCATGGGCTCCCGTTATGTACCATAATAGAGCTGACATTCTACAGAACAGCAGACTATTTTCGAGATCGTGGTCGTGCTGCTGACCAGTGTAGCACTCAATTCTCAACCAAGGTGGAGGAGATCATTAGTAGGAGGAGGAGCAAATCTCTGTGCCACCGCACGAGGGTGTATGACCTCGGTAACCATATATTTGAGGTAATGTGCCGCCGTAGGTACCACTCTGGCTACAGCGCCGGTGACACCGTCCAACAATGTACTCTAGGCACTGAGGAGGTGGTGTGCTCGTGCAATAAGCCAAAACTGCATCATATCCCTTGCTCCCATGTATTCGCGGCTTGCAGGGATATGGGAGGGAACGATGCATCTCAATACATATCGTCGTACTACACAGTAGAAGCCCTGAGAAACACTTGGCGTCCCAAGATGAGTTCCTTCAATATTGGTACGAGTTACAAGTCCATCGACGGGCCTTTATGGGTACCTTATCCGTTAACATGACGCAAAGAGCCTGGGAGGCCCAGAGGAACAAGAATGCATGGTGATATGGATGCGGTGATGCCGCAAAGCAGAGGAAGTGCAAGATTTGTAGCGAGTGGACATGATCGGAGGACATGTCCTAATAAGCGATGAGACGATTTAGTAATTTTAGTATTGTATGGTATGGTATTGTGTTGTATCTTAATGGATTTCTTATGTGTTGTATTGCACCGTCTTGTTTAACATCTGTTGTGTCCCTAATTGTATATGCTATCTTGTTGCACCGATGATTTTTGTTGCACTAACCTATGCAGGTGGTATTATCAGCATGGCTACCGCTGGCCTTCCCGAGCTTCTTCAGCACCAATACGATGATCAGCATCGTGGGAGGATGATTTTCACGGGCACACAGGTTAGTACTGTTGTATTTATTGAGGTTAGCACTGTTGTATTTATTGTTTTATATTACAAGTTTACATTGTAACCATTGATTGTAACATGATCGTGTCCTTTTGCAGCTGGGTCCATTGCGTGCTCGAGTCTTCCACAAGATCAAGGCATTAGACCCCCGTTTCTATAGGTGCCTAGCACGAGTTGGACTACTCCCATTCGCTCTTTTGATGGATGGGACTACTGAGCCATTACCGCAGGGTGGGGTGCGACACACAACTCTCCCCGCAATAGATGTGTCCCTGGTGACTGCGCTGCTAGATAGGTGGCGTCCTGAGACGCACACGTTCCACTTTTCCTTTGGAGAGATGACGATAACTTTGAAGGATGTGGCTATGATTACTGGGTTGCCGATCAGAGGTTGCCCCTTAGTGAGTAGGCGGCCACGAAAGGATCAGTGGAGGGAGTACGTGCAACAAAGGTAAACATATATGCTGCTGCTACGTGCGTAATAGTTTGTGCTACGAGTTAACCTCACATTCATTTGTTTCTATTGCAGGTTTGGTCGTCCGTGCTCAGGAAAGGACCACGGCCTCTCTTTGAAATGGTTTCATGAATTGCTAGAGTGCGGGCCATGTCCTGAGGGCGCGAACGAGGGCACTATTTCAAGGCACCTAGAGGTGTACCTTATGATTTATTTGGAGGGGTAATGTTCTGCAACGCAGCGGGGGGCTATCTCGAGCCACACCTCATCTTGTTAGCGTGTGATCTTGCCACGCAACCGGGCCGTACGACCCTTCCTCGTACTGGGAATACTTCTTGTGGTACCGTCCTCGCACACGCGCCACTCTACTCAGTGGTCACGTGGAAGATGCACCAAGACCATTCCCCGAGGACCGTTCCCGGCAGCTTCACATCCTTGTTAGTACTTTGATGCATGCAATCCTTTCAATTTCTCATAAACAATACATACTTACACGTGAACCTCGTTTTGTAGTCGCAGGAAGCGTACGAGATGCACACTATGGAAGACCGTAAGATGCGTGACGAAGGCGAGTCCTCCTCGGTTCACAACAGGAGTGAGCCCAACACACGACCAAAGTGGGCATACTGCATTGACTGCAGGGCACGCTTCCGGTCCAAAGATAAGCCCAACACACACCTCCTGCACCATATAGTGGAGTGCGAGCCGAAACAGAGCAGGCGTCTCCGCATGTCTCCGCCAACGCCAACGCACTGTGAGGTGCAAGAGGGTTCCTCCTCGGAAGAAGAAGCCACAGGGGAAGGCCCGAGGTCCGCAAAGACGCAACAAATCCTTGACGCGTTGCGCAGACCATCCGGGAACCCGGGTGGTATTAACATAGGGGACGCCGGGAATCGGGATGACATGCCCATATGGGAGGGCAGAAATCCACATAAAGAAGACGAAAAAATTATGTCTTATACACCCGAGACGTACGGCATAGGCCACCCATTCGGCGACAGCTGGGAGAACCTCGGATCCCCATGGAGTTCTTTCATAGTAGGGATTGAGCGGTGTCCGACGACAAATCGCAATTTGTACACGGGTCAGGTAATATGCAGAAAATATTTTACATCATTCTGGCTGTACCCAGATAGGCGGAACGATCATTTGTTCGACCATGACAAACAGTACTTTCGTTAGTTAGTTCATCAAGCAATTTAAATCCATCGTTGTAATGCCCTTGTAATATAATCTAATCTGCTGCTTATTTTATCATCGTAACTTTTTGTATGTGCCCTTATATATGTTCAACAAATAATTTAAGTGTTCATAACATGAGTTGTTGTCGACTATAAAATTTTGAAATTTTTTGTCCATGGTTATAATGCATCACTAATGTTCCCATAAAATTTTTATCAAGCTTTATAAATTTTTAAAAATTCAGACAATGCTACTGTCTGAATTTTGCCATATCGGACACTAGCATTGTCTGAATTTTTAAAAATACACGAGAATGTTGTATATTTTTACGTGACATTTTACAACATGTCGAAAACGCCTAAATGATCAAGTAGTTCTTTTAATGATCAAGCAGTTCTTAGTAGTTCTATACCTCAGATAGCGATTTTTACAATATTCCTCGAGTGACTAGCATGTGATTTAAGTGGATGGGGTGCACCGGCATTGAGACGAGATTAGCGAGATCAAACGCACAAGAAAATTGCTCTGCCCAATTTTTTGGAACCTATAACTGGTCAATTTCGCATCCTCACCTGGCGAAATGAGCATGCTGACGTGGCCAACCCAATTTCGCAAACTCAGATTGCAAATACAGTCGATTTCGCAAACTCAGATTGCAAATACAGTCGATCTCACAATTTGAAATTGCGAAATCAGTGATTTCGCAATTTGAAAACGCGAAATCACTGATTTCGCAATTTCAAATTGCGAAATTGAGATTTCGCGTTTTCAGATTGCGAAATCGGTGGAGATTTCGGTAAATACGCGAGATTGTTGTATATTTCTGTAAATACGGCTCGTTTTTTGTATAAAATAAAAAAGTTTCCTATTTTCTACTGTATTTCAAACCATATATTTTTCATTCGGAAACAAAGCAATCAAGCGTGTCGTTTGCAAAAGTCGGGTGGCGACGTGGCGGCGTTCGGCCATAGCCGGCGTATGGCGTGCCGGCTATGGCATAGCCGGCGTATGGCGTGCCGGCTATGCGTAGTTGGCGTCCCAGGTGCCGGCTATGCACGTCATTTTTGAAAATACGAAAAAATATTGTCCGAAATTGATATTATACGGTATAAAGTTGTCTGTATTTGAAATTTTGCCTGTAATTTCTTAGTAGTTCGTTAACTGTGTTCCAGTGCTAGTGTGGTCAGTGGTGTCCAATTTATTTTCTCGTTGAATCAAATTAGATTTTTTTTAGACCAAAAGCGAATTTAAATTAGGTGTTGACCAAATATGACATTTTACCACAGACCATAACCCCACTAAGATTTTTTTTCTTATCTATAAAGAAATCGAACTATTTCTTAGGAATTCTTGCTTTCTGAAGAGGCAGTGATTCGGAACTGGCCCAGTACTGCAGAAGTCCCAAGCTGGTAAGACTCTGTTTAGGGCTTTAAAACTTCCTTTGGCTTTCAAAAATTCAGAAAGCCTTCTAAACTGCTCCCTAACAGATTGAATGGTATAGGATGATGATGTACTATTTGGTTCTAGTGTTTTAGGTGAATAGAATAACTCAACATCTATAGAGAATATTTCTCAAATTCTTATCTCACTATTTAGAATAAGGTAATTTCATTCCAACGACCAAACACATAAATAATTTTTTTTCCTTTAACCGTCTCGTTCGTGTTGCTGGAACACACTGTAACTCGCAACTCCATCTCTCGAGCCTAGAAGGCGAGAACGCCTCTCTATCATGCAGCCACCCGCCCGCCTCGTCCTTGACTCCAACCCCGCGCCGGCGACACGCTCCGACCGTTCGACGCAATGCGGGTCCCGGAGAGAGCCACCGTGTGGAACGCCACGCCGCCGTCTCGGTGGCAGCGCGCTCAGGCTGTTCGGCGAAATGCCGACTCGATCCGAATGTCCTTTCTTGGACGGCGACCGTGGCCGTCGAAAAGCTCGTGAGCGCGGGTTCGTAGAGCAGGCGGAGGGGCACGTTCCAACGTATATATGCCAGAGGGCGATGCTGCTGTGCCCGTGGTTTCTTCACCGCGTGGATCCTTTTGACATGGTTGGTGCTTCCGATCGCCATTCCTCATGTTCAGCTAGTGGTTGTATACTGTAGTTATACATGCTGATGAGTGATGAGCACCTCCAAATTTATTCAGTCCACATTCCAAACACTTTATCGCGTTGCATTCTAATTCCATTGAGTGCTTGGACCAAACATTTGTGGTATCCTCCGATTCCACCTCCAACTCTAGTAGTTTCTAAAACACATTGAACCGAAACAAACAGCCGACAGCACAAATGACCAGGCTTCGGCACTTGAATGAGAACCATTGTTTCCCCATTTTTTCTGTGAGGAACTCAAGGAGCAAGACAATCTTTTCACTTTGTCTATACCTTTTCCCAGCTTGCTGCTTGCGAAACTTGATCATACATAATACTTCAAGAAACATCGGGAAGGGGAGATGAATTACAAAAATGCTTTCCTAGAAAGGTATGAAAAGCTAAAAATGGCAATTTGTCAGATGTACAAAACTATAACTCTCTGCACCAAAAGTACAAGATTATCTATCATGTCTAATTGCATTCTAAAACCCATTGAACCGAAACAAACAGCTGACAGCTCAACTGCTCAAATGTCCTGGTTTCGGCACTTGAATGGAAACCATTTTTACATTAGTTCTAGTGAAAATTACATCAACTCTGCACCAAAAATACAAGATTATATATCATGTCTAACTGCATTCTATATTGGCTTTGTTTGCGTCTGCAGGCCAGCATCTATACTGTCCAGGAAGGTGACTACTTCCATGATAGTTGGCCTCATGAAAGGATCACGGTTCACACACTTGCAAGCAGCTTCAATCACCTGCAGCATTTGCTCTTCATACCCTGTGCCTCGGAGTGTTGGATCCAGGACCTCAATCTCCTTTCCCTTGAATCTCATCTCCAGCACCCATGGAACAAGTTCTTTTGATGTAGACAGGACTGGAACAGGTCGCCTCCCTGTGAGTAGCTCAAGCAGGACTACTCCAAAACTGTACATATCGCCTCTCAACGTAGCAACCCATGCTTGCCCGTACTCAGGTGGGATGTAACCTAGAGTGCCGACAAGCTCAGTTGTGACATGAGTTTTGTTGGCAAGGATCAACCTGGACAGCCCAAAATCTGCAACATAAGCTTTGAATTCTTTGTCTAGTAGGATGTTGCTGGATTTGATGTCACGGTGGACAATGTGAGGCTTGCATACTTCATGGATGTAAGAAAGGCCTCGGCTTGCTCCCTGCGCTATCTTGAGCCGTGTCGGCCAGTCAAGAAATGATCTGGTATCATCCTCCCTGTTGTGAAGCCAATCGTCCAGACTGCCATTCTCCATGAAAGAATATATGATGAGCCTTGAGTGTCCTTGGATGCAGTAGCCCCAAAGTGGCACAAGATGTTCATGCTGTGCCATGGAGAGTGCTTCAACCTCCGCGGTGAACTCCCTTTCCATCAGGCACATTTCACCGTTGAGCTTCTTAATGGCCAGCTTGGAGCCATCAGGTAGCTCTGCCTTGTAGACTAGTCCATAACCTCCACATCCTATGATATTCTCGTTGTCAAAGTCGTTCGTAGCCTTCACAATGTCTGTGAACGCAAGCTTATTATTTTCTCCCTTGCATCCTCGTGGCACCATCACCAACAGTTGCTTTGAAACAGAGTTTGACGATGATGCTTCTATGTCACCGTCATCATTGCTCCTGTTTCTGGTCACAAAACTTATGCCCCTGATCGACACAAGGAGACACCCCAACAAAAAAAGAATGGTGATACCTCCAAAAAAGACACCAAATGCAATTGCAAATATGGCCTTCTTGTTGTGTTGTATCTTGGAGGTCAGATGTGCTTCAGCTGAATTGCAATGGTGAATAAGCATAGGACCGCATAGCTTTGGGTTGCCATCAAAGCTAGAATTTGTAAACGTACTTAACTGGCCAGCGGTTGGGATAGGCCCTTCTAGGTCATTGAAAGAAATGTTGAATTCAGTAAGGAAGTGTAGATTGCTCAGTGCAGCTGGGATTGTACCGGTTAGGTGGTTGCTTGATAAGTCCAACACCAGCAGGTCTGTGAGGTTGCAAATAGATTGTGGGATATCTCCATGTAATTTGTTGAAGCTCAAATTAAGTGAAAGGAGCTCTTTCAACAAACCGATCTCTGCAGGGATCGCACCAGTAAAGTTATTGTTACCTAGATTCAGTACTTTTGGGAATGCACTGGCCACGCGGTATTGTTGTGATGGAGCTGTATATACTGGTAACTCAAAGACTCTTGGGTCCAAATGGGCTGCAGTCTTCTCTGATATTAGCATTGGCATCTGTATTAAGGCTGTCGGAATTTCCCCTGTCAGACTGTTATTTGATATGTCTAGATAGAAGAGGAAGTTTAGGTTGCTGATCCAGTCAGGTATTGATCCAGTCAGTTGATTGTTATATAAGAATAACAACTCCAAATTTTTGAGCTTCGATAACCACTGAGGTATTTTCCCTAACAATGAGCAATCAGTTAAGTCAAGAACCTGAAGATTCTCGAAACCGTCAATGCTGTCGTCGTCTGGCATGGTCTCATTTATGAAGTTGTTCCCAATAAGAAGGGTGGTGAGGTTCTTGGAACTCCTAAGTATCTGAAGTGCATTTGTTATATTTGTAAGACTGTTGTTAAAAAGTGATAGGAAGGAGAGGGACTTCAGATTGCCTAGGTCTTTTGTTAACTGGCCGTGGAACTTATTGGAAGATAGCCGCAGGGCTGTTATATTGCTGCATGAGTAGATGCTTTCTGGAATTGTGCCACTGAAGTTGTTCCGCATAAGATCTAAAGTTTTTAGATTTGGTAGGTAGGAGAAATTGACCTTGGTGAGTTCTCCGCTGAAATTGTTGCTCTTGAGGTCGATGGTTATGAGATTTGTGCAGTTGATAAGAGTTGATGGCAGCTCCCCGTACATGTTGTTGTTGTTTAAATGGAGTTCCTCCAATCTCTTGAGCTGACCTATAGACTCTGGAATCTTGCCACTGAAATTGTTCTCTCCGAGATCAAGTGTAGCCAGATTACTGAGTTTGACAACATGTGCACCTTCAAGTGTTCCTTGTAAACCGTTGTTTGGAAAAGAGAGGCACTCCAATGAGGTAGCATTAAAGAGTTCATCTGGGAGAGTTCCACTAAGGTTGTTGTGACCAATCTTGAGCACTCTTAGCATGGAGCAACTACCAAAGTCAGGGGGAATGCTCCCACTGAATTGGTTGTAACTGAGTTCAAGAACTATGAAGGATGGCGAGCTGTTGCAGAAATTATTTGGTATTTGCCCAGTAAAGCTGTTGTTGCTGGCATTGAGCGCAACCAGATTCTTCATTGCTTCCCATGTGGTGGATGGAAACTTTCCTGTAAACAAGTTGCTTGAGATGTTCAGTACCTGCAGATGCTGAACAGGGGCTGATGATGGCAGCTCTTGCAGGTCTCCATTGAGGCGGTTAAAACTGACATCAAGGACAATGATGCTGCTGGAAGACACCAATTCCTGCGGTAGGTAACCAGACAGTGAGTTGTGTGACAGGTTCAGGCGCAGCAGGCTGGAGAGGGTGCCAAGAGACGGTGAGATGTTCCCTTCAAGGTCTCTAGTTGCCAGAGAGACCTCAGTGACCGCCCTGTTTCCATTGCAGGTGATGCCTTCCCACACGCAGCAGTCCGTGTCATTCCTCCATGACACGGCGAGGCCGCCGTCTTGCGAGAGCCTGGTGAGGAACTGGAGAAGGGAGCCCTTTTCCTGCTCTGTACAAGAACCAATGGGAGAGGCCAAGGAGATCAACAGCACAAGAGCAAGGCCAAGGGAAGGTATGGGTAATTTGGTGCTGTATTTCTTGTTCGGAAAATGGAGTGGCTGCATTGTTTTCTGATGAAACTAGCATGGAAACCAGATGCTTAATTTGTGTCCTGAGTCTCCTGGCTTGATAAAGCATCAGTAGTCTAATCAAGCTGGAGCATGGGGGAAAGAAAGAAGCGGCTCTTGCATGCTTCCATTTTGTCCTGTCCCTTCTAATCGTGGTCATCACAAAGAAAAATGGGTCAAGGATTAGATGCTATAGGTACATCCTCATTTGGATTGGAGTTTACACAATTGCGACAGCATGGCCGTGTGTTATAATCTATTTTTTGAACCAGAAACAATAGGGGAAGCCCCTATTGAGAATATATTAACGAGAAGAGAGAATACAGAACAGGGAGCTGGTGAGGGGCCAGCCAAAACAAAACAGAAATAAGAGAAACAAACAAAACAAAACAAAACAACAACTAAGAGAGTTTAGCACACCAGGCTAACAGACCATCCAAAGAAGGACCAGGATACCTAAAAGATTGGAGCCGAATCTCGGCAATTAACCACTCTTTCCAAATTCTAGAACTAGGAGGCTTGTCCCTAAAAATTAAGTCGTTTCGGCATTTCCAGATGCCCCAAGAAGCCAGCATGAAGATATCCAGGAAGAGAGGGTCACTAGAAACCGAGGCCGAGTTAGAAATCCTCTACATAAATTCCAAATTAGGATCCCAGGAAATGGACAAAGCAGACCAGCACGTGATGGCAAAAGGGCAAGCAAAGAAGAGGTGATCCCTTGTCTCTTCGGTGTTAAGATCACATAGAACGCAGTTGTAGTTGTTTCCGTGGATAGAGCAATTTTTTCGCTTAAGGAGATGCCGAGTGTTTAAACGGTTCAAACACATCAACCAAGTGAAAATTTTGATCTTGAGGGAGCATTTAGCCTTCCAAATCCGAAGAATAGGACTTGGAACAATGATGTTTCTGGATATCCACTTATAAAACTTTGCAGGAGCGTAATCCTTCGAGTTCCAAATGAAATGCCATTCATCTGACGAATCCGAAGCCATTGGTATAGAGGAGATATTGGAGTACAATTCTTGAAGCTCTTGAAAGGCTATGTCCGAGAGGGGTAAATGGAAGTGCCTGGAAATACCCGGATGATTGAGGAATGAAGCAACACTAATCTGATCATTTCTGACGAAGGAGACTAGGTGCTGGAATTTAGACCTCATGTGCATATCGTTCCAAACATCATCCCAAAAATTAGCAGTATCCCCTCGACCGATGTGACAATTGGCAATGCCCTTGAAGCAATCTATAAAAGATAGAACATCCTTCCACTAGAAAGACCCCTTGGGAAGGGAGGCGTGAGGTAAATGAGTTTGATAATAAGAAGACCAAACCATATGCACCCAGGGAAGATCTTTTTTATTGTAGAATTTGTGCAGAAATTTGAGCAAAAGCGATATGTTAAATAATCGCAGATTAATGACACCTAAACCCCCTTTAATTTTGGGTAAGCACACTTTCTGCCAAGAGGCTAAAGATTTACTTCTTCCATTAATTTCATTTTTCCCCCAAAGGCAAATCTTCCTAGCTCTGTCAATTTTGTTGATCACTGCATAAGGAATTTTCAGAGAACACATGGAATACGTAGCCATCGAAGAAAGGACTGAATTCACCATGGTCAGTCTGCCACCATAGGAGAGTAAAGAAGAGAAAGAGGTGATTCTTCTGTTGATCCTGTTGATCAAGCTTTCAAAATCCTTAATACGGGGTCTAGAGGAGCCCATAGGGAGACCCAGGTAAGTAAAGGGAAAGGATTCTTTCTTGCAGCCGAAAGTTCCAGCCAGAAGGTCTAGGTCGGCGTCTAGAACATTGATGGGTAACATTCCAGATTTAGAATAATTAATTTTGAGACCCGTGGCCGCCGCAAAGGATTGTAAAATGCATTTAAGTTTGAAGACCTCCTTCTGACAACCCTTGATGAATATAATGGTATCATCAGCATATTGGACCACCGGGAAATCAGCTTGAGGACCAATGTCCAAAGGGAGAGATAAAATGCCCATTTGTCTGGCCTTATTGAGAATATGTTGCAGAAGATCGGCAGCCACCGCAAACAGGAGAGGAGAAAGAGGGTCACCTTGACGAACACCTCTGCAACATTTAAAAGAGGGACCTGGAACACCATTGAGTAGGATAGAGGTAGAAGCAGAGCCTAAGATGTGCTCAATCCATAAGAGCCACTTATCAGGGAAGCCTAAAGCTTTAAACATGTTTATGATGGCTAAGTGCTCAATTGTGTCAAAAGCTTTGGCGAAATCAAGCTTTAGGAGCACTATTTTGTCTTTGGAGCAATGGCACAAATGAATATATTCGAAAGTCCAAGCCAAACAGTCTTGAATCGATCTTCCTTTAATGAAGCCATACTGATTCTTGTGAATAACAGAGGTAATGACCGAGTTGAGTCTGCTGGACAGAATCTTTGTGATGATTTTCACACTTTGGTTAAGAAGGGAGATCGGTCTGAAATCACTAGGCGATTCCGGGTTGCTACTTTTGGGAATTAAAACAATGAAGGAATGATTGATGGTTGAAAGGGATAAGCAGCCTTCTTGAAAATCTGAGCAGAGTTTGTAAAAATCCTTCTTAATAGTGTGCCAACATGTTTTGTAGAATTGACCATTGAAGCCATCAGGCCCCGGAGCACTGTCAGGGTGAAAACGCGATATGACTTCATCAATTTCATGCTCGGAGAAAGGGGACACCAGAGAGTCTAAACCGTCAACTTGAGGAATAAGGTTCTGGAGATCAAAAATCATAGCAGGAAATTCCGAAATCCCCATTCTTGAGAAAAAGGTGTTGAAGAGAAGATTGGCCTTAGCATTGTGGTCATAGAGAATGTCACCACTTTCATTGGAAAGGGAGGTGATTAGGTTGTGGCGGTATCTCTCAGTAGCTTTAGCATGGAAAAATTTTGTGTTTTCGTCTCCAAGTTGAATCCAACGAACTGACCAGCGGTTTTTCCAGTAACTGTTTTGAACAGCCAGAAGGTGCATGAGGTGACTTTTAATGATAATCCTGAAGTTGCACTCTGGAGTGAAAAGGGGTCTGAATTCCTCAATTCTGTCAATGACTTGAATGGAAGAGTTGCAGTGTTGGATCTGCTCCTTAAGGCGGGACATGTTGATCTTCCATTTTTGGAGGTGAAGCTGCAGATTGTGAAGTTTAACCTTTATATTTAAAGCGGCACAAGAGTCTGAGCCAGGAGAGGTACACTAGGATTTCCCCACAGTCTCATGAAAGTCAGCTCGATCTAGCCAAGAATTTTCAAATCTAAAGATGGAAGCTTTTGGGATTTGGGTTTGAATTAGGGCAACACAAGGAATATGATCTGACATAGATCTTGAGAGAGGTAACCAAAGAGTGCCGGGGAAGGAGGTTGTCCAGTGAACCGAGGTGAAGCACCAGTCCAATTGTTCTAGAAGCGGATCCTTTTGCATGTTGCTTCAAGTATATTTCCTACCTTTGAGCGGGATTTCAATTAAACCAATGGAATTAATAATATCATCAAAAAGTTGGGCATCAGAGCTCCTTCCACCGTTTTTGTTCCTATTTAGCGAAGATCTATACAGATTGAAATCACCCATTATGATAAGATCTTCATCATCTCTGGGGTTAAGGTTGGACAGCCAGTTGAGAAATTCAATTTTTCCTTGACCCGAGCAGGGGCCATAAACCGAGGAAAGAAGCCAGACTTTGCCATTGAATCTCGACGTAAATTGAATCGTCAACGCAAAGTAGGAACTGAAGATAACCTCACCTTTGAAAATAGAGTTCGACCAGGCAATGAGGATACCACCAGAAGCCCCATTAGAAGGAGAGAAAGCGAACTGGTTAAATTTTCTAGGAGCGAAGCTTTTAAGAATGGTATGATTGATCACAGATCTTTTGGTTTCCTGGATGCATATAATCGAGCAACCAGAGTCCAGGATCTTGGATCTGAGAAGTCTGCATTTGTGTGGATCATTTAGGCCCCTGACATTCCAGTTGAGAACACTCCAATTTCTTCTAGAGGTTCTATAAGCCATGAAAAGATGGGTAGATAAGCAACCAGTAGGAATCAGGGCGCAGTTGCAAATGCAATTGCAGCCGGGGGAGAACGCAATATCGAAGGAGCGAGGCTTTCCAATGAGGCCGAGATTTAATTATGGAGGAATTATGAAGGCCAAAGATATTAGTGATCCAGGCACACCCAAGCAGAAAAGGACTCAGGAAGTCACCCCAAATAGAAGTCCAATCTCCCAGGAAAAAGTGAACAGCAGTCACTAGGACAATAATCATAAGCCAGGACCCCAACCAATTTGACAAGAGCAGACACATGACCATAGCATAGATAAATATGAGATCACAGCAGTAGCAATAACCATCATTGTCAATGGTATACCCATACAAAAGGTTCAGAACTTTAGCAGAACTTCTTTTACAAAAGTTGAGACCAAGCAAGAGGTAGAACTTTCTATTGCCACTACTATTTTTGCAAAAGGACCTCATTTGTTAACCACTTCACTTTTCAGTTTATCTTCGGCCACCTCCTCAGGGGGAAGCCCGCAATGCTCCATACCAAAATTCTGCAGAGCATTTATGGAAATTGGGGGAGTATTATTTCTGAGTCTATCAACTTCAATAATAGTCGGGAACTGCTGTAAGGGCTGAGACTTAAGAGTAAGACAATGAAATTGATGAGTACCCTTTGAGTTAGCTCGGTCAACAGAAGCTTTATGCTGCGTCATTCGCTGGTTCTTCAGTAGAGAGGATACGCTTGGCTGTCTTATGCCCTTGTACTTGACTTCCAACCTCTTGCTCCTCCTGAAATTGGAGGAGACGATGTTATTAATCGGGACATCTACCCAATTAGAGTCCAGCAGGATGTCAGAAGAAGAATTGTTAAGCACCTCAGTCGCTTTCCTTTTCCTCTCATAGACCACGTTGATGCGATTATGGGTCTCAGGTAACTCCAAGGGGCAAGGTTGACGGATCATATAGTGCGAATGTTTTTGGATAGTCCTTTGCGAGACCCTTTGAAGCCAAGCCTTGCCTTGGTGAAGGATTGCTTCAAAATTGAGACTTGGGCATAAAGTAGTTGGAGTGATCAGAGAAATTTTAAGCAGCCTCGTTAACTCAAACGATTTCACAAACTGTTGCAGGGAGGAATTATTGGAGACAGAAACCCTGTAGCACAATTGCCTGCGTCCCACACTGTTAGAAATCTTGACCAGACTACTAGCATTGGAGGTCTTGCAGATAATAAACTCAACAAAAAAAGAGATAACAGTGTTTATCTGAGGGGCCGGTTCATTAAAGATTGCAAGTGACAGCTGAGAGATTTCCTGGTGAGGGACCATCGGTCCCCCCTCCATAGCTTCATCGTCCGGGAAAACCAAGTCATTGATTTCTTCCTGTTGTTGTTGGGCCGGAGGCACAACGATCATATCAGGATTGATAGGGGCCGCAGCCTCAATGTTGTGGTTCCAGTTTTGCCAACCCTGGTCTTGAACAGCCTCATTCTGAATCATCGCATCCCAAACGGGGTCACCTTGGGCAGGAGCCATTGGGTTCGGCCAAAGAGGATCCATACCATGTTCCTGCTGCAGGACATGAAGAAGAGGATGGGGGTTACCCAATTCTAGGGGGATGGCGTCCTCATCAGGAAGCATATTGCCGTCCAATAGTTCATGGGCTAAAATGACAATTGGGACAGTCCAGGATGAAGCAGCACCCTGAAGACCAGAGCCCATTCTGATAACTAAGCTCCTTGGGACCTCAATGGGGTCATCAAACAGACACTGGACTAAAATCTGAGACATAGTTCTATTATCTAGCCTCCAGCGAACTAATCTTCCGAAAGCAGAACAAACTTGATCAAGGAAATTAGAGGACCTTAAGTTCAGGGGAAATCCTAACAGCATGAACCAACCAAGTCTGATGTAGGGAGCATTACGAGCATTGATGGCTTGGTCATGGATGACAAAATGAACTCTAATCCCCTCAATAAAGTGATCCCCGATACCAATAAGTCTGTCCCGATTGAAAATACTACTGAGTTGAAGAAGACCCAAACCATGGGGGCTTCGGCAGCATCGGATGACTCTGATATTGAATTCATCCTCAATGTAGTCACGGACCTGGATCAGGAGATCATCATAATCAGCTTCATCCACTTCTCCGTCCCTATCCACGGCGATAATCCATTCATCGTGCGCCCTGGGAGGATTACCACTGACATGAACATGGGATCTTGCGAGGCGCAAAGGGCCTCCATCGTCAACCGGAACGTCTTGGGGAAGGAATCTAGCCGGAGAGATGGGGAAATTCGCCATTGGTGAAGCGGCGGAATTTCCCGCAGAAGCAGCAGGAGGCTGAAGGGAGTGTTGTGTTCAAGCTGTGGAGGAGACGAGGAGGCACCTGACTGCAGAGGCAGAAAATTTACCGGGAAGTGGGCCCTAGGATCCAGAGAGGAGATTTGTTTCTCGGGAAGGTATGTGAGATCTTTCTTCATCCATCTAAACCGTTGATTTAATCTTTTTTTATAACATGCTGGCATCCTATGGCCATAATTGAAACAAAAGGAGCATCTGTTGGGCCTGGAACAGGAAGAGGCCGTGTGGCCCATACCCAGGCAGCGGAGACAGTGAGGAGAAAATCTCATGCAATCTTCCGAAGATTGGCGGGAGACCGATTGATGTTGCCAGTTTCCAAGAAGGCTAACCCTGCCAAGAGACTGTAGGTGTTCATTACTATTGGCTGAGAAGGCCTTGGGACTACACAAAATCCCGGAATCCTGCAAGGAGTAGATCTTCGATTTTGAATTGAAAATATTCTTTTGATTGAGACCTTGTGAAGAAGAATCCATCGGGTAATAACTGTTAGGGTTCTTGAGTATCAGAGAATTGAACCGAGGCGTGCTGACTGGCGAGAAGCAACAGGAGATTTCCCCCACTTTGAAGGAGAACGAGAAGCCGTCCGAATCTTGCTGGAGAGGAGGAACTTTACCATCTTCCAGCGCTTGGGGATAGGCATCAGAGGAAAGAACTTTTGAAAATGTCACTTTTTTCTTGGCAGAAGATTTCCGAAGAAGATGATTCTGTCCAGACCTAATTTGATCATTCAAAGCCTGAGAGGCTAGAATAAACTTATCCATATCCAATCTCCAGAACGGATCACAGATTGTTAGCCACTGAAATGCGGTAGCGTTTGTTGATAATGTAATGAGCATGAAAGCCTTCAGGATGCCCTCCAAGGATCGAATAAAGAGCTAACCCAACTGAATCCTCATTAAGCTTGAAAGAATGCCTGCGGAAATAAGCCAGCAAAAAGAAAGACCCTTTTGGAGTGGGGGCAGCATGATGAACTGCAGATTTAAATTTCCTTTTGATTTCCTGTTGCAAGTCTTTTCCCGGATTGAAATCCAGCTTTAGCTCCTCAATATTAGGTCGAGGGTCAAGGACCTCAGAAGGACTGAAATTACGGGAATCCAGAATCCGAGAACTTGGAGGGGCAGAAGTTTTCTTGCGGATCAAACGATTTGGCCAGGACCATGATTTGTCTTCTTCCATGAGCCACAGAGAATAATCTTTTTGCCAATTAGGACCCCCGTCCCTCCAGAGAAAAAAGGAAACATCGAAAGAGCTAGACACCACTCTATTAAGCTTCAAGACCAACCAAGCAACCTTTTTGGAAGCAACTGAGAATCGAAAATGAGAATGGGAGGCTTGATGCACATGGAAGCCCGCAGGAGCACCCCGAGAATCTCATGCAACGTACGAGCGACAGAAACAGCATCCAAACGAAAAGAGAATCTCTTGAAAACAGCTAGCAGGAAAAAGGAGCCAAGCGGCGAAGAGGCAGCATGATGGATCGATGAGCAAACTGACCGGAGGACGAAGGATCTGAAACGATTACCATGATCCGGGGACCAAGTAATCGGGGACCGAGGATGATCCATCGCTAGTCCATCGCTCCCTCCAGCAAAGGAAAATGTTGGATCGCCACCCAGCAGAGCGCCATGTTGAGCAAGAGGGGAAAGCCTTTTGATGAACTTATTATCTACACTGTCTTGTGTTATAATCTATTGAGAAGTCCAAATGCCACAGCTTCCTGACCGTACAAATTATTTGCTCTAGTAGCCATCCTCGATTAAATCCTGTTATAATTGTTACAGCATGCCTTAATAAATTACTCGATCTGACCTCACTTCTCTTACCGGCTTCACTACAACAAACCAATCCTCTTGCCACTAACACCGACAATATTTCAGGGAGAAAAATAGTCACTTTTTGGTGCATCCCTCTTGGTGAACAGGGAAAGGTGCGTGTCAGTGAAAGAAACAATTGCTGAACACTTGCGAGATTCAATCGGCGAGATAGTACATGGGAAGCATCCATTCCAAAAGCCGTGTATAATCTGGAGCAATCATCGGTGTCGCGGTCAATGTGTGTACAAGTGGAGGGCAGTTTTCTAGCCCAACGGATTGGGGGTGGGTGGGTGGATGGATGATCCGGTGGTGCACTCTTCGATCTTCTTCCCCATGACCCGAGGCGTTTACTTTCTGTTATCATGCATGCGTTCTTCGGCTGATGCATACGTTTGCAGTAGCTGTCCATCCTCCCGGCTCCACTGCTGCATTATTGTGGACCATGGACTGCGACTCTCTGTGGTTCTTCATCATCTGAATTCAGAAGTGTTGCGAACCAACGGTAATTAGTGATCTCATCCGAAGAAAGGAAGTTACTCAAACTACCGAAGCAAACGTTGGAACCAAATCAAACAACCGACATTAGAAGGAGAAGACACCCATTAACGAAGCAACGCGTTCTTTCACTCTCTCCCTCCCCTGTAATCCCGAACGGGTGCAAAGCCACCCGTTCAACTTGTATATATTGATCAATACATGAATGAAACAAACACAAGTGTTCACATCATCATTTGTCTTTCTACCTTTCTACTTACAACACGTTATCATGCACTTTTGCTCTACACTAAGAACTGAACGACACAAAGAACAGAAAAAAGACGACGGCGACATTCACTACGGTAAGAAACGCAATGCCGATTCTTACCCTTAATCGCGCCGTCTCCGTTCTACTCGCCGAAATAATCCGCGAATTCCACCGCTCGGTGCGCCATGGATTCTTGGACCGTGCCCGTCTGCGCGTTGTTCTTCGCCGTGCTTTGATCAGTCCTCGTCCACCCGGCGCTTGGACTCCTCGACGCGGCGGTTTTCTTCATCGTTGACGCGCACGGGCCAGGGTTCACCTCCTAACCACCGTGGCCGCCTCGCGGCTACCCTCGCCCACGCCGGTTGAAGAAGTACCGCTAACGCGGAGGCCCCCGACCCCATCCGGCTTCACCTTGCGCCCCACCATGGCGGCAAGATCAGGGGCACCTCTTTTCTTCACCAGCATCGGCAGATCCGCCCCACCTTCGAACGGGACCCCTCCTCCAGATCCGGCCCTCTTCGCGAATTGGCGCCAGGATCTTCACTTCTCCTCTGGCGTAGTGCCAGGACTTGGCACCTCCGGCTCCTCCGCCTGTCCCATCGGCTTCGGAGGCGGCGACCGTGAGCTTTTCTCCTCCTCAGATGAGGGGGAGGGCCCCCACCACTGAGAAACAACGGAAGAGGGGGAGGGGGATGCGCCTCCACGGCTAAGGTTCTTCTCTACGGCCGGCGGAGGCGGCGGATCGGGTAATGTTTTCGGCGGAAATCGGGACATGGTGTCGGCTGTGGCTGCGCACGAAGAAATGGTGGCGGCTGTGTCTTGCGGCGACGAATGGGAGACAGGTTAGGGTTTACAAACACTAATTTTCTTCGCCCCTTTTATGTCACACGCAGCGGGCTCCAGCTGCCCCTCGCACGCACGCGTTGTGGGCGGAATCGGCGGCCTAGGCCCAGGACGCGAGCCTGTTCTGTCGCTCGCACGCACACGCGCCTGTGGGTTTTTCTTCGCAAGCCCAGGCCCAGGCTGCGGCACGCCCTGCATAACGCACGCATTTTGGGTCCTTTGGCCGGCTCAAGCCCATATGCTGATTTCCCTCCAATTCCCCCAACAGGCCTTCACGGGTCACAATAAAGGCTGGCTGAAATACAGCCCATGGCCAATTAATTTATTTGATAATATCATCTTTTAAGTATTTCCAGCATTTATGCATTTTAGTCCCTGTGTTTTACAGTATTTGCATAATGTTGTATATCAGTGTGTGTCTTTTGTTTTAAGACCCTGATATTATCTGTAATTTGTAAATATATATATATATATATATGTGTGTGTGTGTGTGTGTGTGTGTGTGTTTGTACTTATGCATATATGTATATGTTGTATGTTATTAATCTTGCAACTTAACAATTGCATTTTAATAACTTTAATATTCTCACAATTAAGTACCACTTAATTGTCCAGGTTTTAAGCAAATTTAAATGCATGTCTTACATTATTTTGAGAATAAAACACAAGGTGATGGAGTCTAGGGTTTTGGCTGCGTCTTATTCAGTTTTTTTCTGAATATTTCTGCCTGGAGACCATGCCTTTTGAGCAGCAATGAAAATTGCCCATCACTATGAGGTCTACATCATGTTTTAAACTTGATGATTACCTATAAAGTGTTATCTCGAATAATATTTTTGGATATAAGGTCTACTCCATTTATGGAGATTACCTTAAAGATATGGTCTACTCCATTTTATGGAGATTACCTTAAATATATGGTCTACTCCATTTTATGGAGATTACCTTAATTTATGGAGATTACCATAATTATATGGTCTACTCCAACCATCCAAAACTTAAGATATGATTTAAAATTTGCACTTAAATATTACAACACCACCATTAAGGTTTTAAATTTACCAATATTTGGTGAATTAATAAAATCGATGGTTATGCCATGTAGGAAATGCAAAAAGAGTTTGAAGAACTCGCCCTTGATGGGAGCAATTATCCTTCATGGGCAACGGATATCAAAATTAGTTTTGCATCCCGAGGGATTTCAGCTACGATAAATGAACCAGTTGAAGGGGGCCCTCCGGTCCTCGATACAATGAAGTACACTGCCTTACTTTTGTTACGCACTTCTATCCATAAGGATCTCAAGAAAGAGTATCTTTTGGAAGAAAATCCTCGTGCTCTGTGGGTTTCGCTTAAAGAACGTTATGAACAGCAGAAGGAAATCATATATCCTGATGCACAACATGATCGGAATCATTTATGCTTACAAGATTTTAAATCTGTGGCTGAATACAATCATGATGTTCATAGCATATGTAGTAGGTTGAAATTTTGCGAAAAAGAACCAACGGAGGCAGAAAAGATAGAGAAAACTCTATCTACTATGCTTCCAGCGGACAGGGTATTGTGTAATCAATACCGTAAAGAAAAATACCAGGTTTATTTCCAGCTTATTCATACATTATGTCAGGCTGAAAAGAATGATGAACTTCTTATTAAGAATCATAAGTTGCGCCCAATTGGCTCAGCACCTTTGCCTGAAATTCATAATATTCAGAATATATAACACTCCGAATAAAAGAAAGTTCAATGGATCTCCATCTGGTAATCCAAAGAAACACCCTGGTAAATGCAAATTCAACAAGAACTGCAGACACCGTGCTAACAAGAAGGCACGTGGCAATGCACAACCTACCCATGACAATAAAAGACTTTGTCATAAGTGTGGTTGTAACACGCATTTTGCCGCGACTTGTCGTACTCCCAAATACTTGGTTGATCTTTATCAGCAATCCCTCCGTGATGACAACAGAAGGCACCAAGATATGAAGCGCACTTCAATCTTACTACTGAGATTCCAAAGGAGGCTGGTTGTTCGTCTTCGGTTCCGCAAGAATCGTCTAACAATGAAGCCCTTACTCAGCACATGGACCTTCCTGCAACGGATGACATGCTCATCGAGTACACCTCGAGTGACATGTATGGAGATTTATCTTAAATCTTCATGTCCATAATTATGGTCAAATAGTATTGTGTGTTGTAATAATTAAGAATTTGAAAACTTATTTGTAATTTGGAGTTGTATATTTATTTGTACAAACTCATATGTATTGTAATATTGCATTATCGTTATGTTAGATATTCAATACAATGTGTATGTATCTCTATATATGATGAATAAAGAATTTTAATTAAATTCTTGTTCTTAATATAGATGTCTCTTGAAGTCAATCCCTCGGAGGAGGAATTATGCCTTGTGGACAGTTGTACCACAAACTCTATACTCACTGAAATAAAATACTTCCAAACTCTTAAGAAAAGAGAAGGAAATGTTTTAACGATCGCTGGTCGTAATGCGTTGATAGTTGGCTCTGGTCGAGCCACAATCACCCTCCCGATGGGTACACAAATTACAATCGAGGATGCTTTGTTGTATCCCGATTCAACTCGTACCTTGTTGAGTTATAGAGATATTCGTAAGAATGGTATTCATGTGGAAACACATGAAGAAAACAAAGAGGAATATCTTCTCTTAACCAAAATTACTGGATATGGCAAGCAAATATGCGAAAGAATTCCTACTCTCGACTCTGGATTGTACTATACATACATTAAGCCCATAAAACATGTTGCATATAAGGTAATTTTTCAAAATGTCGATGCATTCCAAACTTGGCATGATCGACTTGGGCACCCCGGTGTCGGGATGATGAGAAAAATTATCACCAGTTCTATCGGTCATGATTTGTGGCTACAAAATTTCCCAAATCTTGGATTTTGTATGTACAAAGATGTGCTATCGAAATTGATTTTAAGACCTTCACATCTTAAAATCCGGCTGAACCACTTAAGTTTCTTGAAAGAATTCAAGGTGACATTTGTGGTCCGATTGAGCCAACTTCGGACCGCTCGGTACTTTATGGTTTTGATTGACGCATCTACTAGATGGTCACATGTGTGCTTATTGTCCACACGAAACCATGCCTTCGTGAAAATAATGTCTCAAATTATTAAGCTGAAGGCACATTATCCTGAACATCGGATTCAATCAATCCGAATGGACAATGCTGCTGAATTTTCCTCCCATGCTTTCAATGATTATTGCATGGCTTTAGGAATTCAGGTACAACATTTTGTTCCATATGTTCATACTCAGAATGGTTTGGTTGAATCATTGATTAAAAGAATCAAGCTCATTGCACGTCCATTACTGATGAATTGCTCATTGCCTACGTCGTGTTGGGGTCATGCGGTCTTACACGCTGCTGACTTAATCCAACTTCGACCAACTGCATATCATGATTCTTCTCCCATGCAGTTAGTACGTGGGAATCCACCAAGTATTTCCCATTTGCGTAAGTTCGGATGTGCGTGTATGCGTTCGATCTCACCACCCCAACAGACTCTATGGGCCCTCATAGAAAATTGGGGATCTATGTGGGATTTCAATCTCCGTCGATCATTAAGTATTTAGAACCTCTTCTGAGGATCTATTTACGTCTTAAGATATCGATCAGATATTCAATGAGGAATATTTCCCGGCATTAGGGGGAGATTTCAAGTACCAGAAAGAATGCTGTGAAATTGATTGGAATGCTCAAAGTATTTCATCCTCAGATCCACGTACTCAAGAAACCGAACTTCAAGTTCAGAAAATAATTGGTTTGCAAGATATTGCGAACAACATGCCAGATGCATTTACAGATTATAAAGGTGTCATGAAATCCTTTATTCCTGCAAGGAATGTGCCTGAAAGAGTGGAGGTACCAAATAAAACCACTCAACCCCCGATTAGCAATAAGAGGGGGAGAAGTAAGGCCTCTAAGCAGAAAAAGGTAGTAAATGCAGATCAACCTATGGTTGATAGACACCAAAGTGGACTTGATCCACAACCCTCTTCAGTTGTGCACATTGCTGAACTTAGGACATCGGATAACCCCGCATCCATCGTTACGGAAATAATGATGAATCTCTTAGGGTGAACGAAATTGCTACAAATTACATTGAGACTGGAGAGTCTTTTGACCGAAAAGCTACAGTTGTCGACACTTATTTCTCTGAGCAAATTGCTGACATCCTTAATGATCCAGATCCTAAGTCCATGGCGAGTGTAGAAAACGCCGGATCGAATCAATGGAAGGAAGCGATCAAAAAGAGATTGCCTCGCTTTATAAAAGAGAAGTATTCTCGGAAGTGATGCCTACACCTTGTGGCACTTTCCCTGTAGGATACAAGTGGGTTTTCGTCCGGAAACGGAATGAAAATAATGAAGTGGTGAGATATAAAGCAAGGCTAGTAGCTCAAGGCTTTACGCAAAGGCCCGGTGTTGATTATAATGAGACTTATTCTCCGGTTATGAGCTGTGGCATAACTTTTCGATATTTGATATCATTGGCAGTTGAAAATCGTCTATCTTTGCAGTTGATGGACGTAGTGACAGCATACTTGTATGGGTCACTGGATTTTGAGATTTACATAAAGGTTCCCGATGGAATCAAATGTACCGGATCCACAGGCAAATCGTAACATGTATTGTGTAAAATTGCAGAAGTTATTATATGGCTTAAAGCAATCAGGGCGCATGTGGTACAATCGATTAAGTGAATTCCTTTCTTTAAAGGGGTACACTAATAATGATGACTGCCCATGTGTTTTCATTAAGAAATCATCTACAGGATTCTCAGATCATTTCGATTATCGCTGATGATCTCAACATTATCGGTAATGAAACTGATATTAATGAAGCACGTCATCATTTAAAGACGGAGTTTGAGATGAAGGATTTGGGTAAAACCAAATTTTGCTTAAGTTTGCAACTTGAGCATTTACCTTCAGGAATTTTTGTATATCAAGCTAGTTATATCCAGAAAATATTAGAGAAATTCAATATGGATAAATCGTATCCATCCAGAACCCCTATGGTTGTCAGATCTCTAGACGTAGAGAAAGACCCTTTTAGACCTCGGGGTGATGGAGAAGAGATATTGGGACCCGAATACCCTTATCTCAGTGCTATTGGTGCGCTTATGTATCTTGCAAATAGTACCCGGCCGGACATTGCATTTGCAGTGAATCTACTTGCAAGACACAGTGCTGCTCCCACCAAGCGTCATTGGTCTGGAGTGAAGAATGTCTTTAGATATCTCAATGGTACAAAAGATCTTGGTCTTTTCTATGGAAGAAACCGAGATCCAACTTTGACTGGATATACAGATGCTGGCTATTTATCTGATCCCCACAATGCCAGATCACAGACCGGCTTTGTATACTTACAAGGAGGAACAGCCATCTCTTGGAAATCCTCCAAACAAACTTTGGTGGCTACCTCTACTAATCATTTTGAAATAATTGCATTATATGAGGCCTCCCGAGAATGTGTTTGGCTTCGCAGAATGATAAACCACATACTTCAGTCATGTGGTCTTGGTTCCATTGAATCTCCAACTATTATCTATGAAGATAATGCTGCATGTGTGATTCAAATGGAGACAGGTTATATTAAGAGCAACATCACTAAGCATATTGCTCTAAAATTGTTTTATCCCCATGAATTGCAAAAGAGTGGGGAAATAAACATCCTGCAAACTAAGTCATGTGATAATCTTGCTGATTTATTCACAAAGTCTCTACCTTATTCTACATTTTCTAAATGTGTTAAGGGAATTGGTATGAGACGACTTAGAGATTTGCAGGAGTCAGGGGGAGTTTCTCTCTCTGATAAATAACCTGTTTAAATATTATATTGTACTCTTTTCTTTGTATGAGTTTTTCCCTCTTTGAGGTTTTTCTCATGTAAAGTTTTTAATGAGACAATATCAAATATATATGTCGTATCATCTATTTTTTCCCACTGGGTTTTTTAGAGGATGATATTAGGCATGTCAAGATCTTGAACAATATATTCCATATTGATCTCAGAAGATGGATTCGATCAAGAGGGAGTGTTGCGAACCAACGGTAATTAGCGATCTCATCCGAAGAAAGGAAGTTACTCAAACTACCGAAGCAAACTTGGAACCAAATCAAACAACCGACATTAGAAGGAGAAGACACCCATTAACGAAGCAACGCGTTCTTTCACTCTCTCCCTCCCCTGTAATCCTGAACGGGTGCAAAGCCACCCGTTCAACTTGTATATATTGATCAATACATGAATGAAACAAACACAAGTGTTCACATCATCATTTGTCTTTCTACCTTTCTACTTACAACAAGAAGTGCTTGAAGAAAACTAGGCAGTGGCACTGTGGCTGTTTGATTGATCCCTTGAGAGTTGAGGCAACCCGGGCCGGGAGAGTCTGATGCTTATGTGGACATGGTCTGCAGAATGGAATCAGGTGGTGACGCAGGGCTTGCTCGTTTACTTGAATAATTGCATTTCTTTTTGGGGTATCGTTTTGGTTTATTTCTTTAGATTGTACTATCTCTTTGGTAGTTGTTGCATCATGTCATGTATGAGTTACTGTCATGGGTACAGCAGGTGGCTAATTTCTCTTGTTGATTGAAAAACAGGCTGGCTGCCACGGCATTATTGACACTCTGATATTGCACAGTTAGCACGTAAAGAAAATAAATAAAGAAAATGCAGAGTTGGCGTCTCCAGCTATCTCATTTTCTTGTCTTTTTCCCCCTTTAAGGGAGCTTTATGTATTTGTTCTTGATTACTCCATTTTGCCCTTTGCCGCTGGCAGTTTTTTGCAGCTCAGATGCATGCCTTTTTAGTTTTTACACACAAGCCATTTGGAGAAAGACTTGTTAGGGCAGAAATAGCAAGAACACACGAGGTTATAACTGATGGTTAGTGCAACTGATATGATACCCATATCTTGTGGTTTCGGTTCGAATCCTACTATATGTGTCATGTGGTCAGTGACACCTAACTGATATAATACCCGAATGTGGTCTGTGACACCTAAAATGACTGTAACTTATGCAGTTGCACGTAGACCATTAGATAAAAAATGATAGCTTAGATCTTTCGAAGATACTATTTTAAAACACTGTACCAACACAGTATTAAACAGAAGATACTATTTTAAAACACTGTAGCAACATAATATTAAACAGTTTAGATCGTTTTCGGTTCAATCGGATGATCTATATATGAGGAATGCTTAGTCCCTGTGAGAACCGGACACGATCCCTTTCCCCGTATCTCACGGTTACAGTTTCAATCCCACTGTGTGTATTATTACGATTATAAGAGATTGTACCATTGGCATATAAGAAATGAACAGAAAGAAAATGAAGAGTTAGCATCTCGAGTACACTTGCATTGCATCTCGTCTTCTTGTCTTTTTTTCTTCTTGTCTGTTACCCTCTCTAGTCACAAACACATGTTGTTTTGGATATATGCGCAGTCAAACTTTTAAAACTTTAATTATTAATATATTTTTAAATATTTAAATTGGATATGTGAAAATTATGTATAGATTTTTCTCAAAAAGCACTTTCGTAATATTATAATTTTATTAGGTTTTATAAATATATTATAATAAAAATTAATGGTTAAGGTTGTGTTTTGAAGACCTTACCGATATCAAAAACTATATGTATCTATGACGGGAGGGAGCAGTTCTTGGTTTCTTTATTTTACACTTTAGCATCGGCATTTCTGCCGCTCAGATAGGGGTGGAATCGAGCCGGCTCGACTCGACCGAGCTCGTTAGTTTGCGAGCCGAGTCAGGCTCAGCTCATTGTCTTTGTCGAGCTGAAAACCGGGCTCGGCTCGGGCTCGGTCGAGCCTCGAGCCGGCTCGGCTCGGCTCGCGAGCCGCCTAGCATGTGGGCCCGCTTCTAGCTCTACTGCTCTCCTCTGAACTTCTGGAGTCTGTAAGACTGCAAGAATGGAATGGAACTATGGAAATGGAACTATGGAAGTATGGAACTATGGAATGGTGTTTTGTTACTTTTGTATACACTTTGTGTTATGTTACTTATGTCAGACTGAATCACTAAACCATCATGCATTCTATATTTCATTGTATGTTCCTTGTTCAATATGACTGTATGAATGCCAAGCCGATTGAATATTTGTGGGTTGTAGCTAATTTTGTATTAAAATTAAGCCTCATGTAATTTGGATAATTGATTAGTGATTAGTGAAAGTGATTCTGAATGTCTGAATTTTACCGAGCCTAACGAACCAACGAGCTGCTCGCGATTCGAGCTCGGCTCATTGTAGCACCGAGCCAGACGGTAGGCTCGGGCTCGGCTCGTTGATGCACCGAGCCGAGCCGAGCCGAGCCATACCGAGCCGAACCGAGCCGCGAGCTGTTTTTCCACCCCTACTCACATGCGTACCTTTTTACTACACAATTATCAGGCACAAGGCCAACTGGAGAAGGGCCTGTTAGGGGCCGGAAAGATAGCAAGAAGACAACACACGTAAAGGAAGAACATAAGATCAGATCATCAGCTGGTTGTTAGTCACTTTGTCTAACTAGTTTTGTGATGAAATGCATCGTCGATCGAGAAACTAATTAAAACACACAAGGGGTTACGGAAGAGCAAGATCAGCTTGCATGGCGTGTCCGCGCGGGCTCTGCAGCTGGCATGCATGATGGACGGGCGACGGGGACAGGCATGACTCATCGATCCCTTGAACGAGAGAGACAGAGAGAGAGAGAGAACCACCATTTCCAGGTCAAATTCAGGACTAACAGAGCTCCTGCCTTCACTTTCAAAAAAACAAATTCAGGACTAACAGTGAAACGTGGAGCGGCCGTTTCCAGGTCAAATTCAGGACTAACAGTAAGACGTGGAGCGGCCGTCTCTTGCTGTTGATGTATATCGAGTCCCTGCAGCCGTACCCAAAAAGGGAGGGGTCAATATTGTTAAGTTTAGAGAGAGAGAGGAAGAGGGTGAATGGTTGGATTTATTGAACAGTCTAATCGGGCAATATATAGAGTATAAATAAGAAAAACCCTAGAGAAGGAAAAGACTATCCTACCCTTACATGAGAATGAACAATACCCTTAACACCCCCCTCAAATGCAAGGCATATGCAATAGATTTGCATTTGGAGGAACACACACACTAAAAAGGGAAATCCAAAATCCATGTCTTCATGATGTTGTCGAAGCATGCAACTCTGAGAAAATATGCCAAACTCCATGAAGAACTCAACCATCTAGGTCAACCATCGGTGACGATGCATGAAGGAGGAGGGGAGGAGGGGTGGTGCAGATCATAGCCTTGAATGGCATCATCACGAAAAGGAGAACGTGATGCGTCGTGAAGGAGGGAGGCACGACGGCCAGAAGGACCAAGGAGCAACGACCGAGAAGTCGAGGCCAAGCCTTTTTGGAGATAAAGACTATTTACAACCTGCAAGGATCTCCGACAATGCTAGCAATGTCAATAGAGGAGGACAACCAAGAGGATGAGTTTGAAAGTGGAGCGATGAAATTGGCAAAATAGACAAAGTGGTCAGATCAAACTGACGAGGAAGGAGCTAGAGGCATGGCAGCGCCAATCACAACCTTGGACGGCATCATCACGCTGAGAGGGACGTGATGCGTCATGACAAGATCATGACATCCAAGAAGATCAAGGCGCAATCGTAGCAGCTGCCATGGGAAAAGGAACAATTGATTCGACGCGGAATGGTGGACTCACACGGTATCGACAAACTGAGACAATGGAGGTACAGATTTGGATGGACACAAGCAGAAGATTAAGATTTGGAGATGCAGCGTGCTTGCTTTGGCAGCAGGGTGGAACGATGCTAAGGCAGGCGGTGCCATGGCTGGCTGGATTAGTGCCAGAATGAGTGCTGATAGCAGGGTGACGACTGCAGCAGAAGTGACCTTTTGAAAGAAGCGGCGGCGGAAGCCGTCCACCGGCGGCTCCTCGGTGGAGGCGATAGCCTCATCCTTTGCCAACGGGGGGGAGCCGGCGGAGTGCGCGGGAACCGGAGGAGGATGTGGGTGGTGCCTCGGGAGGAGCATCGACGAAGAGGTCAGAGCTCGAGCCCACCGCCGCTGCAGGCGGTGGTCCCCACGGCGATGGCGGCGGTTTGGACGTGGAGAAAAGGAGGCCGCGGGGCCTGGAGGAGGCGGCGATGGGCGCACGCGGGAGGAGTGGCGAAGAGATAAGCCTCTCCATTGCCGCCGCTACCGCGGTCTCGATGTGGCTGGCTCCCGTAGGACGGGACGACGAGGGATGTAGGGGCTTTGCGCTTGGAGATGGCCGGCGTTGGGGAGGACGTCAACATCTGCCCGAGACCGAGCCGGAGCGGATTCCGCTGAGCTCGGGCTCGGGAGCGCTGGATCTAGCATGGAGGCGATGATGTAAGCCACGGGGGCAAGAGCCGCGTGCGATGGGTCCTCGGGGGAAGAGGCCGCAGCGCCGAATCCATGCGGGGAGAGAGCCGGTGGCGCCGGATCCACGGGGGAAGAGACTGGCGGCGCCGGATCCACGCGGGAGGAGACCGGTGGCGCCGGATCCATGCTGTGCTCGATGAAGAAGGAGAGCAGAGGAAGGCTACTTACTGATGCGCTTGCTGTGCTTGATGAAGCAAGGAGGAAGAAGCAGAGGAGCTTCTTATTGGCTACTGCTACTGTTGATTGCATGAAGAAGGAGGCTCCGGAAGGAAACCAGAAGCCAAGCAAGGGCCCTGCCCCTGGGAGAGGAGCTCCTCCCGAGGGCGAGCAGCAGTGAAGACGGTGGTGGGCTCTAGGGTTTAATCCGGTGCTCTGATACCATGTTAAGCTTAGAGAGGGGAAGAGGGTGAATGGTTGGATCTATTGAACAGCCCAATAGGGCAATATATAGAGTACAAATAAGAAAAACCCTAGAGAAGGAAAAGACTATCCTACCCTTACATGAGAATGAACAATACCCTTAACAAATATATGGGGCTGACGTCGATCGCATCTCTGTCTACCTTCGACTGGGCGTGGGTATCTCTAGCACCTTTTATTTTTAGATGGTTCGATCTATATTTATTTCGTTTATCTTATACTTATATCATCTCTTTTGAAGGAACGGCAGGAGCTCTGCCATGCATTTAAGATAGAAGAGGGAAAACAACAGTAGCAAAAGTTTTGGTACAGAACTTGCAGCACTTAGATTTTTAACATCTCATTGCACCAAAAAATATAAACTGAAGAGCCCTTCTCTATGGCCACCCTTGTTTAGTCACGCACTGAGCCATTTATCTTACCCTTCAGCAATCTTAGTCCCCTGCCGTAGACCTTAGCTCTTGCTGTGGTTTGCTGGCTAATGTCTTTGCCGCCGGAACGATTTATGCATCAGGTTGATTGATTGATAGAAATATCACCAGATCAGAAAATATGCATGTCTCTCATCTGTGCTATTACAATGAAAACAACAAGCGTCTAAAAGTGTGCCTGATCAAAGCCTTGGTGAGGCCCAACCTGTGTTGCCGCCATCCGATTTGCGACATCCTGCGAGATGCGGTTAAAAATGGTCTGTGTGGAACTGTATACATTGTTGAAAATTCTAGCATTTCTCTCTTTTCATATATTCCAAAAAGAATAAATTATGGCCCCGTCAACAAAATTACACGAGTGCTTAGGCACATTTTGTCAAACGGTTCTCCACCATTCCGCCGCCTGTATCACTATCTGTGGAACGTGTTGATTGACCTGTGTTTGTAAGAGTGCTTTCTCCAAATCTGTTTGGCAAAAGGGCATACTAGCAGGAGATGCGTTGCCGATTCGGGTTCTGAGCCGCAAAAGGGGCAACAACCACAATTGGGCCAACCCTTGGCTGCGATTCTATCTCGACGTGAGAACCCTGTGTTGGAGGAACAACCATGTGAAGAATTTGCACTTGCTTTCTGCACTAGCCTTCCAGATTATCCTGTAGTTGCTGTCGAGCATCGCCCTATGGAATTAGAAAAAATTAGTCCAGCGACACTCAATTCGCTGGCATTTAGTGATGTGTCTATGACATATAGGTCCATCTGAGTCTATGACAGTGGGCCAGGGTGTCATAAAGTGAATCACGAATTTTAAAGAGTGTCAGTGGCGCCAATCTCCCCATGGAATTGGGCCATGTATGCTGATTTTGCGGAATATTGTGCATATGTCGTCCATTTCCAAAGTATGTCATCCACAGCGTCTTGCCTCAACTGTACCTGTTGAATGGCCTGCCACAGAAGGAAAAACTCATAAATCTGTGCGGAATCTTATATCCTCCGTAGAGGTGTGATCCATGAATCAGAATGGAGTTCATCAAAGACTGATCTCATCCTTATTCATGTCAATTGAAGCATAGTGGCGCAATGTCCTTTGGTGAAGCTCCATTAAGCCATGGGGTCATCTAGAACCTAGCTGTCTTATCGTCTCCAAAAGTGCTTGCCCTGAACAGTGAACGGTCAATATCGTTGCATGCTATATCCATTCCTACCCAGGGTCTTTGCTGATTTTTCCATTCGTGCCATATCCATCAGAGCCTTAAGGCCCGACCAAATCGCTCGAGATCTTTTATGCCGAGCCCCCCCTGATATTTTGGCCTGCAAACCTTTTTTTTCAATTTATCAGGCAATGACCAGCTGAGCAGGTTTCATCCCCCCTCCAGATGGGCAATCAAAAAACTGGATAGGATTAGGAGAGAGGCAGAACAGAATATGATAGGTTGCTAATGATGTGAGCACCGAATCTTCCGAGATGAGCCGATTTGCCTTGGAAAGAAGCTTTCCTTTCCAACCTGCTAATCTTGCACTTGCCCTATCTATGATGGGTTGGACATCTATCCTTCTAAGTTTGTCGGGCACAGTGGTAATCCTAAGTACCTACATGGGAAATCCTTCACTTGCACTGAGAAACCTTGTAGAACCGTTGTTAAATCGATGCCGTCACACCTAATAGGGTAAACTTCAGACTTTTGAATGTTTGTCTGTAAACCTGTAGCTCCTTCAAACACTGAGAGCACGGTCCTAATGGCCTGTATATCCTGTATGGTCGGGTTGGCAAATATAGCCACATCGTCAGCATATAGGGAGGTTTGCAGGGTGGCCAACTTGCTCGGCAAATGGGAGATGACGCCATCGGAGGTAGCTTTAGCAATGAGACGATGCAAAGGCTCAATGGCGAGAATGAACAACATCAGCGATAGGGGGTCTCCCTGCCGGAGACCTCTTATGTGGAGCACGCTCGGCCCTAGTAATCCATTAAGAAGCACCTTTGAAGATGAGGATGCTAGAATTAGCGAGATCCAATCTCTTCATCGTGGGTCAAACCTCAATACATGTAACAGCTCCAAGAGGTATTCCCAACTAACCGAGTCAAAAGCCCTGAAGATGTCAAGTTTCACCAAAAGGGACGGTATCCTTTTCCTGTATAATTCCCTGGTGAAGTTTCTAACATATAGGAAATTATCCTATATGGACCTATTTTTTTTATAAAAGCTGACTGGTTGGTGGATACGATGTGGTGAAGCACCTTAGCAAGCCTATTCGCCAAGAGCTTGGAGAAGATCTTTGTGATGCTGTGTATGAGACTAATCGGCCTGTAGTCCGATGTCGTGGCGGCGTCTCGCTTTTGGGGTAGGAGAACTATGTTCGCCGAGTTGAGGAGATGGAAAAAATGACCTCGAAGGTCATACAGTTGTCAGATAGCTGCCATAAGATCTTCATGAAGGATAGGCCAGCAAATTTTGTAGAAGGCCCCAAAGAACCCATCTAGGCCTAGTGCCTTGTCAGGTGGAAGTGAGAAGATGACCTGTTTCACTTCTTCCAGATGGAAAGGCTCTTCTAGCATATGGAGATCTATAGATTCCATCTGTAAGGCTTCCCAATTCAGGGTGTTTGACCTCAGCACTCTCTTTCCTAACTGATAGAAAAAAGCGATGTTGTGAAATCATGTGCTAAAAAATTGGCTAAGTAATGAAATTGGCATTGCAAAGTGGTTGTGATTATGGCATGTGTGGTGCTTGTGCATATGCTGTTTGAGATGATTGTTTGATATGCTGGTGATAGCATGATTATGGCATGTGTGGTGCTTGTGCATATGGTTCTTTTACGTAAAGCAGAATTTAAATTGAAATAACAAATAGTAATTTCATAAAGCAGTATTTGACAAAATGTGAATAAATAAATAACTGAATTTGATGTATAACAATTTCATAGGTTCCAACCACCCGATTGGCTCCAACTGCCAAACCAAAACACGCAAGTTCCAACCACTCACGGTTTTCCAAAATCATTATTTTCATTTAAAACCAAAACCAGAAAATCTACAATGTGCTAGCGTACCTCGCCTACCCATGACCGTGGGCACGGCTACTCAAGTAGTTTTAACTCTGCAGAGATTGTACACTTTACCCACAAGACATGATATTCCCTTATTGCCAAGCTATTAACACACTTCCTTTGGTGTGTCGGCAGAGAGATCATGAAAAGGCCTTTACAATGTACGACGCCGCTACCAACTTCGCCCGCTAAGGTTTCACCGCTGTTAGGGTTACATCCACCCAGTACAGAAGCCCCCTCTTGCGCCTTGCAAGTGTCTACCCGACACCCCATTCAACCCAATGGCGAAGCTAATAATGACACGCACAAATTACTTAGCCAGGTCGTACCCATATAGACTTGTGGTTGTACGGTAAAGCTCGGTCCAAGGTAACACACGCCTCGGTCCTTAATTGACTAGGGCGAAACTAACACTAACCAAGTTCTCGTGCATCCCGCACCCACCAAGCAACCATCCGCCCCGGTCTAAACCATTTTCATTTTATTTCAATTTAATAATACCAGCAATACCAATTGCCATAATTTCACAATTAATTTTGAACAATGATTGAAAGCATTTCCATAATGGTAAGGTACCGAAGTATTAATTCTACCGTCCCATACCAAATTATTAATTATCATCAATTACAGTACTTAATATTTTCCTAAGGTGTCAAGGTTGTCACAATTGATGTCAATGAGGGCATAACGAAATTGGAATTTAGCTAAGCATTCAAATTGCATTTAAAGTACTTTACTCAAAATGATAGCATGCATAATTTAAAATAAAATATAATTTTCATGAAATTTAGGATCAATATATTCAAGGAAGACTTGCCTTCAACTCCTCCCGCTGGTGCTACCTCCGCCGGATGCTCCGCTTGCACTTCAACTGCGTCGTCTACACGTAAAACGAGAATAAAATAAATAAAATAAATTCAAATAAAATTCAAAAATCACAAAAAAGGTATTGGCAGATAGATCATGATTTTAGATGAATTTAGAAATTTGAATCGCTCGAATCGGAGTTCGAACGGAGGAGAACGAGCCTTCAGAAGTTCCTTGGGAGAGAAAATCAGGAAATTGCTAAGGGGTGACACATGTCTGCTGGCGATTGGCTGGATTCGGATTTTCCGGAAAATCATAGAAAAAGGGAAAATTCATGCGGCTGGCAAATGGGACCCACGAGTCATAGACTCGGCTCATGGTGGACTCGGTTCACCGAGGGAGACGCGGGGCGACGGGCAAAGACGTGGCTGGCACATGGCGCCACGCGGCGGATTAGCGTTGACGTGGCGACGCTGTGGCACGAACGTGGCTTGCACGTGGCGCCACACGGCGGCTGACTCGGCGCGACACAGCGACGAGGCGTCGCTGACGAGGACGGCCACGCGGATCTAGGGCTGAGGTGGCGCTGATGTGGCGTCTACGCTGCGGACACGGGGCAACCACGTGGAGGGTGACAAGGCAGTTGGATTGGAAGCTTACCGGGAACACGTGGCTCAGATATGAGCATTGGATGACGATCCGACGGAGAGGGAGTGAGGGCGCGGCGGGGAGACGTGGCCCGATCCGGGACGTCAAAGGAAGATCGGACGGCCGACGATGAAGGGAGGAGGTCGACGGCGAAACGGCGGCGGGGACACGCCGGAGCTGGAGAAGATGACACGGGAAACAGCAGAGGAACGACGGATCAGGCAAGGTTTTGCGCGGATTAGAGAGAGTGAAACAAGATGAACTCAATGGTACCAAAAAGAGTGGCGGAGGTTCACCAGTGGCGGAGAAATCAACGGCGGAAAGCTCCGGGCGCAGCAGCGAACTTCGGCGAGGTCGTACGGATAGCCGGCGGCGTCTCCGGTGGAATGGGTAGGGCCGGCGGGTGCGGCGCGAGGCGGCGAAACTCGGGAGGTGAGAGACGGTGGCTTTAAATAGCCTGGGGAGGCGTGAAGGGCACGACAACCGAAGATGACCGCGCAGCGCTAGGGTTTCGGCGGCGACGATTGTGTGGGCAACGTGGCACGATCCAAGCCACACACGCGGCAGCAATCGTGCGGTGCGAGACACGGGAAGATCTATGGCCGTTGGATTAGAATCCAACGGTCGGGATTGATGTGAACTAGGTTTAGGGTTTGGCTGGCGCGCAACATGGCGTGCATCGGTGACGTCCGCATGGCAGCGATCGGCGGCTGGCAGCAAAGAGCGACGCGGGTGAGCGGTGACCGCTGGATTGGCATCCAACGGCGGTAGATGATGAAAGCTAGGGTTTCGGCCGGTTTCAAGGGCTGGGCCGGAACGAAGCGGGCTGAGCGGTGAGTGAACAGGAATGGGCCGGTGGGATGAACAGGGAATTCGGCCCGGAGAAGAAAAAGGGATTTAGGAATTAAAGAAATTCCAGAAAATCCAAATAAACTTCAAATAATTCAAATAAATAGCAAATAAATTCAAATAAATCTCCAAAAATACAAAAAAATTCAATGAAGCACAAGGAACCCAATAGAAACAGAAAAACTTTAATTTGAGGTTTAGGTTATTCAAATTAAATCCTTTTTGCTTTTGAAAATTCAAATTAAGCTGGGATTAATTCGAATAAATTGCAACTGGTTTGGATTTTGAAATTCGAGCACAAAGAAACTCAAAAACTGGAATGTTACATGTACTCTTTTTTTTAGTACTGTAACCAGATCAAAAATAAAAATCCTTCTTACGTGTCCAGCGGCTGGCGATTTTCGTTTTGTTCTTGGCAGCTGTGCATTGCGGTGTTTTTGTTTGCTCGTGGTGCGGCAACTGGAAAACAGCGTAAGGAAACAAATCAAGAGCTTAGAAACTAGAACTCTTGCCATGCATGTATGCATGAAGTCAGCAATGAAGTTTTGATCCGTCGCAGTTATTTCTCGTTTTCATCATTATTTGGTTAATCCATTTTTCTAAGATAATATCTCTTGATCCGTAGATCCGATCGATTTGATTCAGGATTTACCCCCATTTTTACGTAATGCAAAATGGAAATCTAATGTGCTTGCAAGATTAGTCCTCGGATCAAGAGCTAGCACGCACATTTCAACAAATGGAATCACAACCATACAACAAATAATTAGCGGAAACGATTAATTACATAAATTAATATTACAACTCAGAGAATCTAGTAGCAAAAGAAGCAATAACCCGTAGTTTGCCCAACCGACCCGCAGGCAACTGACCAGGCATAAACTCCAGATAGAACACGCTTCAAGGAAGAACCCGCAACCTGCGATGAACAACTTCGAAGCTTCGCTTTCTAAACCACCTACAATATAATTAGGCAAGGGTGAGTACTTTACGACTCAAAGAAGACTTGAGCAAAACCTACAATACATGCAAGCCATTTCAAAGGAAAGGCTACTACGCTTAATTTGCATAAAGCTTAATTTCATTTGTAAATCAAATTATTTGCGAACGGAATTTATAAGAGCATTTGATTGATAACAAATAAGTAAAGCATAATAACACTCACCGTCCTCCATGACGTGAGCGATTTAATCAATCATTGCCATCGCATGGCATATATCCGATTTTTGCCAACACATGGCACAACAAATGATACCAATACTTGCCCACACAGGTATAGCATTGGGTCATCGTGGGGTAAGCTAACTTATAAAATAAACCCTTTTGAAATAATAAAACATTTAACTCGTGCAAGTTCACCAAGACACCCATGACCGCGGGTACGGCTAATCAATTAGATTTAAACTCTGCAGAGATGTACAACTGTACCCACAAGGAATGATCAACTTTTGCCCGACACACTTCCTTAGGTGTGACGTCAAGAAGACCATACATAGCCATTAAATTCCTAGACATGGCTTTACACCAGCCGGGACGTTAACCCCCGCCATAAAACTAGAAACACACACCCAAGCCGTGGATCCACATTCACACACCCAACACAACGTTTCTAAACATGGCAGGTGTAGGGTCGAGGATGCGCCTAGAGGGGGGGTGAATAGGCGTTTTACAAAATTCGATCGCTCACTAAATAATTCGCTCTAATCAACCCCTATATCAAAACCTACACAATTATAATGCGGAAGCGATAAACTCAGTTTTGACAATTAAGGCCTAAATCAACTAGGCTTACTATGTGCACTATCTAAATTATGTCTCTACACAAGAATTGCTAAATTGATCAACTAAATAATACTAGCAATTCTAATTCAAGCAATTGATAAATACTCAATAATGTAAATGCTTGAAAGTAAAGAGACAAGGGACAACCGATGTTTTTTCGTGGTGTTCGGAGACTTGCGGTCTCCCTAGTCCACGTTGAGGCTAGCCCGACCACTCGGACCGGCCCCGCCGAGCACCCGCCTCTTTCCACTAGTCGTGGTTTTTCACGCCGGCGTAGGCTCAACCCGAACCTTCACAAACTTGCCGGGCTTTCACACCTCGAGAGCTCACAAGACGACGCTCACGCTGCCTAGGAGTCGGCAACCTCCAAGAGCAATAAGCCGCTCCTTCGCTTGACCTTCACCGAGCACAACACATGCGCTCCGGCATCACCAAGTGCAACACATGCACAAGGACCTCACTCAAGTGCAACACATGCACAAGAGCTCACTCAATCACACTCCTAATTGCAACACATGCAATTAGTTCACTCTTAAGCTCAAGAGGCAAAGGGAGAAAGAGCAACACATGCAAAACACTCCCACACACAGCCAACAACTGCCCCAAGCCCCCCAAGGGGGTATTTATAGCCCCCCACAAGAAAACTAGCCATTTGGGGGGCAAAACGGGCGAAAACACCAAAAATCCGGTCCGACCGCTCCTCACAGGGCAACGGTCGGATTCGACCATTGCACGCCGATTGACCGCCTACTTACGGTCAGAGATCGCCCGGCCACACCGACCTTCGCCGGCCCGACCGCCAGTAAAACAAAGAAAACCACCGCAGCGCATTCTTCTGGAAAAATCACACCGCGTGGAAATCGGTTGCACCGCAGGGCCCGGTCACACCGGAGTCCGGCCGGTCCGACCGCCCACTTCAGCCCCAAGCACACGCTGGAAATTCCACGCCAAGACGGGGCCCGGCTCGACCACTCGTCGGCCCAACCGATGGACCTCGGTCCAACCGCCCAACAAAATCAAGAAAACCGAAAACAACGTGCATCTTTGGAAAATTCACGCCGAGAGGGGCGGTCGACCGCAGGCGGTCCAATCGCCAGGTTCGGTCCAACCGCCCATGGGGCCGGTCAGACCGCCCAGGGGCCGGTCACACCGCCCCTGGCAGGAAAAACTCCAGTTTTTCGCAAACTCTTCTCCGAAGATCCAAAAGCTATTCTTTGAGCCTCAAGGATGATCGACACATGATCATTTACCCGTGCAAAACACATTTGCACCAATTTAACCATGCTCAAAGAATTCAACCCAAAATGCGAAAACACATTTCGCAATCGACTCAAGAATTATTCGCAAATCGTATTAAGCGAATCAAACTCGAGTTTATGAGATTAATCCCCTAGCCATGTGAAGGTCAACACAAGACCGGTCAACTTGCCAACACCGTTGCAAGCCCCACTCACATGCTCTCGAATTCGGACTCATAAACCTCGCTTTATTCAAGACTGTGAACTTGCAAATAACGCAATAAACACATTTCATGCTTGAGCACTACTCTTTGCAACACATGCAAAAGTCTAACTCCAAGCAACATCAAATCAGGATGCATGAACTCTCTAATTGCAACACATGCAATTCTCTAGTTCCATGCAACACCAAAACCAAACTTCAACTAAACCAAATCACACGTATGAGCTCTTTACTCGCAACACATGCAAGCCTCTAGCTCCATACAAACACATAAACACCAAATCATGCTTGAGCTCTCTCCTTTTGCAACACATGCAAAACTTAGCTCCAAGCAACCACAAGATTTTGAAAGATTGTTTTGAACGAAACCAAAACATGAAGCTTCAACATTTGCAACACATGCAAAAGTGAACTTCACGCAAAAGCCAACGCATTAGCTTATCCTATTTGCAACACATGCAAATCAAAGCATAATGCGAAAACCAAATGCATATACTCTTTCATCTTTGCAACACATGCAAATCAGAGCATAATGCAAAACAACCACGCATGAGTCTTAACACATTCGCAATACATGCCAAATGGTTAACTCTTATGCAAAAACCAAATCAAATAAGATTTGAGCTTGAGTGAACGCGGATTGAGATCACCAACACATGATGAAGCTCAAGCGAAGGGAACGACCCCTCTTAATAGTACGGCGCTAAAACCTTAGACTCAAAGGCTACAAAGTCCTTAGCCTATCTAAGTATACCTTTGCCGCCGTACGCAAGCAATCCCCTTTGGGGTCTTTATGATCTTCACGTATTTGCTCCACGGGATATCACTCGACTCCTCTTCGGGATCCACTCTTGACGCCCATCAACTCATGATGTCGTCCTTGTCCCGTTCTCATCATCTCATCCATCTTTGGACCTAACTCAAACATAACTCAAGAAACTTGTTAGTCCAAGATGCATGGTTGTCTCAATTATCTCTTGCACTCCATTAACACATAATGGATGCCTTTAGATCAATTGAGCACAACCTAAATCAATTGAAATGATTGTAAATGTGTCTTGAGTACAATAATGCAACTCATGCTTTATTATACTTAAGAACTATTCATTTGTCCTCAATTAATCACGGAGCACCATCAACACATGATGAAGTGTTCGTTAATGATTAATAAGACAAATGAACTCAATTTAAATTATCATTTAAATTGATATGAGTATATATTAACTACACAAGTTTTCATATACTCATGTTGATGAGAAGTAATGATCCATTATGTGTAAACTGTATGGAAATGATCATTACTCTAAATCATCAACTATAGAATACACCCCACATGTATATGTGCATAAATATGATTGACTTGGAGATAATATGCACATATTCAAATTGATCGTATTGGAGTATATCCTATATTACCATGAGTATACTTATAACTAGGCAATTCAAATATATACTCAAGGATTTAGTTTCTTTGTCTTGATCCTTATATGTGTCAATAACGAATCGATCAATACAAAGAGACTTTCAAGTTAAACTACGAACTCCCCCTAAGTGTGTGCAACCATGTAATATATGAATTGAGAAACATAATGCACATTTTGTGGTTAATATAATGGGGACATTCATATTTCAACTTGACTCCAAAGTATGCAACTAATATTAGAATGAATATGCAAACATACCTTGGGTTTTCCATTTTTCAATGCGATGAGACTAATCAAAGATATTCTAAATAAACAAGTTAGTCTCGATATAAGATTTGTCATTAATAACAATATCGCATTAGGGGTTTAACTCAATATTGGATTTGTCATTTAACACAAGATTAGATTTGTCATTAACACCAAAACCATAACTAATGAAGGTTGAACTTACAGCAGGGCGTACACCGTTACATTAGCAAGTAGACCTGTCCGGAATACCCCGTCAGGGTAGACCTGACCGGAAAACCTGTGCAAGCTCCCGCCTACCAATGAGCAAAGCCATGTCTAAACAATTTAATAGGCTAAGGCTAACCCATCCTCACCCTCGTGGTTTGTACGGATTTTCTTGGATCATACAACACGATGTTCGGTCCTTAGATGTGACACGGGCGACACTTCACCCTACACTACGTGCAATTCCACTCGCACATCCGGCTAATGCCAATAATCGCCCGCATCAAAGCATAGTTTTATTTTGGATTTTTACTCAAAGTACCCGCAACCAACAGAGACATTTTCAATGCTTTCAGGAAACAAATATTGATTTGATCATGTACATTGCTGATTCTAAAGCATGGCTAAGCATGAACAATATAACCGCATATACCCAAGATGACATTAAGTAATGCCTAACCTCAATCTATGGTTATCGAGGTTCACATGTTCATAATCATCAACGAAGATTCACGAGACAACAGGTATAACTACCAAATCCACAAGATAGCAATTTACATAAAGTAATCGCATGCATGAAACAATTTGATGCACAAAAGGAATATAAAAACTGGGCTCAATATGGTCAAAGGATGCTTGCCTTGCTTAATCACTGATTACGGTGGAGACAAGACTGGCGGCTAACGACGATGACGACGGAATCAACAACGTCGGGCTCTACACGTCGATCAACGGAAAGTACAGCAAATAAAAGACTAACTTCAATAAGAGCGAAAGAAAGAGATAGCAAGAACAAATAAAACTCTTTACAAGAAACAGGGATTGCTCTTTATGAATTTATTAATCTTATTTTACGAATTCAAGATGCAAAGATTGTTTAGGTTGATAGAATTAATCACTAGTTGCAATGTTTCATTGATTTACTATTCATAATATGAGTTCGCAAACTTTATTACTTATGGGTTTTGCTCTATTAGGATTCAGAGTCAAAGCAAGATGAAATGAGAATATTTCCTTAGATTACTGCAGATTACATCTTAAAGATCATTTCTAAGCTATTCTTCACATTATTCGGATTTAGATGAGCTGCTTTGCGAGTTATTGAATAGGCTTAAATGATCATATTATGGTATGAATGAATACTTGTTTATCTTTGATTGACTTCGAATAGAATTAGCTCTACGCAGGTTAGATCTATTGATTTAGACCACTAATATCATTTCCACGATGTTTAAGATGGTTCTGGTGATACAAATGTAATAGTTACTGATTTCTCATTCTTTCCTAAAGTTTATTCATTCGCGTTGAGGCCCAAAGTAATGTGATTACTTAGGGTTATTCAGCTATTAAGATCAATATGCAAATTATGGTAAAATATGGTTATTTCTTCATAATACGATGATTTATACTTTGTATAACAATCCTAAGCTAATTCCATAAATTTTAGGCTTTGGCTGATGCATTATATTCATTGCTGAAAAGGCTTAAGTAGCATTGTAAAGTTGACGCTACTCGGAATCGGCAAGAATATGGAGTACGAGGTTAACACTTAAGGGTTTTAGGCTGACAAGATTAATATGCAAACCTAAGCGAAATACGATTCTTTTTATAGAATATGGTAGCACAAACTTTGTAGAGTGTTACTAAACTAGTTTTACATATTTTAGCGTTTAGACGAGTTATTTTATCGATGGCTGAATTAGTCTAAATGACCACATGGGTAACATTGAATCGGCCAAGCTTCATTTTACGTTTGCGACTACATTACACATGATTCTTGATTCATTTTTCAGGTGTTAGCAGAATACCATCCTAGAAATGTTTTAAAGTTGGTTTTGCATTATTTTAACTTCAATTGCAATAGATTATCTATTTACTTATTGTTATCATTAGCATTTTCTTTCATTTAGATCATGCAAATTAAATCTTACTTTATATACTTTTACATGCATGGGTCCTTACTGTTTCCAGAAACCTATTCAAAGTGTTATTACCATTTTATGAGCTATCATGCTACTATTCTTACTAATGTTCGTATTAAGGTTTATTAATGGTCACAATGCAATGCATTAAACTTAGCTCAAGTATTTAGTATCCCTGCATGATTAGGCTTATTATGAGTACAGTAATGCATAAGCATTTATTTTATGATTCATGAGGCCATATTTCTCATATGCACAAAATGCTTATAATAGAGTTTATACCATTTTTAACCTCTCACAAATGTTCTGGAATTCAGAAATCAAATGTTTTCATATATTCAAATTCATCCTAGTCTTCTAAACAGATAGGAATTTATTTTATTGTCTGATAACATATTGTGCACCACTTTTTATTAAAGACCACAATGCGACTATAATCATGGATCATTTAAATAAATTGTTCTGTAGTTCAAAAATGTAATATGTTTGCATATTTAGATTCTTCTGGATTTTAAATGAATATACAAATTTATGTCACTGGTTTGTGACCAAAAATACACAAGTTACTAATAACTGGATGTACTTCGGCTAGAAATTTGAATGCAAAGAGGGGATTACGCTTTACCCACAGAGAAAACAACTTTCGGCTCTACTCTTCTTCTTCCTGGAGCGCTTACTCGCTGGCCCCACGGCGCAGAGACAGAAAGCAGGGGCGAAGCTAGGGCTGGCCGGCGAAGGTAGCTCCGGCGATTCTCCGGCGACGGCGAGGCCACTGAGAGGACCAGCTCGGAGAGGCGCAGCCGGGAGTGGTGTCAATTCGGCCGGAGAGGGCCCGAGATGAACTGCAATGAGCTCCAGGTGGCGGCGGAAGGGGTGGCTCACTGGAGAAGACGAGTGGAGCTCTAGGGATTGAATCGGTAAGCTTTTAAGCAACAATGGAGTCTAAGGGTTCCGTTTTTGGGGTTAGTTCGGCCGGAGAGGCTCTGGGTTGAGCCGCCACCATGCGACCGGAGATGAGGAAGAAGGGTCAGCATGGCATGGCTTGATTTCACACTAAGCTCTCCAAATTTTTGTGAGGGGTTTTGATTGTAAGTGTCGCAAGAAGCTATAGCCGAAGCTAATTGAAGAACAGCTGAGTAGATTGGCTGCAATGGAGTTTGAGCCGAGCTCTAGGGCTTCGGTTCTTGGCGAAATTGGGGGAGGAGTTTCATGCGCCTGGTTGAGGAGGAGAAGAGGAAGTAGAGGGGGAAGCTGAGCGCTGCCCTGGTGGTCTCTGAGATGCAATTGAATGGCTTGGTAGTGGGTCAGACTCAAAGCCGGAGAGTTCCTAGTGGAACGAACTGAGGTCGCCAAAGGAACGAATCGGAGACCGAGGCGATGAGTTCTAAGAAGAAGCTCGGGACCACTGTCCAAGGATCGGGAGTTTCTCCAATGCGCCAACGGAACAGAAAATCAACGGATGGCCCACATGGCGGCGACTAATTAAACTTCGTTTCGGATTTCGATTTTTGATTGAGATCAATTGAAGTCTAGTATTTTTCGAATTTTGTTTTTCGAAAGTATTTGACCTCAGAATGCTTCTATAAAGCTTTCAAGCCAAAATATGGTTCCATTATTTTATGTAAATTCTAACGATACATTATTTTGATTTAAAAGTCGTCTTTCCATTTTATCTCTTCATGATTCTATGCATAAAATCTCAATTGCTGGCTAGAATGATTTAATTGAATGATCAGAGTTCTCATGGTAATTTTCTAAATTTTTACTTTTTTACATTTTTGCCTTTTCCTCTTTTCTATTATATATTTCCATTTGTTGAATTTTTCATATAAAGAACAATTCCAAAGAAATCCAAATAGAATTCAAATATGCCAAGAAAACTCAAAAACATTTATTTTCAAATTAAAAATATTTATTTTCTCTTTATTGAATTTTCAGGGTGTTACAGATTCTTATTGGGTTAGATTCATAATTGAATCTAGTTTCTATAGTTAAAATTTCACATAAATCCAATGGTGGGATCTTTGGTTAATCTCATTTGAGTTTGGCCCATCACTGTTAGATCGTTAGTTGTTTCAGTCATCTTGCGATGGACATAACTTTAGATTTGTAGATCCGTAGATCCGATCAACCTGATTCTTCTTGCGTTAGATTCAAAATTGAATCTAGTTTTTACAGTTAAAATTTAATGTCAATCCATTGGTGGGATCTCTAGAAATTTTTGTTTTTTTGAACTAGTCGCCAGACTACTCGCCTGGTCGCTTGACTGCTCTACTGGTCGTCCAGACTGTTCTATTGGTCTCCCGACTGCGTAAACTGGTCTCCCAACTATGTAAACTGATCTCCCGACTACGTGAACTGGTCTCCAACTGTGAGAACTGGTTTCCCGACTGTTCGCCGTCTGCATGAACTGGTCTCCAAGCAATTTGAGTTTAAATTGGGGTGTTGTTTAAAAAAATCATCAAAAATTTGATTTTAGCTTCCGCGCAATCATTCACCCCCCTCTGATTGCTACGTTAGTATATTTCAATCCTACAGATGTAGTTCCTGTTGCTTGTCGTGATGACTGTTCACCATGCCTGAGTCTGTGAAAATGGATTGAATGTGGCTCTTGCGCCTACATGCGTTGATTTTGATGTGGAAGCATCTGGTACTCGCATCCCGCTCCCTGATGAAGGTAATACGTGAACATTGTTTAAGGCGCATTCTGTGCACTGCTGCTAGGCCAAGAAGCCTGGTGTGCAGGTTGCCTCGCAGTGTCCTTTCCACCGGCGAGAGTAATCTTGCCTCTTCGACCCTGTCTAGCTGGAGAATTAGCTCCCAAGCAACTGCGAACTGCAAGTAAAGGTCCCCCATCTCTGTCTGCTCCACATCTTGAGAGCCTTTGTTGTTCTTGTCTGTTTTATGTGGAACCTGAGAAGTGCATCCTGTGTTGTAACTGATTTTGTCCGTGTTCCATGAACGACCTGAGTGAAATCTAGCATTCGAGTCCAGAAGTTCTCAAACCTGAAACCCATAAATGTGAGTTGAGCAACAACACCTTGAAGAAAGATAGGGCAATGTTCACAAACTAACGTTGAGAGAGCTTGAAGGTGACAGTCAGGGAACTTGAGGTCCCAATCCAGGGAACTGATATCGTCTCTCACCTCGCGTTTCACGCCTGGCCACTTGCGAATACAAAAATGGCGGCGAGACTCGGCTGGAGTAGTTGCGACTATAATTCAAAGATTGTCAGTGGCTTACTGCTGCGAACGCGTACGTACGTATCTGATGTCGCCTCCTAGGGATTCCTCATTTGCTTGTCGTCGATCAAAACAAGTTCTCTTATCTCTTTTATTTCTTGCTTTCTTTGTAGTTCAACGTCTGGAAGGAAAGATAGCGGCAATGCACCGTCGTCCATGGCTGCTGTTTCCACCGCTGCTTCAGACTTTCTTTTGAGGCAACTCGATCGGCCGGAAGGGTCTAGATTTCTGGCATTAACTGGTGAGCCACGAATCGGTGAACCTGTTTAAATGATTTAATTGGCACCGGTTACCCGCTGGTCATAAGAGGAACAACAAATGCAGAATATGCAGTAGGCCTTGGGCTGATGTGCATGTAGCTTGATTTAGCTGTGTAGGAATGTACGGTATTCTGAATTTTTTTTTGGTTTTTTTATTATTGAACTCGCTCGTGATTAAACTTCTTTTAGCTCTTTTGCTTTTACAGTAGACTAAATCTAATATGGATTATTCATTTTTTTCACCTAATAGATCAGATTAGCTAGTATTTATTTATACCTTTTCTAATAGTTGAATAGTATAAATAATGATTTGATTTCTACTTATCCACTATATACCGTCAGTATAATGCAACATAAAATTTCTTTTTTTAAAACCATGCTATAGTTAAAACAAGAAAATTCAACTAGTGCAACGAGTAGGGATGGTAATCAGGTGCGTCAGGTATGGGTAGTGCTTGCCCATACTTATACCCGCGAACCAAAATCTCCCCTACGGGTATACCCGCGAAGGGTTGTAGGCGAAGAATCTCAAGACATACATGTCTTCATGGGTACCGATACCATGGTATACTCATTTACCTGCTACCATCGACAATCTTTCCAACCAAATGGCATTAGAAGCTAATTAGCTATGGTACTAATACAATTCTTTTGATGAAATTATGGGCGTTAGCTACATTATGTGAATTTAAGAATGATTATCAATGATTCAAAATTTCAAATGTACATGAGAATAAGAATTAAAATAATAAATACAGACAAATAACACACAGATGCTCAAATTCAATAATTACTGAAATGAGGTACCATAAATTGAGGATCAAGGGACCAACTGGGCGTTTGCTCTAGTCCATATGTCAATAGAAGGTGGCGAGTAATCGGGTGGAACAGGTACGGGTGAAGCTCCCCCATACCCATACTCGTTTGCCTGTCGGGTAAAGTTTGACTCCCATAAACATGCCTATAGATAATAAAAGAGAAACATACCCACCTCTATTAAAGTTTTTACCCGTAAATACACATATAATCAAGTGATCAACACTTTCGTTGCCAAATACACCTACTAAGCAAGTGGCAAGCACCAACCGTCATGTGAAAATTCAACCAACTTGAAGGCCCGTGTTCAGGTCCCGCACAATGTCCGGCAAAATCCACGAGAAAAAGACCAGCCCAGAACCCTTGGCCCTATTCCACTCGCGTGCCGGCCCACCCACTTCGTCTTCAACCTCACTCCAAGCAAAAGCAACTCCGCAAGAACGGGGACCTGGTGCTTCGGCTGCGCTGCGCGCGCACTACGGCATCCGGTGGCCGGAGCGCTGGGCAGGGGATCGGCTCAGGCTTGAGTTAAATGGCTGAATGATGCAAAGTTTCTTGTCACGCAATCGTGCCCTTGTTGTTCACACCATGGACACCCACCATTTCATTTCACACACCGCAACATTTACTCTAGCAAATTAATGTAACAAACAGCTTTTAACCAAGGCTGCTTGCTAGGAAAACAGATGCTGCATATATACTTTTATCGTTCAACCAGAGAGCAATATGATAGCTTCAAAAGACTCGAGAAATATATTAATAAGATCCAAATTGCAGGTGGATTTAAATGTGTGAACCCTGATGGAAGGAATAAAAGGGCAATGCCTTGTGTGCTAACTGTGAATAACTTCAATACAAACTGGAGTAGACAGGGTAATAATGTTTTGAAATTCAAATTCAAAAAGGGTTGTTGAACTGGTCTGCCTAATGTTTCAAGACGGTCAGTAATCAAACAGTCGTAGATTACTACGATCCTTTGGGATTCGGCCCATGTCCGGCTTAGATTTCTCGACTGGAAGTGATCCAACGTCTCAGCCCACAACAAATGCCTTCGTCGCAGCCCAAAGTAGACCGGCCCATACGGTGGATTCCTCTCGGTGAAACGCAGGCCCCACACATGCCGTCGCCGCGGGCTCGCGGTCACGGTTGCGCTGCTCCGTCGTCCCTCGCGCCGGCGATCCTCCCACGAGTCCGGTGGCCGCAATTGCCTAACTCACTCAGTGTTCCCACCCGCAGGCCGCTCACGCTTTAAAGCACACGGCCGCAGAGCGCACGAACCATGGCGCCATCTCTCGTGTTCGTCTCCATTCGAGTCCTCCTGAGCTAGATGGCAATTCGGATTCGAGTCCTCCTCAGTCGCGCGCAGGCGGCCGGGACTCGAAGAGGAAGCTCGGGGATCGGGCATCACCCAGTGATCTGTCGCCCGGAGGTAAATCGTGCAAATATCTTCTACTCTCTCTCTCTCAATCTTATTATCTCTAATCACTATATTCACTACATGCATGTCAAAAATATAAAATAAATCTGGATATTTATTAGGGATATAAAAGAAATATCATGTTAATTTGCACTGTAATACAAAAAACACCCTATATTTACAGATAAGACCAGCCAAAAAATACGTTCTACAAATTCAAACAGAAGTAGTAAAATGTAAGATTATAGCTATGTGATCAGTGTTCTAGTCGTATTCACGTGAGTTTCGTTTTTTAATTGTCATTTCTGCAGCTAGCTCAGGGCGCTCTTTTTACTCCAATCGATTTGCGTGTATACAGTACAGATTCGGACAGAAGGGGTAAAATGTAAGATTATAGCTATGTGATCAGTGTTCTAGTCGTATTCACGTGAGTTTCATTTTTTAATTGTCATTTCCACAGGTAGCTCAAGGGGCTCTTTGTATTCCGATCGATTTGCCTGTATACAGGAAAAAAAAATTGTGGTTTTTTTACTTGCTGTGCTGTTTGTTGCAAATTGCAATTGTTTGTCGCAAGTCCTAACTTTTGTTAAGGGCATCTTAGGTTGCAACTTGTTTGCACTGTGTAGTTTGGGGTCTGAAATGTAGGATTTAACAGGTTGCTCTCTCTTGTTCAGCTTGCATGAACTCAACTGGCATGATATATTGCCAATTTACCATGGAGATGTTTCAGCTTTTCACAATAGGTTTTTTAGGTCTTTTTACCATAGGTGTTAACAGGGAAAGAGATCAAAAGCAGTCCTAGTTGGGACTAAAACTTAAGCAGTTGCGTGTGGACTGTTGAGTCAAAAAGCCACCGTCCAAACCTTCCGGGAATAACTTAGCAAAAACAACGTGTTCACTGTAGCAAGCACTGTAGTGAGTCGATATCCCAATTATCCGAACCATTTGTTGGCTTGATCGGACGGAGCTAAGGACTAAGGACTGTTTAAGTTGCAATCCCCATATAGCTTGCACAAGAACCCTATCCTGTTAACAGACTGACATGGAACCATTTCAACTGTGGACAAATTATTTGTTACATGGTATAGACTCCAAGCTTAATTATATGGTGAAGTAACGACTAGTTTTCTATCCTGGATCCACCTCTGGTTAAAAGAAACATCGATCACCATGGACACCCACCATTTCATTCCACACACTGCAACATTTACTCTAGTAAATTAATCTAACGATGTGACAAACAGCTTTCAACCAAGGCTGGTTGCTAGGAAAACAGATGCTGCATACTTTTATCGTTCAACCAGAGAACAATATGATAGCTTCAAAAGACTCGACAAATATATTATTAAGATCCAAATTGCAGGTGGATTTAAATGTGTGAACCCTGATGGAAGGAATAAAAAGATTTAAGGTCCAAATACAAATTGGCTAAAGACATGGAGATGCAGTACAAATTACTTAAGAACAAATTTCTTCTAAGTTTAACTTAGTAGCAGAGTAGCAGTAAAAGTAGTTAGAGCCGCTCGAGATCAGGCCATTGTTGAGATGGTGAGAACAAATATGAAGTCGTGGCAGTTTGTTGCAGGGTTTAACTCTATCCATTGCATACATATAATGTAGCACAAACTACAAATGATGCAGGCTTATCCAAAAAATCTGGATAAGACTACCTGATCGTATAGCACTCCTATTGCAAAGAACACACCAAAGGAAACTGCAAAGACGACCTTGCTGCTGCATTTTTTTGTGGAGATAGTGGAAACTGGAGCTTCTGCTGAATTACAATGGTGAATAAGAATAGAGCCGCACAGGTTTGGGTTCCCAGCAAAACTGGAGTTTGGAAACGTGCTAAACTGGCCTTTAGTTGGAATAGGCCCTTGTAGGTCATTGTTAGAAACGTTGAATTCAGCAAGGAAGTTAAGTTTTTCCAGTGCAGAAGGGATTACACCAGTCAGAAGGTTGGTAGACAAGTCTAGTGACAGCAGGTTCGTGAGGTTGCAGATCGATTGTGGGATCTCTCCGTATAAGTTGTTGAAGCTCAAGTTGAGTGAGAGGAGTGCTTTCAACTGACCAATCTCGGGGGGGATCACACCGGTGAATTTATTGTTGCCTATATTTAGCATTTTTGGGAAAGCGCTGATAGTGGGGTATTGACGTGATGGAGTAGCATATAAAGGCAACTCAAAAATTCCTGGGTCTAAATGGGCTATACACTTTTCTGATTTCAGCATTGGCATCTGCATCAATTGTGTTGGAATTTTTCCTGTGAGACTGTTATTGGATACATCTAGATGGCTGAGGAAGCTTAGGCTATTTATCCAGGCAGGTATTGGTCCACTGAGTTGGTTGTTGTATAAAGATAATAATTTCAAATTTTTGAGCTTCGATATCCAATGAGGTATTTTTCCAGACAACGAGCAATCATTTATGGTAAGACTCTGAAGATTCTCAAGGCCATCAAACATTTCATACTCTGGCATGGTCTCATGCCTGAAGTTGCTCCCAATTAGAAGAGTAATGAGGTTCCTAGAGCTCTTGAGGATCTGAATTGCATCTGTGATATTTGTAAAGAAGTTGTAACTAAGTGATAGGAAGGTGAGGGACTTCAGATTGCTTATTCTCGGTGAGATCTGGCCATGGAAGTTGTTGGTAGACAGTCTTAGTGCGGTAAGATTGCTGCAAGAATAGAGGCTTCCCGGAATTATGCCAGTGAAGTTGTTGGCCAACAGGTCTAGTTTTTTCAGATTTAATAGGGTGGAGAAGTTCACCTTTGTGAGCTCTCCGCAGAAGTTGTTTTTCCTGAGATTGATGGTTGTAATAGTTTTGCATTTACTCAGAGCTGACGGTAGCTCTCCAGACATGTCATTGCTGTTTAAGTGGAGCTCCTTCAATCGCTTGAGCTGCCCAATCGAATCTGGGATGTTACCACTAAACCCATTCTCCGCAAGATCAAGGATAGCCAGATTACTGAGTTTGGCTAAATATGCTGGAGGTAGTGCTCCTTTCAAACCGTTGCGGGGCAAGGAGAGGTACTCCAGTGAGGTAGCATTGAAGAGTTCATACGGGAGAGTCCCACTTAGGTTGTTGCGACCAACCTTGAGCATTTTGAGCATGGAGCATCTACCAAGCACAGGGGGGATACTGCCACTGAATTGATTGTAACAAAGGTCAAGGACAGCAAGGGACCGTGAGGCAAGGCAGAAAGATGACGGTATGTGCCCAGTGAAGCTATTGTTGCTTGCATTGAGCACAACCAGATTGGCCATGGCCTTCCATGTGGTCGATGGGAATTCTCCAGTAAACAGGTTGCTCGAGACATTCAGTACCTGCAGAGGACGGGAAGGAGTTGACGGTGACAGCTCTTGCAGGCTCCCGTTGAGGCAGTTGAAGCTGACATCAAGAATGGCGATGCTGCTCGAGGACATGAGTTCCGACGGAAGGCCGCCGAAGAAGGCGTTGTACGACAGGTTGAGATGCAACAGGCCGGTGAGGTCGGCAAGGGACGGTGAGATGCGCCCTTCAAGGCCTCTGGATGCCAGGGAGACCTCAATGACCGTCCCGTCCCCATTGCAGGTGATGCCCTCCCAGGCACAGCAATCGGTGTCATTCCGCCACGGCACGGCGAGGCCACCGTTCGCCTTCCGGGAGAGCCCGGCGAGGAACTGGAGGAGGGAGATCTTCTCCTGCTCCGTGCATGAGCTGGTGGGAAGGGCATTGGAGAAGGAGAGCAGCAGGAGCACAACAGCAAGGCCAAGGAAAGCCATGCTTGTTTTGTTGTTGCGTGAAGAATGGATCAGTATTTGCATGTATATATGCAAATTGAACAGCATGTCGAAGGCGTATACATACTCATCCAATTGATCTTGAGTTGTCCTCCAATCAATATAATGTGTACACATGTAATGTGTGAGAACAAGAAGCCTGCCAGCGTAGCAAGGACTGGGGTACTGGCATTATACTCCTAGAGGCAGCAACGATAAAAATGCTATCATTAAGACGAACTTGGCAAAAACAAGTTTGAATGTCATGTGCAATCTAAATTGATACATAAATCGATGTGCAACCAAGTTAAAATAGCAAATAATTAAAAATAATATCTTAATAATGGATGACATATTTCAAAAGCTCAAAGCTATGCACAAGTAGCAATAAGAAGAAAAATAATTAGATTAGTAATGCACATAATGTCAGAGATAATACAAAGATATGAAGGGTACAATGAGCGGAGTACAACGCAATTGCCTGTGCTTTGCCTTGCCGTCTCTAGCGGTGGGTTAATAGCATCAGTGTACGTCTTGTATGAACGTGCTTGACACTGCCGTCTCTCTCTGGTCATTGTTACGGTAGATGGAAATATTGAGCAGTACTGTTAGTAATTGATAATGCCAGAGATAATGCAAAGATAAGAAGGGTACAATGAGCGGAGCCGCCATAGTAGATCTGCCACTGCCTAGAAGAAGAGAGGAAACACCACCGTGGGTACAACGCAAGTCACGTTGAGTCCTGACCTGCATGTTGCATCTACTTGCTTGGGTTCGGTAGGGTTTGCAATTGCCTGTGCTTTGCCTTGCCGTCTCTAGCGGTGGAACTCGGCATATGTCCTGTAAAGCTGTTGTTACTGGCGTTGAGGGCGACCAGATTGATCATCACCTGCCATGTGTTGGATGGAAATTGCCCTGCAAAAAAAGTTGTTAGAGATGGAAGCTCTTGCAGGCCTCGATCGAGTTGATTGAAGCTGACGTCAAGGTAGGGATGGCAACGGGGCCATTCCCCGCCGGGGAGTGCTTTCCCGTCCTCATCTCCGCGATCCAAAATTTTCCCCGTCCCCATCCTCTTTCCCTATCTCGGGGGAGAAAATCCCCCCGTCCCCATCCCCGTTCGAGTATCGAGACCCCGTCGGGGACCCATCCCTTCAAAAATTTCACACAAGAGAAGAGCTCTTATAGCCATTTTAACTCTAAAATCATATCAACAGACAAGGAAAAAAAGAATGCATGCATTCATTGAAAATTATGTTGTCCCGTTTATGAAAATGTGAATATGATGGGCTAGAGAATATGTTTGCAATCTAATAACTAAATTGAACTAAACTAAATTTGGATCCCCAACCGGTCCCAGGAGAAAAAATTCCCGCCCCGTCCCTCGCCATCCCCAACGGGGAATAATTTTTCGCTTCCATCCTCATGAGGATGATTTCTTCCCATACCCGTCTCCTAATAGAGGAATTCCCCGCCGAGGATCGGGGAACGGGTCCCGTTGCCACCCCTACGTCAAGGACGAAGATGCTGCTTGACGACACCAAGCCCTCCAATGGAAGTCCACCGGAAAGCGAATTCTGCGACAGGTTGAGATGCAACAGGCCGGTGAGGTTGCCAAGGGACGGCGAGATGGGCCCTTCAAGGCCCTTAGAAGCCAGCGAAACAGCGGTGATCATCGCATCCCTTCCTACGTGCAGCAGTCCGTGTCACTGCGCCATGACACGGCTTCTGTTGCATCAAGAGTGTTAGGGTAGAAATAGCAAGAACACACGAGGTTATAACCGATGGTTATTGCAACTGATATGATACCTATATCTTGTGGTTTCGGTTCGAATTCTACTATGTGTCAGGTGGTCTGTGGCACCCAACTGATATAATATCCGTAATGGCACCCAATTATTATAATATCCGTATATTGAATTGAGATCCAATGCAGTCTTAAAAGGGCTGTAACTTAAGCAGTTGCACGTAGCAACACAGTATTAAACAATTTAGATTGTTCTTGGTTCAATCGGATTATATTGATCTATAAGGAATGCTTAGTCCCCGTAAGAACCGGACACGATCCCTTTCCCCGTATCTCATGGTTACAGTTTCAATCCCACTGTGTGTATTATGGTTGCACCCTTTATAGCCGAAGGAATTAGAGAGCTCCCAGCCGGTCCACCTATCACTTTGCGATATTTGCGAAAAAGCTCTTCCGTTTCTTCAAATTACGGATAGGTCCCTGCAGATTACGAATAGATCCTTTGCGATTTTTTGTGAGAGGAAGATTTTTTCCCATTCATCGCGTTCGGATCCCTAGCACGTCGTTTTACGGAAAAACCCTCCCGTTATATTCCAATCGCGAACAAGCCCTTTTCTAATTTTTCAGGATAGCGGACAGGTCCAAAAACGTAACAAACAGGCCCTTACTATTTACGTATAGGTCCTTTCTCCGTTTTTCCCAAGAAAAATGTTTCCGTCACTTTTTCCGCCACAAGAAAAAACACAGATTCGTCAAGAAATCGCAAATTTATAGTCGAAGGTTTATAGCGACCCATAGATTCGCCAATGTGTCCTAGCGACATATTTTTTAAACAAATATGGAAACCGAAAATACAACCAGATTTTCGATTTTTCGTTGATCGTCATCATACGCAACGTAGCGTAGTGCGTTATCACAAATTCGTCGCAAATTTATAGTCGAAGGTTTATAGTAGCCCATAGATTCGCCGACAGGTCCTAGCGACCTATTTTTTTTAAACAAATATGGAAACCAAAAATACAACCAGATTTCTCAGATTTTTCGCGTTGTATCGTCATACGCAACGTAGCGTAGTGCGTTATCCTGGCTAAACGCGGTTTTCTAAAAAAACGCAGATTCTTCGAAGTTCTATTGCAGCTCATATGTTTGCCAACGGGTCCTAACGCAAAAAAAACAAACAAACAAAATTACATTTATATCTCTCTACGGTTTTCACCCAAAAACAAAAAACAAGGTCCTTTCTCCGCTTTTTCCCGAGAAAATGTTTTCGCCGCCACCACAAAGAAAAAAACACGATTCGTCGCAAATTTATAGTCGAAGGTTTATAACAGCCCATAGATTCGCCGACAGGTCCTAACGACCTATTTTTTTAAACAAATATAGAAACCGAAAATACAACCAGATATTTTTTTAAACAAATATGGAAACCGAAAATACGACCAGATATTTTTTTAAACAAATATGGAAACCGAAAATACAACCAGATTTCTCAAATTTTTCGCGTTGTATCGTCATACGCGACGTAGCGTAGTGCGTTATCCTGTCTAAACGCGATTTTCTAAAAAAAACGCAGATTCGTTGAAGTTCTATAGCAGCTCATATGTTTGCCAACGGGTCCTAACGCAAAAAAAATACAAACAAAATTACATTTATATCTCTCTGAGGTTTTCGCCCAAAAACAAAAAACGCTGACCGACGATTTAAACCGGTTCATAGATTCACCGACGGGTCCTAACGACCCTTTTTTTAAAGAAAATAAGAAGATCGTAATTATGCAAAAAAACAAAAATACAACCATTTAGGCCTATAAACAGAACAATATTTCTCCGTTGTTCACACCGAACATATATCTGTACTTTGCCCATCTAAACTTATATCATGGGTTTAAGACTATGATCCTACTACTTTAGATGATATGTCTATACCAATAGATCATCTGTAAAACGGCGCAGCGTAGCGCGCTATTATTGCTAGTTACGATTATAAGAGATTGCACCGTTGGCATATAAGAAATGAACAGAATGAAAATGCAGAGTTAGCATCTCGAGTACACTTGCGTTGCATCTCTTTTTCTTGTCTTTTTTTTTCTTGTCTGTTACCCTCTCTAGTCACATAGAGACATTGTTTTGGATATACGTGTAGTCAAATTTTTAAAACTTTGATTATTAATATATTTTTAAATATTTAAATTGGATATGTGAAAATTATGTGTAGATTTTTCTAAAGGCACTTTCGTAATATTATAATTTCATTAGGTTTTATAGATATGTTTTAATAAAAATTAATGGTTAAAGTTGTGTTTTGAACAACTTACCGATATCAAAAGCTATATGTATCTGTGACGGGGGGAGGTTTCTTTATTTTACACTTTAGCACCGGCATTTCTGCCGCTCAGATGCGTACCTTTTTACTACACAATTATCAGGCACAAGGCCAACTGGAGAAGGACCTGTTAGCGGCAAGAAGACACGTAAAGGAAGAACATGAGAGATCATCAGCTGGTGAGTCACTTTGTGTAACTAGTACGGTCCTTACTTACGTTTTGTGATGAAATGCATCGTCGATCGAGAAACTAATTAAAACACACAAGGGGTTACGGAAGAGCATGGGGTCTGCAGCTTGCATGGCGTGTCCGCGCGTGTATATATATATATATATATATATATATATATATATATATATATATAATATTAATAATTAGAAAGGTCTTCATTTTAAATCTCGTCTCGAGTCCCTGAAATCTCAGGACCCTTGAATGAGAGAGAGATCAACCACCATTTCCAGGTCAAATTCAGGACTAACAGTAAAACGTGGAGCGGCCGTCTCTTGTTGTTGGTGTATATAGATCCCTTCAAAAAGGGAGGGTTCAATCGGGGCTGGCGTCGCATCTCTACCTACCTTCGACTGGACTCGGCTGGAGTAGCTGCGACGATGGTTCAAATTAAGATCGTCAGTGGCTTACTGCTGCGAACGCGTACGTGCGTAGCTGATGTCGTCTCCTGGGGATTCCTCATTTCCTTTACGTGCTAACTGTGCAATTTCTTTTCGATCCCTGGAGTTGAATGGCAACAGTATAGCTTAGTTGCTAGTCCTGGAGTTGAATAGCAACAGTATAGCTTAATTAGGTTCCATCCTGTTTTCTTGCGCAGTAATTAATTTTACACATGGTACTGACATGATTCATTTATTAAGCTTACACATGGTACTGACATGATGCATTTATCAACAGATTTTCATATTACTCCAGCCCGAATTTTTCTAGGACTCCAACAGTTGTTCCTTTTGTTAGTTTTAGCCTTGATCGGGAAAACAAACACATGAATACCAGAAAGGGCACAATAGGGCACAGAGAGACGAACAACTGGCACATTTTTTTTAGTTCTCTTGCTCACTTTTATTTTCCCCTGCCTTACAAACAATCAGTGCCTTAATTCTATATTAGTCTTACTAACTAACCTACTAGGAAATGAATTCTACTCGAAAACAAATTTATTTCCTACTCGTTCAGAATTAATTCTAACATTCACTCCTTAATCTTGTAACATCAACTAGCTCTAGTTTCTAATAGAATCTAACTTGTTGAGGTGGTTAGTCTCAATTATGATTTACCCAATTTTTACTCAACACAGGCTGGCGAACACATCCCCTCAATATCTTGAACTCATCTTATTTACTTGACTCTGGATGGACTTGACTCATGTAGATTACCATAACTACTTGCCACACGCAGCGACTTCCTCTTGATCTTCTCATACAAGATATGATGTCTTTTAAGGCTAGCATTGCGATTGTGCAATCATGAATTTGGTGCAATCACCGTGTTCTATGCCAGAAGTTAAAAAAGACAATTGTAACTTCTAGCATAGGACGAATTTGATCATGAAATTTTATATGTAGATGAGGTAATATGAGATGTACATCCATGATTTTTTTCAGAATTTTTTGAAACTTTTCTTAGTTGGATTGCACGGTGATTGCACCAAATTCATGATTGCACAGCAGTCGGAGCCGTCTTTTAATGTGTATGATATCTCTGAACGAACTCACACATGTTTATCTTGTAGACACAGCTCACACAAGAACTCAAGTGATTATACAATATCTCATGGACACAACTGACAGGAGAACATATAGCATTGGCTAACTTCTCGATGAGATACGCAGATAGTTACCAATACCATCTTATCACATCACCAATAATAGATATCGGAAAGACACACCTCCTTCATTTTTCTCCACATCTTTACTGCCGGCTTTTCATTGCCTTTACTCCTACACTTTATCCTTGTTATGGAGGCCTTTAGTGCAATCTTTGCTGCTGCGACAGTGGAAGGCGTCCTCACTGCTGTTAACGACGGTCAGGCTCCTGCTTACACTTCCGTATATGCTGATGGCGATGTTGTCTTCACTCCTCCTGCTCATGATGCGCAAGCAGTGAGCCAACTCCTGTATTTATTTAGCGCGGTTTCTAGCATTGAGACAAACTTCCAGAAGAGTGCCTTAACCCCGATTTGCTACTCTGATGAGCAGATTGCTATGGTTTAGCAGTAGCTGTAGTGTGCCGTGCAGAATTTCCCAGTTATTTAGTTGGGTTTGCCCTTATCCCTGAAGAAGAAGCCTAAGAATTAAAGCGGAGTTGCAACCTCCCATCGATAGATACTCCAAGAAGCTTGTGGGGTGGAAGCCTCAGTTCCTCTCGCCTGGTGGAAGGACGATCCTCCTTAACTTAGTGCTAATGGTGCTGCCCATCTATCTCATGACTGTTGGAAACTAATGAAGATTTGCCAAAATTGTTGTTATCCATGAGTTTGATAACACAGAGACAATAACACAAAAGAAAATTATCTCAAAACTTATGTGTTCTTCATGTTCGTGTGCATGTGTTCATGATCCAGGACTAGAACCAACAATGACTATCTTGCGGCTTCCGCAATGGGTGATCAAGCTAATTGAGCGGACATAAGTGGAGACCACTGTTTGGTGGCTTGGAACAAAGTGTGCATGCAGATTTCCAATGGTGGCCTCGACGTGAAAGACCTGCTCCTTCTGGGCATCCATTGCGTTACACATTCGCTGGCCTTGGTTTCGATGGACCAACCACAAGGGACATGCATGTCCTTGGTTACTTCAGTTGCAGCGGGACTGCATCAACGTTGCTGGATTAGAGGGGAATATATCCTGTGCAACCAGAGAGTTAGTGAAACCACGGTGCAATCCAACTAGAAAAAGTTTCAAAAAATTTTGAAAAAAATCATGAATGTACATCTCAGCTTACCCCATCTACATATAAAATTTCATGATCAAATTCGTTCTGTACTAGAAGTTACAAAAAAGACAAAGTTGATCATAAACAGTAACTATTACTGTTTATAATCAAGTTTGTCTTTTTTATTACTCTTAGCACAGGACGAATTTGATCATGAAATTTTTTATGTAGATGGGGTAAGCTGAGATGTACATCTATGATTTTTTTCAGAATTTTTTGAAACTTTTTCTAGTTAGGTCGCACCGTGGTTTCACCAGCCTGTCTGATTGCACAGGATATTTTTCCGGATCAGAGACATCCAAGGTACTATGTCTCTCCAAACGACAGCGGAGTATTTGAACCTTTGGGACGTTGCCTCGCACCATTATCTGCTCCGCAGCTACACAAATGGTGCATCTGACCCTTATCCAAGAATGGCTAAATGTCACTTTTGTTGTCCTAGCTATAAACGAGTTGAACCTAGGATTTTGGTGGTGTGCAACTCGGGCATGCTTAGGTTCCGACAGGCCTTTGACGCTCTAGCGATCTCGTCCTTTGGTTCATCTGGAAAGAATGAAACGGGTGAGTGTTCCTTCGCGAGGATATGGCAGCCCACCGAGTTGAAGGTGTTTGACGTGTGCTATGGACAATTGGCGATTATGAGGGCACAGCGAGGGCATTAAGGGTGTGTGTTGGTTGCCTGGATGAGGTTGGATGGGATGAAACCATCTAAGTGACTGTTTAGTTGGGTGGATAGGGATGAGCTAATTTTTTATTTAGTTGGATAGATGAGAATGGATATGATGAGCCAATTTTTGTTTGGTCGGATGGATGGGCTAGTTGTATTCTGGGTTTCAATTTTTGGTTTGAATTTTTTGGACAAATTTGATTGAATTTTGAATTTTTGGATAAAATTTGACCAAAATTTGAATTTTGGATAAAATTTGAATTTTCAGACAACATTTGACCGAGAACACTTGGTAAAATTTGAATTTGACCAAGTACACCTCTTTATGCAATAAACTGGTTGAGCCTGTCAGGCTTTTTTTATAGCTCTATCTAGCTTCTTGAAGGAATATTTTAAAAAACTGAATAACCATATCCCATCCATTGACTCATCTAAACAATTGGTTGACTCTAAATCCATTGATGACTATATCCTATCCACCCAACCAAACGCCACCCAAGTGGATGCGAGGAGCCGGCGAGGGCATGCGTGTGCAGTGATTGCCACCCCACCTCGCGACGGCGAGTGGGCAGGGAAGTCGTCGTAGCGTGAGTCAATGAGCACCTAACCGACTGAGGGATTGACCACAATAGCAAATAGCCAATGTTGAGGATCAAGGATAACCGACTAGAGGGGGGTGAATAGGAGGTTTCTAAAATTTTTCTATCTTAATTTCAATTTGCAAGATCACTAAGCACGAGTTGCAATTTTAACACCAAGCACTCCTAGTGATTACTAAATTATCCCAACTACTCAAGTAGTCAAAATACAATTTTATACTAAACACAGGATACTCAAATTGCTTTAATTGTAACTTTTCTCAAGAGAATAAGAAACGCAAACCACAATTGATGAACATACGAATTTATCCCGTGGTCTTGGAGACTTGCCGGTCTTCCCTACTCCACGTTGAGGTGACTTGAACTTCTTCAAGTCGGCTCCACCCGTTTGAGCCTTCCTCAATTACTCGTTGTAACATTCCAAATTTGAGTTTCTTAGTGCTTGAATTTCAAAATTTAACCAATTGCCTTTTATTCGAATTAATTCCAACTTAATTTGAATTTTTCAAAAACAAAAGGAGTTAATTTGACTAATCTATCGCTCAAATTAAAGTTTTTCTGTTTTTATTGGGTTCCTTGTGCTTCATGGAATTTTTCTGGATTTTTAGAGTTTTTTCTGAATTTATTTGAATTTATTGAAGTTTATTCGAATTTCTGGCATTTTCTTGAATTCGAAAATGTTTTTAAATTCCTTTAATCCCTTTCGGGCTGAATCCTTTGCCCCGGCACGTTCCTATTCCTGTTGCACTGGCCCACCTCCTTTTTCTCTCGGCCCAGTCTTGTTCCATCGCCGCCCGGCCCAATGCGCCAGCCCAGCCCCTCATTCTTCAGCCGAAACCCTAACCCTAGCGTCCCGCCCGTTGGATTTCGATCCAACGGCTATCACTCGTCCACATCGCAGCCTGTCCCATAGCCGTCGGATCAGCTACGCGTGTGCGGCCGAGATGACGCCACGCCGCGCCGCCGCCGCCGCCACGTAAAACCCTAACCCTAGCGTCCCGCCCGTTGAATTTCGATCCAACGGCTATCACTCGTCCACGTCGCAGCCTGTCCCATAGCCGTCGGATCAGCTACGCGTGTGCGGCTGAGATGACGCCACGCCGCGCCGTCACCACCGCCACGTAAAACCCTAACCCTAACTCGCACCTTTCCTCACCGTTGGATCTTGATCCAACGCTCGCGTTTCGCCCCGCGCCAGATCGTCTCGATCGCCGCCGTGGGACGGCTCGATCGCGCCGCGTTGCCCGCGTCGCCGCCGCGTGCAAACCCTAGCCGCTGCCGCCTTTGACTTTCGTGCCTTTTTCTGCCTCCCGAGGCTATAAAAGCCACCGCTGCACTCCTCCCGAGTTTCGCCGCGGCACGACGCCTCTTTTCCCCCACTCGCCGCCGGCGACGCTGCAGCCCGCACGCCCTCGCCGGAGTTTCGCCACCTCCCGAGACGTTCCGCCGCTGTTTTCTCCCTCTCCGGTGAGTCCCCGCCGCCACCAGTTGCACACTCGAGTTCCCCGTGTCACCCTCTCTCTTTTGCCCCAGATCCGAGTGCTTCTCGTCGCGTTTTGCGCCAAAGCCATGTTGTCTTCCTCGCGTCCGGCAACTTTGCGCCGCCGCCTCGCCGTCGTTCTTCCTCCACCAGCCATGGCCGTCCGATCACTCGTCGACGTGTCAGATCGTGCCACGTCGCCCCAATCGCATTTTCATTCGTCAACCGTCCGATTCTGAGCCGACGTCTCGGATGTCGCCGCGTCATCGCCGCTGCCTCCTCGCTTCACCGCCGTTCGATTTGCACCGAGTCGACCGATGCGCGCCGCGTGTCTCGCCCGGTAAGCCACCTCGTCAGCCCACTTCGCCCTGTGTCCGCCGCGTCGACGCCACCGCAGCCCTAATCCCCACATGGCACCCACGTCAGCGTGGCCTGCCACGTCGCCCCTTGAGCCTCTCGGTGCTCTCGGTCTACAGTGGACTGAGCCACTAACATGTTGGCCCCGCATGTCAGCGGCATTCTTTTTCATTTTCCTGATTTTCTCGAAATTTTGAAATCCAGCCAATCACATATCGACACGTGTCACCCCTTAGTAATTTTTCTGATTTTCTCTCCCGAGAAACTTCCAAAGGCCCGTTCTCCTCCGTCTGAACTCCGATTCGAGGTATTCAAATTTCTAAATTTGTCTAAATTCATGCTCTATCTGCCAATGCCTTTCTTTTGATTTTTGGATTTTATTTGAATTTGTTTTATTTATTTATTCTCGTTTTACATGTAGACGACGTAGTTGAAGCGCATGCGAATCATCCGGCAGAGGTAGAACCTGCGGGAGGCATTGAAGGCAAGTCTTCCTTGAACATGTTGATCCCAAATTTTATGAAAATATTATATTGTTTTTAAATTATGCATGCTTATTACTTTGCGTAACATACTTTAAATTCAGTTTTAAGGTTTAGCTAAATTCCTGAATTGTTATGCCCTCATTGACATTAATCATGACAACCTTTGACACCCTAGGTAATATTAATCATTGTAATTGATGATAACTAATAATGTAGTAGGGGACGGTAGAATTGCTTAGTCCTGCTTAAGCGTTTCGGTATTTTGCCATTATGGAAAATCTTTTCAATCATTGTTCAAAATTAATTATGAAATTATGGCAATTGGTATTGCTGGTATTACTTAATTGAAATAAAATGAAAATAGTTTAGACCGGGGTGGATGGATGTTTGGTGGGTGTGGGATGCATGAGATCTTGTACAGTGTTTGTTCCGCCCTAGTCAATTAAGGACTGAAGCGTGTGTTACCTTGGACCGAGCTTTACCATACAACCACAAGTCTATATGGGTATGACCTGGCTAATTAATTTATGCGTATCATTATTGGCTTCGCCATTGAGTTGAATGTGGGTGTTAGGTAGACACTTGCAAGGCGCAAGAGGGGGCTTTTGTACTGAGTAGATTTAACCCTAACAACGGTGAAACCTTAGCGGGCGAAGTTGGTAGCGGTGTCGTACATTGTAAAGGCCTTGTTATGATCTCTCTGCCGACACACCGAAGGAAGTGTGTTAATTGCATGGCAACAAGAGTCGATCATGTCTCGTGGGTAAAGTGTACACACTCTGCAGAGTTAAAACTACTTGAGTAGCCGTACTCATGGTCAAGGGCAGACGAGGTACGCTAGCACATTGTAGATTTTATGGTTTTGGTTTTAAATGAAAGTAATGTTTTGGAAAAACCGTGAGTGGATGGAACTCTTGGGTTTTAGTTTGGCGGTTGGAGCCAATCAGGTGGTTGGAACCTGTGTCATTGTTATACATCAAATTCAATTATTATTTTATTTACATTTTGTCAAATATTGCTTTATGAAATTACTATTGGTATTTCAAGTTAAATTCCGCTTTATGCAAATGAACCGTATTATGCCTTCAATTATTCAGCCTTGCATATAGTTATCATGCATTATGTTTCCAAAACTTGCGGAGTACGGTGTGTACTCACCCTTGCAACATCCCAATTTTTCCCGAGAGGAGTTTGTCAAGTCAAGGTGACTATGAGTTCTATGCGCGTAGATTTGATGAAGGCGATCCGGACTACTAGGCGCTGCACCTAGTCGATTGCCTATTGGGCATATGGATGGGCTCATATCGCTACTCTTGCTTTATTTCCGCCGCTTCATCGAACTTAAGCCATAAGGCTTGTTTACTTGTAATAATGTGGTTACAAAGCTATCTCCTTTTGCTTAATTACTGTTATCTGCTTCGTGATATGACTGTGTTATCATCACTGTTTTCACTGTGTGTGCTAGCTTTTCCTAGACTAGCACGGGTAAACACAGAGGGTTCGGATTTGGAAATCCGGTCCCGACACTCGTGGTAGCTCTTCCCCACTCTGGGTTGGCGAGCTCCCTGCTTTCACAACCAATCGGGTCTTCTCACAAGCTTCCTTGAGAAGATCACCGATTCCACACGTCTCCAAGCCGTCTAGGAGGCGGCAACTTCCAAGAGTAACAAGTTTTGACACTTGCTTGTGGTCGAATTTGAGTGTCTAAAGGCTCATACTAAATGCAATACTCAAATTTTCTCCTCACTTGCTCAAAATGTGAATTGAATGCACTAAAGAGAGAAGAGGGCTTTGCTAGAGCTCAAGTATCTTCAATCAGGACCAAGAGTTCCCTGTAGAGTGCAGGTGGAGCGGGATTTATAACCCCAACCACAAAAACTAGCCGTTGAGCTCGAAATCCTGATCAAATCAGGTTTTTCGGTGCTACCGCTCATGTAGGACTGGTAGCACCGGGCTCCATCCACACGGGCGGGTCAGAGCATTAAATGCCTTGACAGAGGCCGTTGCGTAGTGGGTCCGGTGCTACCACACAACTGGGACCAACCACTATTTTTTTTCCGAGCCAAAAAGGGTGCGCTCTGGTATTTCTGCACTGGGCCAAAAGGCCAGTGCTACCGCTACCCCGGTAGCACCGGGCTACCATAGGCGGTAGCACTGGACTACCAAAGTTCCCAAATTGCACACCTGTTGGAAATTTTGCACCGAGCCAAGGGGTGTAACGACCCCCATTTTTACACAGGATGCAAAAATGGAAATCTAATGTGCTTGCAGTACTAGTCCCTGGATCAGTAGCTAGCACGCACATTTCAACAAATGGAATCACAACCATACAACATAATAATTAAGCGAAAACGATTATACAAATAAATATTACAACTCAGAGAATAAATGGCAGCAAAGGAAGCAATAACTTGCAGTTTGCCCATCCAATCCCGCAGGCAACTGACCAGGCATAACTCCTTAGAAAAGATCGGCTCAAAAGAAGAACCCGCAACCTGCGACGAAAAGAGACTCGAAGCATCTCGCAACACAACCACCTACAATATAATTAGGCAAGGGTGAGTATTTTACATACTCAGCAAGACTTGAGCAAAACCTACAATACATGCAGGTCATTTCAAAGGAGGCTACCACAGTTAATTTGCACAAAGCGAATTTGAATTTGTAAATCAAGTTATTTGCAAACGGGATTTAAAAGAGCAAGATTAATTGATAGCAAATAAGTAAAGCATAAATAATACTCACCGCCCTCCATGACGTGAGCGATTTAATCAATCATTGCCAATACATGGCACATATCCAGATTCTTTGTCCACATTGTGGCACAATAGATTGATTCCAATACTTGCCCACACGAGGGTATAGCATTGGGTCATCTGTAGGGTAAGCTAACTTGTAAAATAAACCCTTTGGAAACAATAAAACATTTAACTCGTGCAAGTTCACCAAGACACCCATGACCGCGTACGGCTAATCAATTAGATTTAAACTCGCAGAGGTGTACAACTGCACCCACAAGGAATGATCAACTTTGCCCGACACACTTCCTTAGGTGTGACGCCAAGAAGACCATACATAGCCATTAAATTCCTAGACATGGTTTTACACCAGCCGGGACGTTAACCCCGCCGTAGAACTAGAAACACACACCCAAGCCGTGGATCCACTTTCACACACAACACAACGTTTCTAAACACGGCAGTATGCATAACCGTTACATTAGCAAGTAGACTGTCAGAATACCCCATCGGGTAGACCCGACCGAAAACTCGTGCAAGCTCCCGCCTACCAATGAGCAAAGCCATGTCTAAACAATTTAATAGGCTAAGGCTAACCCATCCTCACCCTCGTGGTTTGTACGGATTTTCTTGGATCATACAACACGATGTTCGGTCCTTAGTTTCAACACGGGCGACACTTCACCCTACACTACGTGCAAGACCCTTATTGCACTTCCGGCTATTGCCAATAATCGCCCGCATCAACACATAGTTTTCTTTTGGGTTTGTAATCAAAATACCCACAACCAACAGCGACATTTTCAATGTTTTCAGGAAACAATTATTGAGTTGATCATGTACATCATTGATTCTAAAGCATGACTAAGCATGAATAAAATGAACGCATATACCCAAGATGACATTAAGTAATGTCTAACCTCAATCTATGGTTATCAAGGTTCACATGTTCATAATCATCCAAGGAGATTCACGAGACAACAGGTATAACTACTAAATCCACAAGATAGCAATTTACATAAGGTAAACGTATGCATGAACACAATTTGATGCACAAAAGGAATATAAAATACTGGGATCAATATGGTCAAAGGATGCTTGCCTTGCTTAATTATTGATTACGGTGAAGACGAGGATTACTACCGATTTACCATTTATGACGAAGCTAGAGACGTCGGGTCTACTCGTCGAACAACGGAAACAACGCAAAGCAATAAACTAACTTCAATAAAGGCAAGAAGGAAATAGATAGCAAAACGAATAAACTCTGATAAAGAAACAGGAATGGCTCTTTTATGAATTTATTAATCTTATTTTACGAATTCAAGTTGCAAGGATTGATTGGATTAATAGAATAAATCATTAATTACAAAGTTCATTGATTTTACTTATTCATAATATGGGTTCTGCTAATACTTATTATTTACAGGTTTTGCTTTATTTGGATTCAGAGTCAAAGCAATATGAAATAAGAATATTTTCTTAGATTACTGCAGATTATACCTTAAAGATCAATTCTAGGTTATTCTTTACCAAATTCAGATTTAGATGAGCTGCTTTGCGAGTTAACGAATAGGCTTAAATGATCACATCATCTCACAAATGAATACTTCTTTATCTTTGATTGACTTTGAATAGAATTAGCTTTACGCAGGTTAGATTTACTAATTTAGGCTACTAAGATTATTTCCATAACATTTGAGAAGGTTCTGGTGATAAAAATAACTTAACTATAGGTTTCCTTCACTATTACCTAAAGTGTATTCATTCATATTAAGGTTTAAAGTAATGTGATTACTTAGGGTTATTTAGCTATTAGGGTTTGTATGCAAAACATGACGAAATATGGTTATTTCTTCATAATACGATGATTTATACTTTGTATAACAATCCTAAGTTAATTCCATAAATTTTAGGCTTTGGCTGATACACTATATTCATTGTTGAAAAGGCTTAAGTGGTATTGTAAAGTTAACGTTATCGGAATCGGCCAAAGAGTGAATTAAAAAGGTTAGCACTTAAGGGTTTTGATCTAATGAGATTAATATGAAAACCTTAATGGATTATGATTCTTTTTACAGAATATGGTAGTATAAACTTTGTACAGTGTTTCTAAACTAGTTTTACGTATTTTAGTATTTGGATGAGTTATTTTATCTGTTGTTGAAATAGCCTAAATGATCACATTTGGAAATCTTAAATCGGCCAAGTTTTGTTTTACGTTTGCGACTACATTATTCAAGATTCTTGATTCATTTTTCAGGCATTAGCAGAATACCATTCTAGAAATGTTTTAAAGTTGGTTTGGCATTATTTTAACTTCAATTGCAATAGATTATCTAATTACCTATTGTTATAATTAACATTTCTTTTCATTAAAAGAATGCAATTTGAATCTTATCTTAAGTATTTTTGTATACATAGATTCTTACTGTCTTTAAGAACTTAATACCATTCATTTCATCATTTTATGAGTTACCATGCTATTATTTTTGTTAAGGGTTATAATAGGGTTCACTAATGATTATTAACAAGCAATTATACTAAACTTGGTTCTAAGATTAAATATTTTTGCATGATTAGGTTTATCACAATCCCAGAAGCACATAATCACGTCTTATATGATTTTATAAGTTATATTTTTCCACATGAGCATTATTGTCCATAATAGGGTGTTCATCCCACTTTAAATTTAAATGATTGTTCTATGATTCAAGAATTGAATATTTTTGGATATTTGAATACATTATGATCCTAGCATCACATTAATATTTACTTCACCATTTCAGTTCTTGTTATTCACAAGTTCTCATTAAAACCCATCTTAGCATTATAATCAAAGTTTAACATGAATAATTATTCTGCAAATCAAGAATTTAATATTTTCATATTTAGATTCTTCCTAATTTTAGGTAAATATACAAATTTATTTCACTAGTTTCTAACTAAAAATGCAAGCTATTATTAATTGAATGTACTTTGCTAGGAAATGGAATGGAATTCAAGAATGCGCTTTACCACGAGAAAACGCCTTTTAAATCTAGTCTTCTACCACCAGAGGCGCCTGGCCCTTGCCCCTTCTTGCAGAAAGGAAGAACAGAGGAGCTTCTAGGGTTGAACGCGAAGGCACTCGGCCAAGCTCGTGGCAAAGACCACACCAGAGGATCAAGACGGCAAGGAGCATCCAGACTGCGCTGATTCGACCGGGAGCCACAGGAGGTGCGCCCACGAGGAGGGGCGGCGCCATGGCGGATGCTCACTGGAGAAGAAGAAAGATAGTGCCTCGGTTTGAATCGATTGAATCTTGAGCATCGGTGAGCTCATCAGTCCCGATTTACCAATCGATTGAAGTGGAGACGGCACTGTGGAAACGCGCCACCGTGACCGCCATGAGGAAGAAGGGTATTGTGGCGACTACCGATCGGTGAGAAAGAACCAAATTAATGAGCTAGATGAGTTCAATGATACTCGAGACGCCTTCTGATTGCGAGGAATTTGAGAATGGCTTATGGTTGGCTTGATCTTCTACCTCTCCCCTTTTCTTGCTTGCACCGCAATGGAGGGGAAGGAGCTTCATCTTCCGAAGACAAGGAGGAAGTCACGGCCGAGCTTCTGGTTCGTGGAATGGGCAATGGCCGAGCTCTACTCTTGTTCTCATCAAGAAAGCTGGCAGAATCGCTTGAGCTCCGGGAGGCTTGGCAGCAGAAAGGAAATGGCGAATGGGTTCGCGCGTTTTGGTTGTGGCGTGAGGAGGACAGAGAAGTAGTGGAGCACTACCAAAGTTGGTTTTCCAAGGTGCATTGTATTTGGTTAAGGGTCATGGTACATGCATCCGGTTCTTTTGATCACAAGTTCAATTAATTCAAAAGCAGTTTTATCACTTTCAGAATTTTCTAGAAATTTTTATGTAGAGAGACAAAAGTATGTAGTTTCTATTTTCTTTGGTTTCGCTCAATTATCTACTTTAGTTTTCATACAATAATTCCTTAAATTTAGCTAGTTTTTAAAAATGATTTTGAATTTTTCCTTGAGAGCAATTGAAGTCTATTATTTTTGAAATTTTGTTTTTCAAAAGGATTTGACCTCAGAATGCTTCTATAAAATTTTCAGGTAAAAATATGGTTCCATTATTTTATAAAAATTCTGACATTGTGATTTCTATTTTCAAAGTCTATGTTTTTAAATTTGGAAAAGTTATAAATTACATTATTATTTTACGATATTTTAACCAAAGGTAGAAATTGCATTGAGGGTTTCATGATAAATTTTTCAGCTTCATTTGAGTCTTACATATATTCCATAAATTCTGACAATGCATTGTTTTAATTTAAAAGTTGTCTCTTCATTTTATCTCTTCATTTCTTCATGCATAAAATTTCAATTGCTGGCTAAAATGATTTAATTGGATGATCAGGGTTCTCATGGCAATTTTCTAAGTTTTTACTTTTTGCATTATTGCCTTTTTCCATTTTTCCTTCTTTATTTTCCATTTATTGAATTTCTCATGCAATGCAAAACTCCAAAGGAAATTCAAATAAAACCAATGATGCCAAGAAACTCAGAAATAACAATATTCGAATTCAAAATATTTATTTTTATTTATTTGCATTTTTCGGGATGTTACAAGGCCGTATACTGCTACATTCCCAAGAGCAGGGCTCCCATAAAGTGAGCAACCATCCACTGATATCCAAAATGCGCGTCTCTGAAATTTTTACACTGGGCCAAGGGGCCGTGCTATCGCTACCCCGGTAGCATCGGGCTACCATGGGCGGTAGTACCGCCCTGCCTGGTCCCCAAAAGAACCCCTCTCGGGTTTTTACACATCGGCATTGGGGCCGGTGCTACCGCTGTTCTGGAAGCACCGGGATAGCATTGGCGGTAGCATCGGGATTCTAGATATTTTCTTTGAGGCTTATGAAAATTTATCAAAATGGACCACTATGTGACAATGCATGAGTTTAATCATTAGATTTGAGCCTTTAGACCTTAAAACAACATCAAGCTAATGTCAAAACCCCTCTTAATAGTACGGCCCTATTTCTAGTAATCCGATTTTTTCTCAAAACTCCGAGATCGATAAAATGACTAGAAAAATGTCCTTAGATTTTTACCTTTGCTACTTGATTGATAATTTGATCTTCTTTTGCGCCATTCTCGTGCTTCCATGATCATCAATCCATGAGACTAACCTATTTCAATATACTCAACAAAAATGTTAGTCTTTTAAACATGATTGTCATTAATTACCAAAACTAAGAGGGACTTTTGGGACCTATATGCTTTCAAATGTGTGCTTCTCTTTTGATTTATGGTTTTTTATTTAACTGTAACTATATCAATAGGTTAAATAGAGACGAAAACTTTTTTTCAAGTATAAATATAAATATATTCTAACAAATAGCGTGTGCTCAATAATGCTGCACACTGTATTCATATGTTTGCGAATTGAAGGTCTTGGATCCGAAAAAATATGATGGAGAATTAATTGTCTCAAACACACAGTGAACACCGGGTTTAGAAAATCTAGGCGTGCCGGCCGATTTGATCCTATAATCGGCAAGAAGTATTGAAATAACACTCAGAAACCGATCCGACGAAACAATTAGCTAAGATCTAAACAACAGCTTAAGAGGTTTAAATCATAAGCAATGATATATCTAAACAGCTTGTTACGGATGATTAGAGAATTAGGTAAAGGTAGATTTTCTCGAAAAAGGCGATGTACAATAAGATCGAAGAAAATCAAACCTGGTGTAATCGAGGAAGATCAATGATCGGCGATGCGCAACTTTATTGATCAAAATCGAATTATAAGGGAGATTCTAAATTACAAAGCTACTCTTTGTTGACAGGAAAAGTAGAATAAAAGTAGATGCAGGTTGATTGATTGTTGTTCTGGGCCCTTTTTTCTCACCTCTAGACCTCTTATATAGCACATAGGCCGATCGTATCCTCCTCCGATTATTGTAAGCACATGATTTGTATCGGCCTTAACTTCCAAAAGATAGACTTCTCTCCGAGCAGATATCGGCTAAGACTATCTATGTTTGACCTTATTTTCCTAAATCGGTACACCGCCAAATCTTGACGTCAACAATATCACTTAGGCCGATCGTATCCTTTTTCGACTCAAGATTCACAATACGCACTGGCCTCAACTTCTGGGTGATAAATTACTCTTTGAGCTGATATAAGCTAAAACTCTTCATATTGAACTTCATATCGGCTATAATTCCAATTGTAACTTATCTTTTCTCTTTTTAACCGATATCAACCAAAAATATCTAATTTCATCTTTGACCTAACAAATCGGTTATGTCTTGCCAAATTTAGGTGCTAAAAATAAGGCTGTTCTCTTGCTTTCAGAGCATTCACTGTTGTATTTGTATGATTATTTTCAGCCATGTAATTTCATGATTTCATCTGATCTAGACAGCGGTCTGTCATCGGGCAGAGTACATGTGAAAAGGGCAATGCCATGTGTGCTAACTGTGAATAACTCATTACAAACTGGAGTAGACATGGACATGATGATTTGAAATTTTAGTTTTGAAATTCAAATTCAAAAAGGGTTGTTGAACTGGTCTGCCTGATGTTTCAAGACGGTCAGAAATCAAGTCGTAGCTTACTACGAATCTACGAGCCTTTGGGATTCGGCCCATATCCGTCCCAGATTTCTCGACTGGAAGCGATCCATCGTCGCGGCCCAAAGTAGACCGGCCCATACGGCGGGTTCCGCTCGGTGAACGCGGGCCCCACATATGCCGTCGCCACGGGATCGCGGTCACGGCTACGCTGCTCCGCCGTCCCACGCGCCGGTGATCCTCCCGCGAGTCCGGTGGCTGCAATTGCCTAACTCACTCACTGTTCCCACCCGCAGGCCGCTCACGCTTTCAAGCGCACGGCCGCAGAGCGCACGAACCATGCCGTCATCTCTCGTGTTCGTCTCCATTCGAGTCCTCCTCAGCTAGACGGCAAGTCGTCCTCAGTCGCAAGCAGGTGGCCGGGACTCGAAGAGGAAGCTCGGGGATCTAGTGACGCCTGGAATGGCGCACTTGCATCACCCAGTGATTTGTCGTCCGGAGCCAATTTTATTATCTCTAATCCCTATATTCAAGCATGCATGTCGAAGATATCAAATAATTCTGGATATTTATTAGGAGTATAAAAGAAATATCATATTAATTTGCATTGTAATACAAAATGCACTCTATATTTACGGATAAGACTATTCAAAAAATGCGCTCTACAAATTTAGACGGAGGGAGTAAAATGTAATATTATAGCTATGTGATCCGTGTTCTGGTCGTGTTCATGTGAGTTTCATTTTTAATTGTCATTTCCGCAGCTAGGCGCTCTTTGTACTCCGATCGATTTGCATGTATACAGAAAAAATGCGGTTTTTTTACTTGCTGTGCTGTTCGTTGCAAATTGCAATTGTTTGTCGCAAGTCTTAACTTTTGTTAAGGGCATCTTAGGTTGCAACTTGTTTGCACCGTGAAGTTTGGGCTCTGACATGTAGGATCTAACAGGCTGTTCTCACTTGTTTAGCGTCGCATGAACTCAACTGGCATGATATATTGCCACCATGGAGATGTTTCGACTTTTCACAATAGGAGATGTTTCGGCTTTTTACATTAGGTTTTTTTAGGTCTTTTACCGTAGCTGTTAACAGGGAAAGAGATCCAATACGGTCTTAGTTAGGACTACAATTTAAGCAGTTGCACGTGGACCGTTAGGTCAAAAAGCCAACATCCAAACCTTCCGGAATACCTTAGCAAAAACACCGTGTTTCTACCTGTTTGCACCAGTTTTGGAAAATTCTAGAAGAATCGCAGTAAAAGCATGAGTTTGGATAAGATACGAGAATATCTCAGAGGAGTTCGGATAAACACATGGAAATCTCATATGACGGCGAGATAATAAGTGGAAGATAGAGACCGGATAGGAAACTATAAAGCCGATTCGGATTGCGTTGTCGTGTTGGATTAGGACTCGGATCGGCTAGGCGAGTATATAAGGCGTACCAAGGATGCTTGAAAGGGAACAATGACAATCAACACATCTACCAGCTCTTACTTCCCGTAGTTCTTAGTCTTTTTAGCATTGTAATCTTTCCTCTGTAAGTCGACATCGATCAAATAAAGTTGCGATCGCCGATTGTTTGATCGTCATTGGCTTTTTCAGTTTGATTTATTACGCCTTGTTGCGCATCGCCTTTTCGTAATCGATCTACCTTTTACCCTCGGATTAGTCTTAATCGACTAGTCTATTTACCCTTCTAATCGGCTTTCTGGCTGATTCTTGATTTTTAGCCGATTCGCCCCGAGGATCGGCTTGATTGATTTTACAATTATTCCCTTTCGATTGCGAGGTCAAATCGATTGGCACGCCAGCATTACTTGAACCGGTGTTTGTCTGGTGTGTTGCAACCAGAAACCCTCTTCACATTTTTGGCGTCAACACATTTTTGGCACGCCCGGTGGGACCGATCAACAAGATGACTGCAGGCAAATCCACCGCACCAGCCGATGTGAGCGCCGAAGCCATAATTGTCCCTACTTTGGACGATTTGACTCCAGAGCAGCGCAAGGAGATTGAAGATCGAAAAGCTGCATTGGAAGAATTGATGCTGAGTTGCTATCAGAAGACCCGACGAGGGGTTACGCAGAAGACGGCACTTCCAACACTAAACCCACTTGGCGAGGCCGGCATCACATCGACTCCGGTAAGCAGATACATGCCCGCTCAAGCTGAATTATCTGTCATGATTGAGCAATCTGTGCATCACGCATTGATCAATCAATCGTCGGCTTTGGTTACAACCTTAAAGCCGATGATAGAGAATAGCGTAAAGACGATTGCTCAAGAGCTGGCGACATCTGGAGGATTGATGGATCCATTACAGCCACTCCCAACATATCCTGTATACTCTATGGCGCCCAACACTAGCACGATCAAAACACCTGCGCCATCACTAATGCCGACCCAACCCACCGTGGTAGCACCACCAAATCCCCGTCCAAGTCCAGTTACTCATTATCATGCATACACTGACGCTGCAAAATTAGATCCATCGGCATCAGGAACTTCCTACGTCCAATCGGCCACCCAGCCGATTGAATTAGACAAGAATTGCAAACCCCAAGGACCGTTCCAAGTTAGAAACCAGGTTCCATACAAAGTAGTTACATACACTGAGCCGTTTGCTCCATTGCTCGAGGTTACGATCGCTAGGACCGATGGGTATGAAACATGGCAACAACAAGACCCATCGGCTAGATCGAGTCGGCCGCCACGAAGTTTGCACTCTAAAGGCGTGATGTTATTCCTCCCAATTGGCCAAACCTCGGTGTTACATCGCCAATAACATCAATTGGCTGATCGATTTCTATGGTCTTGAGAGATCAATTTGGCTTACACTCAAAGGAAAACGATCGGCTATAAAAGCCGCACCAGATTACATTGACCGGATGCCATATCCCCACAACTTCGTGATTCCGATTTTATAAATTTTCGGGACGATTCGGTCACCACTTTAGAACACGTTGACGATTTATCGCCCAAAGGTGGAGAAGCAATACCGATGGATTGAAAATTAGGCTTTTTCCATTATCTTTGTCAGGAACTGCTTTCACGTGGTTTACAAATCTGCCTCCAAATTCGGTCCACTTTTGGAACGATTTAGAGAGCCGATTTCATGAATACTTTTTCTCTCGTAGTCTAGAATTGAGAATTTCAGATCTAAGTGTTTGTCCGTGAAGTTTGGCGAATCGCTTCGACTACATCGAGGTTCAGAGAAGTGCGAAATCGTTGTTTTAGCGTAGTATTACCCGATAATCAGTTAGCCGATTTGGCATTTCAAGGGCTGATTCCTCCACTCAAAGAAAAACTTGCTGGACAAGAATTCTCTGATTTAAGTCATCTGCTTCATCGCGTATCGGTACAAGAAAGCCGATACTTAAGTAAAGAGTTCAAAGACAAAATTAGAATAAATAACAAAGAAAAGGCCAAGGTGAATATGGTCGAGTATAGTTCAAGTGAAGCTTCCGAGGATGAAGCAGATATAAACATAGCCGAGTGGATAAAAGGTCCCAAAAAATCACTTGTTTGCTCGTGGCTTAAACCGACAAAGAGTAAGTCAGAGGTCAAATACGCATTTGATGTATCTAAGTGTGACCGCATATTTGACATGCTACTACAAGAAAAATTGATACGATTGCCAGAGGGACATACCATGCCATCGGCCGACGAAATCAAAAAACGACGATACTGTAAGTGGCATCATTCTTTTTCCCATAACACTAATGACTGCAATATCTTTCGACAGCAGATACAGGCAGCCATTGAAGACGGTCGGCTCAAGTTTGCAGAGGAGCCGGCCATGGAAGTCGATGTTAACCCCTTCCCAATCAACATGGTACAATGCTCCGGCAAAGGAAAGCAAATTGTCGACGAGAAGCCCAGTACAACACGGCAAGTCGACATAGAATCCAGTTCAAAAGGGGAGACACTGAAGATAACAATCGGCTCGCTTCAAATTGAAGCCGATAAAGAAGGGAAGAATTCAAGAACAATTAAACCAAAGGGAGAATTGCAAGCCGGACGATGGTACAAAGCTGAAAGAGCTCCACCACGAAAACCAGCATTCAAGCCTAAACCAACTTTTTCACAGTTGCTTGAAAAATATGAAAGGATGAGCCATCGGCAGAGGCGCAGCCACGACCGATGAATCGATCGCCAAACACTATGTTTCGCCCAATAATTGGTATCGATCGGATAACGCAGAAGAGCTCACCAGAGATGCCCTTTTGGCAATTCTGGGGAAAGAGGAATGGCATTGCCATCTGCAAGGTCATGTCCCATGGAACATTACCGCAAAGTGATTGGCCGTAACAATCGGTAAAAGCGCCTATCTAGACCAATCTCGGGTAAAACGACCGAGTATAGGAGGCCAAGAAAGAAAGGCTAGGCACACCAAACCGACAAGGAAAAAGGGCACTGAGAACTTGGTCGGAAAAATCCAGTAAGCTGCTGGAGCCCAAGCCCAGATGGTGCCTAACCGAACTTAGCCGCCAGAACGCAGACGCTTCAAAGGCTCAAGACGCAGGAGATGAGAGAGGCCGAAGAAGAAGAACAGAGAGATGAAACATTCAACAAATTACGGCCGATGAGACCTGTCAAAAAGGCGTGGAGGAAAAAGGAACAAGCCGATGATGAGTCTGATTCCTCGGAAGATTTGTTGTCACCAATAATTCGGAACAGCACTCCTCCCATGGACATCAATATGGTGTTCACCCTGCCGGCCGAATTTAGAATAAAATCTGAATCGGCTAATAGCACGTTCGCTCAACTATGCCTAGGCGCACAAGACGCCGTGTTCGAAAAACCACAAGATCCCCATCGGCACTTAAAGCCGTTATATTTAAAAGGCTTTATCAACGGTAAGCTGATATCAAGGATGCTTGTGGATGGAGGGGCTACTGTGAACTTGATGCCACTCAGTACCTGCAGAAAGTTGGGGAAAACTGATGAAGACTTGATCAAAACAAACATGGTATTAAATGACTTCACAGTGACCCCACCGAAGCCAAAGGGGTGATGGTAATCGAATCGACCATCGGCAATAAAACCTTGCCGACCGCGTGTTTTGTGGTTGAAGCCAAAGGAACTACAAAGGTGCTACTAGGGCGAGATTGGATACACGCCAACCGCCAGATACCTCAACCATGCACCAACCGCTATCCAAAGGAACGGAGATGAAGTCGAAGTTGTCTCACCGATACATCGGCTCATATTGCTATAATAGCTCCGATGCAAATTGGCCACACGAAGAGGCGTAATGCATATCGTAAGGTAATCGACGATCGTGTGATTTCATCAAGATTGGGAAGACAGGCTTTACGCCGATCGTTGTTAGGCGTGCACCTTTGATCTAAGCGGTGAAATCTTGAGAAGATGGGGTCAAAAGTGATCCAACTCTTACAAGATAGAGCAAGGAGCTATCGGCATGGAATAAATTCCTGTGAAGCCATTGAAGATTTCCAAAGCGAAAAATTGGGCCAGGGCTTTACGTCTGCCGATATGCTTGAAGAAGTCGATATAGGAGAAGGCGATAGAAAAAGGCCAACTTTTGTAAGTGCAAATTTAGATTTAGAATACAAAAATAAGTTGGTCAAAATACTTAGAGAATATAGAGATTGTTTTGCCTGGGAGTATTATGAAATGCCTGGATTAAGCCGACAGTTAGTAGAACATCGGCTACCTATCAAACCGGGATATCGGCCATATAAGCAACCTCCTCGTCGATTTAATCCGGAATTGTATGATATAATAAAAGAAGAAATTGAGAAGTTGCTAGAAGCCAAATTCATAAGGCCTTGCCGATATGCTGAATGGGTATCCAACATCGTACCTGTTATGAAGAAGAACGGTAAACTGCGAGTATGCGTAGATTTCAGAGATTTGAATAAAGCCACACCAAAAGATGAATATCCGATGCCTATAGCCGATATGCTTATCGATGCTGCATCGGGTAATAAGATTATCAGTTTTCTTGATGGCAATGCTGGGTATAACCAGATATTCATGGCGGAAGCCGATGTCCCCAAGACTGCCTTCAGATGCCCTGGCGCATTGGGTTTGTATGAATGGCCAGTAATGACATTCGGCTTAAAAAACGCGGGCGCTACTTATCAGCGCGCCATGAATTTGATCTTTCATGATCTAATCGGCCATAGTGTTGAAATTTACATCGATGACGTAGTGGTTAAGTCCAAGGAAGATTGGCAACATCTGGCTGATTTGGAAAGAGTGTTTCAAAATACAAGAGCTCATGGGCTAAAGATGAATCCTTTGAAGTGTGCATTCGGTGTGTCGGCTTGTCAATTCCTTGGTTTCATGGTACATCAAAGAGGTATAGAAGTAAACCAGGCAAGGGTCAAAGCCATAATGAATACAAAACCACCGACATGCAAAAACGATTTGCAAAAATTGATCGGCAAAATTAACTACTTAAGACGATTTATTTCGAATCTGTCTGGTAGGATTCAGGCTTTCACACCACTACTAAAGTTAAAGGATCATCAGGAGTTTATATGGGGAGCCGATCAGCAGAAAGCCTTCGATGACATAAAGCAATATTTAGCATCCCCACCAGTCTTGGCCGCACCTCAGAAGGGTATTCCATTTAAGCTATATGTGCTCTAGGTGAAAATGAAACCATTGGGGCGAGATTGGCGCAAGAAATTGATGGTAAAGAGCGAGTTATATTTTACTTAAGTCATTTACTCTTGGATGTTGAAACAGTACCCTTCGGTAGAAAAGTTGTGTTTAGCGCTATATTTCGCTTGTACAAAGTTGAGGCACTATGTTTTAGCATCGACTTGCGAGTGGTATGTAAAACCGATATTATCAAATACATGTTATCGGCACCAATCTTGAGAGGACGACTTGGGAAATGGGCGATGCTCTAATTGGAGTTCGACCTCTGCTTGAATCGCCAAATCTGTTAAAGGGCAGGCCATAGCCGATTTCATTACAGGGCATGATATCTTGACAGGAATGGTTGGAATAGCCCCATGGCAGTTATATTTTGACGGGTCAGTTTGCCAGGATGGAAGCGGAATTGGTATCGTACTGATATCACCCAAAGGGTACAATATGAATTTATGTGTCGACTTAATAGCCGATGCTCCAATAACCAAGCCGAATACGAAGCATTGCTCAAGGGACTTAGACTATTAGAGAGTATCGGAGTAAGCAATGTAGAGGCATTTGGCGACTCATTATTAATTGTTCAACAAGTGAAAGGGGAGTTCCGATGCAACGATGAGGTATTATGCAAATATCTGGAGCATTGCTATAGTGCTATAGACACATTCGCTGCATTTTCTATCAACCATGTACCCCGAGAATTGAATGATAGAGCTAATTCATTGGCCCAAGTAGCATCAGGCTACAAAGAAGATAGCCGATGTGAAATATTGGATTCCATAGAAAAAACAGTGCTGTGTGTCGACATCACTGATTGGAGAACAGAGATAAAAGCCTACTTGGCGAACCCCTCTGGAACCACTGAACGCAAAATTCGCCAAAAGGCATTGAAATATGTCTTGATGGGAGATGAGCTGTATTATCGGACACTGGAAGGATTGCTTCTGCGGTGTCTAGGCGATGAAGAAGCAAAAGTGGCTATGGGTGAGGTCCATGAAGGAATTTGCGGTGCGCATCAATCGGCCTATAAAATGAAGTGGATACTAAGACGGACAGGATACTTTTGGCCGACGATGCTAGAGGATTGCTTCAAGTATTACAAAGGTTGCCAAAGTTGTCAAAAATTTGGGAATGTGCAACTTGCACCAGCATCGGCTTTACATCCAATTATTAAACCATGGCCGTTCAGGGGATGGGGTATAGATGTAATCGGACAAATATTCCCGGCGTCAAGCAAAGGCCATAAGTTTATCCTCGCAGCAACGGACTATTTTTCAAAATGGGTCGAAGCCGTTCCGCTTAAAAAAGTGACCAGTGTGGAAGCTATCGGCTTTGTCAATGAACACATTATACACCGATTTGGTATTCCTCAAACTATCACAACCGATCAAGGGACTGTATTCATGTCTAATGAGTTCAAAAATTTCGCAGAAAGTCTGGGTATCAAACTACTTAACTCTTCGCCGTACTACGCTCAGGCTAACGGACAAGCCGAGTCGTCTAATAAAACTTTGATCAAGCTAATCAAAAGAAAAATTGATGAAAAACCCAGAACTTGGCATTCTACGCTATCGGAATCTCTGTGGGCTTATCGGTTAGCATTTCACGGATCGACTAAGTTATCGCCATATCAGTTGGTATATGGTCAAGAGGCCGTGTTGCCCGTAGAAATAAACGTCGAGTCAATGCGAGTAGCAAGGCAGAATAATCTATCGGCCGATGAGTACAAGGAATTGATGCTGTGTAACTTAGATGACTTGGCAGAATTAAGGCTGGTTACTTTGGATCGGCTTAAAAGGAATAAAGAAAGAGTTGCAAGAGCATATAATAAAAAGTTAAATCAAGAACTTGATGAAGCCGATTTAGTTTGGAAAACGATATTGCCGATTGGTTCCAAAGATAATCGATTCGGTAAATGGTCGCCTACTTGGGAAGGGCCGTATAAAATAAATCGGCTTGTTGGCGGTAATGCGTATATACTCGAAACACTAGAAGGGTTGGTACTACCAAAGGCGATTAATGGAAGGTACTTGAAAAAATACTATCCTAGCATTTGGATCGGTGCATAACTAAGGAAGCGCAAAGAATATTGAGAAATGAATCGGTTAAAGACAACCGGTTAAGCAAAATAAGTGCAATCGGTTAAACAGCCGATTAAAAGTATTACAACCAGCGTACGAAAGCAACATTGTCTTAAAATACGATGTTACATGACAAGCAAAAAAACGCTGCTTCGACAAATCGCAAGTTTACAGTTCGATCCAGAAGTCCGCACCTGACCGATAAGCAGCAGCAATTTTGCCCAAAGCTTCTGTGATACCGTAGACAAGATCTTCATCGGCCTTAGCATTTCCAGGAATTGGAACAATCTTGGCCGATTGATCCCTAACCCGAGCAACAGCTTGACCAATGTTGATCTTCTGGTCTTTCAAAGTTTGAGCCATTGCGCTGGTAGCAGCAAGCTTATCGGCCAACTGTTGATTCACCCTAGCCAATTCTTCCTCAAGCTGCCTTTTTGTCGATTCCAGCTTCCGAGTAGAAGACTTGGCAGCCATAAACGACGCCACAGTATCATCATACTTCTTTTTTGCGTCTTTTGCCTCAGCGATCAACTTATTCAAACGATGTTGATCGGCTTCTTGAGCCTGGCGCTGAGCAATTCTGGAGTTGGCCGCATCAACTTCCGCCTTCTTCTCATCTAAATGGCACACATTTAAAAGAGCGCTCATAGCTGCGGCAGGAAGATCAGCTTCAACAGCATTCATGGCATCACGAATGGGTTGACAGTTGGCTAGGATGGCTGCCTCCGGCTGAGTTATTTCCATAAAAAGCCGATCAAGTTTCTCTTGCGTGTTGGGGGCTGATTTGACTACTGAAGCTGATGCTTTCATGGAAATATCTAAAATATTGCGGATATCTTGGGGGTAGTTGTCCGTCGCCATTACTTCCGGATCGACTAACTCGTCTAAAGTAAAGCCGAGAAGGGTGGACAGATCGTCAGAAACAGCTTCGGACAAAACTGGCAAGACTGATGCAGCAGGAGGTAGTTGGAGCGGCGATTCAGTAGGAAAAGGTGCTGGAGGGAAAGGCGCAGGAGGATCAACAGCAGGAGCGTCTTGTAAATCGGCCAAGATATCAGTCACTTGAGTCGACGCCATTGGCTGGAAAAATTCGACGTAAAGTTAGTATCGTTTGTCCGACAAACGATTCTTGAAAGTATATAAAAATATTTCACCTCTAAAGCCGACGCATTGTGGGAGCTCTCAAGACTCGCTCTGGCGCGTTTTTCCGACGGGCCGAGCTTTAAATCGACTTGAGTTTTCTCAAAATTGAATCAGACAAGATCAAAGCAAATTATGGTTCGGGTTTCTTGCGATCGGCGAATTATGTCCTTACTCAAAGGCCGGCCTTTTTCGAGCTCTGCCAGTGATGGGCTCTGAACGCCAAGGCTGCTGGAAGTATAACCGGTCAAACCCGTCGGTTGATGCGGTTTCTTCCTTTTCGGTTCACTGGTCGATGGTGCAGCAATGGTCTTGTTAGCAACTGCAGCATCCTAGAAAAAGTAAAGACTGAACGGTTAGAAACATAATCAGAGAAGCCAATACCAAGTATGAAAAGAAAAATAAGCCGATACCTCTACAGCTACCAATGAGTTAGTATAACCCGACGAGCTGGAGGAATCAGAGCTCTCACTCGAACTGCTGCTGCTAGAAGGGACCACTGTCGGCTCATGATAGTCCGGTAAAAACTTTTCAATGATAGTCGATGGCGTGCGGTCCAGATAAAGCGCTTCTGATATAGGTACCCACCAGGTTGTGAAATGACTGGCCCGACGGGAGTTCAGGAAAAAATGTGGAAGGTTGATAACTTGAAGCTCATCGGTCAGTTCTGAAATTATCTCGGCTGCTACAGCGTTTGTTACTTTTGCCCTGGGCTCAAGGCGATCGAAAATCGGCAAAGAAGGTATCACCTGGCCGAAACCCAGCTGACGGGCGTATACAGAAGGGTGGTAGAATTCATATGACGGCTGGAAAGTCCTATTGCGGGAGTTCAAGCCGACATGAAGAATGCAAGGAGAAAGGAAAATTCGATACAACTCTAAGGTTGATGTTGGCATCAGAGAGCTATCGGCATCCAGGTGAAGAAAGGAGGGCCACTGAAAATCGGCTGAACTACTATATGGAAAAAAATCCTGTTGCCCGAAAACCGTGTTGTCCAAATGAAGGAAGAATGAAAGATACTTCTTGAAATCAGCGGGGGTAACTCTGACATCTCCACTCGTACACATTACCAGTCTTTCCCCGTATGATCGACTAGCTCGGTATTGGGGGGTGGTACCTTCAGGATAATCTTCGCGTGGGAAGGCAGTGTCATCTAGATAATCCGGGATCAGTGATCGGCTAAACATATTGTAGAGCCATAACTGAACAAACCATAAAGGACCGCCGATGTTGCCAACAACAAATTGGCCAAAACCACAAAAAAGCCGACTCCTAATAACGTGTATCATCTGGTAAACGGCTCCAAGAAGCATTTTGCCAAGTGCAAGCCGACGGCCTTCTACTAGCTGCTCTGCTACAAACTAGTATACTTGTGTCGGGCCCAGAGATGCTCCATAGAAAACAAACCGATCAAGCCACAGGTTCAAAAAGGCTGCGTGTTCTTCATCCGATACCAAGCCATTGACTTTGTTGTTATGCAAGATATATTTCGACCATCCTTCACCTTTCGATCGATTGGCTTGAACTGCGGCTTGCCACTATAAGCCGATATTTGGTCTCCATCCGGTCTAAGGCAACATAGCTCGCTACATCCAAAAGGGTTGGACCGATTGGGCCTGAGCGAAAAAGGAAAGCATTGAAGGAGTCCGACCAAAAGTAGCATGCCGTGGCCACTAAAGGCTCATTGGCTTCCGGGTTGGCTAGGCTTAATGGTAGGCACTCGGCTATGCCCGCTCTCTCCCACTCAGATCTCTTTTGGGCTGCTACTCGTATATACCAGGATCTCCAACCTTTGAGTGCTGTCGGCCAAGCTCTAAAGCTCTTTCCCCACTCATCTATGTTGTAACCTTTTGCTGACAAAGGAAGTCTAGGGATGTCCTTAATAACCATCAGATCAATAGATAAGTTCCCCATCGCCCTAGATAGTATCCGAGCTTTCGAGGATTGGAATGAGTACCTGAGAGGAATCCATTCAGCCAAACTTGAAGGATTGCTTGAGAGCTTGACCAAGGAAGCCGATAGCTGGTGAAGCCGATTACGGATGGGTTGGGAGCTGGAAGGTACGAAAGTGACCGTGGGGGTCCCGCATATATATAGCACGGTGAAAAGATAAAAAGGCGGGAAATGAATTCGAGACGACACCTAGCATTAAAAGCGCACTGAGATTTTACGGCGCGGCAGTTATTGACACGGTTCTCTAAATCAATAGTAAGCAAAGCCGATGGGCAATGAAGCCGATCGATAAAGCCGATGCATATTTTTGAAAGATAACAAGTTATCTTCCAAAAATGGGGGCATATGTTTGCACCAGTTTTGGAAAATTCTAGAAGAATCGGCAGAAAAGCATGAGTTTGGATAAGATACGAGAATATCTGTAGGAGTTCGGATAAACACATGGAAATCTCATATGACGTGCAGATAATAAGTGGAAGATAGAGACCGGATAGGAAACTATAAAGCCGATTCGGATTGCGTTGTCGTGTTGGATTAGGACTCGGATCGGCTAGGCGAGTATATAAGGCGTACCAAGGATGCTTGAAAGGGAACAACGACAATCAACACATCTACCAGCTCTTACTTCCCGTAGTTCTTAGTCTTTTTAGCATTGTAATCTTTCCTCTGTAAGTCGACATCGATCAAATAAAGTTGCGTATCGCCGATTGTTTGATCGTCATTGGCTTTTTCAGGTTTGATTTATTCTGTCTTGTTGCGCATCGCCTTTTCAGAATCGATCTACCTTTTACCCTCGGATTAGTCTTAATCGACTAGTCTATTTACCCTTCTAATCGGCTTTCTGGCTGATTCTTGATTTTTAGCCGATTCGCCCCGAGGATCGGCTTGATTGGATTTTACAATTATTCCCCTTATCGATGGCAAGGTCAAATCGATTGGCACGCTCGCGCACACTTGAACCCGGTGTTTGTCTGGTGTGTTGCAACCAGAAACCCTCTTCACGTTTTTGGCGTCAACACTACCGTAGCTAGCACGGTAGCGACTCGATATTCAACTATCCAAACCATTTGTCGGCTCGATCGGATGGTGCTAAGGATTGAGTATCGTTTAAGTTGCAGTCCTTATATAGCTTGCACAAGAACCCTGTCATGTTAACAGACTGACATGGAACAGTTTTGACTGTTGACTAATTATTTGTCACATGGTATAGATTCTAAGCTTAGTTATATGGTGAAGTAACGACTAGTTTTCTATCCTGGATCCACCACTGGTTAAAAGAAACATCGATCACCATGGAGGCATGGACACCCACCATTTCATTTCACACACCGCAACATTTATGCAACAATGTAAAAAACAGCTTTTAACCAAGGCTGCCTGCTAGGAAAACAGATGCTGCATACTTTTATCGTTCAACCAGAGAACAATATGACAGCTTCAAAAGACTCGACAAATATATTAAGAAGATACAAAGTGTAGGTGGATTTAAATGTGTAAACCCTGATGGAAGGAATAAAAAGATGTAAGGTCCAAATACAAATTGGCTTAAGACATGGAGATGCAGTACAAATTACTCTTAAGAACAAATTTCTTCTAAGTTTAACTTAGTAGCAGAGTAGCAGTAAAAGTAGTTAGAGCCGCTCGACATCAGGCCATTGTTGAGATGGTGAGAACAAATATGAAGTCGTGGCAGTTTGTTGCTGGGTTTAACTCTGTCCATCGCATATAATGTAGCTCAAACTACAAATGATTCAGGCTTATCCAAAAAATCTGGATAAGACTACCTGATCATATAGCACTCCTACTGCAAAGAACATACCAAAGGAAACTGCAAAGACGACCTTGCTGCTGCATTTTTTTGCGGAGATAATGGAAACTGGAGCTTCTGCTGAATTACAATGGTGAATAAGAATAGAGCCACACAGGTTTGGGTTCCCAGCAAAACTGGAGTTTGGAAACGTACTGAGCTGGCCAACAGTTGGGATAGGCCCTTGTAGGTCATTGTTAGAAACGTTGAATTCAGTAAGGAAGCTAAGTTTCTCTAGTGCAGAGGGGATTACACCTGTCAGATGGTTGGTAGACAAGTCTAGTAACAGCAGGTTCGTGAGGTTACAGGTCGATTGTGGGATCTCTCCGTATAAGTTGTTGAAGCTCAAGTTGAGTGCGTGGAGTGCTTTCAACTGACCAATCTCTGGGGGATCACACCGGTGAATTTATTGTTGCCTAGATTCAACATTTTTGGGAGAGCGCTGATAGTGGGGTATTGACGTGATCGAGTAACATATAAAGGCAACGAAAAGTCTAAATGGGCTATACTCTTTTCTGATTTTAGCATTGGCATCTGCATCAACTGTGGTGGAATTTTTCCTGTGAGACTGTTATTAGATACATCTAGAAAGCTGAGGAAGCTTAGGCTATTTACCCAGGCAGGTATTGGTCCACTGAGTTGGTTGTTTTGTAAACCTAATAAATTCAAATTTTTGAGCTTTGATATCCAATGAGGTATTTTTCCAGACAACCAACAATCTTCTATGACAAGACTCTGAAGATTCTCAAGGCCATCAAACATTTCATACTCTGGCATGGTTTCATGCCTGAAGTTGCCCCCAATTAGAAGAGTAATGAGGTTCCTAGAGTTCTTGAGGATCTGAATTGCATCTGTGATATTTGTAAAGAAGTTGTAACTAAGTGATAGGAAGGTGAGGGACTTCAGATTGCTTATTCTCGGTGAGATCTGGCCATGGAAGTTGTTGCGAGACAGTCTCAGTGCGGTAAGATTGCTGCAAGAATAGAGGCTTCCTGGAATTGTGCCAGTGAAGTTGTTATACAACAGGTCCAGATTTTTCAGATTTAATAGGGTGGAGAAGTTCACCTTTGTGAGCTCTCCGCAGAAGTGGTTTTCCCTGAGATTGATGGTTGTGATAGTTTTGCATTTACTCAGAGCTGACGGTAGCTCTCCAGACATGTCATTGCTGTTTAAGTGGAGCTCCTTCAATCGCTTGAGCTGCCCAATAGAATCTGGGATGTTACCACTAAACCCATTCTCCGCAAGATCAAGGACCGCCATATTACTGAGTTTGGCTAAATGTGCTGGAGGTAGTGCTCCTTTCAAACCGTTGTGGGGCAAGGAGAGGTACTCCAGCGAGGTAGCATTGAAGAGTTCATCCGGGACAGGGGCGGAACTAGAGTAAAAATTACCCTGGTTCACCACCCCCACAAGATATATATAAAGAGAGATTATAGATATAGAACAAATATGAAATGTTCAGATACTTTGACCCTAAATCCCAGATACTGATATACACCCAAAATATTCAGATTCGGAAAATATGAAATAAAAGGCACTAAATACAAGCATTTGAAAGAGATGAGAATCGAACCTCATCCCTTGATGCATCTATCGTGAAGTCATACTTTGATGACATAGACATGTTTTACAAAGACAGAAAGATGTAGCATATGAATATACGATAGGATTTGGGAGGGTAAACACTACAGTCTACAGATCAACTTTTACTCTATATAAGCTTTGAGAAAAATCACATCGGACCAGTCGAGCAGAGAGATAAAAAATCAAATACGGGTGGCTTAATTGACAATAATGAATGATATCTGTTGCTCTACTCAGTCACACATACAGTTGATCATAAGAATGGAGTAGACGCCGCGCCCGTAATCCAAACGCCACTGTTAAGGAAGACTGGAAGATGATTAGAGGAAGAAGGACAAGAAGAACGGCATCGTCGGTTGATATTCTTGAGCAGACATGGGTCTAGACGTGGTGCATAGATTTTGGGCTGAGAGTGTACATGTGATCATACAAGCTATTCTCTATTAAAAATATTTTTGGACCCTGGTGCCCGTGCGCCACCGTGGGCCCACTTAGTTCCGCCCCTGATCCGGGAGAGTCCCACTTAGGTTGTTGCGGCCAACCTTGAGCATTTTGAGCATGGAGCATCTGCCAAGCACAGGGGGGATACTGCCACTGAATTGATTGTAACAAAGGTCAAGGACAGCAAGGGACCGTGAGGCAAGGCAGAAAGATGACGGTATGTGCCCAGTGAAGCTATTGTTGCTTGCATTGAGCACAACCAGATTGGCCATGGCCTTCCATGTGGTCGATGGGAATTCTCCAGTAAACAGGTTGCTCGAGACATTCAGTACCTGCAGAGGACGGGCAGGAGTTGACGGTGACAGCTCTTGAAGGCCCCCGTTGAGGCGGTTGAAGCTGACATCAAGAATGGCGATGCTGCTGGAGGACATGAGTTCCGACGGAAGGCCACCGAAGAAGGCGTTGTACGACAGGTTGAGATGCAACAGGCCGGTGAGGTCGGCAAGGGACGGTGAGATGCGCCCTTCAAGGCCTCTGGATGCCAGGGAGACCTCACTGACCGTCCCGTCCCCATTGCAGGTGATGCCCTCCCAGGCACAGCAATCAGTGTCATTCCGCCACGGCATGGCGAGGCCACCGTTCGCCTTCCGGGAGAGCCCGGTGAGGAACTGGAGGAGGGAGATCTTCTCCTGCTCCGTGCATGAGCTGGTGGGAGCGGCAATGGAGAAGGAGAGCAGCAGGAGCACAACAGCAAGGCCAAGGAAAGCCATGCTTGTTTTGTTGTTGCGTGAAGAATGGATCAGTATTTGCATGTATATATGCAAATTGAACAGCATGTCGAAGGCGTATATATACTCATCCAATTGATCTCGGGTTTGCAATTGCCTGTGCTTTGCCTTGCCGTCTCTAGCGGTGGATCCGGCCGGGGACCCGGGGTATCATAATATCATCAGTGTACGTCTTGTATGAATGTGCTTAGTGTACTCTTTTCCGGTACCTCCTTCATCTTGACTCGGTTGTGAGTCTTGGAAGTGATTTTTTTTAAAAAAAAAAATTGAGCATGCTGGCAGATTCTTCCGACAAGGAGCAGCCTGTCTGGAATTCAGATCAAGCTCAGTTTGGCGTGTCCGCGTGGGCTCTGCAGCTGGCATGCATGATGGACGGGGCGACGGGGACATGCATGGCTCATCGTCGATCCCTTGAACGAGAGAGAGACACAGAGAGATTAACCACCATTTCCAGGTTCCATTTATATTTAGTTCGTTTATATACTGATATCGTCTCTCACCTTGCGTTTCACGCCTGGCCACTTGCGAATACAAAAATGCCGGCCGGCGAGACTCGGCTGGAGTAGTTGCGACGATGGTTCAAATTAAGATCGTCAGTCGTCTCCTGGGGATTCCTCATTTCCTCGTCGTCGATCAAAACAAGTTGTCTTATCTTTTTTATTTCTTGCTTTCTTTATTATAGTTCATGACTGCTGTTTCATCCGCTGGTTCAGACTTTCTTTTGGAGGCAACTCGATCGGCCGGAAGGGTCTAGATTTCTGGCATTAACTGGTGAGCCACGAATCGGTGAACCCATTTAAATGATTTAATTGGCACCGTACCGGTTTCCTGCTGGTCATCAGAGGAACAGCAAATGCAGAATAATATGCAGTAGGCCTTTCTGTAATAGTTGAGTAGTAAAAATAATGATCTGATTTCTACTTATCCACTATATACTGTCAGTATAATGCAATATAAAATTTCTCTTTTTAAAACCATATGCTATAGTTAAAACAAGAAAATTCAACCAGTGCAACGTGGATCAAGTGATCAACACTCTCGTTGCCAAATACACCTGCTAAGTAAGTGGCAAGCACCAACCGACATGTGAAAATTCAACCAACTTGAAGGCCCGTGTTCAGGTCCCGCACAAGAATGGAATTTTTTTATTTAATATGTATTTTAAATCCTTTTTTCGAAACTAATCGACGGGAAAAAAATTGCAAAAGTAGGCGCCTGTCGCCCCAGTATGGAGCGATAGGAGGCTGAACCAACGGCGCTTCACGGCGGAATTTTAAAATATGAAGGCCAAATTTTCAGTTTTTTTTAAAATCGCCGGTCGTCCGATACTGGGGCGATAGGGCCCACCATATTGTATTTAATATTTGTTTTAGTTTTTTTATATAATCAATGGGAAAAAAACCTGCTGTGAAAATATCAAGAGGTACACTGTCCGAAGGTAAATATCGCCATAATATGAGGCGATCGCCCTAATATGGGGCGATCGCCCCACAACCAGGCGATATCTACCCTTTATAACCTTCATTCTCGCTCACAGCCTCACAAAGCCAGCAGCGAAAGAAGAAAAAAGAAAAAAAGAGAGAAGGGAAGGAGAGGGAGGAAAAAATTAGTAGAGGATCAATCCAAAATGCCGAGGCGTGCAAGTGGAAAGGGAAAGGGGAAGGCGAAGGAAGAGGTAGGCGCTTCGGCGTGGCCGCACAACATCGCGTACTAGAACCTCTTCGTACCTTTCGGAGTTGTCCCACCGATGTGTCTGTGCGGAGATCCTTGCAGGCTCGTCCGCTCTTGAGAAATTCTAACTTGAAAGAGGAGGTATTGGAAGTGCCGCAACTACACCTTCGATCCGCCGGAGAAGAGCCTGAAGAATCGCCAACTGGTAACAATCATACGTGTTTCATAATATTTCTACATGAAACTTTGCTAATTTATGTTTCATGCAGTCGCCTCCGCCGCTGTGTGAATTTGAGCAGTGGTTTGATATGGAGATCGATCCCGAAGACTAAAGGCTCCTTGATCAAAGCATCCGAAACGAGGAGTTCAGACGGCAGCTTCAAGCGCAGCGTGATGCCGCACGTGAGGAGGCACGTCGAAAGGAAGTGGAGGAGAAGGAGGCCGAGAGAGAGAGGAAACGAGAGAGGGCACGTCGTGCCAGAAAAGTCCCATCGGAGGTATGGGCGAAAGGGAAGTGGTCTCGATCCACTCAATAGACGTGAAGTTGTAACCATTATTTTCCTTGTTCGTGATGCGCATCCTAGTTTTATGTCGTAATGAAGAGTGTGGTCTACTTTATTTTCCGCAGTAACTTCTGATTTAAGAAATCATGGCCACTTAGGGGTTTTCGTAGCCGCGCGGGGCCCAACGGATACGGTGCAAAAATTACAAAAAAATCACAAGCGATCTACGCAACGCGGGCTACCACTTACCTATGGGTGACCTAGCCGGGCGTTGCCCCCGCACGAAGTTGCGAAAATCGGAAAAGCCACTCGCGGCCACGAAACCGCAAAAATTGTGGCCACCTAGGGGTTTTCGTAGGCTCGCGGGGCCCACCGGATATAGCCCAAAAATTATAAAAAAAATCATGAGTAATTTACACAATGTGGGCTACCACTTATCAATGGTGACCTGGCTAGGCGTTACTCCGACACGAAATTGCAAAAATCGAAAAAGGCACTTGTGGCCATGAAACCGCGAAAATCGTGGCCACTTAGGGGTTTTCATAACCTCGCGGGGCCCAACGGATACGGCTCAAAAATTATAAAAAAAATCATGAGCGATCTATGCAATGTGGGCTACGACTTATCTATGGGTGACCTGGCCGGGCGTTGCCCCGGCACAAAGTTACGAAAATCGGAAAAGGCACTCATGCCACTTAAACCGCCGAAAATCGTGGCCACTTAGGGGTTTTCATAGCCTTGCGGGGCCCACGGATCTGCCCAAAAATTACAAAAAAATCATGAGTGATTTACGCAACATGGGTTACCACTTATCTATGGGCGACCTGGCCGGGCGTTGCCCCGGCACGAAGTTGCGAAAATTGGAAAAGACACTCGCGTTACTAATTGAGAAAGATAAGCTAAAAAAATGTAAGTACTGAGTTCAGACAGTTATACAACATGGTGCTGAAGATAAAGAAATTACAAAAGTACAGCTGTACAACAACTCAGTCACGACCACGCCTCCTGATCTGGTCGATGGGGTACGTGAGTGGCGACGGCGGACGGGCGGCCCTCCTAGGCTGGCCCTGCGACGCAAGGGTAGTGTAGTCTGTCAGCAACTCGGGTGTGTCCTGGTGCGGTGCTCCCAGGAGCTGAGAGGGGTCGAGGTACTCGATGGATATGTACTGGCCCACGTCAAACGCTGCCTCCTCCTCGATGTCATCGTAGTCCGCGTCGTCGAAAGCACCCTGGGGTCCTGTTGGGGTGTGAGACGAAGACTAGCTCTCTTCACCCCAATGTCGCCACTGCGGCTATGCAAGAGGACACGAGGGCTTGTAGTGGCCGACATCGGGCCGTGGGGGACGACTGCCTCAGGAAGGTGTGAGCATGGCTCCACTAGAAGGGGGAGGTGCTGGCCCACGGGGATGTGGTGCGTTGCACTCGACGACATCTCCGCCCCTCCGGCAGGTGGCCAGGCGACCTATCCACCTCACCGTGGCGCGGATCCGAGCATAAGATTGCCGGAGCTCAACGGCGGTGATCTCGATGCCCGCCTGGAGGCGCGCCAACATGGACATAGCATCCGCCTCCACCTCCCCTAGAAGATGTCCCTGCTTGTAATGCCAGGTTGATATGAGGTAATTTACATAAAAAAGACATACGTATAGAGGTTCGATTGTGACACTTACCGCAAAGTTGTCCCTCTAGGACATCTGTGAAGGGTACGTATCCAACACCGATGCCTGAGCTACGACATGCGGTGCTGGTGTGTATCCCACCCTGAGCCAAGTCTGCGGCGCGAACCACTCCATGTACTGCTCGTACATGGCATGGTCGTACGGCCGGGGCTCGGTGACCGTGTCCATCTCTGCGTCATCCCACTACAGTGCCCACTGCATCATGCTATGCGCGAATGGAGTGCCCGGTGCAGCCCCATCCGGTTCATCCTGCAATACAAAAATGACAATTTACATACAACATGCATTCCGCGAGAATGCTAAGAAATGTGCTCAGGAGACATACCTGTGGGCGCCACGTGAGACAACGTGAGTAGGCGGCAGGGGGAAAGTCTGGAAGAGGTCAAACCGCCACAGCACTCGGTGCGGCGAGTACTCCTCCACGAACAGGTCAAAAACGAGGACCTTACGGGTGAGCCAGACCTGATGGTCCCACTAGCAAAGCTCGGAGAGCCCGTGAGGTGCTCGGACCTGGACGTCGTACGCGCTGTACGGCATCCACCACACGTCCTCGTCCTGGAGCCTGTCGAACTCCCGAACGAACTCGGGGTACGACCTCCTGACCTGATGGTAGGCGTACAACCGCTGCGCGGAAATAAAAAGTAGTGCACATTATGAAAGTGTCAAAGTGGGGAATAAGATACAAGGGGGCATACCTCTCGCCAAACCCAGTAGAGGTCCATGGTGGGTTTGTCGATCAAGTGCTGGTGGTATAGGTCCTGTGAGTACGGTGTAGGGTCAACAACAGGTCTACCAATGGGGAAGCGCTCCCAGGACCACAGCTGCAGCAGTAGGACACAACCCGTCATCGTCGTGGACTGCACTGCCCGAGAGACAGCATCGCAAAGACCTTTGTACGTCCACGTAAGAACGGCAGAGCCCCACGACCATTGCACGATCTGTTTACAACGAGAAAGTTAGATATGTCCTGTCATAAGAGATTTTAACGGAATGTGGTACCTGCTCTGTCGAGGTGTCGGCGATCGATCGGGCGTACTCAATCAGGTGCTGGTCCACTGTGTCCCCGTGCGAGGACAGGAACATCACCCAACCAAAGAGCAACAGCAGGTACGCCTCCAGGTGGCGTGCCAGGTCCTCTGCCTCAGCGTGCAGGTGGAGAAGCTCAGCCTGCAGCATTTGGTACAATATTATCAGTAGCTTAGCACGTATCCATTAAATTGCAATGAAGGAAGTACTAACCGTGAACTGAAGCAGCCACGTCTTCGTCGGTCCATGCCGCTCACCCAGCTTGAGTGGTACGTATGGGGCGGCTCCGTGGTGTCGCTGCACCTCGAGGAACCGCGCCTCCAACTCTGCATGCCACGTGACGGAGGCGTCGTGTGGCACAACTGCAGGACCCGCACAGGGGAGTCCTAGGAGGTAAGACACATCCTGCAGCATCGGAGGCATCTCTCCGCAGGGCAAGTGGAACATGTGCGTCTCCGGTCTCCACTGATCCACGAGTGCGGTTAGCAGGGACCGGTCGTACCCGAACCGTGGGACGTGCGCACCCTTTGCCACGGCTGTCGTCTGCTCCACCATCCTGTAGAGCGGAAGTAAGCCGGCCGCTTGTAACCTGCACGTAGTGTGTAGCGTCGTTAAAATTCCATTCACAGGTAAATACATGTACATAAAATAGTAGGAAAAGTTGGTAGCTTACTGTGGAACCCAGCGTGGGTCGATGCGAAGCAACTCATTCGGCACCCGAGGCCGCAGTGTCGTCAGCTCTCGGCCCTGAACTGCGGACAACCTTGACTGGTGGGTCAAATCCACGGTCTCGTCTAGCATCTCAGGGCAAGCGTCAGTAGCACGCCCAACTCCCGCCATCGTCGCCTGTGCCTGCGTGGTTACAAAGCAAATACATGGTTAGAAAGAAAATAAAACAAACTAGACAATAAGTAAATGTTACACGTTACAACTACCAAAAATTAAATGAAATGTTGCACATTCAAATATATGTTTGATCGCGCACATAGAATAAAAAATTACATGACGGGGACAACAAATAACTGGTACATATTGAAGAACGCGAAGACACAATTACAATGAATACAACACGTTACAACAAATACATTTACAAATACACGAGATAAAATTACATTATCCACAATTACGACGCACTTCGGACTCATCCATATCGTTCCTAATACGCCGTGTCCTTCGACGCCCGACCTTCTGCTTTAACATTCGGATGTCCGGTACCCATTGATGCCCTGGAGGGGGGCCTGCCGTGAATGATCCATCGACTCGGTACCCGTACACCTCGTTATGCCATGTGTTGAGAACACTTTGCTTGTAGTAGTAGGAGATGTATGGACGACATGATTGGTGTGTCTCGCGCAAAGATGTGCGAGCACGGCAAGTGCAAAGCGTAACTTGGCGAAGCACTCGCAGTCAGCAGCTCGGAGTATGCACAGATGGGAAGTCCTCTCCCGGTGGGCACCTCTGCGACCCCAATCACCGCAAGTGCACGTGGTACCTCCGTTCCACGCCACTCTCCGGTGTCAAGCGATGTGTCTGTGCCTTCCGTGTCTTCTTGGCCATGTATGTAGGGACAACTGTTGAGTAGGACAGATGATTGTCCGACATATATGCAGCGGAGTCCTTGTACCGCTCAATGAAATATCTTTGGGTGCCTAGTAACACACCTTCAACAATGCCCACCAATGGAAGGCATCTCGCGCCTTTCATTACCCAGTTGTAAATCTCCTCTAGGTTCATTGTTATTATTCCATAACGGGAACCACCCTTGTCATGTAGAAAGGACCATTTCTCTAACGGCTCGTGTCGTATCCAGTCCATGAACTCTTTATGTTTGTCCCCAGCCTATGCTGAATGTTTGGTGCGTTGGTCGGGAGTGCACACAAGGCTATGGGGTCATCTCCTTGCTCGTGGTAGACCATAGGGTTCCTTGATGAACTAGCGCCATCCCTTGGATTCAGTGATTGCTTCTTGGTTAGTTCATCCAACGACCTCCACAACGCGTTGAACTTCCTCCGCTGGTTCTGTTTGCACAACCGCTTGAACATGTTCATAAGCTCCTTGTTCCTGAACTGACGAAAACAATTGGCACATATGTGCCTCATGCACCACCTACTCTTCCTGTCTGGCCACTTTGCTGCTCCCACAATGTTGGACCCTTATTGCATATCCACGATCGCCCTCAGCAACCCTGTATTTCGGTCATGGATGACATATACATCAGAGCAATCCTGGACAACTGCCAGCTTGACTCTTTCAAGAAACCAGTACTAGCTCTCCATGTTTTCTCCCTCCACGAAGGCCAATTGACCGGTAGAACCTAGTTGTTGGTATCCACTGCGATTGCAGTTAGAATCTGGCCCTTGTATTTCTCTGTGAGGAATATGTCGTCCATGCAAATGACCAGGTGACAGTGTTGGACGCATTTATGCATACACCGAGGGCGAAGAAGGCTCGTTGCAAGACTCACTTACCCGCGCATACACCATTCGCGGGAAACTCCACAAGGTTGATGACCGTACTGGGATTCCTACGTGATATTGCCCTGAGCAAGTGTGAAATATTCTCGTAGGAAGCCTCGTACATCCCGAACCGTATTTGCAAAGCTGTCCTTTTTGCTCTCCATGTCTTTCTGTAGCTAATCTTATACTGAAACCTCTCCTCCACGACTCTGATTATAGATCGAGGCTGCAGGTACAGATTGTCCACGATCTGACCATAAAACACATTTACCACCCAAGTGACGACAGATTGCGGTGTTCCTAGTCCGCTTCCTCCAGTTCGCAGTTATGCTCCATCACTATGGAACATTTCCAGTAGTCCTTCCACTTCCCCTTGTATGCATGCACCAGCCATGGGCATGAATCAACTACGCACTTCACGTCATAGTCTTTTTTGCCGGACTTCACTACCTTAAATTGCCGCTGAAGAGACATTGACCAGTACTTCACCCCATCCATCACAGCCTCCTTTTCTTTATATATGGCCCCCTGCGTGACCTCGTTCTCATGATACTCCCATGCATCTTTGTTCCCTTCATTCATTGTTAGGTCTTCGAAATTATAATTAGTCCACGCACCAGGGACAGGCGCCTCAGGAGTATTGTCCTCCTCGTCCGAGTGTTCACCATCTGGGACTTCCTCATCCGCACGGTCCTCCTCCTCTATCAAGTCAACTATGTGCTCCACCTCCTCCCTTGTAACAGCCCAAAAGTTAAGAACAGTAAAAATATAATATTTAAATTTGATTGTAAATATTTCTGGAATTTTTTAATATTGTTTGCTTTATTTGAATTCTCTTGGATTTTTGTGTTGCAAGAAAAATCAAACAAAAGGGAAATAAAGAATGAAAAAGAGAAAAAGGCAAAAATGTAAAAAGTAAAAATTTAGAAAATTGCTGTGAGAACCCTGATCATTCAATTAAATCATTTTATCCAGCAAATGAAATTTTATGCATAAAGAAATGAAGAAATAAAATAAAGAGAGAACTTTTAAATCAAAATAATGCATTGTCAGAATTTATAAAATATTTTGGTGTCACAAATGGAGCTGTAAAAATTACCATGGAAACCTCAAAGATATTTATACCTCTAGAAATAATATAATAAATTAATAATGTGGTGTAGTACTTTTTAAAATTTAAAAACAGAAACCTTGAGAATATAGAAATTGCAATGTCAGAATTTTTATAAAATAATGGAACCATATTTTGACCTGAAAATTTTACAGAAGCATTCTAAGATCAAATCCATTTGAAAAACAAAATTTTATAAATAATAGACTCCAATTGTTCTCAAAGAAAAATCAAAATCCAAAACAAAATTTAGGAGCGATCCTTTGTTGTAAGAATATTAATAATTTTAGGTAACTTAGTTTAACCCCAAATTTTTACCAGGCATCAAAATATATTCAAAGACCTTGGTCAAAAAGTTTGGATATCTTCTACTCCAATTTGACAGCAATAAAAATCAGAGACTAGAAACATCTGAACCGGGACTCTTTCTTTTGGCGCCTCACCTCACTGACCGGTGGTCCCCAGGCCCACCTGTCAGCTCCTTCTTCCCCTGTTCTTGTGACCGAGCGGAACACTCCTGAGTCCAGTGCAGCGCTTGATCGAGCTCAGTTCCATTGAACCTCGCCGAATTGTCGTGTCCTCAGCGTCAGCCTCGCCTCAGCTCAGCCACGATCGTCGCCACATTCGTCCGGCTTTCTCTCTCGCGCCATACCGCAGCATGTTCCTTGTCGCATTTGGTGAAACTCGCAATCGAGACCAAGTTCAACCGAGGCAGGCCTCATTCGTGCAAACCTTCGGCTATAAATGTCTCGCTGGCGTCGCAATTGAGTTCCCTTCCTTCTTCCCTTAGCCGTTCATTGAACTAGCTCACAGAGCCCTTGTTCCTTGCCGCCATTGCCAAGCTTCAGAGCTCTGATCCGAAATCAATTCGAGAGAATGAGCAACTCATTTCGAAATTGCCTCCGAGTGTAGCATCTATACCTCCTAGTGATCAAATCCCCTCAAAAACATTTAGCCCTCTTCATGTGAATTTCGCCGCCGCCGTAAGCCCCTTCTTCTCCAAAACCGGCGCACGGTGGCAGCCCATCTCGGTGACTCTTCCGTTGAAGTAACCGCAAAAATGGGCTCCCCAGTGTCCTCTGATGCTCACAATGCTACCGATTCAAGCTCTCGCGCCTTGGCTTTCTCTGTCGACCACCCGCCATTTCCGCCACCGCTCGGGCCTGGATGTGCGCCTCTCTGCTTCGTCTCCGACTGAAAGGGCTCCACTGGTAGATGCACCTTGCCGAGCTTTAGTTCTTCGTCTTTGCCGCCATCGCCGATCACCCTAGAGTGCCGCCGCCGCCATGCCCGAGCCGTGCCTGTTTTCGTCTCTCAAGAATGGGGCCAATGAGTCGACGCTCGAGGTGGAAGAAGACTAGGTCCGTATATTCTCTATTGGTAAAGCGTATTCTCCTTTTCACATTCAATTTTCTGGCCGGATACATTCAATTATTAATAACTTGTACATTTTAGTCACAAACCAGTGAAATAAATTTATATATTCATTTAAAATCCGAAGAATCTAAATATACAAAAATATTTAATTTTTGAAGTACAGTGATTTTTATTCAAATTAAACTTTGATTATGGTGCTAATATGGTTTTTAATGAGAATTTGTGTATAATAAGTAATGAAATGATGAAATCAATATTCATGAGATTTTAGGATCGTAATGTATTCAAATATACAAAAATACTTAATTATTGAGTCACAAAACAATTAGTAAAATTAAATTTAGGAATAAACATTATTATGGATGTTGTTCTATTCAAAGAAATGTAATTCCAAAATCATTAAATAAGTTTATATGTGTCCCGAATCATAATAAACTCAAACATGTAAAAATGCTCAATTGTTGAATTAAGTTTATATTATTTGTTTTGCAAAACAATAGTAAAAAGGCTCATAAAATGATAAAGTAATTTATATTAAGTTCCTAAAAATAGTAAGGACATATATATGTAAAAAATATTTGGAATAAAGTTTAATTTAAATTCTTTTATCATAAAGAAATGTCAAATGTAACAATAATCAAATAGGAAACCCATTGCAGTTTAAGTCAAAACAATGAAAAATCAACTTTAAAATGTTTCTAGAGTTGCACCCTACTAATGTCTGAAAAATGAATTAAAGATCATGAATATTGTAGTTGCAATCTCAATATAAAGTTGGCCGATTTAAGGTTACCTATATGATCATTTAGACTACTTCGACTGTAGATAAAACAACCTATCTAAATGCTAAAACTTATAAAACTAGTTCAGAAACATTGTACAAAGTTCATACTACCATATCCTAAAGAAATAACTTTATTTCATCAAAGTTTGCATATTAATCCAAATAGTTCAAAACCCTTAATCGTTAATCGTACAATTCACTTTGTGGTGATTCCGTGAATAGTAAGCTTTAGTTGCCACCTAAGCTTTTTCGTCAAAGTGTATAATATCTTGTCCAAACCTTAAAACTTGTGTAACTAGTCTAGTAGTGTTCTTTAAAGTATAGCCTACCCAAATATGAAAAGATAATATCATTTCACCGTGATTTACATATTAATCTTGATAACTTAATACCCCTAAGTATTCACAAGTATGTGGCCCGTAATATGAATGAATAAACTTTAGGTATAAATGAGAAATCAATGATTAAGATATTTGTATCACCAGAACCTTCTTAAATATCATGTAAATAAGGCCAATAGCCTAAATCAATAGATCTAGCTTGCGTAAAACTAATTCTGATCGAAATCAATTAAAGATAAAGAACTCATCATTGATAGTCTAATGTGATCATTTAAGCATTTTCATTAACTCACAAAGCAGCTCATCTAAATCTGAAATTAGTAAAGAATAGTCTAGAAATGATCCTTAGGATATAATCTGCAATAATCTAAGAAAATATTCTTATTTCATCTTGCTTCGAATATGAATCTTAATAGAGCAAAACCCATATGTAATAAGGTTACCATAAATGTATTATGAATAGTGAATCAATGAAAGCTTGCAGCTAATGATTAATTCTATTTAATCTTAACCTATTTTTGCATCTTGAATTAAGTAAACTAAGATTAATAAATTCATAAAAGAGCAACCCTGTTTCTTGTGAAGAGTTTTATTTGTTCTCACTATCTACTTTCCTTTTGCCCTTATTAAAGTTAGTTTTTGCTGTATTTCCGTTGATCGACGTGTAGAACCCGACATCTCTAGCTTCGTCATCGCCATCGTCAGCCGTAATCCTCGTCTTCGTCGTGAACAAAGATTAAGCAAGGCAAGCACCTCCTTGATCGTGTTGATCCTAGTATTTCACTTATAATATGTTGTTTTTGCAACTGTATTATGCACGTGAGTAATTCTCCATAAAAACTGCTATTCTGGGTAGAACAGTAATTATCCCTGTTAATTATGGATTTCCTTAATATGACTGAACATGTGAACCTTGTAACCGTAAGTATGGTTTAGACATGAATTAATGTCACTGTGGGTATAAACGATAGATATCATATCCGCTAGCCATGCTCAACGTTAAAATGGTTCATTTACAACTTGTTTATTTAAACAAGCGCCATTTGGAAAAGGTTGTGTTAGTTTACTAAAAATCCAAAATAAAACTATGAATTTGATGTGGGCGACTATTGGCAATAGCGGAGGTGCAAAAAGGGCGCACATAGTGTAGGGTGAAGTGTCGCCCATGTCACTTTAAGGACCGAGCAATGGGACGCTATTGATCCAAGAATTCCGTGCAACCACGAGGTCCGGTATGGGACGGCCATAGCTTATTGTTGTTTGGACATGGATTTGCCTATTGGTAGGCGGAGCTAGCACAGTATTCCGGTCGAGTCCTGCTCGACGGGTTTCTACTTGCTAATGCAGCGGTGTACGCCCTGCCATATTTAGAAACGTTGTGTTGGGTGTGTGAAAGTGGATCCACGGCTTGGGTGTGTGTTTCTAGTTCTATGGCAGGGGTTAACGTCCCGGGCTGGATCGAAGTCATGTCTAAATAATGTAACGGCTATGTATGATCGCCTTGCCGGCACACCTAAGGAAGTGTGTCGAAATGATGTCTAGCAAAAAGGTGGATCATTCCTTGTGGGTAAAGTTGTACACCTCTGCAGAGTATAAAATCTAATCGGTTAGCCGCGCCAGCGGTCAAGGGCACTTGGTGAAGTCATTCCATTGTTAGATTTTGGTATTTTCTGAAAACTGGAGTTTCGGTTTGAAACTGTTTTGGCAACCTGGTTTTATGTCCAAAGGAATCGACATATATGGCTGTTTAGTCGGGTAGACTGGTTGTGGAATTGTGTTTACTTTCATGTAAATTTACTGTTCCTTAGCGATTTTATAAATGCGAATTGCCATCTAATACTAGTCTATGATTTACTTTCTTTGAGCAACTGCAAAATAACTAGAGCCTGTCATTGTTTAAGCCTGCATGCTTAATTATTTGCATTTGTGAACCATTATCAAGTCTTGCGGAGTACGTAAGTACTCACCCTTGCTTATTCGTTGTTTTTAGGTGTAAAGTTAGCGATGCTTCGAAGGTTTGTTCATCGCAGGTTGCGGGATCCTTTTTGCCGTGATATTTTTTCTAAGGATTTATGCCTGGTCAGTTGCCTGCGGGATCGGATGGGTACACTACAAGGCCTTGCTTCTTTTGCTGCTATATGCTCTGAGTTGTAATATTTCTATGTTTATTCGTTTCCGCTTAATTAATATAATGTATGGTTGTGATTCCAATTGTTGTAAATGTACGTACTAGCTACTGATCCAGGACTAGTACTTGTGTGCATATTAGATTTCCATTTTGGCATTCTGTGCTAAAATGGGGGTCGTTACATCCCCTTGTCAGCCACCTCCCGCGCCTCCACGACTGTCTCCTCGCCACCGCCAACCTCGTGTCCCCCTTCTCCAGGCTCTTCACCACCTTCATCATCGCATTCTTGCATATCTCTTTCCCCTCCTCCGTAATATCTACCCCGACATCACGAATCTCCGACACTGATGGAGGTACTTGGTACCACTGTACTAGCAACATGAGCGGCCAGCCCCGCTCTACGGCAAACCCAACATAGCTCCTTCATGACAATGTCGCTAATAGAAATCAACTCTCCATAAAAATAGTGTTGCGACGGCTTACTATCGCTCTAACTCGCAAATTTGAACAATTGGGCATCCAGATTGAACATCCAAACATCCACTCCAACAAAGCCCTCAGATGTCCTATCTCTCGCCTAGATATGCCTCAGATGGTGTTGAAAATGCCGACAAATCCACTCCATCCAGCCTGTGCAATCTCCCCATCTCCATAAAATATTTGAAAATACAATTTCTCCAACATGCTGCCTACAACATCAGACCGAGAAATTCATCAGTTTTTCATCTAACCGCATCATGCATTACCATATAAATGTTACATTATATTGTCAATTTTTTCTCTACTAATTTCTAACGGTGCCTGACATTTCTAATTTTTTTTTACTCTACTAATTTCTAACGTAGCACGGTGTTCGACAATCAATATGTTGCTAGCCTACCATATTTTTAAATACTACTCTAAAATACAATATATAAAACGTATGATGATCATACTAAGAAATCCGACTATAAATAAGTAATTCGACTATAAATAAGTAATTCGACTGCCCATTTTTTTCATTACGGAATTACTACTATATATTATTAATTTTTCCTAATCTTAAAAACTACATATGTACATGATATATCATACTTCATTTAATTTATACGTCACAATTTTTGAAACATTACTCGTGTAATATATGGCTAGCCTACCATGTTTCATCATAATATTAAATTTCTACCACATTACATTTCTAAATATTACCTAATACATTATTTGCATAACAAAATTTCTACTACACAATCCTTACTAAATTAAATTTCTAAATATTGCCTAATATTTTTAGTACATTAAATTTCTACATTTCTAAATACTAAATACTACACAATCCTAATATTTCTAAATACTACATTAAATTTCTAAATATTGCCTAATAGAAACTACCACATTAAATTTTTACATTTCTAAATACTAAATACTACACAATCCTAAAATTTCTAAATACTAGACAATCCTAAATACTAAATTACATTTCTAAATATTGCATATAAAATTTTTGGACTTACCTCCACAAAAACAACAAATCTACTTTTTCCCCTTTTTTCCTCTCCTCTCTTTTCCTCTCCTCTCCTCTCCTCTCCTCTCTTCTTCTCTTCTCATGGCTTTCGGTTTCTCCTTGGTGCATGAATGAGCATAGTACTACTCGTGCGGGGGTTTTAAATGGCGCCTATCGCCTGTGTCCCAAGCGATCTCCCAGTTCGAACGACAAAGCACCTCACCATTCGCCGTTTCAAAGCAAGAACTAGCTGTTAGACCGGTCTCCTCTCGCCCCAGTATAGGGTGATCGCCCCATACTGGGGCGTCGGGCGCCCATTTGTGCAAATTTTTTTCGGTCGATTATTTTTGAAAAAAATATTTAAAATAAATATTAAATAAAAAATTCCCCACACAACGTCAGGCAAAGTCCGCGAGAAAAAGACCAGCCTGTAACCTCAAATTTAATTCCACTCAAGGCCGCCCACCCCTTCTGCCTGCGCAACCTCATTCCAAGCAAAAGCAACTCTGCAAGAATGGGGACCCGGTGCCTCGGCTGCGCTACGCGCTCTACAACGTCCGGTGGCCGGTGAAACACCCCTCAAAACTTCAAATTTTGATTTAGTTATTTTATTTGGATTTTATTCGGATTTATTTGAATTTTATTTTGAATCCTTTCCATTTCGGGCAAGCTTTCCCGTTTGGTCTCTTCCCTCATTTGGAAATCCTCCCTTTTCGGCTTTTGGCCCAACCCGCCTCTCCCTTTTTCCGTTTCGGCCGTCGGCCCGTTCGCCCCTCCGCCCAATCCTGTTCGCCCCATGCAGCCGCCTCACTTGGTAGCACGCCTCGCCCAGCCTCCATCTCGCAGACCGACCCACCCACAACAAGACCCCCATCGCCTCGGCTCGGTGCTTGCCAGCGCTGCATGCCAAGACCGCTCGTCTTTTTTCCGCCTCGAGCCCCGCACCACCTCCCCTGTCCCCGCCATCTCCTCATCACACCGCACAGCGCCCAAGACGCTCAACCCTCTCCCCTGCAAGCTCACGGAGCACCTTCTCTTTCTCCCTCACTGCGCGCTGCCTCTTCACGCCCAGCTATAAATAGCCCTTCAGCGCCATCATTTAAATGCCCCGAGCTCGTTGAGCTGCTCTCCCCCTTTTCCCCCACCTCTTTCGGCCCCTCGCGCTCTCCTCCGCTCAAGACCACGAGTTTCTTCCCCGCCCTCGGTGCCCCCTCGCCGCCCTTGCTCTGCCCTCTCCTCCCCATTTCTCCCCGCCCCAGCTTCTCCGTGAGGTCTTCTTTCTCACCAGCTACTTATTTCTCCATCCCGAGCCACCGTTCGCCAAATTGCCCAACGTCTTCTTCGGCTCCGGCGCCCTCTCGCTGCTCGGCCACTCCGCTTTCTCCCCCGCCCATTTCTCCCCCACCTCAGCTTCGCCATGAGCTCCTATTGCTCCTCCGCCCACCCATTCCCTCTTGCCGCTTGCTCACAGTTCGCCTTCATCATCTCCGAGTCCGGCGAATTCCTTCACTCGCGTTGCCGTCTGCTCCTTTGTCTCTCTGCGCTCGGGCCCCTTTGCCACTCCTCGCCCGAGCCCTTTGCCAGCCGATCGCCTCGCGCTGGTCAGGTCGCCACCGCCCGTGGCCGTGGCCCAACAGCCAATCAAGCCATGCGCAATGTGGGCGAATACGCCATTACTGTGCAGCCCATTAGCATAGTACCTTCTTTTGTTTTCTTTTCAGATTTTGATTTATTTTAAATCCGAAAAATCATTTTAAATTCCAGAAAATTCCCCAAAAATCCCAAAAATTTCCAAAAATCCAAAAATAGCCAAAAATACATATTCTTGATCAGTTCGAGCCGCTGAGTCCAAAAATGATCTCCGTTTCGCCAAACCAAGTTCAGAAAAATTCCAAAAATACCCCTGAGCTCCGTTCCGTCCATTCTCTCTCCGATTTTCTTTCCATTTCTTTTTCTTTATTTTGTTTTATTCGTTTATTTATCGTTTGCATTTCTTTGCGCTAGATCCGACGTCAGAGCAACCATTGGCATGACCCTCGGAGTAGGAGCAGACATTGGAGCCGTACCTAGAACAAGAGCCGTTCGGGGCCAGACGCGACGTCGACACTTTCTCTTTAGGCGAACTTTCAACTCCGCAAGGCAAGCCACACTCCTTGAACATGTTGAACCCAATTCTGTTCCAATAATATGTATATATTTTTGTATTGCATTATTTTGGTATTTTAGGAAACTAGAAAAATGTGGTAGTTTCGAATGACACGATTAGATACAACCCAATGATTAACCTGTTGTTATGTCTTAAATTCCTTTGTAACCTTAGGCTATAAAATATTGAACCATCGTAGACTAGCAGGTAATATAATTTCACCTTTAGTTAAAATTGCTTAAAATCTCCGAGAGATGGCTCGGTTGATTTTCAGAAATTGCTACGATGTGGGGGACAGCGTTGGGCGGACCACAGGAGGTGGATGCTAGCCCAAACCCCCCAACCGATGACAAAGCCAGGTTGTGATGTGGTGGTGGTACAGTTGGTACCAATGGTTTGTGGTATGTCATTGGGCTGAGTCTTTGGCATTTAAGGACCGATATCTTGGGCAAAGTAAATAACTTCAGTTCCCGCTCAACCACAAGTTGGGCCGGTCAAGCCATATTGACTTGTTCCAACATAGCTCGGTACCTTGTACCTCCCTTTGGAATGCCTATAGGAAGTAGCTGCCATTGAGGAGAATGGCCCGCAGAGCGATCGGGGCGGAACGGGAATGAAGAGGCCATTCACCGGATCACGCAACAGTGGGTATCCACAATATTCAGATCGCGACTCCCACGGCGGCCGGGGGTACTGAATATTGCGGATCTTCGATAGCCTACTAGGCAGGAGCTAAAAAGGGGAAGTTCAACGAAAAGCTATGATTATCTCGGTCCGGCCACATGCATTAAAGTTGCATGTTGTTTGCGCATGGCACTAACGGTCAATGATATCTTGTGGGTAAAGCTGAGCACCTCTGCAGAGTGATATCAATGGTATTCGAATACGCCGTGCTTCCGGTTAATGAAGCTGGGTTAGTTTAGGGTGATTCCTGTAACTGCGCCCCTGTAGCTTTCATAAATAAAATTTATCGTAATTGTGGACTTTGCAAATAACCCCCCATGATATATTGCTATTTATGATTTGTGTTTCAAATGTAAAATGAAAACTGATATTTACAACTTGCACCCACAATACTTAAAACCTGTGTCTACCTTTGTTTATCCCTGCATGTAATATTTAGAATTTTCGTGTGGTTTGTTGAGTACGGTTGTGTACTCACCCTTGCTCCCAATCCCCTCTTTAGATTTCAAATGAAGCTGGCAATTTCCAGAAGACCGTAGATGACGATGTTATTTGGTTTTGAAGGCCTTGATCTATCTGCTTAGGTCTTTCCTGTGGGTGTTCTGTAATGTATTCGGTGCCAGCCGCACTTTTTGTAAAACCTTGGCCGTTAGGCCCTTATTTTCTCTGTAAAACATTCGCATTTGTTCTTGTATCAGGCAACGTGCACTTGGTTACCTACAGCTAAAATCCTGGGTTGTTGTAAAGGTATTTATACGCACCCTCCTAAAAAGGACGGTCCGTTACAGCTGGAGCACTGGGCAGGGGATCGGCTCAATCCCGAGGTAAATGGCTGAATGATGCAAAGTTTCTTGTCGCACAATCGTGCCCTTGTTGTTCACACCCTCGGGGGCGTGGTCATGTAAGCTTTGGTAGTGTCTCAGATCTTTACTTAATGATTCCGTGGAGATTCATGCCTTTGCTTAATGCATGTTCTTCGGTGCAATTTCTTTTCGATCCCTTGTGACTAGCTAGTCCTGGAGTTGAATGGCAACAGTATAGCTTAATTAGGTTCCATCCTGTTTTCTTGTGCAGTAATTAAGCTTACACATGGTACTGACATGATTCATTTATTAAGCTTACACATGGTACTGACATGATGCATTTATCAACAGATTTTCATATTACTCCAGCCCAAATTTTTCTAGGACTCCAACAGTTGTTCCTTTTGTTAGTTTTAGCCTTGATCGGGAAATTAAATTAAGCACACACATGAATACCGTAAAGGACACAATAGGGCACAGAGAGACGAACAACTGGCACATTTTTTTTTAATTCACTTGCTCACTTTTATTTTCCTCGGCTTTCAAACAACCAGTACCTTGATTATATATTAGCCTTCCTAACTAACCTACTAGTAAATGAATTCTACTCGAAAACAAATTTATTTCCTACTCGTTTAAAATTAATTCTAACATTCACTCCTTAATCTCGTAACATCAACTAGCTCTAGTTTCTAATAGAATCTAACCTGTTGAGGCAGTTAGTCTCAATTATGATTTACCGAACTTTTACTCAACATAGGCTGACGAACACATCCCTCAACATCTTGAACTCAACTTATTTACTTGACTCTGGACGGACTGGACTCATGCAAATTACCATAACTACTTGCCACACGCAGCGACTTCCTCTTGATCTTCTCATACAGTATGATGTCTTCTAATGTGTACGATATCTCTAAACGAACTCACACATGTTTATCTTGTAGATACAACTCACACAAGAACTCACGTGATCATACAGTTTCTCGTGGACACAACTGACAGGAGAACATATAGCGTTGGCGACCTTCTCGATGAGATACGCAGATAGTCACCAATATCATCTTACCACATCTGCGCTGCACCGTCGTCCCTCGCGCCGGCGATCCTCTCGTGAGTCCGGTGGCCGCAATGGCCTAACTCACTCAGTGTTCCCACCCGTAGGACACTCACGATTTAAAGCACACGGCCGCAGAGCGCACGAACCATGGTGCCATCTCTCGTGTTCGTCTCCATTCGAGTCCTCCTCAACTAGATGGCAATTCGCATTCGAGTCGTCCTCAGTCGCGCGCAGAGCTCGGGGATCTGGTGACACCTGGAATGGCGCACTTGCATCACCCAGACCCAGTGATCTGTCGCCCGGAGGTAAATCGCGCCAATATCTTGTACTCTCTCCCTCCAATCTTATTATCTCTGATCACTATATTCAATACATGCATATCAAAAATATAAAATAAATCTGGATATTTATTTGGGATATAAAGGAAACATCATGTTAATTTGCATTGTAATACAAAATACACCCTATATTTACGAAAAAGACTATTCAAAAAATACGCTCTACAAATTCAGACAGAAGTAGTAAAATGTAAGATTATAGCTATGTGATCAGTGTTCTAGTCGTACTCACGTGAGTTTCGTTTTTTAATTGTCACTCCAATCGATTTGCATGTGTTACAGTACAAATTCAAACAGAGGGAGTAAAATGTAAGATTATAGCTATGTGATCAGTGTTCTAGTCGTATTCATGTGAGTTTCGTTTTTTAATTGTTATTTCCGCAGTAAGCTGAGGGCGCTCTTTGTATTCCAATCGATTTGCATGTATACAGAAAAAAAATTGCGGTTTTTTTTACTTTCTGTGCTTTTCATTGCAAATTGCAATTGTTTGTCGCAAGTCTTAACTTTTGTTAAGGGCATCTTAGGTTGCAACTTGTTTGCACTGTGTAGTTTGGGGTCTGAAATGTAGGATCTAACAGGTTGCTCTCACTTGTTCAGCTTTGCATGAACTCAACTGGCATGATATATTGCCAATTTACCATGGAGATGTTTCAGCTTTTCACAATAGGTTTTTTAGGTCTTTTACCATAGGTGTTAACAGGGAAAGAGATCAAATGCAGTCCTAGTTGGGACTGAAACTTAAGCAGTTGCATGTGGACCGTTGAGTCAAAAAGCCACCGTCCAAACCTTCCGGGAATACCTTAGCAAAAACAACGTGTTCACGGTAGCAAGTGCTGTAGCGAGTAGATATCCGACGATCCGAACTGTTAGACATGCATGTGTGCATGGACCCGCGCCCATTGCGCGTGCCGGACTGGCAACAGCCATCCGCATTGCACGGGATTATATTTGGCCAGTTAGGATATTTTTGGTATGACTAGGATTAGCTCAATCACATGTAATCTTCTAATTTGGTTTCTCCTTTCGGTTGTACTCCTTTTATACGCCTGCATGGCCAATGCAATCATTCATTGCGTGAGATAATTTACGCTTTCATGGTATCAGGCGGGTTCCCCTGTGACCCGACACTTCCACTATTTTCCATCTACTTCCGCCGCACGTCATCGTCCTGATGACCGGCACCACCTCCGAGCTCGAGCAACTCCGCAAGGAGGTTGAGGACCTGCGTGCTGCCGCCGCCCTGCGTGCCCGGGAAGATCAGCGCATCGCTGATGAAGCCCAGCGCCGCGCCGAGGAGGAGGCCGCCGCCGAGCGTCGTCGACTTGCTGCCGAGCACGAAGCCGCCGAACGCGCTCGACGCGACGCCGAAGCCGACGCCATCCTCGTCGCTAATCTCCACGCCCAGGCAGTCACCCTCACGAACATCAAGTCGCTTGTTCCGTTGGTCCTCGACGTCGGCTCCACCTCCTACCCCAAGTGGCGCAGCCTTCATCTCATCACACTCGGCAAGTACGCACTCACCGACTACATGCTCTCCGACGACGTCCACCCCGACGTCGCGCCCTGGCATCGCATGAATTGTGTCGTGGTCTCCTGGATTCTTGGCACCATCTCCGCCAATCTCCTCGAGATCATCATGACCTCCAGCGACCCGGATCATCAGCCCACTAGCCGAGCCACCTGGCTCGCTCTCGAGGACATGTTCCTTGGCAACAAGGAAACTCGCGCGCTGCTGCTCGACACGGAGTTTTGCACGTTTACCCGAGGTAATCTGTCCATCTCTGATTACTGTCGTCGCCTCAAATCCATGGCCGATCAACTTGGCAGTCTTGGCGTGCCCGTTCCGGATCGGACCCTCGCCCTGACTGTTCTTCGTGGCGTCAACGAACGGTTTGAGAACTTGGTGTCATTCACCAAGCGCCAAACGCCATTCCCGTCGTTCGACAAAGTCCGCAACGAGCTCCTCCTCGAAGAGCTCACCCTCAACGACAAGGCGAAGGGGCCTTCTAGGCTCTCCTCTCTGCCGGCGCTCGCCCACCTGCCGGTGGCGCACAAGCTGTCCCCATCGGTGGCACCCACGGTCCTGCAGTCGGCGCTCCAACCTCCCATGGCGCCAACCGGGGCGCTGCTCCTGGCGGTGGTGGCAACCAGCCTACGGCCGGCGGAAACCGTCCTAACAATCGCCGTCGGCGCAATAATCGCACCAACGGTAGTGACCGAGCCCAACAAGGTGGCTGGCCCCCTCCTTCTTCAATCCTTAGACGGGCACCGTGCATGTCTGGCCGAACACCGTGCCACGCCATGATCAGCGCCGCTTTCGTCTGCAGACCCGGCTAGGCGCTGTTCAACCGATCCGGCTGCTCCTCAGTGCTAATCGCCTTTGGCATCTTTGGTGGTGTTCAGCCTCGGTATGGCTTTTTGCCGCTTCTTTGGTGGTGTTGGGGCCTCCTACGGCATTCCTTATGGCCCTGGCGTCATCATGTCTGGCTCCATGCAGGGACTGCCTCCTTACGGTCCGCAACAGCAACTTGCTCACGCCATGCATGCACCCGGCAGATGGGACCAGGCCTCGCTAGCCGCTGCGTTCAACACCATGCATCTTACTCCTCCGCCGTCGACTACCTGGTACATGGACACAGACGCCTCCAATCACCTGACGTCCGACCCTGGTAATCTTTCCATCTCCCACCCCTCCAATTCCTCTCCCTCCAACATTGTCGTTGGCAACGGCTCCCTGCTTCCCGTCACCTCGGTAGGCTCCACTCACCTCCCGGCTCCACACGGTTCACTCACTCTTCGCAACGTGTTGGTCACTCCTCAAATCATAAAAAATTTAATTTTTGTTCGTCGATTTACAATTGACAACCATTGTTCAGTTGAGTTTGACCCCTATGGCCTCTCTGTGAAGGACCTTCGAACCCGGAGCATGATAGCCAGGTGCAATAGCTCTAGTGATCTCTACCCTCTGTTGTCGTCACCATCGCCGTCTCCTTCGCATGCCATGGTCTCCACCAGCACCTCCCTCTGGCACCGTCGCCTCGGCCACCTCGACGCTGACGCTCTCCAACACCTCGCTCGCTCCACAGCCATTTCTTGTATCCATGGCCCTGTTGATACTCTTTGTCATGCTTGTCAGTTAGGCCGACACATTCGTTTACCCTTTGCACCATCTAGTTCTCGTGCCTCTCAGAATTTCGATTTAATACATTGTGACCTATGGACCTCCCCGGTTGCTAGTGTCTCTGGTTATAAGTATTATTTGGTTATTCTTGATGATTGTTCCCATTTTTTCTAGACTTTTCCCTTACGCATTAAGTCGGACACTTTCGCCACCTTGTCCCACTTTTTTGCGTATGTCTGCACCCAGTTTGGCACCACCATTAAAAAGGTCCAATGCGACAACGGTCGTGAGTTTGATAATCTCTCGGCTCGGTCGTTCTTCCTCACCAATGGTGTTTCCCTCCGCATGTCGTGCCCCTACACGTCACAGCAAAACGACAAAGCTGAGCGCTCCATTCGGACCATTAATAATGTCGTCCGCACCCTTCTCATTGAAGCTCGCATGCCTCCCCAGTACTGGGTTGAAGCCCTCCATACCGCCACCTATCTCATAAACCGGCATCCAACCAAAACCCTCCAGTTCTCCACTCCTTACCACGCCTTGTACGGCTCGCCACCGTCATACGACCATCTTCGGGTGTTTGGTTGTCGCTGCTATCCAAATCTCTCCGCCACCGTTGCCAACAAACTTTCACCGCGATCCACGCTGTGCACCTTTCTTGGCTACTCTTCGGAACACAAGGGCTATCGTTGTCTTGACATGAGCTCCAATCGGATCATTATTTCTCGTCATGTTACATTTGATGAGAATTCCTTTCCATTCGCCGATTTGGAGCCCACGTCACCTGGTACTACTAACCATGATTTTTTGCTCGATATGGAGTCTTCTCTGCTGCCCATCGGACCGCGCTTTGCTGCAGGAACTGTCCATCGCGAGGCAACTTCTCCGCCGACCCTCGCCACCGGTGACAAGAAACCTCGTCCCACCCTCGATGCGGTCCAGCTGACCTCCCCGCGATTTGGCCCACTCTGCTGCTCCGTTAAGATTCGCCACGGCATTGCCAAAGAACGTTGGTCTTCAGCTCCACGGCTCCAGATGATCACAAGACCTTGGGCCGTTTGTAACATTCCAGTTTTTGAGTTTCTCTGTGCTCGAATTTCAAAACCCAAACCAGTTGCATTTTGCTCGAATTAATCCCAGCTTAATTTGAATTTTCAAAAACAAAAAGGATTTAATTTGAATAATCTATACTTCAATTTAAAGATTTCTTGTTTTTATTGGGTTCCTTGTGCTTCATAGAATTTTTATGTATTTTTGAAGATTTTTCCGAAGCTATTTGCTATTTATTTGAATTTAATTGCTTCATTTCGGATTTGCTGGCATTTTCCTAAATTCAGAAATGAATTTAAATCCCTTTTTCTTCTCCGGGCCGAATTCCCTGTTCATTCCACACGGCCCGCTCCTGTTCATCTCTTCGTCGGCCCAACTTCCTCAGCCGGCCCACCGCACCGAAACTCTAACGCCTAGGCCGTCCGATTCCGATCCAAGGGTCCAAGTCCCACCGCATCGCAATAACGTCAAAACCCTAACCCTAGCCTCCTTCAAACTCGCCCGTCGGATCTTGATCAAGCGTTTCGTGCTCGCCCGCGTCTTCAATCTTCGCCAGCCGCCGATCGTTGCCGCGTGTGCGTTCCCGATGCGCGCCACGTCGCGTGCCAGTAAAACCCTAACCCTAACTCTTTTCTTTCCTCGCCGTTGGATCTGGATCCAATGGTTGTGCTTCGTTCCGCGTTTTGAGCCATCCGATCGTCGCCGAACCGACGGCTACCGTCACGCCATGTCACCCGAGCACCGCCGCCGCCCGTGCAGCCCTAACCCTATCGCCGCCCTCGGCTTCCGCACCTATTTCACGCCTTCCGAGGCTATATAAACCCGTGCCGGACATCTCCCGAGTTTCGCCGCCTCGCGCCGCCTCTTTTCCCCCACTTCTCACCGTCCGGGGCGCCACCGTTGCGCCGCTAGCCCTCGCCGGAATCCCAAGCCGTGCCCGAGCCATCTCCGCCGTATTCCTTCCTCTCCGGTGAGCCTCCGTCGCCCTTTTTGGTACCGTTGAGTTCGCCTAGTGTTCTTCTTTCTAATCCGCACAAGCTTGTGTCCGATCCGGCCGTATTCCGCCATTCGCCAGGTCTTCTTCTTCGTCTCCGGCGGTCGAGCACTGTTTCCTCGCCGTCGACCTCCTCCATTCGCTCGTGGCCGTCCGATCTTCTTTCGACGGTTCAGATCGCCCGCGTCATCGCCGCCTCATCTTCAACGCTCAGTCGTCCGATCGATCTTCAACGGTTCGGATCTCGGCCATGTCTCTCCGCCCGCTCCGTCACCTCGTCGCCATCGGATCATCATCCAGCGGCCAAATCTGCGCCACGTGTCCCCGGTAAGCCGCCGTAACCCTAACCTGTCACGTCAGTGCCACCGTAACCCTAACCTCCGCGTGTCAGCCGCGTGGTGCCACGTGCTAGTCACGCAGCGCCACTCGCACCTTGTGCGTGGCGTGGCGATCGTTAGCCATGCCGCGTCAAGACCGAACCGCCACGTGCAAGCCACGTTAGTGCCACAGCGTCGCCACGTCAGCCCTAATCCTCCGCGTGGCGCCCACGTCATCGTGTCTCGCCACGTAGCCCGTGATCGGTGAACTCGGTTCACGAAAGACCTAGCCACTGACGGGTGGACCCCATGCGTCAGTAGGCATTTCTTATGCATTTGCTTGATTTTTCGGAAAATCCGAATCCAACCAATCGCATGCCGACACGTGTCACCTTAGGGTTTTTTCTAATTTTCTCTCCCGAGGAACTTCCGGAGGCCCATTTTCCTCCGTTCGAACTCCGATTCGATCGATTAAAATTTCTAAATTCATCTAAAATCATGCTCTATCTGTTAGTACCCTTATTTTGATTTTTGGATTTTATTTGAATTTATTTTATTTATTTTTCCTCGTTTTACGTGTAGACGACGCAGTTGAAGCACAAGCGGAGCATCCGGCGGAGGTAGCACCAGCGGGAGGAGTGGAAGGCAAGTCTTCCTTGAACATATTGAACCTAAATTTCATAAAATTATATTTTGTTTTAAATTATGCATGCTATCATTTTGAGTAAAGTACTTTAAATGAAATTTTAATGCTTAGCTAAATGCCAATTGTGTTATGCCCTCATTGACATTAATTGTGACAACCTTGACACCTTAGGAAAATATTAAGTACTGTAATGATGATAATTAATGATTTGGTATGGGACGGTAGAATGGCTTAGTCTTGCTTAAATACTTCGATACCTTACCATTATGGAAACTCTTTCAATTATTGTTCAAAATTGATTGTGAAATTATAGCAATTGGTATTGCTGTTATTATTTGATTAAAGAAAAGTGAAAAAATGGTTTAGACCGGGGCGGATGGTTGTTTGGTGGGTGCGGGATGCACGAGATCTGGTTTAGTGGTTATTTCGCCCTAGTCAATTAAGGACCGAGGCGTGTGTTACCTTGGACCGAGCTATACTGTACAACCACAAGTCTATATGGGTACGACCTAGCTAAGTAATTTGTACGTGTCGTTATCGGCTTCGCCATTGGGTTGAATGGGGTGTCGGGTAGACACTTGCATGGCGCAAGAGGGAGCTTCTGTACTGGGTGGATGTAACCCTAACAACGGTGAAACCTTAGCGGGCGAAGTTGGTAGCGGTGTCGTGCATTGTAAAGGCCTTGTCATGATCTCTCTGCCGACACACCAAAGGAAGTGTGTTAATTGCATGGCAAAAAGAGTCGATCATGTCTTGTGGGTAAAGTGTACAATCTCTACAGAGTTAAAACTACTTGAGTAGTCGTGCCCACGGTCATGGGCAAGCGAGGTACGCTAGCACATTGTAGATTTTCTGGTTTTGGTTTTAAATGAAAATGGTTTTGGAAAACCGTGAGTGGCTGGAACTCGCGGGTTTTGGTTTGGCGGTTGGAGCCAATCGGGTGGTTGGAACCCATTAAATTGTTATTCATCAAATTCAATTATTATGTTATTTACTTTTGTCAAATACTGCTTTATGAAATTACTATTGTTATTTCAACTTAAATTCTGCTTTACGCAAATGAACCATATTATGCCTTCCATTGTTAAAGCCTTGCATATAGTTATTATGCATTAAGTTTCCAAGACTTGCGGAGTACGGTGTGTACTCACCCTTGCAACAACAAATTTTTCCCCAGAGGAGTATCCTGACGCAGAAGGTGATTATGAGTTCTTCGCGTGTGGATTCGATGAAGGCGACCCAGACTTCTAGGGCGCGTCCTCCAGTTGATTGCCTGTGGGCATATGGACTGGTTCTTTTTGTTGCTACAGTTTAATTTCCGCTGCTACTTACCAACTTGAGCCATAAGGCTTTTACTTGTAATAATGTGTTTACGATGCTATTTCCCTTTTGCTTATTTACTGTTGTTTACTTTGTGATATGTCTATGTTATCATCATTGTGTTCGCTGAATGTGCTAGCTATTCCTAGACTAGCACGGTTATACTCAGAGGGGTCGGATTTGGTAATCCGGGTCCCGACACCGATGATGCTTGACCACCGCTTCATCTCCGCCGAGACGACCTCGCATTGCCATCGCCCTTGCGTCATGGCTGCTTGCCGGTGATGCTAAATCAGACCTTCATCGACCGACGACCTTGCCAAAGTCGATCACAAGACGTTCCCCATGGATTGGCTCCGCATGCAAGCAGCCGCACCGGGGGACCTCCAATCGTTGTTCCCATCTCGCCGGTCTCCAATGCGCATCGCATGACCACCAGAGGCAAGGCCGGGTTCCATCTTCCGGTCGACCGCATGAACCTTCATGCCGCCACACTATCGCCAATTCCCAAGACGTACCGCGGGGCTATGACTGATCCCAACTGGCGAGCCACAATGTCTGAGGAATTCGCTGCCCTTCAAGCGAATGTCACTTGGGATCTCGTTCCTCGGCCACCCGGAGTCAACCTCGTGACTGGTAAATGGATTTATCGCCACAAATTTCATCTTGATGGGTCTCTTGATCGCTACAAAGCTCGGTGGGTACTTCGAGGTTTCACTCAGCGCCCCGGCATTGATTTTGATGAGACTTTCAGCCCGGTTGTGAAGCCGGTGACCATTCGGACAGTTCTGACTTTGGCTCTCTCTCATGACTGGCCGGTTCACCAGCTTGACGTCAAGAATGCCTTCCTCCATGGTACACTCTCCGAGACGGTCTACTGCATGCAACCTTCTGGCTTTGTTGATCCGGCTCACCCTGACTATGTCTGCCGCCTCAACAAATCCCTATATGGCCTCAAGCAGGCGCCACGTGCCTGGTTCAGTCGGTTTGCTACACATCTACTCTCCTTGGGTTTTGTTGCAGCCAAGTCAGATCCCTCTCTGTTCATTTTTCGTCGTGGCACTGAGACAATCTACTTACTGCTTTATGTTGATGACATCGTCTTGACCGCCTCCTCGGATGTTCTTCTTCGGCGCACCATCATGGCCCTTCAGCAGGAATTCTCGATGAAGGACCTCGGCCCCCTGCATCACTTCCTGGGCTTATCAGTGACTCGACAGAACGGCACCATACACCTTTCCCAGCGGCATTACATTCTGGAGATTCTCGAGCGCGCCGGCATGTCTGAGTGCAAACCGTGCAGCACTCCAGTTGATACGCACTCAAAGCTCTCTGCCGCCGGCGATCCCGTTGATGATGCCACCGACTATCGGAGCCTTGTTGGCGCCTTTGCGATATCGACCTTCACCATACGACATCACGTATGCTATCCAGCCAGGTGCATGCTGCTCATGCATGACCCTCGGGCCCCTCACCTCGCCCTGGTCAAACGCATTCTACGCTACCTTCAGGGCACGCTCGACCTTGGTCTCCTCCTACATAGGACGTCTCCGGCCAATCTGGTTGTCTACACTGACGCTGACTAGGCTGGTTGCCCCGAGACTCGGAAGTCCACTTCAGGCTACGGCGTTTTCCTCGATGATAACCTCATCTCTTGGTCTTCCAAGCGCTAGCATACTGTGTCTCGCTCCAGTGCTGAGGCCGAGTATCGCGCCGTGGCCAATGGTGTTGTTGAGGCCACCTGGCTCCGGCAACTTCTGATGGAGCTCCACGCTACTCTGGTTTACTGTGACAACATCAGCGCCATGTATCTCTCTACCAATCCAGTCCAACATCAGCGGACCAAGCATGTGGAGATCGACCTACACTTTGTTCGCGAGCGTGTTGCTCTTGGCCAGGTTCGCGTCCTTCATGTGCCCACATCGACACAGTATGCGGACATTTTTACCAAGGGTCTCCCGACGAGCGTCTTCACTGAATTTCGGTCCAGTCTCAACGTCCGTCCGCCTACCGTTTCGACTGCGGGGGAGTGTTAGACATGCATGTGTGCATGGACCCGTGCCCATTATGCGTGTGCGGATCGGCAATGACCGTCCGCACCTTTGCAGGATTATATTTGGCGATTAGGATATTTTTGGTATGACTAGGATTAGCTCAATCACGTGTAATCTTCTGATTTGGTTTCTCCTTTCGGTTGTACTCCTTTTATACGCCTGCATGGCCAATGCAATCATTCATTGCGTGAGATAATTTACGCTTTCACGAACCATTTGTTGGCTCAATCGGACAGAGCTAAGGACTAAGGACCGTTTAAGTTGCAACCACATATAGCTTGCACAAGAACCCTATCCTGTTAACAGAGTGACATGGAACTGTTTCAACTGTGGACAAATTATTTGTTACATGGTATAGACTCCAAAATTATATGGTGAAGTAATGACTAGTTTTCTAAACAGTTGGATCACCATGGACACCCACAATTTCATTTCACACACCGCAACATTTACTCTAGCAAATTAATGTAACAATGTAACAAACAGCTTTTAACCAAGGCTGCTTGCTAGGAAAACAGATGCTGCATACTTTTATCGTTCAACCAGAGAACAATATGATAGCTTCAAAAGACTTGAGAAATATATTAATAAGATCCAAATTGCAGGTGGATTTAAATGTGTGAACCCTGATGGAAGGAATAAAAAATGTAAGGTCCAAATACAAATTGGCTAAAGACATGGAGATGCGGTGCAAATTACTCTTAAGAACAAATTTCTTCTAAGTTTAACTTAGTAGCAGAGTAGCAGTAAAAGTAGTAAGAGCCGCTCGAGATCAGGCTATTGTTGAGATGGTGAGAACAAATATGATTTCGTGGCTGTTTGTTGCTGGGTTTAACTCTGTCCATTGCATACATATAATGTACCACAAACTACAAATGATGCAGGCTTATCCAAAAAATCTGGATAAGACTACCTGATCGTATAGCACTCCTACTACAAAGAACATACAAAAGGAAACTGCAAAGACGACCTTGCTGCTGCATTTTTTGTGGAGATAACGGAAACTGGAGCTTCTGCTGAATTGCAATGGTGAATAAGAATAGGACCACAGAGGTTTGGGTTGCCATCAAAGCTAGAATTTGTAAACGTACTAAACTGGCCTTTAGTTGGAATAGGCCCTTCTAGGTCATTGTTAGAAACATTGAATTCAGTAAGGAAGTGTAGATTGTCCAGTGCAGATGGGATTGTACCGGTTAGGTGGTTGGTTGATAAGTCCAGCACCAGCAGGTTCTGTGAGGTTGCAGATCGATTGTGGGATCTCTCCGTATAAGTTGTTGGAGCTCAAGTCGAGTGAGAGGAGTGCTTTCAGCTGACCAATCTCAGGGGATCACACCGGTGAATTTATTGTTGCCTAGGTGCAGCATGGGAAAGCGCTGATAGTGGGGTATTCACGTGATGGAGTAACATATAAAGGCAACTCAAAAATTCCTGGGTCTAAATGGGCTATACTCTTTTCTGATTTCAGCATTGGCATCTGCATCAACTGTGGTGGAATTTTTCCTGTGAGACTGTTATTGGATACATCTAGATGGCTGAGGAAGCTTAGGCTATTTATCCAGGCAGGTATTGGTCCGCTGAGTTGGTTGTTTTGTAAACCTAATAATTTCAAATTTTTGAGCTTTGATATCCAATGAGGTATTTTTCCAGACAACGAGCAATCATTTATGTTAAGACTCTGAAGATTCTCAAGGCCATCAAACATTTCATACTCTGGCATGGTCTCATGCCTGAAGTTGCCCCCAATTAGAAGAGTAATGAGGTTCCTAGAGCTCTTGAGGATCTGAATTGCATCTGTGATATTTGTAAAGAAGTTGTGACTAAGTGATAGGAAGGTGAGGGACTTCAGATTGCTTATTCTCGGTGAGATCTGGCCATATGGAAGTTGTTGCGGGACAGTCTCAGTGCGGTAAGATTGCTGCAAGAATAGAGGCTTCCTGGAATTGTGCCAGTGAAGTTGTTGAACAGCAGGTCTAGATTTTTCAAATTTAATAGGGTGGAGAAGTTCACCTTTGTGAGCTCTCCACAGAAGTTGTTTTCCCTGAGATTGATGGTTGTGATAGTTTTGCATTTACTCAAAGCTGACGGTAGTTCTCCAGACATGTCATTGCTGTTTAAGTGGAGCTCCTTCAATCGCTTGAGCTGCCCAATAGAATCTGGGATGTTACCACTAAACCCATTCTCCGCAAGATCAAGGATAGCCAGATTACTGAGTTTGGCTAAATGTGCTGGAGGTAGTGCTCCTTTCAAACCGTTGCGGGGCAAGGAGAGGTACTCCAGCGATGTAGCATTGAAGAGTTCATACGGGAGAGTCCCACTTAGGTTGTTGCGGCCAACCTTGAGCATTTTGAGCATGGAGCATATACCAAGCACAGGGGGGATACTGCCACTGAATTGATTGTAACAAAGGTCAAGGACAGCAAGGGACCGTGAGGCAAGGCAGAAAGATGACGGTATGTGCCCAGTGAAGCTATTGTTGCTTGCATTGAGCACAACCAGATTGGCCATGGCCTTCCATGTGGTCGATGGGAATTCTCCAGTAAACAGGTTGCTCGAGACATTTAGTACCTGCAGAGGACGGGCAGGAGTTGACGGTGACAGCTCTTGCAAGCCCCCGTTGAGGCGGTTGAAGCTGACATCAAGAATGGCGATGCTGCTGGAGGAAATGAGTTCCGACGGAAGGCCACCGAAGAAGGCGTTGTACGACAGGTTGAGATGTAGCAGGCCGGTGAGGTTGCCAAGGGACGGCGAGATGTGCCCTTCAAGGCCCTTAGAAGCCAGCGAAACAGCGGTGATCATCGCATCTGTGTTGCAGGTGATCCCTTCCCACGTGCAGCAGTCTGTGTCACTGCGCCATGACACTGCGAGGCCACCATCCTGTGAGAGCCCGGCCGGCAAGGAACTGGAGGAGGCAACTCTTCTCCTGGTCTGTGCAGGAGCCGGTGGAAGAGGTTAAACAAAGTCCTCAGAAGTCAGAATCAGAAGTTGTGGCTATAATCTATCTATCTATTATATTATTAAATGTAGCGACTCCTATTTTTACATAAATGCAAAAATGAAAATCTTATGTGCACACAGTACTAGTCCCTGGATCAGTAGCTAGTACGCACATTTACAACAATTGATATCACATCATACTTTTTATTGCAAATAACAAAGGTAATATACACAATAAAGTCTTACAATTCAGAGAAATGTAGCGGAAAGAATCAAGAATCTTGTAGTGTGCCCATCCAATCCCTCAGACAACTGACAAGGCATAATCCTTAGAAAAACTCGTTAACATTCCCAAATCCTGCGTCAAATAAGTTTCGTCGAGCTATTCTGATTCTTCACCTAAAAACCACGAATAAGCAAGGGTGAGTACTTGCGTACTCAGCAAGACTTTTGCAAATCCTATAATATATGCAAGTCATTTCAAAGGGAAGGCTACTACGGTTAATTTGCATAAAGCCAATTTAAATTGTAAAACAAGTAGTAATTGTAAAACGGAATTTAAGTAAAAGCAATTTAACAGATATGAAAATAATAAGTAAAGCATAAGTAATAACTCACAGTCCTCCACGACGTGAGCATTGAGATGTCCATTGCCAACACATGGCTCAAATCTGAGACAAATAGTTTCCAACAAATATGTCCAATCCAATCCATTTTAAAAATATCAAAACTGCTAACTATGTGATGACTTTACCAAGTGCCCATGACCGCGGGCATGGCTAATCGATTAGTTTTACACTCTGCAGAGGTGTACAGCTTTACCCACAAGTCATGATCTTTTCTTTTTGCCGCATGTTTCACGCACTTTTAGCGTGTGGCCAGAATGTTCATAAGGAAAACCTTTACATTACCTAGGTTAACTTTGCACCAGCATGGTGACGATATGCTATGGTGGTGAAAGACATTCGTACAGTCACTGTACGTGAAATAGTAAGGTGCTTGTACATTCGTTGTACGTGAAATAGTGATCCCATAGCATGGCGTACACCTACGAGCAACCAATCTCTGAAGAAGCTCGTAATACTCCAAACCTACCAATGTGCAAAGTTAAACTAGATAACTTAATTGGTTTAAGGTCATCCCATACCAAAGACTTGTGGTTGTACGGTTATCTTGACACGAAAACAACCCATAGTTCGGTCCTTAATCCGACACGCAATAATCTCCCCTACACTACGTGCAAATCCATGCACCTTCGGCTATTGCCAATAATTGCCGCATCAAAATAATAGTTTTATTTTCATTTTAACCAAAATACCAATAACCATTATCATGTCTCAATATTTCCAAGTTTCATCGATCAATGATCCCAATTGATTTATCCCAAGTCTAAAGCATGGCTAAGCATAATTATTAACCATCGTGATATACCCAAATTGACATCGATATTGTCTAACCATAATTCTAGGGTTATCAAGGTTTTCAATACTAAGGAATGTATATCTACCAAGACCGTAAAGTAGCGAGTTTAATGAATATACGCATGCAGTAAAAATATTTAATGAAAACATTTATAAAACTGGGATCAACATGGTCAAAGGGGGTGCTTGCCTTGCTTATTTGCTGTTTACGACGACGTTGAGGTTGTAGTTGACGATGAAAGGTAATTACGTCGGGTTCTACACGTCGCGAACGAAGAATATAACAAATGACAAATAAAAAGATTTCAATAAGGACAAAAAGAAATCAGATGAAAATCCAAATATAAATAAATCATAGAAAGCATGCATGATTTAAAGTTGGGTTCTTATTTATAACGGTGTCATGCTAGGGTTTATTTGTACTTTCAAATTCAAATATAACATTAACTGAGTTTGAATATTAAATATTTTTGCAAAAATGAGTTTATTATGGATTCAGGAACATGTATAAATTATTTTATCATTTTAGGATTTATGATGCACAATTTTTATTAAGGGACAATAATAGAGTTTATTTAAATTTCTACTTCAAATAAATTAAATCGAGTATGATAATTAAATATTTTTATATATTCAGGTTCCTAATTTCATAAGGATTCTAACAAAATTTATTTTATTTAATTTAGAGTTTGTTTGCATAAATTCTATGTAAAGCATGTTTTTCATCCCATTCTTTAAATTCAAATTCAAAATCTAAACAGGGTTACAATTCAAAATATTTTTGCATATTATAAATCTACATGAATTTGTATGAATTTAGGAATTTATTTTACTTCATTTTGACTAATGGTTCAAAAGTTATAAGCAAGTGAATATGCTATAGTGTTAAAAATGCTGAAAAATAGAATATTGCCATAAATGGAAGTCCGTTTTCTCACCGAGAATACGCCTTCCATTTCGGGCTGGCTCGGGCTGAGGGGCTGGCAATTGGGCCCATGAGGTCAGGACTTGGCAAGGAAGACTGGCTGACAGCACGGGCCCGCGCGACAGAGAGTCATCAGAGGCGTGCTGCAGCTGGGCCCGCGGTGTCGGTGGCACAAAACGCGCGGCGGCTGTCAAGGGGGCCCCGTCTGCAGCGACTGAGAACAGAGCGCCCGCTTCCAAAGCACGCCGGCGACGATGCAACGCCGGAGTTGAGGAATGGGTTCTGGAATGAGCATGAGCAAGTGATTGCGCATACGGGGAAGGTCTTTTCGGCCGTCGGCGACAAAGGAAAACGGCTCGCCACCGGAAGCTTGTGGCGGCGCCCATGGCGGGCCGACGGCGAAGCAGTTTCAACTGGTTTCCACACAAATCAGTGCCAGGGTGAGCTTCAGCAAACTCTAAGAACTCCGTTTTTGCAGTTAATTGAAAGGAAGAGTGGCGGAAGGTGGGTCCTCACCGTGAGCATCCATGGCGGAAAGGAAGGATGTGGATGCGCAGCTCGCCGGAGGAGAAGGAGTTAAATTAGCACCAGGGGTATACTCTAGAGGTCAGGAGGAGGCTAGGGTTTTGATGATTCGGGTTGATTTGATGTGTAGCGGTGCGCACATGGTTTTCCCCTCCTTTTGGGTTTTTGCCGGGTTTGAGGGAGAGGCGTGGCTTGTTTGCGCAGAGGGGGAAGCTCAGGAGTGAGTAGACATGGCTGTGATGGTTCCTGGAGATAGATTGCGCCGGGTTTTGTAGCTGAGCCGAGATGGTTCGGCAATGGCTTCGAGTAGACGAGGAACGGCGAAGCGGTGCAGAAGTAGCTGCCGATTTGTTGCCGTGGCAGAGACCTCCAACGTTAATTGGTTGCCAAGGCAGAAGATGGGCAGGGCTTAGGTGAGTTGGTTGGCTAGCTAGCTCTTGCCGACCTGTGCCGTGGCAAGGTTTTTGCGGTTGATGTCTTGCCATGGCAGCGTTTTGGCAAGGCGGGGGAGTCGGCCGAAGCTTTTGCGGGGAGGATCAGTGCACGGCAAGGGCACAACAGCCGAGGTGATAGCGTGGCAGCAACCTGACGGAGGTGTAGCTTCGGGCAACGCAATTGCGGCGGAAAAACGACAAGGTACAGAGGCGGTGTCTCACTGATTCAGTCGGCACGAGAGAGCAAAGAACGGAAAGGAGAGGAAGGAAGGAGAAGGCACTGGAGAGGGTTGACGTGTGGGGACAGATGGACGGGATCAAAGTTGGCAGAGGTTAACAGCTGGGCCAATGCATAACTCCGGGCCCACTTGTAAGCTACAGAAATGAGATAGCACAGGAAGTGTTCTAGACCGGACTGGCTTGATTTACAAGATTCTGACAGCTAGCCAATTGAAGATTTTATGGAAATTTTTACTGATGTCGACAAGATGATAATAATTATCCAGTTAAAATTTCAGATTAAAATTATTTACATAAAAATTTAAATAATTCTGACAATGATTAATGCACAGGAATTCCAATTCTGTTTTTAAGTTACTAAAGTGTTCAAATGAATTTATTTATTTTTCAAAATTTGTTTTTCAAATTTATTTAAGATATTAATGCTTCTGTAAAATTTTTAGATTTTTACCTTCGATAATTAAATTATAAAAATTCTGATATTGCTATTTACAGATTTATTTACTTTCTGTTTTTGAATTTCTAAAATTCACTAATGTAAGTTTTAATTTTTGATATTTTTAACAGAGATATATAAGGTTGTCAGGATTTCAGGGTAAAAATTTCATGATTAGGCTTTTAATATTGCTGTTCATTATTTTCTTAAAATTATAATGCATGAAAATGAGGAAAAGGCATTGTTTTAAATTAAAATTTTGATTCAAATTGAAATTCGAATTTTATTCCATTTTCAAATTTCAAAATTTTCATTTTCCTTATTTTTGAATTTTTCGGAATGTTATATTAAAGCAGAAGCAAAAGAAATCATCACGTTCGCTCTCAAGGCTAGAAATTCCCACATTAATCGGAGGTAAAAAAGAAAAATATACACCATTGATCATGTTGGGTCCAGATTATAACGGCCTAGATTAAAGAAAGAGTTTGTGTCATGTACAATATACAAGAGTTTATGCCATGTACAATACAAGAAAGAGTTTGTACCATGTACAATACAAGAATAACTGAAATTTGGAATAAAAATAAAATAAAATCGGAAATATGATTTCTATACGATTAAAAGAAAGAGTCGAAGTACAATAAAAAATTCGAAACAAAAAATAAAAAATAATAATCTAATTTCCATACAAACATCAAAATAAAATTAAAATTCTAAATAAAAATTTTAAAAATAAAAGATAATTAATAATCTAATTTCCAGATGAGCGTTAAAATAAAATTTAAATTAAAATTTAAATTTTAAAAAATTCAGAATAAAAAATATAATTAGTAATCTGATTTCCTTACGAACAATTAAAAGAAAGAGTCCAAGTACAATAAAAAATTCAAAACAAAAAATAAAAGATAATTAATAATCTAATTTCGCATGCGAACATGAAAATAAAATTGAAATTCAAAATAAAAATATTAAAAAATCAAAATAAAAGATAATTAGTAATTTGATTTCCATACGAACATCAAAATAAAACTAAAACTTAGAACAAAAATTAGTTGCTAGATTTGTATACTAATTTCAACATAAAAATCTGAAATTTGGAATGAAAAATAAAAGTTTGATTTCCATAGGATTAAAATAAAGAGTCCACATCATGTACAATAAAAACCAAAATTCTCTATAAAAATAAAATAAAAGTAGAAATTTTATTTCCATACGATCATCAAAATAAAAATAAATATACAAATACCAAATTTAAAACTAAAATTTAGAATAAAAACAAAATACAATTAGCAATTTGATTTCCATATGAACTCTAATGTAAAATCCCTAAATAGCTTAAATTAGGAATGAAATGAAATAAAAAACAATTGAATTTGTATACGATACCACCTAAAACTATATTAAAAAAATCTATATCATGTACGATCCAACAACATACAAATATAGTTTGGAATACAAATAAACAAAAAAATGCTAATTTGTTTTGAACAAGAATTTCAATTCAATTTCCAAACGAATTTCTAAATAAAATCCCTAAATAAATATAATTTGGCAAAAAAAATTAATGAAACATTAGCTATTTGATTTATTTATGAATTAAAAAACTAAAATTTAAAATAAAAATAAAATAAAAAAAGAAAGGCCAAAACCAAAAGAGCCAAAAACTGTGATGAGTGGTGAGCATCTGCATTGTTGAAGAAATCAGTAGCAAAATAAGCTTGATGATGGAGAGGCCCTGTAGAGACTAGATGAAACTTTGCATGGAAGACGAGCCACAGAGGATATATATCTATTGGGTAGCTAGAAACGTGCCTCACTGCTGAGGGACATGACATCACACATGATGGTGGGAAAATTTTACATATTATTAGATAACGACTAAAGCAAACATACTAGCATTGTTGAAGATGGGAGGTCATCGCGTTTGTGAGGAAGTAATATCGTTGAGTTGGCAAACACTGAATAAGAGAAGCGACCGATATAGGACAATTGTAAATTAAGCATGTATAATATCTTGCATGTGCATATGCATGCATGAATTCATTTGAATTAAAACAAGTTGCAAAAAACTCAGAGTAGAGATGGTGATACTCTATAGAATAGGCTTGGGGCCATTAATGAGAGCATAATAGGTTTAGGGCCACTGGTGAGAGCATGACGGGTATCCTTGGTAGGATAAGCAATAGTTGTACATATATGCATTGCAAAATGATGTCATAACGTTAGTATTAAATAATAATTGAAGAAAAATAGAAGATAGTTATATGATAGAGTATTGCATTAAAAGGGTAGCAGTTGAGAGGGATCGATAAAAAATTGGGTTTGCTATTGACGGTTGAAACAAAAAGTTATAGGGCCATCAATAACAGATATAAGATATATATATGATTCTACGGGGGCAGTCATTGTGTAAGGAAGATACGTTCAAAGTAAGTCGTCCATAGTGTATCAGTGTATAAGTGAGCAATGTACTCTAATACTATGTAAAATAATCAGCGTACTACTTGAGATTAGATAGAGATACATGTGTTGCATATATTTTGAGAAAAGAGTTACTAATAGAGAAATAACACGCGTATATAACTATATGATCTATGCAAGATGAAGGGTAGCTACGTTTCTAAAAACACCCAACAATTTATTATTCTCAATGATTTTTTTCCATCAAAGCTTTTACTTTAATTATATCTCTTAAGTTGAATTTTTCTTCAAACTTCTATTGTCATTTCTAATATTTATAATACCTTAAAAATCTAAATAGTCTACAAAATACATTTATATATTCTCAATCATATAAGTTATATCATTTGATATTATAAACTGTTAAGAAAATCTAGCCGCGCAAATGCGCGGGTCACCCTGCTAGTTCAGAGGTAAATTAGTAAAGTTGTATTTCATTAGTGGTCCACAGCAGTTTCTTAATTCACACTATGAACTTTCATTAGTGGCCGTGTGCTATAATCTATTGAGAAGTCCAAATGCCACACCTTCCTGACCGTACTATAATTCTACCACGAATCGGTGAACCCGTTTAATTGATTTGGCACCGGTTTCCCGCTGGTCATCAGAGGAACAGCAACTGCAGAATATGCAGTAGGCCTTTGTTGCCTGGTGCATTTAGCTTGATTCAGCTGTGTAGGAATATTTAGTTCGTTTATCTTACTAGATAGGAATCCGCGCTATGCTGCTCCGCACGGAATTTGGTTCGCTGATCCTCTCCGGAAAAATAAAGCTGGAGGACACGCACGCGAATATACGAAACCATAGTTTTTTCTTTGAAATGGAAAAATAAAGGCGAATGACCCATACGCGAATATACGAAACGATAGGGCCCTTTTTGCAAAACCACCGATCGAAGGGGCTGGATGTAATTTTTTATTCTCGCAAAACCACCCACCGGTGAAAAATAGTCTAGAGGAAAAAGGGTGAAAAATTATTAGAGCTGACAACCTGCTTTTGTCGAGCCTAATACTCTATGCGTTTACCGAGTAATAATACATGTTTAAAAAAATATCAGAGATCGAGATGGAAAATCGAGTTGGGGAAAAAGTCTAGAGCTAAAGCTGCACACATATCTCTAGTGACAAAAACATTTTTTCCAGGAAAAACGGAGAACACAACCGCGAATAAAAAAAACTACGGATTTTTTTTGGAAACGAAAAAATAAAGGCGAATGACCCGTATGCGAATATACGAAACGATAGGGCTCTTTTTGCAAAACCACCGATCGAAGGGCCTGGATGTATTTTTTTTATTTTTGCAAAACCACCAACCGGTCAAAAATAGTATAAAGGAAAAAGGGTGAAAAATTATTAGAGACGATAACCTTCTTTTGTCGAGCCTAACACTGGTCAAAATAGTATAGAGGAAAAATGGTGAAAAATTATTAGAGACGACAACCTTTTTTTTGTCGAGCCTAACACTCTACGCGTTCACCGAGGAAAAGGGCGAAAAATTATTAGAGACGACAACCTTCTTTTGTCGAGCCTAACACTCCACGCGTTCATCGAGCAATAATATATGTTCGCAAAATCACCCACCGGCAAAAAATAATCTAGAGGGAAAAGGGCGAAAAATTATTAGAGATGACGACCTTCTTTTGTCGAGCCTATCACTCTACGTTTTCGTAATAATAAATGTTTAAAAAAATATCAGAGATCGAGACGGAAAATCGAGTTGGGGAAAAAGTTTAGAAATAGAACCCGCCGGTGAATCTATGGGCCACTATATATCTTCGGACGGATCTATATTTTTTTTAAAAAAAACCCGCGGTTATGACCCGTTGGCAAATCCATAAGTTGCTATAAACTTTCGACGAATCTGTGTTTTCTTGGTGACGAAAACATTTTTTCCGGGTTTTTTGGGTGACGAAAACATTTTTTTGGGTTTTTTTTGTGACGAAAACTTTTTTCTTGGAAAAACGGAGAAAGGACCTGAACGTAAGAAGCGTGGACTGTTTGTTAATTTTTGGACTGTTCGCTATCTGAATAATTAGAAAAGGGCTTGTTCGCGATTTTGAACTTAATCGGAGTTTTTTCCAGTAAAATTCGCGCCAGGACCTAAAGCGAAGAAAAAATATATCTTCCTCTCACAAAAAATCACGAAGGACCTATCCGTAATTCAAGAAATGGAGGGCTTTTTTCGCGAAACGCGACGTTGACACGTGGATAGCCTGGGCTTGCTCCATTTCTTCCGCTTGTAATGGGGGGACCTGTTTGTTAATTTTTTGGACCTGTTCGCTATCCTGAATAATTAGAAAAGGGATTGTTCGCGATTTTGAACTTAACTGGAGTTTTTTCCGTAAAATACCGCGCCAGGGACATAAACGCGAAGAAAAAAATATATCTTCCTCTCACAAAAAATCACGAAGGACCTATCCGTAATTCCGAAGAAATGGAGGGACTTTTTCGCGAAACGCGGCGTTGACACGTGGATAGCCTGGACTTGCTCCATTTCTTCCGCTTGTAATGGGGGTATAATACTGATATCGTCTCTCACCTCGCGTTTCACGCCTGGCCACTTGCGAATACAAAAATGGCGGCCGGCGAGACTCGGCTGGAGCAGTTGCGACGATGGTTCAAATTAAGATCGTCAGTGGCTTACTGCTGCTGATGTCGTCTCCTGGGGATTCCTCATTTCCTTGTCGTCGATCAAAACAAGTTCTCTTATCTTTTTTATTTCTTGCTTTCTTTATTATAGTTCAACGTAGATCTGGAAGGAAAGATATATAGCGGCAATGCACCGTCGTCCATGACTGCTGTTCCCACCGCTGCTTCAGACTTTTTTTTAGGCAACTTGATCGGCCGGAAGGGTCTAGATTTCTCGCATTACCTGGTGAGCCACGAATCGGCGAACCCGTTTAAATGATTTAATTGGCACCGTACCGGTTTCCCGCTGGTCATCAGAGGAACAGCAAATGCAGAATAATATGCAGTAGGCCTTTGCCTGATGTGCATGTAGCTAGATTTAGCTGTGTAGGAATGTACGGTATTCTGAATTTTTTTGGTTTTTAATTATTGAACTCGCTCATGATTAAACTTCTTTTAGCACTTTTGCTTTTACGGTAAACTAAATTTAATATGGATTGTTCATTTTTTCATATAATAGATTAGATTAGCTAGTATTTATTTATACTTTCTCTCATAGTTGAGTAGAAGAAATAATCTCAACAAATTAATGGTTAGATTTGATTTTTACTTATCCACTATATATTATCAGTATAATGCAATACAAAATTTCTCTTTTTGAAACCACGCTATAGTTAAAACAAGAAAATTCAACCAGTGCAACGAGGATCAAGTGATCAACACTAATCGCTGCCAAATACACCTACTAAGTAAAGTGGCATGCAACAACCAACAAGTGAAGTGTAGTATATATAATTCAACCAACGACAACTTGACGGCCGGTGTTCAGGTCCCGCATAGCCACCGGCAAAGTCCACGAGAAAAAGCCCAGCCCAAAACCCTCAGCCCTATTCCACCGCGTGCCGGCCCACCCACTTCGTCTTCAGCCTCACTCCAAGCAAAAGCAACTCCGCAAGAACGACGAATTTTTTTTTATTTAATATTTTTTTAATCGTTTTTTCAAAACTAGTCGCCCGCACTGAAAAATAGCGGAAATACCCTCCCGTCGCCCCTAGCAGGGCGATCGCCTTCCGAGGCGGCAGTGAGGGCCGCTAACGGAAAACTCCAACCCCTGGCAATGCGTAAAAAAAAAGGAAAATGTCAATTTGCCCGGCAGGGGCGATCGGTACTATAGTTTTTATTTTTTTGACGATTTTTTTTGCAAATTGTTTGTACAATAATTGTTACATTGAACCAGGAAAAATTAGGGAAAAAAACTTGTTGTCATGTAATGAACCGGAAAAATTATTTTAGTCCGTTAGTGATACGCACTTAGGTTTTTGATAGCCTCGTAGGGTCCGTCGAATATGGCCGAAAAAATAGGGGAAAAAGCACAGGCGGCCTACGCAACGTGGGATACCACTTTAGTACGGGCGAGACGGCCGGACGTTGCGAAAATCGGAAAAGGCACTCGCGGGCACGAAACCACTGAAATCGTGGCCACTTAGGGGTTTTCGTAGCCCCGCGGGACAGGCCGGACACGGTCCAAAAAAAACGGAAAAAATCAAGGGCGACCTACGCAACGCGGGCTACCACTTACGTACGGGCGAGATGGCCAGACGTTGCCCCGGCTTTTTGTTGCGAAAATCGTAAAAGGCCCTCGCGGCCACGAAACCACGGAAATCGTGGCCACTTAGCGGTTTTCGTAGCCCCGCGGGACAAGGCGGACATGGTCAAAAAAATACGGGAAAAATCCAGGGCAGCCTACGCAATGTGGGCTACCACTTACGTATGGGCGAGATAGCCAGACGTTGCCTCGGCATTTTGTTGCGAAAATCGGAAAATGCACTCGCGCCCACGAAACCACGGAAATCGTGGCCACTTAGGGGTTTTCGTAGCCCCGCGGGACAGGCCGGACATGGTCAAAAAAATACGAAAAAAATCAAGGGCGGTCACATAATGCGGCTACCACTTACGTATGGGCGAGATGGCCGGACGTTGCCCCGGCATTTTGTTGCGAAAATCGGAAAAGGCACTCGCGGCCACGAAACCATGAAAACTTTTACGAGGTCAGAAAATTTTGAAACTTTTTATGGAGATTCCTGATAAATCGGTGATATTACCATAAAAATTTCAAATGATTTTAATATATGAGGAATTTTTTAAAATTCAAACAATACATATATAAGGGCACATACACCGAAAGTTCAGATGATAAAATAAGCAATGGATTAGATTATATTATATTACATGGCATTACAACAGTGACGAGGTTAATAAGGAAAGCACTGTTCGTCGTGGTGGAACAAATGATCGTTCCGCCTATCTGGGAACAGCCAGAATGATGTAAGACATTTTCTGCATATTACTTGACCCGTTCTAATAATGCGGCCAGTCCTCGGACAGTGCTCAATCTCTACAATGAAGGAACTCCATGGGGTTCCGCAGTGCTCCCAGCTGTCGCCCATTGGGTGGGCTATGCCGTACGTCTCGGGTGTATAAGACTTAAATTTTGGTTGTTTTTTATGTGGATTTCTCCGCGGGAAACTCCGCAAGGTCGATGACCGTACCGGGATTCCTACTTGATATTGCCCTGAGCAAGTGTGGAATATTCTCGTAAGAAGCCTCGTATGTCCCGAACCGTATTTGCAAAGCTGTTCTTTTCGCTCTCCAAGCCTTTCCGTAGCTAATCTTGTACTGAAACCTCTCTCCACGGCTTTGATAATGGATCGAGGTGCGAAGTGCGATTGTCGACGATCGACCATAAAACACATTTGCCACCCAAGTGGACGACAGATTGCGGTGTTCTGCTCCGCTTCCTCCATTAGCGATTATGCTCGTCACTATGGAACATTTTCAGAGTCCTCCACTTCCCCTTGTATGCATGCACCGCCATGGGCACGAATCAACTACGCACTTCACGTCGTAGTCTTTTTTGTCGACTTCACTACCTCGAATTGGCGCCAAGAGACATTGACCAAGCTTCACCGCATCCATCACGGCCTCCTTGTCTTTATATATGGCCCCTCTGCGACCTCGTTCTCATTATACTCCCATGCATCTCTGTTTCCTTCATTCATTGTCGCCTTGAAATTATATTTAGTCCACGCTCGGGACAGCACCTCAGGAGTATTGTCCTCCTCGTCCGAGCGTTCGCCATCAGGGACTTCCTCATCCGCACGGTCCTCCTCCTCCATCAACTCAACTATGTGCTCCACCTCCTCCCCCTCGTCGGCCACCCCCCGCGCCTCCACGGCTGGCTCCTCGCCCCCCTCGATCCCGTCGCCACCGCCAACCTCGCCACCACCTTCATCATCGCGTTGTTGCATATCTCTATTCCCCTCCTCCGTAATATCTACCCCGACATCACGCACCTCCGACACCGATGGAGGTACCTGGTACCAATCTACCAGCAACATGAGCGGCCAACCCCGCTCTACAGCGTACCCAATATAGCTCCTCCATGCCGAGGTCGCGTTAATAGGAATCAGCTCTCCATAAAAAAAGTCCTGCGCACGGCTTACTATTGCTCTAACCCGCAGCCGAACACTCTGGGCATCCAAACTGAACATCCGAAATATGAACTCCATCAAACCCTCAGATGTCCTATCTCTCGCCTAGATATGCCTCAGATGATCTGAAAATGCCGACAAATCGACTCCATTCGCCCCCTGCTATCTCTCCATCTCCATAGAATATCTGAAAATACAATGTCTCCGACATATCGCCTACAACGTCGAACCAAAAAATCATCATTTCTCCACCTAACCGCTATATAAATGTCACAATATATTGTCGTCAAATTTTACCCTCATCGATTTTGTAACCTACTGCCATGTTTTTAAATATACTAATTTTTAACGAACACGGTCATTGACTATAAATAAGTAATTCGATTACCTATATTACATACCGCAAATACTAAATATTAAATCTCTAAAATATTAAATAACATAAATACTAAATATTAAATCTCTAAAATATTACATACATAAATACTAAATATTAAATCTCTTAACATTACTTAATATTTCTACTATCCAATCCTAACTAAATTAAATTTCTAAATACTACAATCCTAATAATTCTAAAACTACATTAAATCTCTAAACATTGCCTAATATTTGTACTATTCAATCCTAACTACATTAAATTTCTAAATACTATATTAATTCTCAACATCTCAATCATAATATATCTAAATACTACATTAAATCTTTAAATACTACATTTCTACATTTCAAAAATTATACAAGACTAACATTTCAAAAATATGAGTACAAAATATTGAACTTACCTTCAAAAACGACGAGATTTTTTTCCTCTTTTTCTTCCTCCTTTTTTTTCCTCCCTCTTTTCCTCTCTTCCTTTCCTCTTTCTTTCTTCTTTCTTCTCAATGAGCCTCGGCGCAGACAAATGAGTATCGCTTGCTCGCGGTGGCGATTTAAATGAAGTCGCTTCGCCGGGCGACGACCTGCCAGACGCCGCACAGGTCCACCTCATTTGACGAACGACGCTACGCCACGTACCCGTTATCGATCAAGTGGGGCCCACCATTCGCCAGATAGGCGACGCCGCGCGGGGCGACGGGAGGGTATTTCCGCTATTTTTCAGTGCGGGCGACTAGTTTTGAAAAAACGATTAAAAAAAAATTAAATAAAAAATAATTCCAAGAACGAGGGCCCGGTGCCTCGGCTGCGCTCGCTGCACGCGCTACGGCGTCCGGTAGCCGGAGCGCTGTGCAGGGGATCGGCTCAGGCCCGAGGTAAACGGCTGAATGATGCAAAGTTTCTTGTCGCGCAATCGTGCCCTTGTTGTTCACACCCTCGGGGGCGTGGTCATGTAAGCTTTGGTAGTGTCTCAGATCTTTACTTAATGATTTCGTGGAGATTCATGACTTTGCTTAATGCATGTTCTGCGGTCCTGTTTTCTTGTGCAGTAATTAAGCTTACACATGGTACTGACATGATTCATTTATCAACAGATTTTCATATTACTCCAGCCCGAATTTTTCAAGGACTCCAACAATTGTTCCTTTTGTTAGTTTTAGCCTTGATCGTGAAAACACACACACATGAATACAAGAAAGGACACAATAGGGCACAGAGAGACGAACAACTGGCACATTTTTTAAAATTCTCTTGCTCACTTTTATTTTCCCCTGGCTTACAAACAACCAGTGCCTTGATTATATATTAGTCTATCTCATGACTGTTGGAAAACTAATCAAGACTTGCTAAAATTGTTGTTATCCATGAGTTTGATAACACAAAGAGAATAACACAAAAGAAAATTATCTCAAAACTTCTACGTTCTTCTTCGTGTTCGTGTGCATGATCAGGCTATTGTTGAGATGGTGAGAACAAATATGAAGTCGTGGCTGTTTGTTGCTGGGTTTAACTCTGTCCATTGCATACATATAATGTAGCACAAACTACAAATGATGCAGGCTTATCCAAAAAATCTGGATAAGACTACCTGATCGTATAGCACTCCTACTGCAAAGAACATACCAAAGGAAACTGCAAAGACGACCTTGCTGCTGCATTTTTTTGTGGAGATAACGGAAACTGGAGCTTCTACTGAATTGCAATGGTGAATAAGCGTAGGTCCACAGAGCTTTGGGTTGCCATCAAAGCTAGAATTTGTAAACGTACTAAACTGGCCAGCGGTTGGGATAGGCCCTTCTAGGTCATTGAAAGAAACGTTGAATTCAGTAAGGAAGTGTAGATTGTCCAGTGCAGATGGGATTGTACCGGTTAGGTGGTTGCTTGATAAGTCCAGCACCAGCAGGTCTGTGAGGTTGCAAATAGATTGTGGGATCTCTCCGTATAAGTTGTTGGAGCTCAAGTCGAGTGAGAGGAGTGCTTTCAGCTGACCAATCTCGGGGGGGATCACACCGGTGAATTTATTGTTGCCTAGGTGCAGCATTTTTGGGAAAGCGCTGATAGTGCGGTATTGACGTGATCGAGTAATATATAAAGGCAACTCAAAAATTCCTGGGTCTAAATGGGCTACACTCTTTTCTGATATCATCATTGGCATCTGCATCAACTGTGGTGGAATTTTTCCTGTGAGACTGTTATTAGATACATCTAGATGGCTGAGGAAGCTTAGGCTATTTATCCAGGCAGGTATTGGTCCACTGAGTTGGTTGTTTTGTAAACCTAATAATTTCAAATTTTTGAGCTTTGATATCCAATGAGGTATTTTTCCAGACAACGAGCAATCATTTATGATAAGAGTCTGAAGATTCTCAAGGCCATCGAACATTTCATACTCTGGCATGGTCTGATGCCTAGAGTAGCCCCAAATTAGAAGAGTAATGAGGCTATTAGAGCTCTTGAGGATCTGAATTGCATCTGTAATATTTGTAAAGAAATTGTAACCAAGTGATAGGAAGGTGAGGGACTTCAGATTGCTTATTCTCGGTGAGATCTGGCCTTGGAAGTTGTTGCCAGACAGTCTCAGTGCCGTAAGATTGCTGCAAGAATAGAGGCTTCCTGGAATTGTGCCAGTGAAGTTGTTGTACAACAGGTCTAGATTTTTCAGATTTAATAGGGTGGAGAAGTTCACCTTTGTGAGCTCTCCGCAGAAGTGGTTTTCCCTGAGATTGATGGTTGTGATAGTTTTGCATTTACTCAGAGCAGACGGTAGCTCTCCAGACATGTTATTGTTGTTTAAGTGGAGCTCCTTCAATCGCTTGAGCTGCCCAATAGAATCTGGGATTCTACCACTAAACCCATTCTCCGCAAGATCAAGGATAGCCAGATTACTGAGTTTGGCTAAATGTGCTGGAGGTAGTGCTCCTTTCAAACCGTTGTGGGGCAAGGAGAGGTACTCCAGCGAGGTAGCATTGAAGAGTTCATACGGGAGAGTCCCACTTAGGTTGTTGCGGCCAACCTTGAGCATTTTGAGCATGGAGCATCTACCAAGCACAGGAGGGATACTGCCACTGAATTGATTGTAACAAAGGTCAAGGACAGCAAGGGACCGTGAGGCAAGGCAGAAAGACGACGGTATGTGCCCAGTGAAACTATTGTTGCTTGCATTGAGCACAACCAGATTGGCCATGGCCTTCCATGTGGTCGATGGGAATTCTCCAGTAAACAGGTTGCTCGAGACATTCAGTACCTGCAGAGGACGGGCAGGAGTTGACGGTGACAGCTCTTGCAGGCCCCCGTTGAGTCGGTTGAAGCTGACATCAAGAATGGCGATGCTGCTGGAGGACATGAGTTCCGACGGAAGGCCACCGAAGAAGGCGTTGTACGACAGGTTGAGATGCAACAGGCCGGTGAGGTCGGCAAGGGACGGTGAGATGCGCCCTTCAAGGCCTCTGGATGCCAGGGAGACCTCAGTGACCGTCCCATCCCCATTGCACGTGATGCCCTCCCAGGCACAGCAATCGGTGTCATTCCGCCACGGCACGGCGAGGCCGCCGTTCGCCTTCCGGGAGAGCCCGGCGAGGAACTGGAGGAGGGAGATCTTCTCCTGCTCCGTGCATGAGCTGGTGGGAGAGGCAATGGAGAAGGAGAGCAGCAGGAGCACAACAGCAAGGCCAAGGAAAGCCATGCTTGTTTTATTGTACGTTGCGTGAAGAATGGATCAGTATTTGCATGTATGCAAATTGAACAGCATGTCGAAGGCGTATATATAATCATGCAATTGATCTTGAGTTGTCGTCCAATCAATATAATGTACTGTGCACATGTAATGTGTGGGAACAAGAAGCCAGCCAGCGTAGTAAGGACTGGGGTACGTGTTTCACGAGAAAATGTCATTGCATTATGCTCCTACTTTGAAACGAACGAACCACTCGTAATTGCAGACAGCTGGACCCACACCCCTTGGTCCTAACTAGCTTGTACTGCACATCGTCGAGGTTGCTTCAGCGGCTCTTCCCTGTGATAGGGATGGTAAAGTCACCAAGGATGGGGTTACTGTTGCAAAAAGCATACAGTTCGAGAACAGCGCTAAGAATGTTGGGGGCAAACCAGGTGAAGCAAGTTGCTGAGGCTACTAATAAGGTTGCAGGAGATGGTAAGGGCTGAGACTACTAATAGATAAGTGTCGGTGTTTCGAGAACCGGCAAGTAAATTTGTAAGTTTTGAGGGGCCGCGCGTTCCCGTTCCCGTTCCCTGAATGGTTAGACCAAAAGAAAGGGGGTCCAAGATGTATACTGGTTCGGGCAGAACGTCCCTACTCCAGTCTGTGAGGTGGTTGTGTGTTATTACTGATGACGGCAAATTTGCCTGGTTACAAGCGGAGGCCGAGTGCGGACTCTGAGCACCCCGCGTACAGAGGTCGGCTGGGACGGCTACGGGTACGATGGACTCGGAGCCAAGGGTGTTTGTGGGCTCTCGACAGAAGCTTATCGACAGGTTCTGCTTATGTGTGCTCCGCTTGTGAGCGTTGTGTTCTATCGTCCCCCGCTCCGGAGGGTCGAGCTTCCCCTTATATAGCCTGGGGAAGCAAGTTACATGGGAGCGTGCGAAGGAAAAAATGGATGGGGCTCCCTACGCATAGGAATCCGGTCTTCCGCCTCGGTGTCTGGTCGTTGGACTTGTCCTCTGACGGGTGGTTGCGCGTCTTGTATGGAGTTGGTGGAGACGCAGAGTGACGGCTCGGTTCATCCCTCCGGAAGCGGCGACCGCTCCCGCGCGATGTCGTGCCGATGTCGGGTGAGTCACCTTCGAAGTCGCCTTTGGGAAGGCGCGTGGCGTCTAGTCTCGGCTTGGCCGTAACGGGCTACTGCGTCAGCTAGGTAGGCGACTAGCGTAGAGGCCGGTTTCTGATGATTTGACGTCTGCTTCTTGATGAAGATGGTACGAGCCTGCTCGGGGTTGCCGGTCGGTTCGACCCATTGGTCGCCAACCCGGGTTGCCGCTTCGTGGTTCGTGGGCGCCATCTGAGCGCTTCGGTCGGATCGCTTTACGGTTTACCGGTCGAGAACCGAATGCCCTCGCAGGCTGGTCGGCCGCCTTCCATTCTTGTGAGTACCGCCGAGGGCGTCCGACTTATTGCGCGGTCGGGCCCCTTTCGGCCGGATTGGTCCGGCCATGGGCCTCGAGCAGGCTTCTTGTTCGGGCTCAGCGGTGACGCCCACATGCTTCTCTTGGGCCGCTGGGGATACCTATGCCCTGGGTATTCGTCAATAGCCCCCGAGCCCCTGGGCGGGTTAGAGAGCCGGTCGGGGGTTCACCCTGTTCAACGGATCCTGGTTGAGCATGCCGCTTTGAACGGTTTCCGCGATTTCTGATGCCCGGTCGGTCAGGTTTGGTCGGTTTTGTTCGGTGCTTGTGAGCGATCCGGATGGAGTTTTCGAGCCCCGAGCGGATCGGAGAGCCGGTCGGGGGTTTTCCCTTTCGAGCGGAGACAGCTCCGGTTGGTGGACTCGAGCTCCTGGTAAAAGTCGCCTAAGTATCTGCAAGTGCATCGGTTGGGCGGAGGTGGCCTCCTCGATTGCTGGTGTACGACCAAACGGGTTGGTCGCCGATGTCTGCAAGGCGTGGCGAAGATCCGGTGGATGGAGCCCCCGAGCCCTCGAGCGGATCAGAGAGCCGGTCGGGGGTTTACCTCGTGCGCGGAGGTGCCCATTTTGCGTCGTGATCCCGATGTCCCTGCAAGGTCGGCGTTGCGCCAGAAATAGATAAAGGCGCCCGTCCCATGCTTTCGTTGAGCAAGGGCGGTGGCGGCGCTTCCCACGAATACGCCCCGTCCACAGGTGTGGGACCTGGAGGGGGTGAGCTAACGCGCGTTTGCCATGCGTTGGCTTGAACGCCGTGCTCATGCGAGCTGATAGTGGGTTTGTCCGAGTGGGCCCTGGTGGCTTCCCGAAGGGAGAACCGTTTCCGAGCGGACGTTATCCCGTTGCGGGCGTCCGACCCTCTGGGGGCGACCCATGAGAACCTTTCTTTACTCGATCCCGTATCGGACCCCAGGTCGTCCGCCGACTGAGCATTAGCCGCCACCCGTCGACGGGCTCCGCGGGTGAGTGTGAAGTATGGTCTCGAACACGATTAAAGGTGATTGGGTCGTCCGCCGACCCAACTAGAGGCCCACTGGGAGCTCACCTCATCCTCGTCCCTCGCTCGATTTTTCGCTCGGGGTGGTACGTGCACCCGCTTGGTGGTCGGGCGTTCGGAGCCCACTTCATTTGGTCGAGTCCCGAGCATAAGTTGGCGAGCCTTTTCGTGGCTTCCGGGACCGCAACGGCCTTGGCGCGTTTTTCTTCTGTGCAAGGCGGCTCTTCAAGTTCGGGAACGAGGCTCGAGGAGCCGTACGCCACTCTGCCCGATGTGAGGCCTTCTCGCCTGGTTGCTACCCTGTCAGGAATTAACGCGGGGGTGATCAAGAATCGAGGCGGCGTACCGTTGAACCATCGCGACGGTCGGGGGAGCGAAACACACGCCGTTTCTTTTCGCGACATCGTATGTTCGGCTGACGCCTGTCCGGCCGATGGGCGTTGCGCTTCTTATATATAAAAAAAGGGGTGAACCACTGGTCGGATTCCCCCGTGTTGTCCTGTGCTTCCCTGCGAAAGAGAGAAAGACGGAGGCGACCGTGAGAGAAACCAAAAAACCTAGGAGAGGGATTCCTCGCCTCAGCCCCTTTTTCGCTCGCCGGTCCTGCTCTTTCGGAGATGACGTGGCCGGAGTGCTCCATTCTCGATGCTCGTGTGCTTGGCCTGGCGAAGAAACGATTCCTTCTCCCGCGCGACGTATCTCGGTGGAGAGTGCCGGCGGGAGCTGCGGCTCCGGAGCCCGGCGACGGCGAGATCGTCGTATGCGCGTCCTTCTTCGAGCGCGGGTTCGGCCTCCCTCTCCACTCATTCGTCCGCGGGCTTCTTCACTTTTACAAGGTGGAGGCGCACCATTTGAACCCCCACGGCGTGCTGCACATTGCGGTCTTCATCACGCTGTGCGAGGCCTTTCTGGGGATCGAGCCCCATTGGGCCCTCTGGAGGTACTTCTTCCATACGCGGTCGCTGAAGGGAAAGTCGGCGGCGGGCGCACTGTTGGCGCCGATCGGCGGCGCCGCCATCCAGCTTCGGTCTAACCGGGCGTCGGATTACATCGATATGAAGCTGCCCTCGTCGAACCGAGGATGGCACTCCGAATGGTTCTATATCCGGAACGTAGGGTACAGCGCCCTAGCCTTCACCGGGAGACGGCCCGAGGCGATGCCCGAATGGAACCGGCCGGCGGATGCGAAGGAGAAGAGGAAGATGGAGGTGATCTCGAGCGAACCACGGCTCAAGAGGCGAGGCCTGACGGGTGACGCTGTCGTCCGCACGTTTATGGCGAGGCGCGTGCAACCCCTCATGGACAGGCCTCACCCGATGTTTGAGTACGAGGGAGCATCTGACCCCATGAGGATGGAGCGCTCAGACCTTCCCTCGTCGGAGGTAGAGGCTCGGGTGAAGGCCGTCCTGGTCGTGAGGGCCACAGTGGCGGCAGGCGGTGCTCCCGAGCCCTTCTCGGTGGAAAGCCCCCCAAATTTGGTAATTGGGTGGCTCCCTTACTTTCCCCTGCGTCCTTTGTCCTAATTCCTTGCGCTTCGTCCCGAATAAAATTCCTACCCTTTTCAGGGCCTACTTGGAGCATCCTCCCGGGCATGGTCGGCTGGGAGAAGGAGATGAGGGCGGAGGCCCGCAAAAAGGTCGAGCTGCAGGAGTCCGCTCGAAAAGAGCGCAGGGAGGAAAGGAGGAAGGAGAAGAGGAAGGAACGCCTGGCGGCGTCCGCGCGCGGCGAGGAGGTGTCTGAGTCGACCCTCCTCTCCACGGGTGGTGCGGGATCGTCTTCCAGTGATGGTAGAGATCCCGGCGATCCATACGAGGAGTATGACTTCGGGCTGTCATCGAGCGACGACCTGCCGGAGGGCGCCGATGCGGAGGTCACCGTCGCGGTGCCCCAAGCAAGAATGCCTCGGGCGGAGGTGCCCCCGGAAGGAGGGAGAGACAGCCCCCCTTCGCCAGGGAGACCGGAAAAGAGATTGTTGTTCAATACCGCCGATGCGTTAGTTTTGCTCCTTTTGTCATACGTACCGATTTCGCTTGAGCCGCGATCGACGTCTGCGTTTTAGGGATTTTATGGGGAGAGCTCGACGAGGTGGCGGAATTGCCGTCGGGACCGACGCCGCCACTCCCGCCGGCAGAGGTTGGGGATAGGCCATCCGGGCCGGAGCAAATGGCGGAGACGGCGGCGTTGGTCGTGTTCGCCAGCGCCGACGAACGGTAGTTGCTTTGTGGTCGTGCCGGAACCGACCGTGGAGTCGGCACACCACGAAGCCCGGGCGACCGTCAGTGGCTCGCCGTCAGGATCGGGGGCCGATGACGGCGGAGCAGGCCTTGCGCCGCCGGTCGCTGAAATGCCGCCGGTCCTGGCACTGGAAGCCTTGCCGCTACCGTCGCCAAGGGAGCAACCAGGAGAGGAGCCGCAGGTGGTGGTGGTGGTCGCTGATTCGCCACTGGTGGCGCCAGAGGCCTCGCCGTCGGTGCGGGCTGCCGGGACGACCACGAGGGGACCCCTTCAGTCGCCACCGTCCATCTTAGTGTGGCCGGGCAACGACCCACCTGGCGAGGCATCGTTCACGCTGGATGACGGAGCGGAGCTTGGGGAGTGGGAATCCCTACAGGAGGGCTCCCTGCGAGTTAAGACTGAGATGGAGAAGATTCGGGCGAGCTTGGGTCAGCTCCTCGAGTCCTCCGGCAGGGTGCTGGACGCCGTCACCGGAGGAGTCAACCCGGCCGGTGTGGTAAGTTGTGTTCAAAATTTCCCCGCCTTTTCAAATTCTGCTGGATCTTGTATTGATGTGCCGGCTGGTTGCAGCGTCTGCGGGAGCACTCGGAGGGTAAGTCCGGGTTCCTCCGTCGCCTGCACGGCCAGAGGACGGCCGCGGAGGAGGATCGCAACCAACTGGGCTCTGAGCTGCATGAGGCTCGGGAAGCTGCGGGCCATGAAGCGTCGGCAGAGAGACCCACGGACGATGAATGAGATGGCTGATGTCTTGCAGGAGGAGCGTCGGTTGTGTCAGTCCTTGCGGGCGAGGGTAACTGAACTGGAGTCCCTCCTAGCGGAGGCCAGCAATGCCAAGGTTGTTGCCCAGGCGGAAGCAAGGCGCGAAAAAAACTCGAAGAGGAGACTCGGGCCAAGCTCATCGCCATGACCGAATCGTCGGCAGGTAAGACGTTGTTATTCGGGCTGATTCGGAGGGTGGCGTCGTCGAGCGTGCCCTTCTGATTTTCGCCCCAATCTTCAGAATTGCAGAAGAATCTTGGCGGTCGCGAGGCGCGATTAGCGGTGGAGGAGCGCGACGCGGTCGCGTGGCGGCGGCGGTGGCTCGATCGGCGCGAAAGAGATGGAGGGCGATCAGATGAACGTGTCGCCGAGTTGGCGACCCTAGGAAGGTCGGCATTTTATCGCAACCGATCTTTCGGGGCTATCGCGGGCACCGGTTTGTTTGCGATCGAAGTTGGCTCGTGTGCCGGAGCACGTCGAGAAGTCGGTGAAGACGAGTGCTGCCCTGGGGGCCACTTCTGCGCTTGTTAACGCCATGTCCTTCTACAATGGTATTAACCTGGACAACGTCAGCAGCGGGATCGCCAGGAACCGGACTGACGAGGAGGTCCATCGCTTCGCGCTCCAAGTCGAGCCCCATGCCCGAATGATCGCTGATCGGATATCGCCGCAGAGCGTCCTCCACGGGGACTATGAATAATGTTAGACATTATTATTATTTTTGGCAAATGTAAAGAACCTTGATATGTAACGAATGGGGATTCGTTTTTGTGTTAATGAACCGGGGTTCGTTTTTGTGTTGATGAATCGGGGTTCATTTTCGTGTTCATTTGCGACTTTGTGCCGTTCTTTCGTGCTTGGAGACCATAGCCCTGGGAACCGCTGGGATCCTTTCGGGCATAGGCGTGTTCAATTTTCCGAAGGAAGCACGAAGGAAGTGCTAACGAACCCCGGGATCGAAAAAGCGCCTATTCACATTTCATGCGGGGGAGGAGTGGCTCCGACTGACTCGTGGCTCGCGCCGTGCGGGTAGCCCTTACCGCAAAGCGCTACTTCGAAACCGTAGCCGCTGGGGCGTAGGTCGTAGTGCTTGGGTCGGACGGATTACCTGCTAGGGAAGCCGAGTGGTCGGTCGGGCCGCCGGCCCGTATGAATATGAATGACGTTAGAGAACAAGAGCATTCATTCACGTTTTAGGCAGGAGAGGGACGTCCCCGACTGACTTGTGGCTCGCGCCGCTCGAAACCGTAGTCGCTGGGGCGTAGGCCGCAGCGCTTGGGTCGGACAGGTTGCCCTTACCCGCTAGGGAAGACGAGCGGTCGGTCGGATCGCCAACCCGTATAAATGTGAATGACATTGTTCCTGAGCCCCCGAGCAATGCGCGGCAACCAGGCCGTGGTCGGCCCGTATTGCTGGTCCTTCAAGATAATCGAAAAGGGGACCGAGAGTCAAAAGACTTATCTTTTTGGATCGGTCGTCGAGCGGCTCGCTGACGCCTGGTGCGGATTCCGAGGTTGTCCGTATAACCCGGAGATCGAAGAGTCGCGTTGCTTCAGCGGGGAGCGGCGCCCTCCTGTGCTCGTGTCGCTTCGCCGCATTTGATGTGGAGTGGGATTTTAATGCCGTCGCGACGGGCGACGGACGGTGGGTGTGTCGGGGAGTTCAGCGAGCGCCGCGCGATGGCGGTTTTTGGCCGCGTGAAACCGCCCTTATAAATACGGGCGCTGGGTAGTGGTAACTCACATCCGGCCCAGACGTCTGCGTTCCTTCGCCTTCTTCATCTTCCAAGCACCTCCTCGAGGAGTTTCTTGCGAGCACCACGGCGAGCGGTGGCGGTGACGACAGGAGGTCCAGTAAGCGGGCAGCGGAGGCGAGCCCTGGGGGTTTGCCATCCAAGAAGCCTAGGGCGGAGGGGGCTCCTCGCTGTGATGGCGGGCGGGCTCGACCTGGCCTCGCCGAGATTCTTCATCTGGAGCCCTCCTCGCGGGTAGGTCCCTTTCTAGTTGTTTTGGTGAGGTATTGGGGTTGCCGAGTTGACGTCCTGCTGATTTTTGCCTTCCGCAGTCTCCGATCGGCCATGGCAGGCGCCGGCAAGTGCCGCCGGGTAGCTCCAAGATGCCCAGTGCAGGGGGGAGTAGCTCGCTAAGGGACCGAGGCGGCGAGCATGGTGGACGCGCTTAGCGCATGTCAAGACGCCGACCGGTGTCCCAGTGGGGTCCTCCGCCGCCCTTGGGAGCGGTGACGGCAGCAGCGCGGGTCCAGCCGCCAAGACGAGGCGGCGGCAGCTCAGCAGGCGAGGCGAGCCGAGGCGGAGATAGCTCGCACGCTGAGATTTCGACTCCACGCCGGGTCCTCCTCTCCATGCTCCGCCACGCCACGAGCATGGGCGAGTCGCTAAAACGCTAGGGTGGAGCTGAACAGGCAGTTCAGCCCACCGTGGCGCAAAGACGCCTTCGGCCTCACCCGAGCGGCCGAGGCATTGGAGGGCCTCGCCCCAGCTCTGGAACGCCCGCCGTGAGGGCGGAGGGTCGCCGCCCGACGGCGAGTACGGCTGGCGTCGGTTGCGGCCGGTCGCGTTCTTCGAGCCGACAGCCATCGTCTCCGGATCTCGGTGAACTGCCCAGCGCGCTGTGAGAACGGAGGCGGCGGAGATGGTGGCGGGGCGGCTCCACCTGGAGGTCTCGGACGAGGAGGTCGGGGCGAGCGAGGACTCCGGGGACGATGAAGACGACGCCTTCTTCGGACCAGATCCTTAGGGGCCTGGTGCGCGCTCGCCCTTGAACTCGCCATGCAGGCGAGGCATCTCCGGCGCCAGGGAGCCGCCCTCCGTCTTCTCGCTTCAACCCGTCGTTTTGCAGTTTTTTTTTGCACTCTTCTCTTGCTCCGGGAACAGTTTACGTTGAATGCCTTTGATGGGACATCATGCATCTTTTGGGAATGTGTAATATTTCAGCCTCCGTATTTCTTTCCCTTGGCAGGCGCCTGCTTGTTGTTGATTGCTTGTGCAGGGTTGTTAGGTCTGCCGGTTGAAGTGCCGTCGCTCGGGTGAAGACTTAGTTGTGAAAACATTTTTTGTCGATCGCCTGTAGGCCGCCCACGCATAGTCTGCTTCGTTCTGCGGACCACTACTTCAGCGGTCGTAGTCAAGAAAAACCGTTGGAGTCTTTACGAGACGTAATCCGTAGCAGCCGAGTTGAAGCGGTCCCTTCGAAGAGGGAACCTTGGTTTGTTTGGGCGCTATGTTATGAGATCACGTAGACTAGTAGCCCCCCGTGCGGGTTCGCGCCGCTCGGGTTCGGCAAGCTAATAGGAACGTGCGGACAGAGGATTAGTTTTTAGGGAAAAAATACCTGAGCTTTTCTATGTTCCAAGCGTTTGAAACAACGTTGCCATCGGCGTCTCTGAGTCGGTAGGTGCCGGGCCGGATTACCTCCACAACGGTGAAGGGGCCTTCCCATGGGGGCGAAAGCTTATGCCTGTCAACGTTGGACTGAACTTGGCGCAGGACCAAGTCGCCTACGTTGAAGGCTCGCACATGATCCTGGCGACTCTGATAGCGCCGCAACGTTTGCTGATATTTGGCCGACCGGAGGACGGCAATGTCGCGTGCCTCGTCGAGCTGGTCGACGGCGTCTTGTTGCGAGTCGAGCCCCCGAGCTTGGTCGAAGGTTTGCAGCCTTGGAGCGCCGTATTCCAGGTCGGTTGGCAAGACAGCTTCAGCGCCGAACACCAGGAAGAACGGCGTGAACCCGGTCGACCGGGTCGGAGTGGTCCGCAGGCTCCAAAGGACGGAGGGCTGCTCGGCTGCCCATCGCCCCGCTGACTTCTTCAGTCGGTCGAAGATTCGCAGCTTGAGCCCCTGTAGGATCATGCCGTTCGCCCTCTCGGCCTGGCCGTTGGTCTGTGGGTGGGCCATGGACGCCCAGTCGACGCGGATGTTGAAGTCGTCGCAGAATTCGAGAAATTTCTTCCCCGTAAACTGCGTACCATTGTCGGTAATGATGGAGTTCGGGACCCAAATCGGTAGACGATGCCGCGGAAGAAGTCGGCCGCTTGCGCGGACATGATAGTGGCGACTGGCTTCACCTCTATCCACTTAGTGAACTTGTCCACCGCGACGAAGAGGTGCGTGAAGCCCCCGGGCGCCTTTTTGAAAGGTCCGAGCAGATCGATCCCCCAGACTGCGAATGGCCACGTGATGGCGATCGTCTGGAGGGCTTGGGCTGGTAGGTGTGTTTGCCGGGCAAAAAATTGGCACCCTTCGCAGGTGCGAACAATTTGCTCGGCGTCGGCTACGGCGGTCGGCCAATAGAAACCCTGACGGAAAGCCTTACCCACGAGGGACCGTGGTGCTGCGTGGTGACCGCACACCCCGCCATGGATGTCGAGCAGCAATTCCTTGCCTTGGTCGGTCAGGATGCACTTCTGGAGGACCCCTGAGGGACTCCTCTTGTAAAGATCTTCGCCGACCAGGACGAAAGATTTCGCTCGCCGGGCGAGGCGCCGGGCCTCGGTCGGGTCTGGGGGGAGGGTCCCGTTCGTCAAGCGATCACCGTAGGGCTTCCTCCAGTCTGATTCGGCCGTGAGGACACTCCGACTCGAGTCGGGTGGCGCTGCATCCGGTTGATTGGTGGTTGGCTCGGCCGAGCCGGGCGGTCCGACCGCCTGCTCGGCCACTGGGTCCAGCCGGATGGACGGTCGGTGAAGGTCGTGGGCGAAGATCCCGGTCGGAACGGGTCCCTTGCCGGAAGCAAGATTGGCAAGGTAGTCGGCCTCGCCATTGTTGCGTCGATAGCTGTGGTGGAGCTCGAACCCCTTGAACTTTTCTTCAAGCTTGCGACTTCCGGCAAAGATCTGTTGCCATGCGCGGGAATCTCGGGGCCCGAGGCCTTCATGACCGATCGACCACCGCTTGGAATCGCCAGATATCGTAAAGCCGCCAGATGTCGAGGTCGGGCGGCGATCCGGAGACCGTTGATGAGGGCCGCGACTCGGCGGCGTTGTTCGTAGCGTCGAAGAGCGGCCGGACGGCGATGGAGCTCGTTGTTCGGGGAAATGATAACGATTCAGCGCCGCTCCGTTCTTCGTGTAGGATCCATCAAGTACATCGCCCAACATTCGGGGTCTTCGAGCACCGGGGTGCACGGCCGGCCCATTCAAGAACGGTCGGCAAGGGCTTGCGACTTGATCGCCGCCCGGGACGAACGAAATGTCGTGGGCCATTGAGCTCGAGTGCCCACTTGGATATCCTTCCCGAGGCGTCGCGGTTGCGGACGATCTCGCCAAGGGGTGAGGATGTCACGACGGAGATGGGGTGCTGGCCGAAGTAGTGGATCAGTTTCCTCTTCGCGATTAGCACCGTGTAGAGTAACTTTTGCACTTGCGGATAGCGGGCTTTTGACTCCGAGAGTACTTCACTGATGAAGTAGACCGGTCTCTGCACCTTGAGGGCGCGGCCTTCTTCCGCCCGCTCGACGACGAGTGCCGCACTCACGACCTGGGTCGTGGCGGCAATGTAGAGGAGCATAGGCTCGCATGGCGCTGGTGCGGTCAGGACCGGGGGTGATGTCAGGAAGGCCTTTAGTCGGTCAAGGGCTTCCTGGGCTTCTTGCGTCCAACTGAAGTGGTCGGATTTCCTGAGCAGCTTATAGAGCGGCATCCCGCGTTCGCCGAGGCGAGACACGAAACGGCTCAGGGCTGCAAGGCACCCCGTCAGCTTTTGGACGCCCTTCAGATCGGCAATCGGGCCCATTCTCATGATTGCTGAGATCTTAACCGGGTTAGCTTCGATGCCGCGCTCGGATATCATGAAGCCGAGAAGCTTCCCCTTGGGGACCCCGAAGACGCACTTCTCGGGGTTGAGCTTTATGCGAAACCGTCGGAGGTTCGCAAAAGTCTCTTCGAGGTCGGCGACGAGGTCACCGGCCTTTCCGGTCTTGACGATGATGTCGTCAACGTATACCTCGACGTTGCGGCCGATTTGGTCGTCGAAACAGGCGTACATGCACCGCTGGTATGTGGCACCCGCGCTTTTCAGACCGAAGGGCATCGTCAGGTAACAAAACGAGCCAAAGGGAGTGATGAAAGAAGTCGCGAGCTGGTCGGATTCTTTCATCGGGATCTAGTGGTAGCCTGAGTAGGCGTCCAGGAAGGAGAGGGATTCGCACCCGGCAGTGGAATCAATGACCTAGTCGATCCGAGGCAAAGGAAAATGGTCCTTGGGGCATGCCTTGTTCAGGCTCGTGTAATCAACACACATCCTCCATTGCCCGGATTTCTTTTTTACAAGGACAGGGTTGGCAAGCCACTCGGGGTGGCGTACCTCTTTTATGAACCCTGCCTCCAAAAGTTTGGCTACTTCTTCTCCTATGAGCCTGCGCTTTTCTTCGTCGAAACGGCGCAGGCGTTGGGCGACCGGCCTTGCGCCGGGTCGGATATTGAGGGTGTGCTCGGCGACCTCCCTTGGGATGCCTGGCATGTCGGAGGTCTTCCATGCGAAGACATCTCGATTCGCCTGGAGGAAGTCGACGAGCGCGCTTTCCTATTTGGCGGGGAGGGCGGACCCTACCCGCACGGTCTTGGCTGGTCTTGAGGTAAGCCGCGACCCTCTTCGTGTCTTTGTGGACTCGGCGATCCAGCCCCGACTTGCCGGAGGTAGGGACGGACCCGAGGCCTCCTTCAGTAGTTGTCGAGCTCGGCGGACGCTGATGACCGCCGGTTGTGTCGCAATCGCTTCGCTTTCAGATTGAAGGCAAGCTGAAAGGACGAGGCCACGGTAATGATGCCCCGTGGCCCTGGAATCTTCAACTTCAGGTAAGTATAGTTCGGGATCGCCATGAATTTGGCGTAACATGGCCTCCCCAAGATGGCATGGTAGGAGTCCGCAAATCCCACAACCTCATAAGTGAGGTTTTCGGTGCGGAAGTTCTCGGGTCCCCCAAAGGTGACGGGCAGGTCGATCTGCCCAAGGGGGTAGGCCTGTTGACCTGGGATGACACCATGGAAAGGCGCCTTGCTCGGTCGCAGGGTCGAGCGGGGAATCCCCAAGGCGTCGAACGTCTCAACGTACATGATGTTGAGACCGCTGCCTCCGTCCATGAGGACCTTGGTGAGGCGCCGTCCCGCTGATGGGGTCGACGACGAAGTGTACCTTCCCAAAAGGGATGTGGTCGGGGTGGTCTGCCCGATCAAAGGTGATCGGGGACTCGACCACCGGAGGTACTTCGGGACCGCAGGGGTCACCGTGTGTACCTCACGGTAGGCGAGCTTTTGGCACCGCTTGTCGGCGTAGGTCTCCGGGCCACCGAAGATCATGAGACATCCGTCGGGTTCCGGGAACCCGCCGTCCGCCTTTTCCTCCCCGACCTCCGACGTCGGGTCGCGCTTCTTTCCTTTACCCCGCGGTTGCGTGGGGTTTCTGGAGAGGAAGCGCCTCAGGACTTTGCAGTCCCGATACTTGTGTTTGACGGGGTGCCCGTGATGCGGACACGGGCTCTCTATCAACTTTTCGAAGTGGTCGGGCGCCTGTCGCGCCTGCTGCTGGGCAGGGCGGTCGGCGGCTGCGACCACGTGGTCCTCGCGGGCCTGCTTTCCCTTCCGCCTCCGTTTGTCGGAGTGGTCGGAAGGGGCGGCGGGCTCGGAGCCGGATTCTCGTTTGGCCTTCCCTTTGTCGAAGATGGCCCCCATGGCCTCCTCGCCGGAGGCGTGGTTCGTGGCAATGTTGAGCAGCTCCTTGGTGGTCCTGGGTTTGACGCAGCCACTTGTGGACTAAGGCTCGCGACGTTGTGTCAGATGAACGCCCCACCACGTCGGCGTCGCCGATGTCGGGAGTTCATTACACCGCTTTGGAGAAGCGTCGGATGTAGTCGGGCGTTTCTCCGGCTAACGCTGCATGACTTTAAGGTCCCAGTGAGTTCCCAGCTTTGTAAGTGCCTCGAAATTTCGACGGCGCGGCTTCAAGTCGGCCCGATTCCTAATAGTTCCGTGAGCGGTATCGAGCAAAGCTCGGCCGAGTCCGCCCAGATAAATGGGGAGGTAATCAATGATGAAAAGATCATTAGTAGCCCGGTTCTAAGCAGCGAGCCGTAATCTTCGAACCAAACACCGGGTTCGTGGCCCCGTGTATTTGGCTATGTTAACAGTGCCGAATGGCGGGAAATCCGCACGACGGATTTCCCGAGAGAATGCCCGAGGTCCGGGCCTTCGGCTCGGATCGCTTGTCGCGACGCCGATTGTCCGCGACCGCGAACGGCCCCGCCACGGCCGACCTCTTTGCGAAGCGCCGAGGGTGTCGCGTAGTAGTCGTGGCGTTTCGACGCCGCTGTCTACGGAGTGTAGGAGGTTCAGGGGCCGCTCAACAATGGCGGTTTTCACCGGCTCGTGGATTTAGTTCTGGGTTTGGCGCCCGAATGGGACCTCGAGTGATGAGCGTCTAGGGGCGGTACACATTGTATGCGGCGGTGGTTTCATCGGCTCCGGAGGTCTTGGTAGGTAGCCCTAGCCTCGAGCTCGTTCGTTCGAGGACGCTGCGGAGCAAAGATTATGCGCGGGCGAAGTTCTCGCTAGGAAGAGGAAAACACGGTAACGGCGGTTCTTGTGCGCTTGTTGTTGTACCGGCGTCGCGCAAGATGCGCTACTGCTAAGCGCCTCAAGGTGGCGCGAAGTTGACTTGATTCCAGCAGTCGACCTTGCCTTGCCAAGTTTGGCGCTCAGAACTCGGCTCGTTGCTGGAGAAGCTCATCGTGGCGGATGTAAGGAGACCAAGCGTGGTCGTCTTGGCCGACGCCCGCTCCCGGGCGGAGCGCCGGCGTGCTTTCTTGGTCGGGAAGTGGCGTCGGCGATTGGTTATGTCGGCCACATTGCATTCGCGGGAGTATGGTCCTCCGGCTTGCTCGGTCTGAGCCGAGTCATTGTCGAGTAACTCTCAATATTTCATGGGATGAGGTGGCGCAGAGCCGACCATTGTCACGAAACGCAGGCCTGCGGTGGGCGTCGACTTCGAAGGCCGCGTGGGGGCCTCGAGTCGAAGGTTGTCGAGGGCGTGGGTGGCGAAATCCAGGCCCAATGGGGCCTGATTCATGGCCGCGCAGAGCAAAGTCGAGCTCTCCTGCCGTAGTGACGACGAAATCGAAGAAACCGAAGCGGATTCGGCTCCCAGGCGCGAGGACGCTGTCGTCGGTGGAGGAAGCCATCAAGGAGACAAAAGGGGGATCCGGAGATGTCTTGATGACGCCGCCCCTACTCCTACCGCACGCTAACGGCTTGTTTCGAGAACCGCAAGTAAATTTGTAAGTCTTGAGGGGCGCTGCTTCTATTCCCCTGAATGGTTAGACCAAAAGAAAGGGGTCCAAGATGTATATCGTTGAGGCGTAACGTCCCTACTCCAGTCTGTGAGGTGGTCGTGTGTTATTACTTATGACGGCAAATTTGCCCGGTTACAAGCGGAGGTCGAGTCGGACTCGAGCACCCGTGTCTGAGGTCGGTGGGGCGGCTCACGGTATGAAGGACTCGGAGCCAAGGGTGTTTGTGGGCTCTCGGCGGCTTATCGGCGAGTTTCTCGCTTATGTGTGCTCCGCCAGAGCGCTAGTGTTCATCGCCCCCGCTCCGAGGGTCGAGCTTCCTTTATATAGCCCGGGAAGCAAGTTACATGGGAGCGTGCGAAGGAAAAAATGGATGGGGCTCCCTTCGCATAGGAATCCGGTCTTCCGCCTCGGTGCCTGGTCGCTGGACTTGTCCTCTGACGGGTGGTTGCGCGTCTTGTATGGAGTTGGTGGAGACGCAGAGTGACGGCTCGGTTCATCCCTCCGAAGCGGCGCACCGCTCCTGCGCAAGGTCGTCTTCGACGCTGGGTCGTCGAGCCTTCGAAGCGCTTTGGGAAGGCGCGTATGCCTAGTCTCGGCTTGGCGTAGCAGACTCTGCGTCGGTTAGGTAGGCGACTAGCGTAGAGGCCGGTTTCTGATGATTTGACGTCTGCTTCTTGATGAAGATGGTACGAGCCTGCTCGGGGTTGCTGGTCGGTTCGACCCATTGGTCGGGCCAACCCCGGGTTGCCGTTTCCGTGGTTCGTGGGGCGCCAGTCCTGTAGCGCTCGGTCGGACTGCTTTCTGGGTCGGCCTGGTCGGGAACCGAATGCCCTCGCGTGGGCTGGTCGGCCGGCCTTCCAGCTGCTGTGAGTACCGCTCGGAGGGCGTCCGACTTATTGCGCCGGTCGGGCCCCCTTTCGGGGCTGGATTGGTCGCAAGCCGTGGGCCTCCGAGCAGGGCTTCTTGTTGAGGCTCAGGCAGTGGTGGCCCACATGCTTCTCTTGGGCCGCTGGGGATACCTATGCCCTGGGTATTCGTCAATAAGCATGTTCTTTTCATCTTCAGGCTTGTAAGTATACATCAGAAACTAATATTTAAGAATGTTTAGCTCAGATTTGGTAATGATAATGTACAAAATGAAAAAAAAATATAAGCATGCAATATTTGGTCATGCTCCTGCTAATTTTCTGTTCTTGTTTAGCTTGTGGACTTCTGTCATGCGGCTACTAATAGTTCCCTTTCCTTTCTTAGATTCTGAACTTTTTGTTCAGTCATATTCTTCACGTTTTAGGGAAGATTGATGTTAAATTGTATTCATGAATGATCTTTGAGTTCCTTTCGGTCATCCAACCCTTGTGAGCTTGTCTTTGTTCTAGTAGTCTAGATGAGATGCCGGTTTATGTGTACTGTTTGTTGCTTTTTTGCCTGTTCGAGGATTAATCCCTGTCAGCAGTTGGGGACGGAGGAAATTAAGCCCGCGTGCGTACAAGGGTAGGGACGAAGAAGTCTTGATTATCAAGAATCAGAAATAGAAGGACCTCTTCGTAGGGATTTTTCCCGTTGCCACCCTGCCCTGTAATTAATGGACAGTCCAACCACCTAGTACTCAGATCATGCGCATAGTTGTTGGCCGAGTTTTGTGCTTGATTGCCATTTGCCAACCGCTAAGCGCATCCTCCTTCATTCTAGCAGCGGATGGCGTGGTGCATGCATGCCGTGCAATTCTTCGAGGAAGGAGGAACACGTACGATAATGACATGTGGCCATGCAAGGACTAAATAATTAAGCTCAGCAAGTCCTTGGCCAGAAGGAGCAATGTATTGGGACGATGCTAGAAGCAATCCATCCTACTGTCAAACGCAAGCGTCCTACGGAAATAGATGTAGGCTCCATCTGTCTAGCAAGGAACCAAATCTCGTCGGCATCCGGAGGTGGATGGTTTTAAAAATGTTAGCCGGAGTAAAAAGTTTTAAAAAAATTAAAATACTACAGTAAATTAGTAATTTCGATAAGATTTCGCTATTTTTCACCGAAATTTCATGTTTTTGCCCTGAATTTTCAAATTTGAGGGCCAAATTTAGGTCAATAATCCTTAATAATGTCATCTTTCATGAAAATTTGTTGGAAAACCGAATTTTTTAGACTTTTTTAAAATCGCAAAAATACTTTATGATTTTTATAAAATTTTACAAGCTTTATCATATTATGAAAAATTTATGGTACCATCTTAAGAAGTCTAGGATCATACAAAAAAATTTCAAAATATTTTAACTTCTTCGTTATCTTTAAAAAAATAAAAAACAAAATGAATATAACTGAGACACTAACATTGTCATAATTTTATAAATTTGCTCGAGTGTGATCATGATCTAAAATTTTTAGGAGAGCTTAGACATTACCTCATAATTCTTCTCTAAAATTTTTTTAAAAATTGAAATCTATTTTGGTCGCTTAATGAAATCTTTCAAACCAATAAAATCCATGTTGTATGCATAAAGGGAAAAAAGAAAATGAAAAAATACTGCCAAAATTTCTAACTTCACAGATTGATAATCATCTAAAAATTTTATGGCAAGATTAATAATGCATCAGGACCATCCAAACAAAATTTCAAAATTTCCTAACATGGTTTCAAACATTTTCCATTCAGACATCACCACTGTTCGAATTTTTAAAAGTTCCTCAAGCTTCACCATCGGTTAAAAATTTTATGAAAATATTAGTGATATGTCATAATCATGCACAAAAAATTTCAAAATCTTCTTTTTTGGTTTGTTTTATTTTCATTCAGTTTACTCCTTATACTATCAGGGTGTTATCAAATTCTTGGACATTATTATTGCCAAAGCCTTCATAATGGCAGTGCAAGCGAACCAAAATTGTAACATATCCAAACGGTGATTGAACACCGAATTTAATTGTCTCCTCAATCAAATGTAGCTCAAATTAATTCATGTGTTTGAAAAATACTTGCAACTCCACCTTAAACTCTATTTGTGCAGATCTTATTATAATTACCCATAGTTATCAATGGATCGTTGAAAAAATCACTAATAATTAATCCCATCTTGAAGACGAACTGAAATTGCCGAGTTGCGAAATCAACAGTACACTTGATAGCTTGCTGGTGGATTCCGTGGTAAGTCTACCAGAATATTGGGTCGTGTAATACAGGAGATCAAGTTTCCATGGTTCCATCTGTGTGCTTGCGATCGATCGCTGGTAAAAATCTTCACTCTTCAGAATGCTGGTGGACATCGACGAGGGGCATGCTGCCGGTGCTCGCAACGTTGGAGTACGAAAAAGGCTATATATATATATATGGCAGTATTCTGCAACATCTCTTTTGGTGCAATTCAACCCTAATTTCAATTCCTCATCATCCTAATAGCTAGATTAAAATTGGTGGGATTCCCCTAATCAACTTATAGCTCTTTTCCACAAAACCCCCTAGAAACATTTTCTTCTCTCCCCACTTCCATCCTCTTCAACCTAGAATCCAGTCCAGGACATTGACGAGGTTCTCCACGACGTTGTCGGCGCCGCTCTTGATCTTGTCGTCACTCTTGATCAAGGGATAAGATCAAGCGACAATCGAATATATGTCGTTACATTGTAGTACCATTGAGAGAGGCGGCTTCCCGAACCGACAAGGGATAAGCAGCCTTCTCCCCCATTTCATGTCGATTGTAGATTACATCAGACTTCTGAGAACTACCACAACCTTTTATTAGACCCTGCAACTCGAAATGCTTGTTGGTTTTCCCTTCAAACCAACGCTCAAGAGACAATGCAAACATACATGCGCGATCTCTAATAAGATGGCCGCGCGGCGTGGCTGGCGATCTTGTCGTCGCGGACGCCCCTCCTCTCCTCGATGATCTCGTCCAGGATGACGTCCACCGTCTTGTGGATGTCCTGCAGGCTGCGCTTCATGCCGGTGACCATGGCGAGCACAGTGGTCCACGTCGGGAAGAGGTCGGGGATGTTGAAGCCGCTCGACAGCCCGACGCCGGCCTTGCTGGCCACCAGAAACTCCAGTGCGTTCTTCCGCTTCTTGCCGAACGCCGCCTGCGACACGATGCTGTTGGTCAGGCCGTGGAACATCACGCTCAAGATCAAGAGCGACGACAAGATCAAGAGCGGCGCCGACAACGTCTTGGAGAACCTCGTCGACGTCCTGGACTGGATTCTAGGTGGAAGAGGAGGGAAGTGGGGAGAGAAGAAAAGGTTTCTAGGGGGTTTTGTGGAAAAGAGCTATAAATGGATTAGGGAATCCCACCAATTTTAATCTAGCCATTGAGGAGGGATCTAAGAAGTGAGATTAGGAGTTTGCATGATTGCACCAAAAAGAGGTTATGCATATATATATATATATATATATATATATATATATATATATATATACTTTATTCATATATATGAGAGTACATATTTTCGTCTCTAATATACTATTTAAGCGAATGTGTTATACTCTTTTATTATATTTGGTATACTTCAATAATAATTCTAAGATACTCCAATACGATATGATTGAAAAATTTTCATTGAAACCCTTTATTTCTCGCCATATACATTTTTCCATATGTAAAAGAAATATATACATAAATTATACTATAAAAAGTGGATCATGATGAAAGTTTTCATGAAACTCACTTTGGAGTATCTCATAATCAGTATTAGAGTATACTAAAAAAAATAAAGAGGTATAACAACATCATTTAAGTGGTATGCTTAGAGTGGGAATACGTACTCCCGAGATTACACTCTCAGGAGTACATACTCCCACCTCCAATATATCACTTAAACGAAAGTGTTATACTCCTTTATCACTTTCAGTATACTCTAATAATAATTTTAAGATACTTCAATATGACATGGTTAAAAAAAATCATCGAAGCCCTTTTGTTGTTTGCTATATGCCTTTTTACATATGTGAAAGAAATATATAAACAAATTATACTATAAAGGGTGGATTTTGATGAAATTTTCTATGAAACTCACTTTGGAGTATCTTGTAATCAAGATAAAGTATACTCTAAAGGATAAAGAGGTATAATAATATCATTTAAGCGAGATATATATATATATATATATATATATATATATATATATATATATATATATATATATATATTAGCGGTCACAAATAGTAATCATTTTAGACATTGATACGATCTCCAAAACTCAATTTTGATCACTAATTTTTATTATAATATATTTATAAAACTCAATAAAATTATAACATTATGAAAGTAATTTTTGAGATAAATCTGCGTATATAATTTTTATGTATCTAATTTAAATATTTTAAAAATTATTAAAAGTTAATGTTTTGAAAGTTAAAACGATGAGGGAGTGCTTAGTAGCATCTCTCGGGCTCTCAGCCAAGGCTGAGGCTGAAGCTGAAGCTGGAGATGTTCCAATATACTAGGTTGAGTCGCGTGATGCCGCGCCGCTAGGGAAAAATCTGGCACGAGTTTTTTTTACAAATTTTAAGCCGACAAGGAATAAGAAATAATATAATTTTCATAGGCGCGCACAATTCATTGTGAAGTTAGAACCAGCTATTGGGCCTGATAGACAAAGCAATAATATAAAGTTAAGTAAAATTTGTGTTTAATTTTCCTTCATTATTTTGCATATAACCATGTAAAACCATAGGCCTATACATCTACAGTTCTATACATATACTTTTCTAAAAACACCAAGATGGCACATAAGAAATAGTTCAGAGGATCACTACAACAACAGAGATCTGAAATTGGTATCATTATGGATAATTCTTTGATAACAGAAATAATAGCGTATTCAAATGTCAAAACTAACCCTCCAATTGATCGCTTTGATCATTTACATCGACCCAGTCATATGACTCCACATGCAGTTTGCCATACAAAAGTTTGGTTAGCACAGCCATGCCTAGATGATTATGGAGAGGAATAATAGATGATGGTGGCATACAAAATATCCCCATCTGCATGAATTTCAAACATAGAAATGGTCATCCAGAATGCAGAGTAACCAAAATAAAAATATATTGGTATATTTGATTAATTTGCAGAAATGTCATGGGTATTCAATAATGAAACACGATCTTACATAGAAGCTTTCACATTCACGAATGTGCAAATATTTGATTGGAGGCATATACTGGTTGGTCCCATCACGCCCTCTTCTCCCATTTGTAACATGAATTGAATTATTCCAGTTACAGGCAATATAAGCTTCTTGCTCCAGACTAACATCAAAAGGTCTTATATCATCTGAAAAAGTAAGAACATTAAGGCAGTGCATTTGTTTATCTAGGATCTATATTCCTTTTTATCACTTTATTTCACACTGAAACAAACCCTTCAAGGGAAGTTAACATTAGCTCACCTAATAGTGCACGGACTCGCTCAAGTGCTTCTTCAGATATGGGCCCATCCGCAGAGAATGATACTCTCCAGGTGTTGCACAAGTTCTTTATTTTTGGCATTTTGAACATCAATATATTAATATCAAAGTAAGAATTCTAACTCAAAATGCTTTGTTAAATCTTACAGCCCGGATTGAAGAATTGCTCAATTGATCCAGACAAACATGTAGCTTCAGGGCATAAGTCGCTAATCCACTCCCCTATTTAAACCAGTAACAGAATAATGTGAATTATCTACAGATAGGCCAATTATAGCAAGGAATTTCATATATACAATATAGGAACCAAAAGAACTAAAACCTTACATTTGTAGACAACAGTCACCAGATTTATCTAAATAGCTTGCTAGAGTGAAGTGTAAACACAATACTGTTTGGAAAGTAGCTATAAAGATCTAGACATGGTAGCTCCCAGAAAACATATATTACAGGCTATAAGAGGGAAAGTTGGACACAGATAAGTAACATAACTTCAGCTCAAAGCATTCATGTCACAAAGTTTCAATTTCTCACACAAACGAAATGAAAAGATGCATGTCATATTTTGGAGGGATTCCACAATATTACCAGATCCAGCTAGACCACATGTGAATGTGATAGGAATTAGGAATCAATTTCTCTATCAGGTATGATGCCACAAGCACGTAATAAGGTAGTTAAAACGAAAAGCGTAGATCCAACAAGACAGGCAAAATCGAAGGACGCGTTTGCAAGCACGTAATAAGATAGCTAAAACGAAAAGTGTGTATGCAACAAGACAGGCAAAACCAAAGGACGCGCTTGCCTTGGGTCTCACAAGGCGAAGAGCAGCACCTTAGCAGACGGCAAACCGCCCACAGCCGAAGCAGAAGCAAAGAACGATCTAAAACGAAACAAAAGCGAGGGGTAAACACCACGATGCAGACGAAGAAAAGAAAATCCAATGCACTAATAAATACGGCACACAGTGAAGATTACAAACGTGATTAAGCTGAAGCCGCCCGCAAGGGCGCACCGATACGCGGCACACAGCGAACCCCAACCTGTAACTGCAAGAGAAAAGCAAGCGAGTTAGGAAAAAAATGGGGAGAATCGAAGAAACCAAACGGAGAAGCTGAGTGACTGCGAGCAGGAAGCAGCAGAAGAACCAGCGGAGCCACCGAAAAAGCAAAGGCAAAAGAGCAATAAGAGGAACACAGAGCGGTAAGACGGAGGCAAACGCAATAGGTAGGAACGTGGGTAATATGTAGATGGAAGCAACGCAGGCAATCGGCGGAGGAATCAGAGGAGGCATAATCGAGCCGAGCAAGGCGAACACGAGTGCAGCAGGGTCGACGGCAAGAAGAGGCCGATTGGGCGAAGCGACACGAAAATGGACGTAAAGGACGAGGGAAGGCGGGGACAAACCGAGAAGAGGCGCCGCCTAGGCCCATGGAAGAAGATGGCAATAAGGCTGAACCGACGCGAAGGCGGACGCCGGGCGACAACAGAGGCCTACGGAGGCCGGCGCTGGGTGAGGACGAAGGTCTCGAGACGGAGCAAACGAGATGGATGCCGAAACCAAGACACGGCCGAGGCTTCTCAAAGAAGCAGGCCAAACCACGAAACAAAGCCCAAGAGACACTATCAACCAATCGAGCCAAAGTGAAGCACCGTGCGCGGTAACGGGACGGCCCTCGCGCGGCGGAACGGAACGGAACGAAGAGAGACACCGGTGCGAAGCGTATGGCGTCGCTCTGAGGCCTTCAAATCCAGGCACTTTAATATAGAGTAGGAACACAGAGCAGCAAGACGGAGGCAAACGCAATAGGTAGGAACGTGGGTAATCTGCATACGGAAGTAACGTGGGCAATCGGCGGAGGAATCGGAGGCGGTGGAATCGAGCCGAGCAAGGCAAACACGAGCGCAGCAGGGCCGACGGCAAGAAGAGGCCGATTGGGCGAAGCGACATGAAAACGGACGTAAAGGACGAGGGAAGGGGGGGAAACTGAGAAGAGGCGCCGCCCAGGCCCACGGAAGAAGACGGCAATAAGGCTGAGCCGACGCAGAGGCGGACGCCGGGCAACGACGGAGGCCTGCAAAGGCCGGTGTTGGGCGAGGACGGAGGTCGCGAGATGGAGCAAACGAGATGGACGCCGAAACCAAGATGCAGTCGAGGCTTCTCGAAGAAGCAGGCCAAACCGCGAAACAAAAACAGGAGACGCTATCAACCAATCACGCCGCAGTGGAGACACCGTGCGCGGTAACGGGACGGCCCTCGCGCGGCGGAACGGAACGGAGAGGGACACCGGTGCGAAGCGTACGGCGTCGCTCTGAGGCCTCCGAATCCAGGCACTTTAATTTAGAGTAGGAATACAGAGCAGCAACACAGAGGCAAACGCAATAGGTAGGAACGTGGGTAATCTGCAGACGGAAGCAACGCGGGCAATCGACGGAGGAATCGGAGGCGGCGGAATCGAGCCGAGCAAGGTGAACACGAGCGTAGTAGGGCCGACGGCAAGAAGAGGCCGATTATGCGCGCCATTACGTAAAGCGGGACGAAGGACGAGGGAAGGGGGGACAAACCTAGAAGAGGCGCCGCCTAGGCCCGCGGAAGAAGACGGCAATAAGGCTGAGCCGACGCGGAGAAGTGGGGCGCGGCGATACACGGCGTTCATGAGGTCAGGGCTTCAGGCGAGGATCGAGGTCGCAAGATGGAGCAAACTAGATGGACGCCAAAACCAAGACGCGGCCGAGGCTTATCGAAGAAGCAGGCCAAACCGCGAAACGAAACCCATGAGACGCTATCAACCAATCACGCCACAACGGAAACATCGTGGAGCGAAACAGACGGCTCGCGCTGACGAACGGAGGCGGAGAGGACACCGCGGCGCAGCGTCTGGCGTTCAGACCGAGGCCTCCGAATCCAGGCACTTTAATATTGAGTAGGAACACAGAGCAGCAAGACGGAGGCAAACGCAATAGGTAGGAACGTGGGTAATCTGCAAACGGAAGCAACACGGGCAATCGGCGGAGGAATTGGAGGCGGTGGAATCGAGCCGAGCAAGGCGAACACGAGCGCAGCAGGGCCAACGGCAAGAAGAGGCCGATTGGGCGAAGCGACACGAAAACAGACGTAAAGGACGAGGGAAGGGGGGACAAACCGAGAAGAGGCGCCGCCCAGGCCCACAAAAGAAGACGGCAATAAGGCTGAGCCGACGCGAGAGGCGACGCCAGTAACAGCGAGGCTCGCAGTGGGCTTGGCGTGGCGAGGTCGGAGGTCGCGAGACGAAGCAAACGAGATGGACGCCGAAACCAAGACGCGGCCGAGGCTTCTTGAAGAAGTAGGCCAAACCGCGAAATGAAGGCAGGAGACGCTATCAACCAATCGCATCAGAAGGGAGACACCGTGGCGCAGAACGGACGGCCCACGCACGGGAGCGGAACGGAGAGGGACACCGCATGGCGACGGCGTCAGCCTCGAGGCCTCCGAATCCAGGCACTTTAATATGGAGTAGGAACACAGAGCAGCAACACGGAGGCAAACGCAATAGGTAGGAACGTGGGTAATCTGCAGATGGAAGCAACACGAGCAATCAACGGAGGAATCGGAGGCCGTGGAATCGAGCCGAGCAAGGCAAACACGAGCGTAGTAGGGCCGACGGCAAGAAGAGGCCGATTGGGCGAAGCGACACGAAAACGGATGTAAAGGACGAGGGAAGGGGGGACAAACCGAGAAGAGGCGCCGCCTAGGCCTGCGGAAGAAGACGGCAATAAGGTTGAGCCGACGCGAGGCGGGAGGCGGGCAACGATTTGAGGCTCGCGAGGACGGCCAAGCGAGGACGAGGTCGCAAGATGGAGCAAACGAGATGGACGCCAAAACCAAGACGCAGCCGAGGCTTCTCGAAGAAGCAGGCCAAACCGCGAAACGAAACCCAGGAGACGCTATCAACCAATCGCGTCACAGGGGAGACACCGTGAGCAGTAACGAGACGGCCCTCGCGCGGCGGAACGAAACGGAGAGTGACACCGGTGCAAAGTGTACGGCGTCGCTCTGAGGCCTCCGAATCCAGGCACTTTAATATAGAGTAGGAACATAGAGCAGCAAGACGGAGGCAAACGTAATAGGTAGGAACGTGGGTAATCTGCAGACGAAAGCAGCACAGGCAATCGGCGGAGGAATTGGAGGTGGTGGAATCGAGCCGAGCAAGGCGAACACGAGCGCAGCAAGGCCGACGGCAAGAAGAGGCCGATTGGGCAAAGCGACACGAAAACGGACGTAAAGGACAAGGGAAGGGGGGACAAACCGAGAAGAGGCGCCGCCTAGGCCCGCGGAAGAAGACGGCAATAATGTTGAGCCAACGCGGAGGCGGACGCTGGGCGACGACGGAGGCCTACGGAGGCCGGCGCTGGGCGAGGACGGAGGTCGCGAGACAGAGCAAACGAGATGGGCGCCGAAACCAAGACGCGGCCGAGGCTTCTCGAAGAAGCAGGCCAAACCGCGAAACAAAACCCAGGAGATACTATCAACCAATCGCGCCGCAGCGGAGACACCGTGAGCGGTAACAAGACGGCTCTCGCGCGGCGGAATGGAATGGAGAGGGACACCGGTGCGAAGCGTACGGTGTCGCTCTGAGGCCTCCGAATCCAGGCACTTTAATATAGAGTAGGAACACAAAACAGCAACACGGAGGCAAACGCAATAGGTAGGAACGTGGGTAATCTACAGACGGAAGCAACGCGGGCAATCGACGGAGGAATCGGAGGCGGCGGAATCGAGCCGAGCAAGGCGAACACGAGCGCAGCAGGGCCGACGGCAAGAAGAGGCTGATTGGGCGAAGCGACACGAAAATAGACGTAAAGGACGAGGGAAGGGGGGACAAACCGAGAAGAGGCGCCGCCCAGGCCCACGGAAGAAGACGGCAATAAGGCTGAGCCGACGCGGAGGCGGACGCCGGGCGACGACGGAGGCCTGCAGAGGCCGGTGCTGGGCGAGGACGGAGGTCGCGAGATGAAGCAAATGAGATGGACGCCGAAACCAAGACGCGGCCGAGTCTTCTCGAAGAAGCAGGCCAAACCGCGAAAAGAAGGCAGGAGACGCTATCAACCAATCGCGCCGTAGCGGAGACACCGTGCGCGGTAACGGGACGGCCCTCGCATGGCGGAACTAATGAGAGGGACACCAAAGGCGAAGCGTCTGGCGCCTCTCGAGGCCTCCGAATCGTGCACTTTAATATAGAGTAGGAACACAGAGCAGCAACACAGAGGCAAACGCAATAGGTAGGAACGTGGGTAATCTGCAGATGGAAGCAACGCGGGCAATCGACGGAGGAATCGGAGTCAGCAGAATCGAGCGAAAGCAAAGGTGAACACGAAGCGCAGCTTGGGCTTGCGGGTAAGAAGAGGTCGACATGGGTGACATGAAAACGGACGTAAAGGACGAGGGAAGGGGGGACAAACCAAGAAGTGGCATCGCCTAGGCCTGCGGAAGAAGACGGCAATAAGGCTGAGCCGACGCGGAGGCGATGCCAAGGCGACGACGGGCTCATGGAGGTTTGCCTGGGCGAGGACGAAAGTCGCGAGACGGAGCAAACGAGATGGACGCCGAAACCAAGATGCGGCCAAGGCTCCTCGAAGAAGCAGGCCAAACCGCGAAACAAAGCCCAGGAGACGCTATCAACCAATCGCGCCGCAGCGGAGACACCGTGAGCGTAACGGACGGCCACTACGGCGAACAGTAATGGAGAGGGCACCGGCAGCGGTTGCGACGGGCGCACCTCGAGGCCTCTCAATCTGTGCACTTTAATATAGAGTAGGAACACATAGCAGCAAGACGGAGGCAAACGCAATAGGTAGGAACGTGGGTAATATGCAGACGGAAGCAACGCGGGCAATCGGCGGAGGAATCGGCAGTGGTGGAATCGAGCCAAGCAAGGTGAACACGAGCGCAGCAGGGCCGACGGCAAGAAGAGGCCGATTGGGTGAAGCGACACGAAAACAGACGTAAAGGACGTGGGAAGGGGGGACAAACGGAGAAGAGGCGCCGCCTAGGCCCACGGAAGAAGACGGCAATAAGGCTGAGCCAACGCGGAGGCGGACGCCGGGCGCATTTACAGAGGCTCGGCCAAGCCGCATGGCGGGCGAGGACTCGAGGTCGCGAAACGAAGCAAACAAGATGGACGCCGAAATCAAGACATGGTCGAGGCTTCTCAAAGAAGCAGGCCAAACTGCGAAACGAAGGCAGGAGACGCTATCAACCAATCGCGCCGTAGTGGAGACACCGTGCGCGGTAGAATAGAACTCGCTCGCAATGAACGGAATAGAGAGGGACACCCGCAGCGAAGCGACGGCTGCCGCTCGCGGGCCTTCAATTCGTGCACTTTAATATAGAGTAGGAACACAGAGCAGCAACACGGAGGCAAACGCAATAGGTAGGAACGTGGGTAATCTACAGATGGAAGCCACGCGGGCAATCGACGGAGGAATCGGAGGCGGCGGAATCGAGCTGAGCAAGGTGAACACGAGCGCAGTAGGGCCGACGGCAAGAAAAGGCCGATTGGGTGAAGCGACACGAAAACGGACGTAAAGGATGAGGGAAGGGGGGACAAACCGAGAAGAGGCGCCGCCAAAGTTCGCGAAGAAGACGGCATAAGGCCGAGCCGACGCGAGGCGACGTTATGGCGACGAAGGCTCAGAGAGGCCGACCTGGCGAGGACGGGGGTCACGAGACGGAGCAAACAAGATGGACGCCGAAACCAAGGCGCGGCCGAGGCTTCTCTAAGAAGCAAGCCAAACCGCGAAACGAAACCCAGGAGACACTATCAACCAATCGCGCCATAGCGAGACACCGCGGCGGGTAACGGATTGTTTCGCCGGTGGAACGGAATGGAGAGGGACACTAGTCAGGAAGCGCATTTGCCGCCTTCCGAGGCCTCCGAATTCAGGCACTTTAATATAGAGTAGGAACACAGAGCAGCAAGACGGAGGCAAACGCAATAGGTAGGAACGCGGGTAATCTGCAAACGGAAGCAACACCGGCAATCGGCGGAGGAATCGGATGCGGCGGAATTGAGCCGAGCAAGGCGAACACGAGCGTAGCAGGGCCGATGGCAAGAAGAGGCCGATTGGGCGAAGCGACACGAAAACGGACATAAAGGACGAGGGAAGAGGGGGACAAACCGAGAAGAGGCACCGCCCAGGCCCACGGAAGAAGACGGCAATAAGGCTGAGCCAACGCAGAGGCGGACGCCGAGCGACGACGGAGGCCTGCGGAGGCCGGCGCTGGGCGAGGACGGAGGTCGCAAGACGGAGCAAACGAGATGGACGCCGAAACCAAGACGCGACCGAGGCTTCTCAAAGAAGCAGGCCAAACCGCGAAACGAAGCCCAGGAGATGCTATCAACCAATCAAGGCCAAGAACGGAGACACCGCGGCGCGTAACGGACGGCCTCGCTGTGGAACGGAACGGAGAGGGACACTGATGCGGCTTATGGCGCCGCTCCGAGGCCTCCAATCCGTGCACTTTAATATAGAGTAATGATCATTTTCATACAATCTACAAATTATGGATCATTACTTTTCATCAACATGAGTATATGAAAACTTGTGTAGTTAATATATACTCATATCAATTTAAATGAAAATTTAAATTGAGTTCATTTGTCTTGTTAATCATTAAAGAACATTTCATCATGTGTTGATGGTGCTCCGTGATTAATTGAGGACAAATGAATAGTTCTTAAGTATAATAAAGTATGAGTTGCATTATTGTACTCAAGACACACTTAAATCATTTCTATTGATTTAGGGTTGTGCTCAATTGATCTAGAGGCATCCATTATGTGTTAATGGAGTGCAAGAGATAATTGAGATAACCATGCATCTTGGACTAACAAGTTTCTTGAGTTATGTTTGAGTTAGGTCCAAGATGGATGAGATGATGAAAGCGGGACAAGGGCGGCATCATGAGTTGATGGGCGTCAGAGTGGATCGAAGAGGAGTCAGTGGATATCCGGGGAGTATCAAAGTGATGTTCATAAAGACCCCAAGGGGATTGCTTGTGTGAGCAAAGGTATAATTAGATAGGCTAAGGACTTTGTAGTCTTTGAGTCTAAGGTTTTATCGCTAGTGCTATTAAGAGGGTTGCCTCTTTTGCTGAGCTTCATCATGTGTTGGTGATCTCATCGCGTTCACTCAAGCTCAAATCTTATTTGATTTGGTTTTTGCATGTGGGTTAACCATTTGGCATGTGTTGCGAATGGGTTAAACTTATGCTTAGTTGCATTTGATTTTAGCATAATGCTTTGATTTGCATGTGTTGCAGAAGTGATAAGCTAGTCGTTGGCTTTTGTGTGAAGTTCACTTTTGCATGTGTTGCATTAGTTGAAGCTTCATGCTTTGTTTCATAAAACAATCTTTCTTAAAAACCGTGTGGTTGCTTGGAGCTAAGTTTTGCATGTGTTGCAAAGGAGAGCTCAAGCATGATTTGATGTTTGTGTGTTTGTATGGAGCTAGAGGCTTGCATGTGTTGCGAGTAAAGAGCTCATCGTGTGATTTGGTTTTGGTGTGAAGTTGGTTTTGGTGTTGCATGGAACTAGAAATTGCATGTGTTGCAATTAGAAGAGTTCATGCATCTTGATTGATGTTGCTTGGAGCTAGACTTTTGCATGAGTTGCAAGAAGTAGTGCTCAAGCATGAAATGTGTTTATTGCGTTATTTGCAAGTTAGTTGTCTTGAATAAGCGGGTTTATAGTCAGGAATCAGAGCATGTGAGTGGGGCTTGCAGGTGTTGGCAAGTTGCCGGGTCTTGTGTTGACCTTCACATGGCTAGGGATTAATCTCATAAACTTCGAGTTTGATTTGTATCGTTTTGCAAATAGTCTTTGAGTTGATTGCAAAATGTGTTTGTGCAATTTGGTTTGAATTCCTTGAGCATGTGTTAAAGTTGGTGCAAATGTGTTTTTGCGTGTGTATATCATATTGATCATCATATGGCTCAAGGAATGGGTTTCGATTTTGGAGAATCGGTTGAGTTGAATTGTGAAATTCTCCTCACGGGCCTAAGACTACCGCGAGAGGTATGTGTACCAGAAAGCGTGACTACCGCCTTGGTTACGGTAGCTTTGGCGTAATGCTTTTTTCGTCGCCGAGGCCGCAAGACTACCGCCGGTGGGAGCGGTAAGGTCAAGAAAAGTCGATCACAAGGCTTTGAGGGCGCAGTAGTACTGCAAATATAGTCGCTGGCCGACTGTTGATAGAGTACGGTACTAATGCCTTAGAGGCTGTGAGTACCGCATTTTTTGTTCGCCACAGCTTTTGAGCCCCCAACTGCTAGTTTTGGCATGGTGGCTTATAAAAAAGGAGGCCTTGGGGTAAGTTAATGCTGTGTTGTTCTTTGGGTGTAGGAGTTGTGTGTGCATGTGTTGCTCTTCTCCTTTGCTTCTTGAGCTTAAGAGTGAGGCTAATTGCATGTGTTGCAATTAGTGAGTGGTTTGAGAGGCTCTTGTGCATGTGTTGCACTTGGTGATCACTTAGGAGCGGATTTGTTGTGCCCGTGAGGTTCAAGTGGCCTTCAATTCGAGCACTTTAATATAGAGTAGGAACACGAGCAAACAACACGGAGGCAAACGCAATAGGTAGGGCGTGGGTAATCTCTGGATGGAAGCCACCAGCAATCGGCGGAGGAATCGGAGGCGGCGGAATCGAGTGAGCAAGGTGAACCGGCCTTGATGGGGCCGACGGCAAGAAAAGGCCGATTGGGTGAAGCGACGAAAGCAGACGTAAGGATGAGGAAGGGGACAAACCGAGAAGAGGCGCCGCCCAGTGAGCGGAAGAAGACGGCAATAAAAGGTGGAGGCGGAGGCGGGCGTTAGGCGATGGCGAAGGACTGTAAGGCTCAGAGAGGCGAGGGCGAGGAAGTCACGAGGCGAGACAAACAAGATGGGCCTTGAAACCAAGGCGCGGCCGAGGCTTCTCTAAGAAGCAAGCCAAACCGCGAAACGAAACCCAGGAGACACTATCAACCAATCGCGCCATAGCGGAGACACCGTGCGTGGTAACGGGACGGCTCTCGCGCGGTGGAACGGAATGGAGAGGGACACTAGTGCGAAGCGTACGGCGTCGCTCTGAGGCCTCCGAATTCAGGCACTTTAATATAGAGTAGGAACACAGAGCAGCAAGACGGAGGCAAACGCAATAGGTAGGAACGCGGGTAATCTGCAAACGGAAGCAACACCGGCAATCGGCGGAGGAATCGGATGCGGCGGAATTGAGCCGAGCAAGGCGAACACGAGCGTAGCAGGGCCGATGGCAAGAAGAGGCCGATTAGGCGGCGACCAGCGGACATAAGGGCGAGGGAAGAGGGGACAAACCGAGAAGAGGCACCGCCCGAGCCCACGGAAGAAGGCGGCAATAAGGGTGAGCCAGCGCAGAGGCGGACGGCGAAGCACGACGGAGGCTGCGGAGGCGGCTGCCGGGCGAGACGGAGGTCGCAAGAGGCGCAAAGCGAGATGGACGCCGAAACCAAGACGCGACCGAGGCTTCTCAAAGAAGCAGGCCAAACCGCGAAACGAAGCCCAGGAGATGCTATCAACCAATCGCGCCAATAGCGGAGACACCGTCTTGCGATAGCAGACGGCCTCTGGCGGTGGAGCGGAGCGGAGAGGACAACGATGCGGCGTATGGCGTCGCTCTGAGGCCTCCGAATCCAGGCACTTTAATATAGAGTATATACACTGCTGCAAATTAAGCGCAAGTGAACTAATAGTATCGATCAATTTATCTCTGTAGTTTTACCTTTGCTGTACGCATCTTGCCATTTGGAATAGATGTAATAATCCTGGTGCTTATGCTCGAGTAGGGGTGCAACTCGGGCGTGAGATCCAAGCTCGCGACCACGGAGCAGGGTTTACATTAAAATCCGAGTTGAAAAATTGCCATCATGTTGGCAAAATCGAACGAATTGTAAAGTCAAACTTTTCGAATTTGGGGATTAAAAAGCGATGAAAAAACAAAGACCGACTGGTTTACCAATTTTGTTTGATTTTCGACCTAGATCGGCATACTCACAGACCAGTTTTTTATTTTTCATTTTTGACCTGTTTTGTTCAATTTTCGACCCGTTTACATTGAAAATCGGCATACTCAAGGAAAATTGAAAAAAAATTAAGGCAAATTAGACAAAATATAAAATCTGAATAAATCAAAATTAATCTATAAAACATCTCATAGGAATTTCAATAATTTTTTAAATTTATTTAATGCTTCTAGAAAATAAAAACAACAATTAATGAAAAGGAACATAGACACTATCAGATTTTTATAAAAATTTACAAGCTTGATCATGTTTTGAATTTAATGGTATCATAAAAAGTTTCCAAGGATCATGCAGTAAAATTTTCAGAAATATTAAACTTCATGTAGTGCTACTAGAAAATCAAAAATATAAGAGCATATAGAAAGATAGTTGCGTTGTCAAAATTTTACAAAAATCCACAAGCCTGGTCATCATCTGGAAATTTTACAGCATCATTATAATTGCCTCAAACCTCATACAAAAATTTTAAAAAATTTATAACCTGATTTGACAGCTCAATTAAATCAGGAATTAATGATTGCTTTGCCCCTTTTTTTATTTTTTTCATTATATATATTCAGTTTTGCTCAAAAACATCTCTCAAATTCAGTTTTTCAAAAAAAAAATCATGCCAGATGTCAAAAGGCTATTCATACTAATTTTAGGGAACTTTTGGATAAATTTTTCCAGATTTTTTGAATTTTTTAATTTGAATTTGAATAGAATCGGTTTACCGACCAGTTCAAAATCTCGAGCCGGACTGATACGGTTGAAAATAATGATTTTTGAGTGATTTTTGTCGATTTTTCAAACCCTACCACGGACCTCCTAAACACGACATCTCAATTATTACTTAATCTAGCGGGAGCAATTGAATGCTAACCATCAAGGGTCGGTCACTAGCTTGTCATTTGGATTTTGGATGTGCAGGGATTCAAGAATTTGAGGAGCCTGCAAGGTGGTTACCGTTCCTTTCTCCAAACTGCAAATCAGCAACCAGCTCATCAGCAGTAGCCGTCGTCTATTAATTCATGCATGCTCTTCGTGCTCATAAAGAGGAATAAATTAGGGACAATAATAATAATAATAATAATAATAATAATAATAATAATAATATCTGTGATGTTAATCAATTAAAAAAAACCTTGAGAATGTAATACTCCGAGAAACTGTAGAAGGGAATTTTTGTGTTGAGGAGGCGGCACTTGCTAGCTTGTCGTGGTGTTACAAAACTAATCTTCCAGATACAAAATAGGAGTAATTTATCGTGAATAAGCACGGTTTGAATTAGAGGACTAGTAAATGTGCAGTAGACCGTCCCTAATATAATCCATCAAGCCTGCACACCGCTTGCAAGTTGCGAGTTGCAACACAAAATGGTTAAGAGCCCTTAGGACTACCTAATCGTAAAATTACAATCCAAGAAAGACCAGCGCAAAATGCTCTCTTTTCTATGAGAATAGCATACATGTGTCTACTAAAGTTTGTGTTAAACGCCTCGTTTTGGGCTTCAAATCTGAAATGTGAAACAAAATTAGTGAATGTCAGATTAGCTGCTTGCGTTGTGGGGGCTTGCCTGCAGTCAGTTGATTCCTTCGGTCCGGCGCTTGGCGAGTTGAAAACTATGAACTGCTTCTCTTGGACTCTGAAGTCTCAACTTCCAGTTCCAGGTATACTTGCGCCCGAATGGAGATCTTTGCAGGAACGGGGGACTTGTGGAGATTATATAAGCTCTTTCACAGCACCTCCTATTCCAGATTCAACACAGCCATGAATGCCTCTTGAGGAACATCAACCTTTCCGATTGCTTTCATTCTTTTCTTTCCTTCAGCCTGTTTACAAATAATGACCATATTATCTGATGATCTGTAAGGAATGTTGGTGAACAGAGCTACCCGTGTCGACTCTTAGCTCTTACGTATCCTCTACCAAACTTAAGGTAATTAGCTTTGATCAAGCCCAAACAATGACCAGAGATAACTTCTGTTGAACTCCTGCCTTGGTAATTCGCTACCAGAATGGCTATGGCAGCTCCAGAAGAGTAAAGGAAATGGCTGGTGGGGGGCTCGCCTCAACCTGGGGGCTTGAATGCCGGTCGCCTCTCTCGGCCTGCGCCGCCTTCGCCGCCGGCGGACGAATCCGATGTGTGCGCTCGTCAGATCCATCGGGGTTCCCGGCCTTGGAGGACGTCGCGCCTTCGCGTTCTACGGTTGGACTGCCTCCTCAACAAACTTCCCTTCAAACAGGTACTTCTCCTTGCTCTGGCGTTTCTCAAGCACCGCATGCTGAATCTCTTGGTAAGGATTGTGGGGCTGGTGGGGATGAAGTCCATTTTGGTTCAAAGTATAAAATTTCCCCCACGGATGCTCAAATCTGTGAAGAATTTTGGAAGGATATTGGGTTCACTAGGGATGAGCGTTGGTGGGAGAAATCGGATCTAATGTCACCAGATCTTTCGATTCCTCACCTGAACGACGTCACCCAGAACCGAGTTGACGGGCGAATTTCTGAGTGTGCTTCAGACTTGGACAAGTTAGCTTATAGTCAGGCTCTTGTCAATCGAGTAGATAAATCGTCTGATGCTCAACACCCAAACATTGCTGAAAGCAATTCGTTGGTTGAGGTCTTGAAGCTAGGAAGTGATCATCTTCCTAGTGAAATCGAGATTCCTCACAAGAGTTTGGGCAAGAAGTTTCCGCGGCGTGCGTGTCTGATCCGCCCATGGCGTGGGCCAATTCCCCGACCTCGGCCGACAACGGTAGTGACGCTGGCAGCATTCATGCCGCCGAGTGTTTCGCCGGCTCGGGTGCCTGGGAAGATGGGCACGACGACAGCAGACACGTGGAATAAACATGCTGGCCAGACGTGCTTGAAGACGGCACGAGAACAGGAACTGAAAGGTCAAGGATTGAGTCGTAATAAGAGGGATTCTCTAAAATCTTTCTCGGATTCTGATCTGGAGATTTTAATTCAGCGGGCGAAGGGTTATGGCCGTTCTAGATCATCTTTGATCCGCCCTAATCATTCTCGGGGCTCTTCCAGGCTCTCCTCTAAAGACCCGTGCAAAACTCTCGCCCCCATTGTTGCGCCTTGCCCTTCCTACGCAGCCATGGCCGCCAAACCACCACCGCCTAAACAGAACCAAGGTTCTAATGAGATGAGACCGCCTGCTGCCTCAAACAACAGAGCTTTCACACGGGCTGGTGATTTCTGGAGAGGAAATCAGCCCCGTCATGGTCCTGGGCGTGGGGGCTTTCAAGGGCGCGGCCCTGTTGGTTCATTTGGCCGGGGCAGCGCTGGACGAGGTGGACGCTTCCCCCCTCAGCAGAGATATCAGTATCGTGAGGGAGGTCGTGGGGCTGCGCATGAGGCTCCTGATCCTGGTAACAATTCTCTACCTGAGGGAAATATGAGTTCCGGTGCAATCTAGTCCACCGAGCCATCAGAAGGTACTGCTCTAAAGGCCAAGAAGCCAAGACCTCTATGTTTTCGTTGCCAATGTAGTGGGCATGTGAATGATAAGTGTACCGCAGACTTAGACTGTGTTATCTGCAATAAGAAAAACTCTCATATCATGGCTAAATGCCCTATTCTTAAGATGCCAAAGCCTGAGGCCTCTCTGTTTGGTTTTGGCAAAGGGGAGCTAGGTTTCTTTCGTATCCCAGAATATGACTTCAAGCTAGAGACACCGGATCCTTCTCCCATAGCTCTTGTCAAGGTCTCTGGCGAGCAGATTGGTGCCGATGTGGTCCAAACTGAGTTGGCACGTTTGATTACTAAGGATTGGGTGTGGGAGGCCTTACCTCATAGTGAGGACTCCTTCCTTGTCTCTTTTCCTTCGGTAGAAGAACTTAAGAGGATGGCGGATATTGATTTCCGGCTTAGAAACCATGGGGTTACCCTCACCATTCTGGAGTGGGATGATGCGGGGGAGGTGCTGCCTTCTTATCATTTGGATGAGGTTTGGGTCCACGTCACTGGTGTTCCTCATGCATGGAGGCATTATTTAGGTTTCTGGGCTCTGGGATCGATCATTGGGGTTACCCTTGAAGTTGACATGCTCACTTATAGGAAAAAGGGGGTAATAAGGTTGCTGGTTGGAATGTTGAGCCGAGAGCTTTTGCCTTTCTCCACTGATATTGTATTTGGTAAATTTGGGTATGACATTGTATTTTCGGTGGAAAAGAGTGGTTTTGTTCCAGTAGCCCCCCTTACCAATAATGAGGATCCCTCGAATGGAGGTGATGGTGGGTTAGACAAGGTCAACAAAAACAATGCTGATAACCCGAATCAGGATGCAAAAAAATTGAAAAACAGTGTGGCTTCCAATGCTTCGGTTCACACTCCTTCTGTGGGGGATAGCAGCGTTACTCCTATGCAGTTGGCGGTGACTCCTCTTGGTCGCGAACGGTGCAAAGGTGCAAACCGATTGTCTTTGATGGAGTCTCATGTTTTTCTAAGGTGGCGGTTACACCGATGCGAAAACCAGCCATTTCGGTCATGAAGGCCTGCTCTCCTGAAGACCCGGTTCTCATCAATAAACCAACAGACATGCTGGGAAGATGCTTGCCTGTTCAGCAGCCTCTGTTTTCACTGAATGCCCAATCGAACTTAATGCTGACACAATGCAGTCCTAGGTTTCAATGTCCGAATTCTGAAAAAGAAAGGGATAAGGACCCGGTTGCTTCTTCTTTGATGCAGACCATGTTAGTCCTTAGGAATGATGTAAGGGATTTTGATCCAAATACAGATGGAAAGGATGGAAAACTTATGGTCAAGTGTTCAACAACATGGACCAGGCCCGCAGTAAACAAAGCAATGCTACCCTCTTCTATTCAACTCCCTGCTGTCGAATGGATGACGGCTCGGGATAACAAATTGGAAGGGGAGTTGTTTAAACAACCTCTGGTGCAGAAAGTGTTTGGACCAGGTAATGGGGAGCTTGATTTGGTGCTGAGCATAGATGGTCAACAGCTCTCAAATATGCTTCCTAGACTACCAGGGGCTCCAATATCTAATGGCCACAAGGTTTGTAATGACTTCTTTATGTTTGAATTTTATTCTGATGTGGATCTAGCTGAGCATGCGAATCTAATGCAACATTTGGGGTCTGAGAGGGTGGGTTCTGTCAGGGTGTGCGAAAAGGCAGAATCTGATCTGAGATTGACTACCTTTCATCCATGGTCTGGTAAGAGGGTATGTACTCTATCTGACTCACCTTGCTCCACTGCCGATAATGATATGGATCTTGCTGGGCTGGATGCTGATTCGGGTGAGCTGCAGAGTGAGGTGACAAATGATTCGAACCTGATGGTTGAGGCGGCTCTTAAAATCCCGACAGAGAGTCTAGATTCCAAATCAGGTCTGAAACAGAATGCGTGTAATGCACTTATTGAGAATTTCTTTGAGCCACGTAGGAGCTTACGTATCAATTCTTTTGCAGCTAATGGGGGCTCTCCTGCTGATGAAGATATGACTCTGAAAGCTATGAGGAGAGCCTCTTTTCGCAATCTTGATGGGGTCATGGAGGGGAAAAAAGAGGCTGTTTCCAAGATGATGACTTATCCTCCTGTTCATCACCATCAAACTGGTACGACAAATACTTTGCTTTCCCCTTCTATTAGCTCATTACCCAATTCAACTTGTGCAAAAAGACTTAACAATGTTGGGCTAATCTTGGGTAATAATACATCGACGGTAAACTTGTCAATTAACATGTTGAAGCGTGTTGAAGTGGATAGAATGTCGGTTTTAAAAAAGTCAGAAGTTAACTCCCAGCATAGAAAAGCCAACAATAGAGAATGTGACAATTCTTCTATTGATGGTGTTGATGAGGCCAGTGAGCTGGACAGTGACCTTCTTGCTCACCTTATAAAAAACGTTTCTGAGGTTGAATTTGATGACGTGGAGCTTGACACAAAGTTATGTGATTTGGTAGCCTCCACGCGAAAACTAAAAAAACCTTTGAAGAAACGAAGAAACCTGAAAGGGGGTAATAAATCTAAGAAGAAAGTTTCACAATGAAAGGCTTTTTCTGGAATAGCAGAGGTCTTTCGGACTTGGCTAAATACAGGTACATCTCTGAGGCAGTTAGGGAGTTTAATATACACTTTATTGCTGTGATGGAAACCGGAAAGCAGGATATGTCAAAGACGAATCTTACGCGTCTCTCTGGCGGGGTGGATTTTGTTTGGCACTGCCTCCCACCTCGCGGTAGATCTGGGGGAATCCTTTTGGGAGTTAGAGCTGACTTTCTAGATGTATCCCTTATTGTTGAAGGTGAATTTTACATTAAATTTCACCTACGTAATAAGTCGGATAACTTTAAATGGATTTTGATGGCTGTCTATGGCCCAGCTCAGGATGAATTCAAGTCAGCTTTCCTAGCAGATTTGGTTCAGGCTTGTCAAGCAAATCCATTCCCCACCCTCATTGGAGGGGATTTTAACATCATGAGAAGTAGTAAGGAGAAAAACAATAATAGATTTAATAACCGTTGGCCTTTTCTTTTCAATGCTGTCATTGATAGCTTCGATTTAAGGGAAATTGATCTAACGGGACATCAATTCACTTGGGCTAACTCTTTACCTAATCCTACATACGAAAAGTTAGATAGAGTACTCATGACTACTGAATGGGAGTTGAAATTCCCACTGGTCACTGTTCGGGCTCTAGATAGGGGGATGTCTGATCATACCCCTTTACTTCTGGATACGGGCACATCGGCCCTTTCGAGAAACAACAAAGCATTCAAATTTGAATTGAGTTGGTTACAGAGGGATGGTTTTGACAATCTTGTCATTGATATCTGGAACAAAACGAATAAGGGGAAAAACTCGGTCCAAAGATGGAACAATAAGCTAAGTGCGTTGCGTAGATTTCTAAGGGGGTGGGCGGCTCATTCAAATGGTGTTTATAAGAAAAAGAAACTAGATTTCCAAAACACTATAAACATTTTGCCCTCTTGTGACGACGTATCATAAACCTTGCGCCATAAACCTTGCCCAAAAGCGCCCACAACATTTCCACCGCTTGGCGAAACAACTCGTCCTCGAGTTGGGCTGCAATATCGCTCTTGAAGACCTCCAAACGTAGCCAGGTCGCGTCCGCCGCAGGACGTCCCGTCCACTGGACCAAGAGTTCCCAAACGCCCCGGTTGAGACGGGCACGCACAACGTTGCTGGGAGAAGGAATTACTCGACCATGCACAAAATCCGGTAGTGGAACGTCGGATGTGGGAGGGGAGCCTTCATACTTTTTCAGCAAAGCCACATGAAAGACATTATGAATGCGAGCCTTAGCCGGCAGCCGCAGGCGATATGCGACGGTACCGATCTTGTCCAGAATGAGAAATGGTCCATAAAAACGGGGAGCCAACTTCGACGAAGAAGTATCCTTGACGCCTGAAGCTGTGCGGTGGTGCAATCGAAGCCAAACCCACTCACCCACTGCGAAACTCACGTCACGACGCGACTGATCATGGTAATGCTTCATCTGATCTTGGGCTTGCTGAAGGCGCTCGCGGATTTCAGCCAGAAACTCGTCATGGTCCTGAAGTTGACGGTCCACAGCAGCCACTCGAGCCGTGCGAGGCTCATAAGACATAAGCGTGGGAGGATCCCGTCCATAGACGACCTGAAATGGAGTTGTTTTCAAGGAAGTCTGGAAGGAAGTATTGTAGCAGAATTCCGCCCATGGAAGCCATTGGAGCCACTGTTTCGGCCGGTCACAGGAGAGGCAGCGTAGATACATGACAATAATGCGGTTAACCACCTCTGTCTGGCCATCACTCTGGGGGTGAAAAGCTGTGCTGAGATGCAACTTCGTACCAGAGAGACGGAACAAGTCCGACCAAAAAGCACTAGTGAAGACCGGATCACGATCACTGACAATAGAGGAGGGTATCCCATGAAGGCGAACAATGTCCTTGAAAAATGCCTGTGCATCGAATCGGCAAGATAAGGATGGCCCAAAGGAATGAAATGGGCGTGTTGGAGAAGCGATCCACCACGATAAGATAACCGATTTTCCTCCCACTTTCGGCAATCCTTCCACAAAATCCATACTAATGTCTTGCCATACCTTTGCTCGAATTGTGAGGGGTCAGAGGAGACCGGCAGGATGCGGTGATCGGTTTTGTTGCGTTGGCATCTTGACACCCACGCACAAATTCCCGAACCAACTTGGACACATGGGGATGGAAAAATGAAACCTCGAATCGGCAAAGAGTCTTTTGAGTGCCTTCATGTCCATCGCCATGAGCCTCGGACAGCGATTCTTTGCAAGAAGGAGGAACCAGGGGAACATATACTTTGCCATTGCACAAGATAAAATCATCCACCAACGACCACTCGGGAGCAAATTGTATCAAAGAATGATTTGATCCCGCAACTCACGGGCGGTGGGGAGGTCTTGAGCTCACCGGATCTGATCAAAGATAGCAAATGTTGGGGACAAAAGAGCAGTTATCAATGGCGCGCCTTCATGCCGACGGGACAAAGCATCCGCGATTCGCATTTACGGCGAAACTCCACTATGAAGTCATAACCCATCAGTTTGCTGACCCATGTATGCTGTGGGATGGTGGATAGCCTCTGGTCTAGAAGGAATTTCAGCGTGAAGTGGTCTGTTCGAATGGTGAATGCTCTCCCCCACAAATACTGCCTCCAATGACGAACTGCCTTGACTAAACCAATCAATTCGCGTTCATAGGCCGCCAACTTCATGTGGTGTGGCGCAACTGCCCTGCTGAAGAAGGCAATGGGGCCGGTTCCCTTATGTAAAACTGACCAAAACCGGTTCCTGAGGCATCGCAATCCACCAGGAAACGCACATGGAAATCTGGAAGCTGTAGAGTCGGTCCTGTGGTCAGTGCTGTCTTGAGCTTTTCAAATGCAATGTCAGCTTCAAAGGACCAAGAGAATGCCTCCTTCTTCAAGAGTTTGGTCAGAGGAGCAGCAATCGCACCATACGATTTAATAAAATTTCGATAATACCCCGTGAGCCCCAGAAAACCACACAGCGCTCGCGCAGAAGTGGGTGTCGGCCAGTTGTTCACTGCTGCAACCTTGTTTTGATCCATGGCAACACCTTGGGCCGAAATGACATGTCCCAGATACTCGACAGGCTTTTTACCAAAAAGGCATTTGGAGTGTTTGAGCAGCAACTTGTTACGGAGTAATACCTCGAAAACCAGCCAAACATGTTGAAGATGCTCTGACCAAGAGGAGCTGTAAATTAAAATATCATCGAAGAAAACCAGCACAAAACGACAAAAATACGTCTTGAGGACATCATTCATAAGGGCTTGGAAGGTAGCTGGGGCATTAGTCAGGCCAAAGGGCATGACCAAGAACTCATAATGGCCTCAATGAGTGCGGAAGGCTGTCTTCTCGATGTCATCGGAGTGCATCCGACTTGATGATAACCATCAAGCAGTCCAACTTAGTGAAATAACAAGCACCTTTGAGTTCATCGAGCAGCTCATCCACCACTGGGATGGGAAATTTGTCTTTCACAATCAGGGAATTGAGAGCCCGATAGTCCACACAAAACCACCAAGAGCTATCTCTCTTGCGAACCAATATTACCGGTGACGAGAAAGGTGACGTACTCGGTCGAATGATACCTTGTTGAAGCATCTCCTCACACTGCCGCTCGATCTCATCTTTCAACAATTGCGGATACCGGTATGGCGAACAACAATCGAGGGCGATCCGAAGCAGATGTATACGGTGGTCACATTGGCGTGGGGGGGGGGGGGGAAGAGAGTCTGGATTTTCGAAGATAGCAGCGAAGTCCTTCAATAAGCAAGCCATCAATTCATCGCCTTCAGTCATCCTTAATTCAGGCTGGTGCGGTTCTTGACCGAGTCCTTGTCAAGTAACCTGATGATTCATCAGCCAAAAGGTCATGGTCAACTGCTGAAAATCCCACAATATAGGTCCCAAGGTGCGAAGCCATTGCACCCCTAACACCAAATCGAACCCAGCCAAGGGAATCACAAAACAATCCAACACAAAGTCTTCCTTGCCAATTGTGATCTGAACTGCCCTGCACCTTCCTGTATTGGAAACTCGGTCTCCATTTGCTACTGCTACACTGATTCCTTCACTGGGAGCTGGAAACAAACCAAGCCAAAGAGCTGCTTCTTCGCTCACAAAATTATGAGTTGACCCGGAGTCCACCAGAGCGCGAGCCTCTGTTCCATTAACCAGAGCTTGCAGTTGCATGGTCTTGCCCATTCGGATGCCTGTGAGGGCATGCAACGAAATCTCAATGTCTTTCGCCAATGCCTCCTCTGTCTCTTCTTCTTCATCTAGTTCCAAGAAATAAATCCCCTTCATGGAACACTTGCCAACATGCTCCTTGGAAAACTTTTCTGGACAGTTGAAACATAAACCCTTGAGCCTCCGGTCAGCCATCTCTACTGCGGTGAGAAGCTTGCGCCCTCTTGGATTTGGAGACTTTGGGTTCGCTGCGGATGATGCAGTGGAATTAACTCCTTGAGGTGCGTTGGAAAGCATACTCCGAGACCCCTGATTGGGGTTAATTGGAGGATTATTGCTTCCCAGTCCTCTGTTCGAAGTGGCAGACTTGGTATTGGATGTCACCTTGGCTGGAATTGTAATGCCGTCCTCTTCTTCTACCTCCAGTCTCATATCATATGCCCTAGCAAGACTCATAGCCACTTCTAGTGTTGCGGGGTTTTGCAGCTCAACATCAGTTCGCAATGGATTGCGCAAACCGGTAGTGAAAATCTGCACTTGCTGCTTCTCTGTCATATCCTCACAGCGGCAAAGAAGGGCAAGAAATTGCTCTTGATATTCACCACCGTACCGGTTAAATCAGAGCTGGATGAGTTCTCCCAACGGATTACTCCGGATAGGAGGACCATTCGAAGATTCACATGCTCCACAAAATGTGGCCAAGTTGGTACTCCCTGATTTCTTTCCAATCTGAAATACCATTGTTGTGCTGCTCCTGTCATATGGTACGACGCAAGCCATACCTTCTCCTCCTCCAATGTCCGCTGCCCGGCGAAGAACTACTCACATCTGTTCAACCATGATAGTGGATCTTCTTTGCCATCAAAAATTGGGAAGGACAACTTATGAAATCGGGGTGCTCCATGATTACCATGTCGCTGATCCTCCTCCTCCTCCTTCCATCTGTCGCGGGAACCCTTTTCCTTGTCGCCATTGGTCTGCTCGATTCCAATCTGGAGCTTGGAAACCGCTTGTTCTAACCTGTCTACCTTCTCCAACGCAGCAGTCATGCGCCCCATCATCTGGAGCATCTGCTTGGTGGTCCTTCTCAATCGAATCCATGGAAATGGTGGTGGGTTGGCTCGATACCAAAATGATATGGCTAGGGTTTGTGGTGGCAATAGATGAGACCTAGGGCTTATCCTGGCGGAGGCTCTGTTCTCATATTAGGTTGAAGAACGCCTTACCCTAGCCTAGGGGGCCTTACAATCCTTATTGTAACCGAATACAATCCAATAGAGATAAACCTATCCCGCGCAGAGACCTCTGACTCAACTAATTAAGACTCATAATTGGGGAAATCAATCAATTATTTATTGCCTTCCAAAGTTCCATGGACAATCCCTTTATATACTAGGGAAGGTTGTATCGATGAGTCCCTTTTGTCTATGATCTCTTTGGCGATTTCACGGAAATTGAGATTAAGGAGGCAATTTTCTCAATGGAACACAATAAAGCACCAGGACCAGATGGTTTCCCGGCTGAATTTTATCAGCATTTCTGGGAAACTATTAAAGGGGACCTGTTCCAGATGTTCCATGATTTATATAAAGGAGATCTGCCACTTTTTAGCCTCAACTTTGGTGTTATTACTCTAATCCCAAAGGTTCAAGAGGCTAACGTCATTCAACAGTACCATCCAATTTGCTTACTGAATGTGAGTTATAAGATCTTCACTAAAGTTGCCACATGTAGATTAAACTCGGTGGCAGATAAGGTGATCAGCCCGACACAGACGGCTTTCATAAAAGGAAGGAATATTCTCGAAGGAGTTGTGATCCTCCATGAAACCTTACACGAACTCCACCGTCATAATCAAAATGGGATAATTCTTAAGTTAGATTTTGAGAAAGCCTATGGCAAAGTAAGATGGCCCTTTCTGTTTCAGACCCTCCGAATGAAAGGCTTCTCGTCCAAATGGATCTCATGGGTTAAGACTTATATTTCAGGGGGAAGTGTGGCTGTGAATGTTAATGATGATGTCGGACCCTTTTTTCAGGTTAGAAAGGGCCTTCGACAAGGAGATCCTTTATCTCCTTTGTTGTTTAACATCATAGCTGATATGCTAAAAGTGCTCATAAGCAGAGCTAAATTGGATGGGCAATTTGACGGAGTTATACCGCATCTTGTTGATGGGGGACTTTCAATCCTTCAATACGCAGATGACACTATACTCTTTTTGGATCATGATCGGGATAAGGCTCGCAATTTGAAGCTACTTTTGTATGCTTTTGAACAAGCATCGGGTCTTAAGATCAACTTTCATAAAAGTGAGGTCTACTGCTTTGGGGAAGCCCAAGAGCATCTAGGCTATTACACTGACTTGTTTGGATGCAAAGCTGGTAGTTTTCCAATTAACTATCTTGGCATCCCGATTCACTATAGGAAGCTAAGAAATTGTGATTGGAAAAAGGTTGAAGAGCGTGTTGAAAAGAGACTTAGTAGTTGGAAAGGGAAGAATCTCTCTATCGGAGGACGCCTAGTTATGATTAACTCGGTGCTTAGTAGCCTTCCGATGTATATGATGTCCTTCTTCTCCTTACCCAAAGGAGTTCTTAAAAAACTGGATTACTTTCGATCCAGATTTTACTGGCAAGGTGACGAAGCTAAGAAAAAATACAAACTGTCTAAATGGAACATACTATGCCAACCAAAAGATCAAGGAGGTCTCGGGATTCATGATTTAAGTACAAAAAATATTGCCCTTCTTAGTAAGTGGTTATATAAATTGCTTTCTTCAGATGGGATGTGGCAACAGATTCTTCGTAACAAATACCTGGGGTCAAAGCCTTTGGCCCAAGTGGAAAGGAAAAATGGAGATTCCCACTTTTGGTCTTGTTTAATGAAGGTGAAACGAGACTTTCTTCGTTTTGGAACCTTTATTGTCAAAAATGGATCGCAAGTTCGCTTTTGGGAAGACATTTGGATGGATGGATCACCTTTGAGTAACCAATATCCTTCCTTATATAACATAGCCAGATCAAAGTTTATATCAATTGCAGAAGCATTGAGTTCTTCACCCCCTAATCTCTCTTGGCGTAGACTTCTCTTTGGTCCAAAGCTGGTTGCTTGGAATGAATTGCTAGCTCGCATTGAGGGAATTGTTCTGTCTTAAGAACAGGATATCTTTTACTGGAACCTAACCTCGAATGGTCAGTTCTCGGTAAAATCCCACTATGATGCCTTAATATTCAAAAATACCCCCTTTGTGAACAGAAAACTGTGGATATTAAAAGCTCCGTTGAAGATTAAAATTTTCTTATGGTACTTGTGACGGGGTGTGGTGCTTACAAAAGACAATTTAGCTAAACGAAATTGGAAGGGTAATTTGTCATGTGTTTTCTGTCATAAAAACGAGACAATCAAACATTTGTTCTTTGAATGTCGTTTTGCTCGGTCTGTTTGGTGTGTCCTTCATTTAGCAACCGGACTAAAACAACCTGTCAGCGTCGAACATTTGTTTGGGAATTGGCTTCAAGGTCTCGACAAAAATATGAAACCTTTGTTTCTGCTTGGAGCGGCGGCTTTGTGCTGGTCACTTTGGAATTGCAGGAATGATATGGTTTTTAACAAGAAATTCTCGATTTCTCCTTCTGAGTTATCCACTTGGCGGCTTCTTGGCTCTCGGTTGGGCTATTCTTGTGGGAGGATTCTAGCGTGGGTCGTGATGGGTTCGCAACTATTGGTGCAAGCGGCCAAGTCATTTTTCTCCCAGGCTCATGGGTGGCGGTCTAGTCTTCGGATTGTTGGTCACTAGATCGGATCTGTCTTTTGGGTGGCGGCCTTGTCTTCGATCTGCGAGTCACTACTTTATGTCTGTTTTTTTATGTTTTCTTTTCTTTTCCTTTTTCCTCTTTCTTCATGGCTGTGTGCTCCAAGCAGAAGCCGGAAGTGTGCTAAGGCTTTGTATCTTCTTGATATACTGTTCTGGGTATTAATAAAGTTGCTTCCTTTATCGAAAAAACGAGCTGATAAAAAGGATTACCTGTTTCTTCAACAACTTCTTTTTCCTTGATATATCACCCCCTACAAGTGAAAGGAAATAATGCTGTGAATAAATTTTCAAAAGTAGAGTATGTATGGTGAAGATGCAGCAATCTTCCTTTTAAAAAATACACCGTTGCAATAACTACTTGCAAAAAACTTGCGGCAGGTGTGCATTGGATGAAAAAACACGAGACAGGAGTGAGCATTCAATTGGCTTTATGATGCGTTGCCTTTCAAAATGCAAGTTAGTGTTCTGTTTACCGTAGCATTTTGATATGCCATCCTTCCTGATGGCCGACAGGGCTTCATTTGCAATGAATGACCTTTGTGCTGCATGCCTGTCAAGGTGCTGATTAGCATCTGATTGCTATAAAAACAAATAAAAATATGAACAGAGTGATTTTGTTTCCTTGGAAACAGAGTGGTTGCTCCTATTTTCCAACAAGTTGCTGAAGTAAAACTTTTCTGGTGAAAAAGGAACGAAGGATGTTGATTTAAGGCCAACACAGGAACAGTGCCAATCATTTCTTTATATTTTGTGATTAATATGCAACACCAATTCAATAACCAAGAATTTGATTGATGTTCTTTCTTGATATAGGTTGCCAAAAGCAGGTTGAAACATTTTAGGTAGCCTTGACCAAAAATTACAATCTCAAATGACTGCTTGTCCTAGCTTGCTATGCAGATGTACAGTAAAGAAATCTGAGAGAACAAGATAAATAAATCTCACTTGGATAGATACTCAAAACATTTGCCCAGGTATAAGTTCTTTGAGCTTTTGAGTGAGTGCCCTCCCGACAGAGTATGCCTAGAAAAAAATTCCAAAAATCAGATTGGCTCGAGAAACTATTACATAACAACCAATAAGTGTAAGCTGTTACTTCTCAAATCAAGTTGGCAAGAGAAATCGTTGCAATGAAGTACAGTTAATTGCAGAAGAATCATAGAATGAACTGTAAGCATGCATATATAGGTGTTAGGATTTGAGGAAAACAACTGATGCATTACTGTTGTAGACCAAGGGTTTTTATGCAGAGTATATAGGTACATGAAAGTACAAAAGAAAGACAATAGGGACTAATCCTAAACTAACACAATTATATACTTAACAAAAAGTACGGTTGCATACTGAAATGCAGGTATATTTCCAGGTCCTTAGTATCTGTTTGCAGTTTGCCATACGTATGTTCACATCGGTGGTGTTTCTGAATAGCATAAATTCTCTTTCTGATTTTAGAGATATATTTTTCAAGGATGTGATTGTGCATAGACCCAAGAGCTATATCTTCAAGAGTTTCAAGGAAGTGTGTAGCACAAAGTGAGTGTGCATATACCCAAGTATTCCTATATATTAACACGATGATGAAACGAAAGGTTACATGAATACAATTGTACTGTCTAGTAAGCAACTAAATTGTAGCACCTTATCTCTGTGTACAACTCCACAGGATCACCATTGATTTGTATATCCAGCTTTACTAGGTCACTTTCCCTGTACCTGCCAATTAGGCAAACATATATCTCAGCTAACTTATTTTTTAACAAATGTTAGCGCAAAGAACTTTGAGCACTAACAAAAAAGTACCAACGGGGGTGTTAAAACAATATATGGGTAAGGAATCTGTGGATCAATATATGAGTAACCACAATTCTGAAATCTAAAGTAGAAAAATCCTGTTGACCTGCAGTACAACTAACACTGGTAAAGTAGCAATTTCAGCACAGTCCTTCCAAGTGCTAATATATGAACCCATATGTCAAAACATGCCTAAGATCATATATTAAATTCCATATCTTAATATTACCCATCTTAGATACAAGCTTAAATTGTTTGGAAAAAGCAGTCAACTCTACTCTCTGTTGTTCTTCAAATCTTTAGTGTAATTGATAGCATGAGATGCCTTTTAACATAGCCGCTACATCATGACCATTAGAGTGCCCTGGACTCAAGGGGCAAGGGCTAGTGGACTATGTAAAGAAAAAGCTAGAGGGGAAGTTGATCAAAGAAATCACCAACCATCTGCATAATGGTTACAAATAATTATCTATAGCAAATCCACTGGGTAACTGGATTAATTTCTTGTTAGAGATAACTCAATATCTCAACTTACTATATTTTTTGGTTCTATCTAAATAGATTGTTAGTCCAAAACGTCTACAAGTAGAACTCTTTAGCTATATAAGCTAACCTCCTGTACTTGTAATCTTTGAAGCATTATAATAGATTATTTTATGTGGTTTTTTTCTACGAGGGTTTTTCCACGTAAAATCTTATCTCTAATTATCTTGCCGTGTATCTATCACTAACAAGTCGCACCTTCGGCCATCTCCACCGATGCTATATCGCCGCCGCCTCAGAGCCGCGCCTCTTGGCGTCTCGCCATCTCCTTCACCGCCAACCCGCGCCGTCCTCCAGTCCGACGCCGCCATTCCCGACGCTTCTCCTCGGCCGCCCACACTCCAAGCCACCGGCGCCGCCTCCTACGCGGCTTCCCGCGCCGGCTCCCCGGCGCCCCTCCGTGCCAACCCAGCCTCGGCCGGCCCCTTCTCTGCCGCAGTTGGCTCCATGACCTTTGGCGCATGGCGATCCGCTTCTCGTCGCTGACCGCCCGGCTCGCCTGCCGCATGCCGACCACGGGCCTCCTCCGCTCCGCCGACCCCGGCCATCCCGGTCGTGTTAGCAGTACTAGTTCAATGCCCGTGCGTTGCTACGAAAAATAAATATGGTAACGAAATATAAAGCTCAAACAACAAAAGAAAATTGTGCTACAAGATATTTCTTTTGCGCGATCCTTTCAAGGTATTAGTTAGAGTATTTTGGGGAAAATTTTTGTTTGCGACCATTCACTTTCCCTCTATTCGCCATCTCAATCCTTCAGAAGGTAAGATCCAAACACCATCCAACTATGATGTTGGAGGCACTGTCATTCACATAATTGTTCGAGAATATTAATGCCTCTAAATTCCTTGTAAGAAATTTGCTGAGAAATGCAAATCAAATGTTGAATACATCTCCAGAATTTGTGAGGAAAGTATTAGTTCAAATGAAGTGATGAATAGTTCATTCCACACACACTAACTGCTCTAGCTAAATGACTTAGATGTGAGCTCCATTGGGGGTGGAAAAAGAAAATTTTACCGTGGTGGTACTGATTAATGCTCGAGAGAGGCAATAAAGGGTATATTACTGGGCTACATCACCTCAATTCTGGAGCAACCAGAGGAAAAAATGTCATTACTAACATTCAATAAAAAAATATAATGATGAAAGACTAATAAACTTGAGTGCATTAAAACCGAGCAAACAAGCATGACAGCAGTATTAAAAGACAAAGCCTATGATCAGTTATTGCTACGATTATCAAGTGCACAGAACATAGCATAACTAAAAAGAAATGTTGCATCTTAAAAAAACAAATCAAATCTACAACTTGAGAACTATACGCTGAAATAAATTCTCAATTGCAGAATTAAATCACATATGCTAACTGGAAACCTTCCAGAACAAAGTTACAAATCACAGGTTCAGCATTTCAAAAATCCAAAAATCACAAGAAGACACGTAGCTTCAGCATTTCAAAAATCCAAAAATCACAGGTTCTATCATACATCATCCAATGCCAGTCACAAACAAGGTTACAACTACATGCAGCCATAATTTCATTTTACATAAGGTCTCACTTGTAAAACAAATTTTAGCAAATTGTATACTATACACTCAACGGATAATTGGGACAAAAAAAAAGAATATAATGCTACACTTGAGAAAATGCCACTTAAACCATGAGAAATCACAGTGTGGACGCAGCCTAGGTGAGCCATGCCGGCGTCCACCACCGTTATTGTCCTATGCCGCCTCCGCAGCCGTCTCGGCCTCGGCTTCAGCGCCTGCAGCCTCTCCACGCTCCCTGACCCCATGGTAGGCACCGCACAGCCCCAGCATCCGACCTCCAATGATGCATACTTCACGGCGGTCCACCACCTCTCCACGATCATGCGGTGCAACTTCTACCTGGAGCGCACCCTGAACCGCCTCCGCAACTCATCATTAGCAATGAACAACAATAATATATCTGATATGTGCATCTAGTCTTAATGGTCTGGAAGTAAAGATGCTATGAAACAACCAACCTGGTTATTCTGTTTTTCCAAAGGCAAGTATGGCATACCATGGGAGAGGTCAGAAGTGACCAAAATCCCCCTTGTGGTGCTACCAACATTCAGCTCAAAGAGGGACTTCACTGCCACAAGTGAATTACAGGCTAGCTACACTAGAAGCCCGATCAAGCTCTGCAATCACAACAAACAACAATCAACTCCAGAACTCCCTCAACACATACTCATGCATATGCATAGAAGTTCTAGAGCAAGCATACACTGCGAGTTGATGGGCTAAGTGAACTGAGTCCGCCAGTGCTGATCAGAGGAAGGACCTTCTCTACCACAACTTGGTGACAAAGCCGGTCAAGAAGTTCCACTGAACCACTAAAAGAGTCCACAATGTTTATCAAGCAAGTTGCAACCTTCTCCACTACCTGCAATGTTATATCACTTGAAACATAAGCAAAGCACTACATATATGCCCAAAACAAGCTCAGTTAGATGGGTGAACAAGAGCACCATCTTGTCCTTAGACTGCAGTATATTACACAGCATTGGAACAGAATCCATCACAAACTGGGAGCAATCTGTGGGGACCTTCTTGCAGGCATTTGCGACAGCTGAGACCGCAACCCAAGAATGTATTCCTGATAATGGCATAATTGGACATTGGCCATCTAATAGGCACAACAAAATGAAATGACAAGAACAATGGTATACAGACATGGTGATCAATTATTAAGATCGACAAACAGATAATGGAACATGTGTGCTTTGGTCACTATTTTGCACACGTGTGATTTAGTACGGGAATTTACTTCATGTAGGCATAGGCGCATAGCAGAGTGACCATAGTGCTCTGAACCTTAACTTTTGCAGATTTTTCCTTCTTCATTTTCATTGGTTTTACATTGTCAGCTTCCGTCTTTAGACCTAGTATCTTTGCAAGCCAGAGTCAAATCTCCTACCGTATGAGCAGAATATTAAGTATGAATAGGTTAGCATCACCCCAGGGATGCCTCTTTCTAACCTGTCCGCATAGGTTACCAACCGAGAAAAAGAATAGGTAGAGTCAAGGATCAGTTCCCTCAGGTTATAAAATCACAAAAATCGAGTAATATAAAAGTGAATCGGAAGCCAAACCATTTACATGATATCGCTGCTCTAATATAGCTTCCATATTTTCCTTTAGAACCTTAGTGACAGTTGATTGAATCTATTCAATAGAAACAACCACACCTGAAGGTACCCCCAAGAAAATGTTCCCCTTTCATATCCAGTCAGGAATCTCCTGCACAAAAAAGGAAGGACAAATTGGCTATTGTTTTTAGTCGACTCTGGCAGCATAGGAAATATTGAGTATGACTTCATGTTGAAATTTATCCAAAGTATACATATTAATAAAGATATTAACCATGAGTACATAACAAACATACAACCGTGGACCAGTAAATGGAGAAGAAATATATCAAAGCCTTCGTTACAGTCATCCTCATGTACCTCAGGGTCATGCAAAAGTATGAAAAGGCCAAAAAAAATATGGACCTATGGACTAAAGATTTAGTGTTAATATAAATGTGAGACTACATTGAGACAGATATTTTCCAATATTCAGATGCGAAGAGTAGAACTACTTACTGCAAGTACCAATCTTTAGTCTGACAACATAGAAAGTATGTTATGGAAACTGGGTTAGAATAACAAAGTAGTAGTAAATAGGCACATTTACCATTTCATCGAAGATGGAAATGATGTTTTCTTAAGCAAATTACGCTAATAAATTGAATCAGCACTTCCATATCAGTTAGAATAGGAACGTGAATCTGTAGGAAAGGAATTAAGTTTAGTGATAAATAATACATGGGAAATGTAACATACCTAGATTGATTCCCTTTAGGAAGATTCTGTTTATTGCTTCCCATCAGGTAGATTCTGTGTTGGTTTCATTGTTCCTCCCGTCGAACATACCACAGTTATCTTGGCATCTTTACCAACTTTTGCTACAACGCCTGCACAAAGATAACATATGCCAGTGATTGCCGATTCATATACAAGTAATCAAGAAGAAGGAAGCGGATAGAACTCACTACCATACTTTGTAAGAACTCGTGATTCTGTTCTGTTCTGGCAAATATGCCAAAGAAAGCAAATGCTGCACATCTTACAATATCCCATGCTGTCAATTCCTTTTACCAGCACCAGGTGGATGAGCAGATGTATCTCGTCATACCGTGGAAAAAAAAAGGCTAACTGTTCCAAAAAGTGGCCAAAAAAACTATTTTACCAGAACATCACTAAGACATAGATACTGCAAACTTAATGGGACTGTAATTTTCTGAAGTGCTATTTTCATGGAGAATCATCGAAGCTTTGACTCCACTAATAACAATTGTCTAAGGCCCTTAAGGTTTTTGCAAGCCACAACACTACATTGGCTACATATAATTTTATATGAGAGGATGGTATTCATTAACAATGTACCTTTTGATGGGCATAGCATGGAAGCATGCATTCACATGCATTCAGTTTGACTTTTTAATTTACACACACTGATAACGAAACAGAATCACTAATTCACATACACTGATACACCCAAACCACCACCAACATTTAAAACTTTGCAGCAAAGAGAGGAGAAAAGACAAAGCAAAATTCTACCTGCTGCCGAGCAATGCCAAGCAACATCAACTCTAGCTTCTACCCGTGCAGCTTCAAAACATGCCGTGATGGAGAATTGTAGTTCGCAAGGAAAGCTGCACAACCAGATGGAGATCAGAAGACATGGGCCTGAAGTATAGGTATTATATGTAAATGACACATCAAGCCATATATGATATATACTTCATTAGGGGGAAGGGCAATCAAGGCAGACCTCTTGCATACTTCCAAGGGATGTCACAGCCAGATCAACAGAAACCAAAGCCTGCTCACATAACTTAACAGCTCTGTGGAGTTCTTTAAGATGTCCATACTTTGGTTCCCTTGCAAGTCCTGAATAGTAGCAGCATAGTTAATAATGATGTAACCCACTTGATGAAAAAAAAATCCAATCTTTATGTCTGAAAGTCACTATTACGTTTAAAATATAGACAAATAGTGAGAGAAGTGGATTATACTGATAAAAGCACTTATAGAACGTGCTCTATACAAAAAGATGCTATTTTTTTCCTTCTAAAATTATCATATTCATCAAGTGGGGCATCATAGTCATAGCTCGTGGTGATGAAGGGACCGCCAGCAGTGCGCCCAAAATTTGTTCCTCCATGATACTTTGTTGAGAAAAACCAATAAACGATCAACCATGAATATCTCCCCTCAGGAACCTTTCAGACAACTGATTAATAAGCATATATGTATTTTTTGTCATACCATGTAGTAGTTGATAAAAGAACCACCCTTTTGAACGAAGCGAGCAACACCAAATGCAAGATCTTCGACTGGTCATTGACGAATGGTCCCACCAAATTCAGTAAACCTGAATAATATGCATATTAATGAAATTGTACTGACAACCACTGAGAATCAACAGAATCCAAATGATAAATATGTTAACCACATAAATGAAATTTGTATCTGCAATATTTTGACAAGAAATTGGATCTTCTCCACCCAAAAAAAACAAAAACTTACCAACCACTCCAAGCTTCAGTCCACATCATAGGCTTGTAAGGCTTGTTAGGAGAAAATGCATCGCAGTAGAAACCATTGCATGCATTTATCTGTTCAAAGAACAAAAGTTAAATGTAAGGATTTAAATCGCGGTGAGGGATATATGAAAAAGCTATCGTGACTCTAGCGGGCGGTTTACTATAATATGCATATTTTTTTACTATTTCAAGTATGTGGTATTAATAATTTATATATAATGAACTATATGTAAATTTGAAGTACATGTTATGGTGTTATATATGAGTCGTACAGTGTGTAACAGAAAATAATCTATATAATTATGTAAATTTAGGAGATGGCTTTGGATTTTACCTAATATTTATTATTTTTAGGAGCCAAATTAATTCAATTTGAGTGTAACAGATATGATAAAAAAGAAGATCATGAACAAAACACGATTAATGTTTAGAAATATAAAGACAACTGACACACGTAGCATAGTGGAGCTATCGCAACTACAAAAATAGCAAAAATAGCGATCAATATAACGGTTACAGCAGTTGTAGTTATGTTCGCGGAATTTTATTCAATCGCGTAGCATTTTGTCTGAAAAAGCTATAGCAAGCTATTTAAATCACCGGTTAAATGTATTCAACAATTTGTTCTACAAAAGAGATGAGATATAGTATATGCCATGATAGTCATTAAACACAATCAAAATTAATATCATTGGCATTGATTTGATAATTCTGGTTATAACTTATAAAACAACTGTATTATATTCCGTATACAAGCAGGAACCAAATATGCTAGAAACCTTGTACACTGAACTTTCCCCTTATGGATATAACCTGCACTGAACCCACAGAAATATGCACCAAAGTAGTTTAAAGCCTTGTTACAAGTTGATACAACTAACCAAACAAACATATTCAGCAGAAAATGTAATATTCTATAAGAATATAAGAGGCAAAATAACCATCAGTTTGCCACATCTAGCACCGTTGACCATAAATAAGTCGATATGGGACAAGATCATCATACCACTGGTTCGGGTGCGTCATCCTCCTTGCACATCACCCACGGCACACCGGTGTCCAATCCCACAGCCATCTTAGCAGCCCAGTTGATATATGACTGGCCAATGGCCCCAAATTCTTTTCCTTCTGGCCCATACTCATTCTCAATCTGCACTCCAAATAACAACAGCCAACACCATGAGCAACCGGGAAAAATGTGCAGATTAAGAACAAATCGTGTTAACAAATCTCTATCATTGTGCCTTAATCTAGCTAGATATTACTATCTGACCCAATGCTAGTTTTCTAGTTTCAAATTTGTATCAGGAGTAAAAACAAAATTTGGCAGAGCACTTGCAAGAAAGAACTGAATAGTCTAGCATGTCATAAAAGAACAATTTCATCAAGAAGTTTACTATGTCGTGCAAGGCATTATCTCCATATGCTGTATACAACTATATCATGTAAAACATTTGCATCCAACGTGAAGAAAATGTTTACACTTGCCTGAGAGAGGATAATAGGGCCACCTTGGGAAGCAAAGAGCCAACCACACCAAAAACACCCAAAGAACCTCCCCAGGAAAGGGGATAAAGAAGACATTTTTGAAGAATGCAGTTACATCAGGGGTGCTCCTGGGGTAATGTATGGATCCGGATAAGAGAATCCTCCTCTGGCCTTAATCACATGGCCTAAGGCTTCATTGCTTGCGAACTACAATTCTAACTCTTATGCGTGTCGCCGACCAGATCTGGCCGCAGGCTGGAGCGGGACCAACCGACGCCGCGGCCGGGGCTACCTCCCTCCACAGGCCCTCACGCGTTCCCGGACCCGGATCTGGCGGGGGCCACCGCCGAGAGGCGGCGAACGAGGCGATGGCGGCCGGTCGTGGCGTGGCGGCCTCGAAGGCGTCGCTCGTCCTCGTCGAAGTGGCGGCCCATACGGACGGATTGGTGAGGAAGGAAGGCACATGGCGCGCCGCCGTGGCGGAGGGGCGGTGGGAGCGCGGGCGGGCGGATGCGGCCAAGGCGGGGACGGGAGGCCACAGGCGGTCCGGTGGTCGTCTTGAGCTGCGACAACGACAGTCGGTCGATCCGGCGGGATGAGGGGTCGGGGCAGCGGGAAGGTGGGGTTAGGGTTTGGGGATCTTACACGCCGAGGGCGGATGGGAGGGGGAGCTCGAAGGGGAGATTGGGGCGAAGAGGCTGGGGGCGGCGCGACGACATTAGGGCGAGGAGACGAGGAGGCTGGGGGCGGCGCGAGGAGATTTGGGGCTGCGGGCGGAGAGGAAATTTGGGCGAGGAGACGAGGACCCTGGGGGCGGCACGAGGAGATTTGGGGACAGAGGGCGCTGTGTACCTCGTGTGGAGTGAGAGGGGTTTGGGGAGAGGCGTGCCGTGCAGGTGCAGGATTTGCGCCGCGCGTTAGGGTTTTGCGGGGGTGGTTTTGAGGGGTGACGCAGCGGGGTGGGGGAGGGAAGCCCTACCGCTGCCACCAAGTCCTGCATTATAGTAGTAGAGATACCCTTAGAAGTTGGGGAGAATTATTCGCAAAATGCCACGTAGTGAAAGAGGCGAGGGGGGCACCGAGGCATCGCCCATCGAATCGTGGAGACTGACGGCGACGGCGCTCCCGACTGCCTCAGGCTTCTTGCTACTCAGGAGGCTACTGGTGGCGCCTCCGCCTCCCGTATCGACACCTCCGCCTGGAGCACTCCCGGTCGACCCCGCCAGCACGGCTCCTCGCCTTGAGTACTCCGAATCCACGCAGTCGACACGCCTCCGCTTCCACCTCCTGCCGGATCCACACTAGACGACGCCGCTTTCGCCTCCCGCTGTAAGTTTAAACTTCATTAATTTGGTGATTGATTTAATATTAATAATTAATCATTGTTTAATGATAAATCTAATTATTATAAAACTAATATATTTAATTGAGCTACATTATTATTAGTTTTAAATTTAAATAAAAAATAAAAACCTAAAATATACACTCATATTCATTTCTATTGTCTTAATACATACATAGGATTCAAGTTAAAATATGAACTCTTCCATTACTTATATATAAAATATGTGCATTATATTTCTAAATCTATATATACATAAATGCATACATCTAAGGGAGTTGGTAATTTAACTTGATGTTTTAATTGTATTGATCCATGTTCTCTTGCTATATAATATAAAGGATCAAGACTTTGAAACAATCTTTTGAGTATATATAACTTATGTAGTTATAGTATACTCATGCTAATATAGGATAAACTCGTATGCAATCTAAGATTGATTATATGGATATTGATTCCATATTCATTTATTTATATTCACAAACTTAATAGAATTTATTTTATAGTTGATGGTCTTATATGTATTGATCCCTTTCCATCACTTAAACATATTGGAACATTACTTACCATCATATTGAGCATATGAAACTTGTGTAGTTATATATACTCATGTCAATTTAAATTGAGCTTAAATTGAGTTCGGTTGTCTTTCAATCAATCAAAAAACATTTCATCATATGTTGACGATGTCTCTTTGTTGATTAAGGACAAACGAAAAGTTCTTGAGTAGAATAAAGCATTAATTGCATCAAAGTACTTAAGACATATTTAATCGTTCAAATTGATTTGTATTGTGCTCAATCGATGTTAGAGGCATCTATTATGTGTTAATGAAGTGCAAGTGATGATTGATGCAACCATATTTGTTGGACTAACGATCTTCAATGAGTTATGAAGTGGGTTGAGTCCAAGAAGATAAAGAATCGGGAATGAGAAGTCATCATGTGTTGATGAGCTTCAAGAGGTAATCCCGAAGTGAAGAGAAGGGCAAGAGAAGGTTCATCATGTGTTGATGAATAAGAAGAAAAAGATTCAATTTTGGAGAGAATATGATTGGAAATCATAAAAACTCTAAGTGGATCGCTAGAGGCAAAGGTATAACTAGCTAGAGTTAAAGATGTGTTTCTAGTCTTTTACTGGTCTCAGTGTTTGGATGGGAGACCGGATTGCTAGTTAGGTGCCATACTATGAAGAGGGGTTGAGTCTTTTAGCTTGAGCTTCATTATGTATTGATGAATTCAATCCGGTTCACTCTAGTTCACTTTCCTGGTTGGATTTTGCATTAGCTAAGTATTTGCATATGTTGCAAATAAGGGTGTGGGTGCTCATGCTTGCATCTTATTTGAATCTTAATTGATTTGGTTTTACATGGAGCTATGGATTTGCATGTATTGCAAAAAAAAAGATAGGTCATATAATTTGGTTTATGTGGTCTTTGCATTGAGCTGAGTTTTGTATGTATTGCAAAAGTTGAGAGCTCATGCATCGGTGTTTTAGCTTGTGATTGGATCATGTGTTGATCATCACAAGGCTAAACTTGGTTTGTTCTTTGAGTTTACAAAATGTGTTTTTGCAAAATATTGATATTTATGCTTCTTATCCTAGGGCATGAGATAAACATTTGCAAATGTGTTTTATAATATATCGGGATCATGTGTTGATCATCTCATGGCTCAAGATGTGCTTTTAAGTGGTTGGATTTGCTATTTGCAAATGTATGTTGCAAATGAGCTGAAAATTATGGGTTTCGATCTTAGAGCATGTGTTGGCATTTGCAAATATATTTTGCAAAGTGTCGAGATCATATGTCGACTCTTACATGGCTAAGAGGATTGATCTCATAGGTTCTCGGTTTATTTGCGAATGTGTTTTATAAATAAGTTAGAGTTTAATATGATTCTTTGGAGCATGTGAATTAGGTTTGCAAATTGCTTGATCATGTGTTGATCATCACATGGTTCAAAGAATCAATCATTATTGGTAATTGATTTGAAAAGACAAGATTTATGTGTAAAATATGATTTTATCTAAAAATTCGGTAGTACCGTAGGTATATCACCGGTACTACCGCTGGGCCGGTAGTACTGCTGTTTGGGAGCCGGTACTACCAGAGGTCAGTAGTACCGCGCGTGAAGCCGGTAGTTATTTTCCAGAAGAGCACATTTTCTCGGTTTTTGAAAGCCAGAGCTACCGCCGGTCAATGGGCGGTACTACCGGAGGTGCGGTAGTACCGGGCCTAAGCCGTCGATAGTTATTTTCCAAAAAGGTTGCTCTAGAGGTGACTTGAGGCCGGCAGTACCGCATATGGAGGACGGTACGACCGCTCGAGCGGTACTACCGGGCTTTTGCCTACGTAGTACTGGGTTTCTTGTGCAACGGCTAGCTTTCTAGTCGTTGCCCTAAAAGCTAGTACTACCGGCCCTAGAAGGGTGGTAGTACCGAAAAATACTGTTTTTGCCTATCTTGCCCCCCAACTGCTAGATTTCATGTGGGTGGGCTATAAAAGGATGCTAAGGGCTGGTATTTGTGGTTGTTGGTTTATTTGGGTGTTTGTCGGAGTGAAGTGCATGTGTTGCCTTCTTTCATTCGTCTTTGAGTTAAGAGTGAGCCCTAATTGTATGTGTTGTAATTAGAAAGTGGATTGAGAGCCTCTTCTACTTGTGTTGCACTTTAAGAGGATCCTAATGCATGTGTTGCACTTAGGAGATCACCGAAGACCGAAGTGCATGTGTTGCACTAGGTGAAGTTCAAGCGGAAGGGCTTAGCTTGTTACTCTTGGTGTTTGCCGACACCTAGATGGCATGTTGAGAGTGTCTGCAATTGTAGTTTGCTTCTCAACTGCAAACTACACTTTTTGTGCTGGTCATGCACCAGATCACTCAAATGCAAGGGTATTTTAGACATTTCAATGTCCACTAACAACTGAAGTTGAAAGCTACCATCCCCAAAAAGCTAGGTTACCAAACAGCCTATTAGAAAAGCTTCAGCCACCAGCTACAACTGCTTTTCAGTCCAAAAAGCTAAAAAGCAGCTTTTCAAAACAGCCACAGCTCCCCCAAACACGGCCTTAAATCGGATCCTAGAAAGGGATTTCACTTTTTTCACATCCAGCTCCGAATTTTAGAAGCGGCTCTGGTTTTCAGAAGTAGCTCCATTTTTTAAGCTTTTCAGCAATCGACTTCTCAGGCTATTAAGGGCTCTAGCTCCGAAGGCTCCAGCTGTCAGCTATTCAGCTCTAGAGCACTTCAACTCTGTTTTTGGCTAGGTATAAGGAAATAATTGGTTTTACCCCAGTGATTATTCCAGTGCCAACCAAAGTAGGATTTTATTGCAATTCTGATTATTTGGTGAATATTCATGCACAGTTCAGGCCATTATGTCTATTATTTTGTGCTCGTATTATTGGTGGATTCCATTCATTACAATTAATGCTTTTATGCATATTCTTGGCGATTTTTGTTGCAATTCAGGCGGAATTTATCACTTAGGGTAGTTTCCTTCGACGTTTCGTCATCAATTTATCATTTGCGAATTCTTGGAAATTTTCTTCGACTTTTCCATCATCGGTTTGTTTGACGTTTCATCATCTATTTGGAGACTTTGAGTGTCATGTGGGGGCTCACATATGGTCGGCGCAGGAAGCCTCCCAGGCCTGTGGCGCAAGACCACACCGGTTTAGAATAGATAAGAATTAATTTAATTGCAGTAGTTAGATTTAATCTCTAGTTTCCTTATAGATAAGATATTTCCCTTTTCAAAGGATTGTTTGTTACCTTATCTGTAAAAGGTCCCTCTTATATAAAGGGCTAAGTATTTGCTTAAAGGAATATAAGAAAATTGCCTCATATCCTCTGTCTTCCCTGACCTCCTGAGTTCGCCCTACCTCCTTGCCGCGCGGCCGCCATCACGGCTTCCCATGCGCCATGAGAGGGCTAGGGCGCGTCCACCTCCTACCCATCAGTACTTCCTTCGCTCCAATTCCGTCATTGCATCCTCGGCGTGTGACAACTTGGTATCAGATTCTTCCGCCGCTTTGACCGCCATGTCCAGCGAGGATGTTGCCGATCCAATTGTGGCGAAACTGGACGCCATCATGCAGCAGATGGCGATGGACAAAGCAATCTTCCACGCCAAGCTGGATACTCTTGCTAGCACAGTGCGCGACATCGACAATCAACAGCGTGCCCATCACATCGCCATTGCTCGCCTGGAGCATGCGGATGGACAAGGCAGCAGTTTACATGATCCGGCACCCCCGCAGTTGGGCGGCATCTTACCTACGCCGTCCGGGCAGCCGGGCCAGGGCAATGACCGTGTGCCTCTGCTGGCATCGCCCAGCGCTACTCATCGGCGCGGCTTCGGGGCCGAGCGTCTTCCCTTGGAGCAGCCGACGTATCCCCCAACAGATCGTGGCGGCGCCCCTCGATTCTACAAGCTCAACTTTCCGACCTTCGACGGGAAAGAAGATCCTTTGCCATGGCTCAATCGCTGCGATCAGTTTTTCCGTGGCCAACGCACACCCGAAGAAGATAAAGTTTGGCTAGCCTCCTTCCACATGCTCGGTGCGGCTCAGTTGTGGTATCACCGATTGGAGCGTGACATGGGTACCCCGTCCTGGCACCGCTTTGTCGAGCTGGTAAATATTCACTTCGGACCCCCGCTGCGTTCCAATTCCTTGTGTGAACTCGCAGCATTGCGCCGAACAGGCTCTGTGTCAGACTTCTCCGAGCAATTCTTGGCTTTGCTGTGTCGCACTGAGCCGCTCTCCGAACATCAGCAAATTCAGTTATTTACTGCCGGGCTAGGAGATCCTCTTCAGATTGATGTGGAACTCCAAGGGCCGTTGACGTTGGAAACAGCCATGAGCCTCGCTCGGGCATATGAGCGCCGACTCTCAACGACATCAGCCCCTGCTGCACACCGCCGGCCATGGCGCCCTACACCCGCGCCTGCCGCAGGCGGATCGCCGCCGCTGTCCACTGGAGTGTCTGCGGGCGACATGCCTAACCCTGCACCAGGCCGCAGCCCTCTACCCCGACGCACACTCTCGCCTGCAGAGATGGAACGCCGTCAAACATTGGGTCTCTGCTATCACTGCGATGAGAAATTTAGTAGTGGCCACCGCTGCAAGAAACTTTTTGTGATGGAGATTGTGGACACCATCGACGAGGAGGAACCAGAGACACTGATTGAGCCAGCCATCTCATTGGCGGCGATCACGGGCATTACGCCACGTTCCGGCCAGACAATGCGTCTTCCGGTGACCATTAGGGGCCATTCCTTCATGGCTCTATTGGATTCAGGTTCCACGCACAACTTCATTGCCAACCGTGTCGCCCATACAGCTGGAGTTCGTGTCCAACCATGTGCGGGTTTGCACGTCCTGGTGGCCAACGAGGATCACATCTCTTGCCCGGGCGTTTGTCAGGACTTAAAGATCACCGTTGACGATGTGCCTTTTGCTCTGGAATGCTACGTGCTTCCTTTGGATGATCTGGACATCATTTTGGGAGTCCAATGGCTGGGGACCCTTGGACCTATAGTCTGGGATTTCAATCATATGACGATGTCTTTCAGCCATCTCGACCGCCAAATCATTTGGTCCAACACACCACACACAACGCCGAGAGCCGCCCTTCAAGCCTGCACAGGTCAGGACTTATTGCCCACTCTCTTGGATGATTTCCATGACTTATTTGCCGAACCTTCTGGCCTTCCACCCGTCCGTGAGCGTTATCATCGCATTCACTTGAAGCCGGGCACCGAAGCAATTGCGGTACGCCCATACCGTTACGCCCATTTGCAGAAAGATGAGTTGGAGAAACAATGCATAGCCATGTTGCAGCAGGGGGTTATCCGCAAAAGCTCTTCCGCGTTCTCGGCTCCGGTGTTGCTTGTTAAAAAGTCCGATGGCTCTTGGCGGTTTTGTGTCGATTATCGTGCCCTCAATGACCGCACCATTAAAGACAAGTTCCCAATTCCTATGGTGGATGAGTTGCTGGACGAACTTCGTGGCGCCAAGTTCTTCACCAAGCTTGATCTCCGTTCGGGGTATCACCAAGTATTGATGCACCCGGCCGACATCGAGAAGACGGCTTTTCGCACTCACCAGGGCCTTTTTGAATCTTTGATCATGCCATTTGGCTTAACCAATGCACCGGCTACTTTTCAAGCACTCATGAATGAGGTTCTCCGTCCTTTTCTTCGCCGGTTTGTTCTCGTCTTCTTCGATGACATTCTGATTTATAGTTCTTCCTGGTCGGAGCATTTGCGCCACATCCGCATCATCTTCCAAACTCTGCACCACCATCGGTTATTCTTGAAGCGCTCCAAATGTTCCTTCGGGGAGCAATCAGTGGCCTATTTGGGGCATGTTATATCCGCCGCTGGAGTCGCCATGGACGCACAGAAGGTCTCGGCGGTTCAAGATTGGCCCACACCACGCTCTGTCAAGGCGGTCCGCGGCTTCCTTGGGTTAGCCGGCTACTACCAAAATTCATCCGCAACTTCGGTGATTTGGCTGCCCTGCTTACCCGACTTTTAAAGAAAGAGGCATTCAAATGGTCCGCTGACATCGACGCCGCTTTTTCCTCCTTGAAGGCTGCCTTGGTGTCCGCTCCCATCTTACAGTTGCCAGACTTCAATATGCCCTTCATCGTCGAATGCGATGCCTCGGGACAGGGCATTGGTGCTGTCCTCCACCAAGGCACGGGCGCCATTGCTTTCTTCAGCCGAGCCATGGTCCCCCGGTACACCGCCTTGCCAGCTTATGAAAGGGAACTAATTGGTCTTGTACAGGCAGTGCGCTTTTGGCGTCCGTATCTTTGGGGCCGCTCCTTCTTGATCCGCACGGACCATTACAGCCTTAAATTCTTACTGGATCAGTGCCTCTCGACAATTCCTCAGCATCATTGGGTAAGCAAATTATTGGGATATGATTTCTCTGTCGATTACCGTCCCGGCAAAACAAACATTGTCGCCGATGCTCTGTCGAGACGAGATACAGAAACATTGGCCCTCAGTTGTGCTCTCTCCAGTCCACACTTCGCTCTGTTTGATGGCATTCGCCAGGAGATTCAAGAGGATGACACCCTTCGTGCTCTCCGTGACAAGATTGTTGCCGGTCACCAGCAAGGGCCCTGGGGCATTGTGGATGATCTGATTACATTCAACAACCGCATTTATCTTTCACCAACATCCTCCCTTTTACCGGAGATTCTGACCAGTGCTCACCAACTCGGTCATGAAGGCGTACAGAAAGCACTTCATCGCTTGCGGGCTGATTTTCATCTTCCTAATGCCCGCACCATCGTCCAAGACTTTGTTTGCTCTTGCACCACCTGCCAGTGCAACAAAGGGGAACAGCTACACCCGGCGGGCCTCCTCCAGCCGTTACCCATTCCCTCAGCAGTTTGGTCTGATATTGCTATGGATTTCGTGGAAGGACTACCTCGGATTGCGGGCAAGACAGTCATCCTCACAGTGGTCGATCGCTTCTCCAAATCCGCCCACTTCCTTCCACTCAGCCACCCGTATACAGCTCATTCCGTCGCATGGATTTTCTTCGACGAGGTGGTCCGCCTTCATGGGGTTCCCACTTCCATTGTCAGTGACAGGGATCCGGTATTCACCAACAATTTCTGGACAGAGTTATTCCGTCTGGTGGGGGTCAAGCTCAAGTTCAGCTCTGCATTTCACCCTCAGACTGACGGACAATCGGAAGTGGTCAATAAAATCATAATCATGTATCTCCGCTGCCTCACTGGGGATCGGCCACGGCAATGGCTCCGTTGGTTACCCTGGGCTGAATTCTGTTACAACACTAGCTTCCAGGCTGCTCTGAAGACGTCGCCCTTTCGTGTGGTGTATGGGCGCGACCCCCCGTCTTGGCGGCAATACCAGCCGGGCGACTCCAACTTACCGGCTGTGGATGCTCTCCTTGCAGATCGCAATGACTTCTTACAGGACATCCACACTCGTCTGCTCCAAGCTCAGCAGCATTACAAGTCTCAAGCAGATAAGGGTCACCGCGACTTGGAATTCGTCCCAGGAGACTGGGTCTGGCTGCGTCTCCTCCATCGTCATGCGGCTGCCATCACTTCCCCCAGGCGAAGCAAACTCGCACCTCGTTATTATGGTCCATACCAAATTGGCTAGCGCATTGGCTCCGTGGCATACAAGCTGCACCTTCCCCCGCAAGCCAGGATCCATGACGTCTTTCATGTGGGACTCCTCAAACCATTCCATGGGGAACCTCCATCAGCGCCGCCGGCATTGCCACCACTCAACCACGGTCGTGTTTGTCCTGCACCATCTAAGGTCCTCCAAGCACGACTAGCGCGTGGTCATCATGAGCTTCTGGTTCAGTGGGAGGGCCTGTCACCGACTTCAGCTTCTTGGGAGCCTCTCGACAGATTTCGACAAATGTACCCCGATTTCAAGCTTGAGGACAAGCTTTTTGAAGAGGTGGGGAGAGATGTCATGTGGGGGCTCACATATGGCCGGCGCAGGAAGCCTCCCGGGCCTGTGGCGCAAGACCACACCGGTTTAGAATAGATAAGAATTAATTTAATTGCAGTAGTTAGATTTAATCTCTAGTTTCCTTATAGATAAGATATTTCCCTTTTCAAAGGATTGTTTGTTACCTTATCTGTAAAAGGTCCCTCTTATATAAAGGGCTAAGTATTTGCTTAAAGGAATATAAGAAAATTGCCTCATATCCTCTGTCTTCCCTGACCTCCTGAGTTCGCCCTACCTCCTTGCCGCGTGGCCGCCATCACGGCTTCCCCGCCGCGCCGCAGGAGGGCTAGGGCGCGTCCACCTCCTACCCATCAGTACTTCCTTCGCTCCAATTCCGTCATTGCATCCTCGGCGTGTGACATTGAGTGGAGAAAAAAATAATGTCAATTGAGGAGACAACTGCATTTGGTGTTTCATCACCATTATCTTGGTGTTTATTCACCGTTTGGATACGTTGACAATTATAGAGGTTTTGGCAACGTTTACTTGGAATTTGATGACACCCTGTTGGTTGCATTATACTTTTCGAAGTTTTTCTAATGAAGGTTTTGCTCCAATATCAGTTTAAGATAAAGGTTTGAAGTGCAAGGAGTTTGTTTCTGCGTGGATACTACACTGTTCTTTTTGTTGTCTTTGCTCGATATGAGGGGTCTATTGCAATTTATACTCCATTGATGTCACGATAGTTTTTCTGCATCTTGGCATTTTTGTAGGAACGGTTTCAACCATGTTATGGATTTTCAGTAGGCCGTTTACTGAATTTTATATTCCAGATGGAGCATGACAAAAGTCCATGATATGTGTTCTTCGCTATCTATCAAGCACCACAGGTGATGTCGTGACTTATACAATTTAATGATTGAGCGTTTGTTTCAGGAGGTTAGTTGCATAGACTCGGACTTTACTGGGGTTATGAATCCTTGAAGACCTAGATTTTTTCGTTTACTTTGTTACAGCTGTGTGTTTGTATTGACTATTTCAGTCTTTCTCTAGACCTACTGGTGGTTTGCTCAATCTTGCTTCGTGAGAAGCGTTTGGATAAGACTGACTCAGTCTTTCATATCCATTGAGGTTTTTTGCACTACAAGTGTTTGGCTTGACTATTCTAGTCTTCCTCGTTCAGTAGTCCTTTGGATTTTAATGTACTTGTATTTATGTGTTTAATTACCTTAGGGTTTTCTGGAAACAATTTCATTATAGATTTTGAGTTAGGGGGGGTTATTGGAGATAACTCAATATCTCAACTTATCATATCTTTTGATTCTATCCAAATAGATTGTTAGTCTAAGTCGTCTACAACTAGGATTTTTTAGCTATATAAACCAACCCCTTGTACTTGTAATTTTTGAAGCATTATAATGGATTGTTTTCGTATTTTTTCGCGAGGATTTTTTCACGTTAAATCTTGTCTCTAGTTATTTGCCAAGCGTCTATCCCTAACATTTCTTGAAACAGAAAGATTCATCAACTATGCTTCAAGTATACAGTCCTGTATATTCACCAGAGTACACGAGAGTTATTAGTACTAGAAATGGTAGCGTGCTATTGCACGCCGTTTTGTGTAGACGTGAAGATAGGGACGGGATGTAGGCAGGTGTTAAGATAAGTATACATGGAGGCGCAGTATGTACTGCGTGTAGGAGGTGATTACCGTGTTCACAGGGTGATTACGCGGTTAGTTCGGTAATAATTTGTGTTTCGTAAGTTTGGTAATAATTACGCGTGTAGTTCGGTAATAATTATGCGGTTAGTTCGGTAATAATTACGCGGTTAGTTCGGTAATAATTTGTGATTACGCGTGTAGTTCGGTAATAATTACGCGGTTAGTTCGGTAATAATTTGTGTTTCGGTAGTATATCAACATAAGTTTTTTACGTGCGCCAACCGTATTAACAGTAGATGTGTGTGTGGATGGGCGTTGTGCTAGTGAGCTAGTCGTAATTGGCACTAGGCTGAATTGTGCGCGATGCCGCGCCGGTGAAAAAATCCGGCCCAAATTTTTTTGAAAATTTTACGCAATTCCAGTCTATTGTGTCGAAAGAACCGGCGCCCGTGTTGAATTTTCGAAATCACAGGGTATTTTTTGCAAAATAACTGGCGAAAGGACTTGTTCGCGATCTGTAGAAATATCTCTTTCGACGAATTACTTGGAAAATATTGGAGACCGAGCTGGAAAACCGAGGTGGGAAAATAGTCTAGAGGAAGAACGGCGAAAAATTATCAGAGACGACAATCATCTTTTGTCGAGGCTAACACTCTACGCGTTCACCGAGTAATAATACATGTTTAAAAAAAATATCAGAGATCGAGATGGAAAAGCGAGCCGGGGAAAGAGTCTAGAGATAGAGATGCACACATATTTCTAGTGATGAAAATATTTTTCCCAGGAAAAACGGAGAAAGGACCTAAACGTAAGGAGTAAGGGCATGTTTGTTACGTTTTTGGATTTGTCCGCTATCCTGAAGAATTAGAAAAGGGCTTGCTCGCGATTTGAATCTAACGGGACCCCTTTTTCGTAAAACGGCGCACGAGGGATCTAAACGCGATTCAAAAAAAATATCTTCCCCTCACAAAAAATCGTGAAGGACCTATTCGTAATCTACAGGGACCTATCTGTAATTTGAATAAACGGAGGGGCTTTTTCGCGAATGTGCCTAGGGGGACAGGTGGCTTCGGTCTCCATTCGGGGAATCCAGGCGACATTATATGGTTGATATACTAGCATTGATGAAATGCAGTGAGTCAAGGAATGTGCTTTGGAAGATATATCGTTGTTTAATGTTCAAGTATATACCAGCACAAAACAAAGAAGAAGCTTTCGCAATGTCGAGCAAAGATGAACAACATTACGGAAGCAGCAGTAGATACAGCACAACTTGCTTACTTGAAATGCAGTGGTGCATAAAATGCAGAATCAGGCTGGCAGGTTGCATTAGCATGAAGGTAATAGTGACTGTGATGCATATGTTATAATCATGATGAAGTAGCAACACTTCAAACTGCCTGACCAACATGGATATAATAATTATATCATCTATATCTGAAACTCCTCTTTGCATAGTGTTTTGTATATTTTGCAGATGCATTAAGGTATGCATCTGATTACTTTTCATAGCCCTTTTTTCCTTTTATTTGCTCCGTGAAAATAGTTACATACGTACATAGTTACATTTCACAAGTTACAACGAGGTGGACAATTATGTGTTTTTGGCCAAACGAATGATATTATACCTCTGCTAGTGGTAGCTCATAAACAATTGAAGCTCTGCTTTCTGTAATGAAGTTCATTTCCTTGAATTCACCTCTTCTGCCTTGACCCAGCTCCATTATTGGGCCAATATACTCCTTTGGTGCAAGAATTTCAATCTAAAACAGAAAAAGGCCGACACCAAACAGGAGAATCAAACATGTAGAATACAACACTCCCAAAGTTCAGCAAAAGTAATACATGACTGCAAATGGATGGTGAAGCCTGTATACATTTACATGTGGTTCTTCAATGGATCTCCGTTTCCCAGGTTCAGGAAGCAAGGATGGATTTGAACATTCAACCTATATGACATCTATAGGTTAGCATGTCTGTACATTAACATTGCACTGCCAAATAAATAAAGTTGGCATGTTTACCAATCAAATGCATCAGTAACTGTTTGATTTACTTTATTATAAGGAAGTCTAATTTAGCAATGTTGGCCAAGTGTAAATACAAATTATGCACCCTGCGATGGTTTAGCTCTTCTGCTTACAACATTGAAGTCATGCAAATTGAAGAACATTTCAGAGCAAGGCAAGAATAAAAACACTAAGAGTGGCTGGAAATGGTTCCCATCTCATCTCTAGTCACCACAAAAGGTCAATGAGGTCTCAAAAGAAAAAAAATACAAGCAAATATTGGATAGAGTTGTGGCTTTTTCACAAAAAATAATCAAGCATATATCAATACTCTAAAGCACTACCTCGCTTTATGCTGAAAACCTGAAATTTACTTCATAGACTATTTCATTTGTCCTCTTGAACTGTACATTTTCCCTCTGATCATATGAATTATCAATTATGTATTACAGTGTAGTGGTTGACAACAGCAACATGTCTTTTCTGTACCTATTTCATGCGAATACAAAAATAGGAACTTTTGTACGACAGCAATATTAGATCAGTTGTGCGAGTAACAGTTGGTGATGTCTTCCATAAACTCATTTCCTGTAATGAAATGCTTAAAACATATTTTCTTGGTGTGACAATAGAACGTTCTTTAATAAGGATTTAAGATGGAATATTTCAAAGTGCATGAGTTTATCCTTGTTAACATGCTTAACACAAACGGATACACGGTAGTTCTTGCACCTCCAACAAACGTTAATCTAAGCAACAGGTTATAGAAGTTCTCTGAAAATATATTAATTGTGGATACAACAGGATTACAGACACACGGAAAAGCTTTTGGCTCGCAACATGATCACGCACTCGGAAAGTCAAGAGCACGAGCCAGAGATTCAGAGGAGAGCTGTGCATCTGCTTCTCAATTTGGATTCGGCAGAGTTTAGAATGACATGTTCAAGAACATATATCAGTGAAGTATTATGATCGATGATCCATGGTCTGCTAAACTCCGTGGCAGCCTGAGAGGTCAAATTTGGATGTCCTATTTTAGTGAAGGGATTCATGTGGGATTTAGCTTAGATTTGCACTGAATCCCAACCAAATTCCGGATTCCCTCATGCGGAAAGCAGCAAAAGCAACAAGCAACAAAAGATTGCGAAGGCCAATGTTTAGCCAGAACTTGCTGATGCTCCTAACCAACTAACTAATTAGTATTTAGTTGCTTTAGCCAAAACTTCTGATGTTGATGAACTAGTCTTTAGCCAGTGGCCTAGCGCTGGATGATCATGTTTCATGTCGGCAGGAAGATCACAAGAATATTGCAGCAATGTTTGCTCTATGCTTTTTTTGAAGACAGTGTTTTCTGGCTATGCTACACAATGCTGCAATACGCAGAACAGCAAAATCAGATCATATGATTTCAGCTTGGCCTTGAACTGACAATGGGAACTTTGGCAATCCATATTTTGCTGACAATTAGAAGCCAAATTTCTCTTCTGCTCACCAACAATATTAGTATATTCTCCAGTATAAGCAGCAGCTAACAACTACTAAAGCAAAGGAAAATGTAGCGGCGGTGGGCAGTACCAGACACATGTAAATTCCTCTGGCTTTCTTCCATTACATTTCCGTTCTTTTAGAACTCTTCCATTACATTTCTACTAACTGACAACAGAATAGCAGCAACAGCCCGTGGATATATCATAGATAGATAAGAAAGATGGCGGAAAGATGATATTTTTCCCAGGATTACATGATAAAGTTATTCACATTATCACGTGGGAGTATCAAATCTTGAGTGGTAAAAAGAGACTGAAAAAGCCCAAGCAAAATTTATCCATTTCTATCGTGATAGTAGCACTTAGCAGTAGCGGCGGCGGCGCCGCATTATCCCAAGAACACGGAGGGAGGAGCACAACGCGGCACCAGTTGGGCAGTTCTTGCTGCTGGTTGGTTATCGGAGGCTAGAGGCGGAGCTGCGTGTCGCAGCGCCAATCCATCTCGTCGGCCGCACCCACCGGCGCCTGGGCCGGCAGGTTCAGATCGAACGGCAGAGGCGAGCAGCGGGGCGCGGGGGCCTCGTCGCCGCCTGCGCCAGAGGCACCGTCTTCGCAGAAAACGGACGAGGATGACCCGCAGTAGCTGCGGCAGTCCTCCTCGGCAGCCGGGGTGCCACCGCGCGCGGTTGCGGTGGCCCGGAGGACTCCAGCGGCGGGCACGCCGCCGCTCCAGGACTCGACGGTGCTGCTGTGGCTAGAGGTGGCCGCCGCCACCGGAGGCACCCGCGCCACGGAGGAGGTAGCGGCGGAGGGGAAGTTAGTGCGCGCGGCGGCGCCTCGGAGGGACCTCGCGGCGCCGTCATAGGCGCGTGCGGCGGCCTCAGCGGAGTCGAAGGTCCCGAGCCAGATCGGGGTCTTCTTGGCCGGGTCCCGGATCTCGGCCGCGTACCGCCCCGACGGCCGCCGCCTCACCCCTCGGTACCTGACCTCCGCCTCCGCCGGCGGCAGCGGCGGCGGCAGTCTCGCCCTGCGCATCGCCTACTCTCCTCTCTCGCTTCCTCGACACGCTCGCCTCCTCTCCTCCCTCCCTTCTCCCCTTGCTCTCTTGGCTTCTCTTCTCGGCGACTTCGCGTTAGGCTTTCCTCCCTCCCTCCCGTGCGTGCGCGCCCTGTCTGGTCGGCACGGCCCGGCTGCCTGACGCGGCGGCCCCACCACGACCCGGCGCCGCGTCGGTTTCCTTATTTCTCCCGACCGCGCCCACGTCGACGTCTCGGTGTTGGGTCGGCACCTCAACCAGTCGTCGTATCTCGGGATCTCAGCTCGGCGTGTCTCCTCCCTTCCGCTTCGCGTTGGCTTGGTTGGCGCTCGCTGGTGGGTGTGGATTTTTTTTTATTTTTATGATTTTATGGCGCGCGCTCCTGGTGGTGGTCGTACCACCATCTACCACTAGGCAGGCAGCAGCTGTGCGGGTCTGTGTATAGGTAGGTTTGTGGTTGTGCTGCATAAATGGTGGGTCACGCGCTATGCTGCATCGTACGAAATTTTAAAAAATTGGTCGCGTGACGTTTTACTGTACGAAATTTTGTTCGATGTATATTTCTAGAAAAAGGTGTGCAATTTCAGTTTTCTTTTTAAAAAATAGGTAGTTTTTTTTTGTGTATTTCTGATTTTTTTTGTTTAAAAAATGGGTCGCTAGGACTCGGTGAATCGGCAGATTGCTATAAACCGTTGACGAATCTGTCTTTTTTTTGTTTTTGGGAGAAGAAACTTTTTTCTTTTTTTTGGTAATTTCGGTTTTCTTTTTTCTTTTTTTTTTAAAAAAGGGTAACCAGGACCCGTCGATAAATATGTGGACTGCTATAGACCAGCGGCGAATCTGTGATTTTTTCTTGGAGAAAATCACGAAGAGACTTAAACGTAATTCTGTTTTCTTCGAGTCCAATATGCTAAAAACCGATTCCTTAGAACCTAAACGTAATTTTATTTTTTAATCTATTTTGTTAAAAACCGCCGAGATGACCAAAATGTAAATCTCAGAGGGACCTAAATATAATTTTATTTTTTTGGGTCCTTTCTATTAAAAACTGACTGGAGGACCTAAAGGTAATTTTGATTTTTTTCAGAGGACTTTCTCACGAAGACACTGATGCGGCAGCACCTGTTGCCTCCGAAATCTCTCCGCTATAAACATAGAATATGCGCATTGTGCTGCGCTGCTTATGAGATTATTAGTTTAGCGAAGATAAAGAAGTAAAGTTTAGAAATGAATAGGGCATAAAATAGTTTGGGAATCACACACGACATAGATAACCAACGGACAATAAATCTATAATTGAATCACACTAAATTTACCATCTTCAAACCCACATAGAAAAATAGACCCAATGTCGAACCATAAACACACAAGGCCGCCGCTAATACGAAGGTGACATAAAGCGAAATACAAATTACATTGAACTTTTCCATTCAGTCACAGGTAATCCGAAATGCGAATAGTGAATCCTGGGCTCATGAACTGATGGCCGGGATTGTAGCACCTTAAAATGACGTAGATGCACCGAACTTCTTTCTATATACAAAAATGGTAGGAGCTTTAGTTTTTAACGCCCAAGCCAAACCTAGAAAATGACCATAAAACACATAAAGGAAATAGATTAACATTCCTATCTAACTTAAGGTATATACATCAATATCTTGTCCATCATTTTGTTCCTCATTCATTTTTTATTGAAAGGTCAACTAAAGGCATCCTCATAAGGGCATTGCACTATCTGACATAACTTGTCCTACCGAATAGATAAATGATAGGAAACCTGAAAAATGAAAGCAAGACGTTAGGTAATACAAGTTCCAAGAAGTTTTGGTTAGTCTTAGTAATAAAAACCCAAAAAAGAAAGGTAGGGCTCGCACCATCCTTATTATAAGGTCAGTGATATAATATAAGTTTCATGAAATTTTGGCTAGGTTCGGTGACATCAGCAGGACATTGAGTAGATGTATATAAGCAGTGTTGCACATGTAAGCGTAGCATGCAAAAGGAACACGGAACACCTAAGATTAATCCGAGTACATTTGATGACAAAAAAAACTTCCTAGAAATTGCATCAATTAGTCTTCAGGTATAGGCTATCATGCAAAAGGATAACCTGTGCTGCAGTCCCAGGTGCGTACTCAGCGTGACAGCAACAGTGAGAACGACTGGTAGCTCTCAAAACATTAGGAAACCATGTGCAAGACAAAGCTGTCAATTTACCTAAGCAGGGTAAGCACTAAAAATGAGGCTGTTGTGCCAAGCACAAGCCCACGATCTGTATAGCATAGAAAGGAAACAACCCTATAAGATAGAAACAACCTGGTGCATGAAATTATAAACATCTAAAGAAAACCAAAACTGTATAGATAGTAGAAAAGACTCACAACCCAGACCAGTTGGTATTTAACAAAATTCTCCTTTGATCCCACTGGAAGAAGAGATCTCTGAAAATAGCAAAGAAAGGGGAAATTTTCACCTTGATACAACTCTTCAAATGCCTATTATCATCCTAATAGCATGTCCGACAGACAACATGCATGCAAGGGATCTATAATATTCATAGATAGACATTCGATCAACCGATTCTAAGTATCTTTACACAGAGAAAATCATATGGATAGATCATGGTTGCATAAAAGAGAAGCCTAGTTGTGGCCAGGCAATGAGAATAATAGAGACATCACATAGTAAACCAGGTAACACACGACATAGCAAATAAGTGATGGTTCATGATGATTGATGACCAAATAAAAACAGCTGTATGTACATATCCATTCACATCATAAATGAAGCCTATTGAGCATCATATATGATCTACAAAGATTTATCAGGGAGGGCGTAAATACTGTATGGTAGTCAATAGCATGAGCAAAATACATGTTATCTTCACAACAAAAGTCAGAACTGCATATGAACAATAGAGCTAATGTTGAGCCCTTGATGCAAGGTTGAAACAATTACGTCGCAATTCAGTAATGGAAAAGGAAACATGATCAAGGGCCAATTTCTTGTGATAGAACAAAAGTTGCCTATCCTTCTTAAGCAACACCAAGTGATTGAGAGCGGGTAAAGGCAAAAACAAAGCTGTAATTTGGTCTAAAGCCTAAAAAAAGCACTAAGTGTCTTGTGCATAAGTAGAAAAAAACTGATGGATGTGTATGAATGAGAAACCAAAAGTCTTTAAAATATCTGTAAATACTAATGTATGGTAGTCAATAGCATGAGCAAAATACATGTTATCTTCACAACAGAAGTCAGAACTGCATATGAACAATAGATCTAATGTTGAGCCATCGATGCAAGGGAGAAACAATTAGATCGCAATTCAATAATGGAAAAGGAAAAATGACCAGGGGATAATTTCTTGTGATAGAACAACAGTTGCCTATCCTTCTTAAGCAACACCAAGTGAGTGAGTGGGTAAAGGCAAAAACAAAGCTGTAATTTGGTCTAAAGCCTAAAAAAAAGCACTAAGTCTCTTATGCAAAAGTAGGAAAAAAACTAATGGATGTGTATGAATGAGAAACTAAAAATCTACAAAATATCTTGTTTCCAAGGAATTAAAACTGCATATTGGCATGTGAAGAGCATCCTCTCGTTTCCACCCTAGAGAGTTGTACACAAAAACAACCTGTAACTGATGGATGTGTATGAATGAGAAACTAAAAATCTACAAAATATCTTCTTTCCAGGGAATTAAAAATGCATATTGGTATGTGAAGAGCACCCTCTCATTTCCACCCTAGAGAGTTGTACACAAGAACAACCTGTAATAGAAAAGCCAAAAACAAAATGAGTGATGCTTGCAAATAAAAAATAGATATATAGTCTAATCATTTCACTAAACCAAGCCTCATGTAGTATCACATTAGAGGCTGCTCTAAGAAAATCCTTTTATATCTTTTAGGATTGTGGATCCATGGGTGGTCATGACAGCATTGCGATCTTGTATAGCTGAAATATCTATCGAGGGACATAAAAAAAATTTCAGCCTTCACTCTTGCAAGTCATAATAAGAAATCAACACCATAAGCAAATAAGGCACAAAATAGTAAATAAGTTATACTATATGTCCTATTATGTAGAACGCATACATAAAGAACAAATCTCTTTTCAGTTTTCACGATGATGTAAGCAAACAATTGTCAGCCATGTATCATGCTTCTATAGCCTAACACTAATATTCTCGATATACTAATCTAACCAGAAGTAAATATGGCTAGTATTGTACTTCTATGCTCCATTATCACTAAAACATTGCCCATCAGATGATCCGTCGCTGTGGGAAAAAACTATACTCTTTGTGTAAAAACTCTGCGTAAAAACAAAAATTAGTGGACCACGCAACGAGAACACTAAGAATCGAATAAACAACTGGAAGTGCATAGATTCAACTTGTAGCTGCAATAGGCAAGAAGGCTTGTACCTAACTAATATTCAGAAATTAACATGCGACTGCCAAATCAACAGAACTGCACTTGATTTACCAAGAACAACCCAGATACAAAGAATAACTATCGGAACAAACCCATGTGCTAATTTGCTGTGCTAATTTGCTGAGAACAAAGAAAAGCACTATAATCACACAGCTTAGAAACACCTATTCGGAGCCTAATAAGAACGATCCGTAGGCTACTTCTCCTACTGCATCCATATGAAAGAATAAAAAATATCATCAAATTCTAGCGCATCGTATTGCTAGGCGTAAAAATTAGTAAAGAAATCGCCAAACTAATGCAGCCGCACTCGATGATGAGATAGCGAGGAAAAAATGGGCAGTAGAAAGAACCTGAAGAGCCAGAAGATCGGCGACAGTCTTGCTCCGGGATGGTTACGGCGGACCGGCGGCGCTGCAGCTATCCCCTCCCTAGTCGCTTCTAGATATATTTTCTTCCCTAAGAGAGGACAAAGAAGCTAAACAACAAACTAACAAAGAATGAGAGAAATAGATAGGGAGGGAGAGAGGAAAGAGCCCACCGGTGGTCCATAGGTACCGATTGCTAGATCGGTGATGCAGCAGGCCAGATCGATGGGGACTGTGAGGTATAGGGCAAGCTTAGTCGAAGGTTAGGGCAAAATTAATCACAGGAGAGGGGAACGGGGGGAGCAAGAGAGGAAGCGGGGGCGAAGGCGATGCGAGGCGGCGGCATGAGCGAGGGAATGTGGGCTCAAGGAAGAGGAGCGTGCGGGCGACGGAACCTTCCCCACGGACGGAGGGGTCGCTCCTTCCTTTACGGCGGCAACAACGCAGGATCTGGCCTCTCCCGTCACCTTCCCCACGGGCTGCACTAGCGGCGCCAGCCGTAGGGTGGAGGGGGGATGGCCACGGGGAGCAACGACAGCGATACGGAAGGCAGCAGGGCGACGGCGACGATCTCCAGGAAGAGGACCCTGGGGACAAACGGCACAGAGGAAGGGCGGAGCTCGCGAGGTGGGGAAGACGGAGACGAACGGCAGCGGCCTCGAGGTCTCTGGAAGGAGCGATTCCACGAAGCTTTATCAACCATCGTGGCGTAGGCGCGATCGGTTGGCGGAGAAACAGCGGCCCGTACGACACCGCGTGGACAGTTGGATAGCCTCGAACCGACAAGATCAACGACCTGGATAACCTGGACCCGTATGCAAATACAAAAAACGGAGGGTCTTTTGTGCTCAAAGCGCTAACGTGGCTTCGGTGGGAGCCCGGCGATTCTTTCTGCTATAAGGATAGTTATTATAGCCATAGGCATAAGAAAAAAAATATATTTATATCCTTGGTTGTTCAAATGAAATCATATTATTCTGGATGGTAGTATATAAATTTAAAAAAATATTTCTTCTAGAGTTGGATCATTCTATTTACCAAAAATAATGTAACCACATGTATATGATCATCCCATCCTATTTACATACAGTTTGTTTCGTCTTTTTCATTGGCTTAAAATAAAAAAGCCGAAATAAACTGCTCAATGTTCAAGATCTAAGGTCTCTAGATCGAGCTTATGAATTAAACCTGGTTGCAAGCCTCCATGGACAAAGACTACGGAAAGAGACAAGAGATTATTTCTTATTAACCAAGTGGCTTAACAGGTACAAATGCTACAGTGTTTGGATACTAGATGTCTAATGTTTCTAAATTCCATATCCTAGATACTAGATTGATCGATGTCTTGTCGTTACAAATGGCCTTCCTATTTATATAGAATGAACAAGCAACAGTTAGGCTTCAAAAATGTGTGTACAACCAAAAGTGTCTTTTCGTCAAAGGGTGCTTTTTCGGGATAACTTTCGAGTGGTTATTCATAGTTGTTAAGAAAAACCGTCTGCATGGTACACTTGTGCAAAGATAACAGCCTACCCCGACTAGTATCACTTCTCAGGAAGGTGTTTTACTGGTTAGGGATGACCAGTGTGAGGCAAAGTATAGAACTAAAAGGACCGGTGATGTCGCCTAGAGGGGGGCGAATAGGCGGATTAAAAATTTGCAACAAATTTAATTCTCCCGAGGGTCTGAACCCGGAGTGTCCGGAGTTTTTATCCGGATACTCCAGACTGTCCGGACTATCCGGGGTATTTGGTCCGGATACTCCGGACTGAGGACCTCGAAATGGGATTTTAAATCTGAGCAACTTTTCAACAAACTAAATGAATACAAATACTCTAAATGATATTAGGTACCTGAGGATGGTGAAGATCTAGAGCCAAACACAACAATGGAGTAGATCGGGGCTCCAAAAGATTCAAGAACAACCAACCCTAGCACAAGCAAGTGAAGAACAAGAAAGCAACGATTTTTACCCGAAGTTCGGATTCTTGAAGGGAATCCTACGTCTCCGTTGAGGAGGCACAAAGCCCGGGTCCCTCTTGACCACTTTCCTCCCGGTGTTGCACAAAGCACTCGCCGGTCTTCTTCTTGCCTCTTTTCTTTTCGAGGCGAGACTTGCCTTCACAAACTTCCGGGGCTCTCCACACCAAGTCTTGGAGGCTTCCGGTGACTCCTTACCGTCTAGGAGCCCTTCAAACTCCAAGAGTAACAAATACGCCGCTAAATCGCCTTGGAGGATGAAACTTGTGCTCAAGAATCAAAGATGCAAGCTTAAAGCACTTAGATCCCCTCCTTTCTCCCCAAAGATTCAAATCAAATCAAGGATTCAAGTGGGAGAAAGAGGCTAGGGCTCAAGAGAGTGAGAGTAAGAGCTTGAGTGTTAAATGCTGCAATGAATGAAGTTCCTAACGGTTAGATTTGGAGTGAGGGCTTAAATAGACCTCCCAAAATCCAACCGTTACATGTGAGCTGCGCAAACTTCGGACTATTCGGACATATAGTCCGGAGTGTCCGGACTCAAGTTGATTTAGTGTGTACCGAGAGGGTAAACCCAGAGTATCCGGACTTAATCCCCGGATACTCCGGACTTATCGGGTACTTCGGACCATTTTATCCCGGAGTGTCCGGACTAAATGTCCGGATACTCCGGACTTACCAGAGAAAGCAACCGAGGGCCCTAACCCGGAGTGTCCAGACAAAATATCCGGATACTCCGGACTGACCCCCTCGACCAGAAGTATCCTTTTGGTGGAAATGCAATGATTTTAAAAACTTTTGCAATGCATTTTTCATTTCTTTGAGCACAGGCTTATTCTAGAAGTGATTTTCCGTCGTATCCCTCTTAATAGTACGGCTATCCTTAAACTCAATTTAAAATTAAAAATACATATACAACCGTTGAGCTTAACCGATGCCTTTTCTCCTTCGATTTGAGGGTCCTCTTTTCTTAAGCGACATTCCATGAGCGTTATTATCTGTTCACAACACTCTTAAAACTCATTAGTCACTTAATCTTGTTGTCATTAATCACCAAAATCATTTAGGGGCTAGATGCACTTTCAATCTCCCCCTTTTTGGTGGATTGATGACAACACGATTAGATTTATGAATGAATTTGAATTGAGATTGTATTTGGAGAACCAAACACACGGAGAAGCTCCCCCTAAATGTGTGCATTGAAAGAATTTGATTGGTATATCAAATGCACATATTTATGGGAAAATATTGCGAGAGCTCCCCCTAAAGGTTTGCTTTCGAGAGAATATAACATGATATATAGCAAATGATTTGCAAAAAAAATAAATATGACATGATATCACACAAATGCATTGCTAAAAAGGGAAATTGAATTGAAATTAAGCAAGTAGTTCAACAGTTAGCTCAACATCCAACAAGCAACCAACAAGCAACACAAGTGTTCAACAATAGACGACAAGAGCAAATAAACTAAGTAACCAAAGCAGGCGCAACCACAACCAAAATAAATCTAGAAACTTTCTCCCCCTTTGGCATCAAGACACCAAAAGGAAGAGCCCAGAGCAGAAGATCACTCGTCGTCACCTGAAGGCTGATAGTCGCTATCCTCGCCGCCGCCACGACATCGCCTCGAGGTGTCAAGATCGAAGCCAAAAAGTCTGCCGAGTGGCGTAATCCACAGAGGCACATCAGAAGACTCCTCGGACTCACTGGCAGGAATATCTTCACCTTGCTGGCGGCGGTAAGCACGGAACTCACGGCGATGCTCACGAAGCTCCTGACAAGTCTCCTTGACTTGAGCTGAGACATCTTGGCATAAGCAAAACAAGCACTTGAGCATTCTCTTAATAGTGTCACGACTGGAGGTGGGAGTGCCTGGAGGAGAAACTCGAGCTGCTGCTGCTGGAGCTGAAGCTGGAGGAGGAGGAGGAGCAGAAGACCGGGTCCCAGGAGGACGACCCCTGGGCCGCTTCTCCACAGGAGCTGTAGGAGTAGCTGAAGCTGAAGACGCTCGGACCTTGTATGACAAATGCTCCACATCCTTCACGAAGTCGAGACCCGTGACATGCTCAATAAGAGCCATGATGAAAGGAGCATACCCGCAGCTGCTGGAATTGCTCATCGAGTTCTGGCGGATGCCTTCCCATAAGAAGTCCACAATATCAAAGCCATGGGTCTTCTCCACCAAATGAAACAACAAATTCCTTCCATAAGAACTGATTGCTGACGCATCACCCTCCTTGGGCCAAAGAGTGACCCGAAGCATCCGGAGAAGAACAGCAGGCACCAGCTTTAGACCCTTTATGGTGCCGACCACAAAGTGCTGAGCAGTATCATATAGAGCTTCAAGCTGCTCCGGAGTCAATGCCTTCTTGTTGTGCAGCTTGGCATCACCATCAACTGACCTCAGGCGCAAGACTCTAGCGAATGTCCTTCCGTGGCCACATACCATACCCGATCATCATCCACCAAATAGCATCCTCCTTCTTGTCAAAGAACAAAGTGGAATAAAACTCGCATGATTACCTCATCATTCCAAGGATGAAGGAAGCTCATGATGTCTTTCACCTGATGGCGCTCACAAATTTGTATGACTTCATCGAATATCAGATTGTGAGCTTCAGTCATGTACAGCCAATCGATTCTCTCCATCTTCATCACAGGGCGCTCCATAGGAAGAAGAACAGTTTCATAAAAATCTGATTGGAACCTGTTCCAGAACCGCTTGTCCACATACTCATCCTGATGAAACTCAAGCGGGTCCTTGTTCCTTTGCTCCACAATGGCTTTACCTTTTCCAGAGCCCACTCTGTAGTCAACCACATGCATAGGCATCATCTGGCCCGGGTACCTCCACATAGGCTGAAACTTCTCAAGAGGACCAATCGCCTCTCTCGACTCTTGAAAACGCTCTTTTACGTTCTCGAAGCCTTGCATGGGCGCCCATGGATGCTCTTGGCGCCGAGGAGATGGAGCAGCAGGAGGAGCGGTGAGAAGATTTGCCCGACCTTGACTAACTTTCTCACTGTGCCGTTTCTTCTGGAAGCGCCTAAGCGGGGATGAGGAGGAGAGTCATGTATGGGCGCTTACAAAGACCGGAACCACCCTGAGAAGTAGACATCTGATAGGGAACAAGGTATGGAGTGAATATGGGTTCGCAAGAAAACAAGTTTCACAATTTAAATTTTTGGGCCAAGAGATATAGGCCGGACACTCCGGAGATTTAGTCCGAAGAGTCCGGACAATTAACCCGGATACTCCGGAGATTTAGTCCGAAGAGTCCGGACAATTAACCCGGATACCCCGGATAAAATGTCCAGAAGGTCCGGATTGCTCAGACTCAACCTTAAAAACTTAAATTGCAAAACTTATGCACAACCACAATGAGCCCATTCCAAGGATTCAACTAGGGGGGGAATGGACTCTACAAGCACACCCTATTTTGAGGAATCTTCATGGACAATGAGATCGTAAAAGGCAAAAGACTTACCACAAAGAAGAAGAGGAAACAATCGAAGATGACGGCGAATGGAGACTCCTTCCCCAAGCCCGGGGAAACAATCCGGGGTCTCCGGAGGGAGAGGAACACGCCGGAGATGGAGGAGAACCAAGGGCGGCGGCTAGGGCACCAAATTTGAGTGGATGCGGTTGGGAGAGATGAGGGAAGAGAGAGAAATAACTTCCCCCGCAGGGCCTTTATAGGCAGACCCCTCAACCCGGATACTCCGGACAATTAGTCCGGATACTCTGGACTGTCCGGGGAGTCCGAACAAAAACTCCGGAGAGTCCGGGTTGACAGCTCAGGATTCAGCTGGGAATTTTCAAGGAATGTGAAGGATGATTGGCTTGAAGCATAGAGAAAAGAGGTCCTAAAGGTCCTTTGCACTATGTGACTAGCGAACATACATTCAAACAATCCATAGTCACACGGCATTGGGCTTGATCTGAAGATCAAAGATTTCGATCAACACAAAAAGAATCAAAAAAAGGACCAAATAAACTTTTCTAAAACATTTTGCAAACATCAATCAACGGTGTGTACTTTTCAAGCTAAATTGCGAGAATCAAGGATATTTAGCCCACTCCTCAACTCACAGAATCTCTTCTCATCTAGAGGCTTGGTGAAAATATCGGCCAATTGATCGTTTGTGCTTAAATGTTGGATATCGATATCGCCTTTAGTGGAATGATCTCTCAAGAAATGGTGGCGAATATCGATATGCTTGGTACAGGAGTGTTGGACAGGATTGTTGGTAATTTTTATGGCGCTCTCATTGTCACACAAAAGTGGAACATGGTTATAGGTTAGGCCATAGTCATTTAGGGTTTGCCTCATCCAAAGTAATTGGGCGCAACAACTCCCGGCGGCAATGTATTCGGCTTCGGCTGTGGATAGGGCTACGGAATTTTGTTTCTTAGAAGACTAAGAAACAAGGGATCTACCTAAGAATTGACATGTCCCCGAAGTACTTTTTCTATCCACTTTACATCCGGCATAATCCGCATCGGAATAACCAACTAACTCAAATGATGAACCTTTTGGATACCAAAGCCCAAAATGAGGAGTGTGCACTAAATATCTCAAGATTCTTTTTACGGCCACCATGTGGCACTCTTTAGGAGCGGCTTGAAATCTTGCACACATGCACACACTAAGCATAATATCGGGCCTAGATGCACAAAGATAAAGTAGAGAGCCGATCATCGAACGATATACCTTTTGGATGACCGGTTTACCTTCTTTGTCGAGGTCTAGATGCCCGTTGGCTTGCATTGGCGTCTTGATTGGCTTGGCGTTCTCCATACTGAACTTCTTGAGCATGTCCTTGATGTACTTCGTTTGGCATATAAAAGTTCCTTCCTTGAGTTGTTTGACTTGAAATCCGAGGAAGAACTTCAACTCACCCATCATGGACATCTCAAATCTCTTAGTCATGATCCTGCTAAACTCCTTGCACAAATATTCATTAGTAGATCCGAAAATAATGTCATCAACATATATTTGACAAACAAACAGATCATTATCAATATGTTTAGTGAAGAGAGTGGGGTCGGCCTTTCCGACTACGAAACCCTGTTCAAGGAGAAAATCGCGAAGACACTCGAACCACGCCTTGCTTGCTTAAGCCCATAGAGAGCCTTGTGTAGAAAGTAGACGAGTCCGGATGATTTGGGTCTTCAAACCGGTGGTTGCTCAACGAGATCATTTCGTAGAGTGGTCCATTCAAGAAGGCGCCACGCCCATTTGATACAACTTAAAATCATGGTGAGTAGCAAAGGTAAGTAATATTCTAATAGATTCAAGCCTAGCTACGGGAGCATATGTTTCATCGAAATCCAAACCTTTGATTTGCGTGAAGTCTTGAGCAACTAACCAGGCTTTATTTCTCGTCACTATTCCATTCTCGTCTTGCTTGTTCCGAAATACCCATTTGGTTCCAATCACATTTTGCTTGGGCCTTTCGACAAGCTTCCACACTTGGTTCCGTTCGAAGTTATTTAACTCCTCTTGCATAGCCATCACCCAATCCGGATCTTGGAGTGCTTCTTCTACCTTAAGCGGCTCAAGAGAAGAAACAAAAGAGTAAAATTCACAAAAATTGCAACTCGAGATCTAGTGGATACTCCCTTGTTAATGTCTCCAAGGATGTTGTCGACGTAATGATCTCGTTGTACGCTTTGATGAACTCTCGGATGAGTGGTAGTTGCATTTGAACGTTGGATAGGGTCTCCATCATCTTGAGAGGTGTTCGAGCCATCTTGAGCTTGTACGGATGAGGGAGGAGCATCATTTGGAGCATTACAGTCCGGAATATCCGGGTTTGAACCCGGACACTCCGGGTTGGTCCGGATACTCCAGACATTATCCCGGACACTCCGGGTTGGGGTGCTCGGGATTTCATCTTGCTCCACTGGTTTCACCTCCCCAATGGCCAATTTCTTGATTGCTTCGTATGGAGGTTCTTCCCTATCAATCACAGTACGATCAACTTATTCTACTTGAGAACCGTTAGTTTCATCAAATGTCACATCACGCGAGATTTCAACCACACCGGTAGTGTTGTTGAAGACTCGGTATGCATAGGCATTTGATCCATAGCCAAGTAAAAAACCTTCATCTACTTTAGGTGCAAATTTAGATGACTTAGCTTTCTTGTTGAGGATATAGCACTTGCTCCCAAAGACTCGAAAGTAGGAGACATTGGGTTTCTTCCCGGTGAGTAGCTCGTACGCCGTCTTCTTTAAAATCTTGTGTAGGTATAGGCGGTTGGAGCTATGGCACGCGGTGTTGATGGCCTCCGCCCAGAATATATCGGAGACTTTGTACTCGTCAAGCATTGTCCGTGCCATCTCGATGAGTGTCCGATTCTTCCTCTCGGCTACCCCATTTTGTTGTGGAGAATAGGGAGCCGAGAACTCATGTTTAATGCCTTCATCATCGAGAAACTCCTCCACACCGGTATTCTTGAATTCGGTCCCATTGTCACTTCGAATTTTCTTGATCTTCACTTCGAACTCATTTTGAGCCCTTCTCATGAATTTCTTCAAGCTTCCTTGAGCTTCACTTTTATCATGCAAAAAAATACCCAAGTAAAGCGCGAAAAATCGTCAACAATAACTAAATCATACTTGTTTTCTCCAATGCTTATGTAGGTGATGGGGCCTAACAAATCCATGTGGAGCATTTCCAATGGCCTTGAGGTGGTCATCACATTCTTCGCCGGATGAGATGCTCCAATTTGCTTCCCGGCTTGACATGCGCTACATACCCTATCTTTCTCAAAGACAACATTGGTTAATCTGATTGCCTTTGAGAAGTTTATGGAGGTTTCTCATACCAACATGGGCAAGTCGGCGATGCCATAACCAACCCATACTAGATTTAGCCATAAGACACGTTTCAAGGTTAATTCTATCCGTAGTGAAATCTACGAGATAGAGATTCCCTTTCAAACGTCCCTTAACGGCTATTGAACCATCATCCCTCTTAACGACATCCACACCCTTATCACTAAATACACAATTGTAACCCGCTTCACACAATTGAGCAACGGACAACAAATTGTAGCTCAGTGATTCAACAAGTAAAACATTGTTTATATGAAAATCATTTGTAATGAGAATCTTACCTAAACCTACCACTTCACCTTTTTCGTTGTCGCCAAAAATTATGCTTTCACTATTTGCTCCATTTACCTCTAAATGCGCGAACATCGCCCTTTCTCCAGTCATATAATGTGTACATCCGCTATCCAATATCCAACTTGATCCACCGGAGATGTAGGCCTACAAATAAAATTTAGATTTTGCTCTTTGGTACCCAAACTTGTTTAGGTCCGCGCACGTTAGTGACAAGAGATTTTGGGACCCAAATAGATTTAACACTGGAAGCATTGTCGGGTTTGCGCCCGATATGACAAGCTACTACACGACCAAGGTTGGTTCTCTTAAGCACATACGAGGCAAAGAAAGTAGAATGAGTCTTATATTTAGAAGCTCCTTCGCCTTTAATGAAATGAATGGGCTTGTTCAAGGGGGCAACTACGATGTTGCTCTTTTTGCCCTTGGGCGGAATATACCCAAGCCCATATTTCATAATGTTACCTTGGCGCTTACCGAGGTACTCCTCTAATCCTTTGCTAGCCTTATAGGACTTTTGAAGTCCATCTTCAAGCATTCCCTTGAGCTTCTCATTTTCATGAGCTAGTACTTGCAAAGTCTCAAGGTTAGTGACACAAGTATCAATATTGACATTATAGCATCTAGCACATCTATTGCTAGAAGATGGTAATGAGGAATTGGAGACAACTGTCGAGGAGATAGAAGAGCTATTCGAGAGATCAACAAGCTTCACCTCAAGAGCCTTGCAAGCATCCTTTGCTTTTGCAAGTTCCTCTACGAGTGAAGCGTTGGTGATCTCAAAACTAGTTAACTTGGATTTGGTCATTTTTGAACTTTCGACCAACTCCTCGTATTTTCTTCTCCCATAGATTAGACTCTTCTCTAGCTCAATATTTTTCTCTTTCTCAAGAATAAGCAAATCTTCTTGAGCTTCGAGAGTAGTCTCTTTTTGCTCAATAGTTTCCTCCAATTTCTCAATATCTTTTAAAAGTAAATCTAATTTTTGAATGTCAAAGTCCTTAATTGACTTGATTACACAATCATCGTCACTATCGTCACCACTATCATCTAAGCAAGAATTAATAATAGAAGAGGATGAAGCTTTGATTGATACCTTGCGCCCCTTAGCCATAAGGTACATTGGAGCGTTTTCGTCGTCATCGCTCAAGTTGTCGAAGAGGCCCTTCGACGTTGTCGGAGTAGAGGACACGGCGATGGCGACGGAGGCGACTCCTCCTTCGTCGGAGTCGGAGGTTGAGTCGGAGTCGGAGTTTCAATCCCACTTTTCTCCAATGTGTGCTTGCCCCTTATTTTTGTAATGCTTGAACTTTTTGCTTCTTTTCTTGTCCTTCCCCCGGTACTTGTCCTTCTTGTAGGGCTTCTCTTCTTTCTTCTCGCGTTGTGGACATTCGGCGATGAAATGACCGGGCTCTCCACACTCATAGCATTTCCTCGTTGAGTGTCGTCCTCTTGACTTACTCTATTGATTCTTGGAGTGACTTCCCGGTTTGTAGCCCTTCTTTTTGAGGAATTTATTGAATCTTCTCACAAGTAACGCCATGTCTTCATTAGTTAGGGGGCCACTCGGCTCATCATCTTCACTTGCACTTTCTTCAACTTCTCTTACGGTCTTCATGGCCTTTAGGGCAATACCTTTCTTCTTGCCCGACTTGAGCTCTTCAACAACTTCGGCCTCCTTTATCATCATCTCGTCCATCATTAGCCAACCGATGACGTCATGAGGTGTCAAAGTGTCGAAGTTGGGTCGGTCTCTGATTAATTGAACAAGGTTGCGATTGGTAGGAGTGATCACACGAAGAATTATCTTCACCACGGCCTTGTCGGTAAGATCGATGCACCCGAGACCCTTAGCTTGATTCACAAGCACCATTAAGCAGTCAAACATTTTGTTGTAGGACTCTCCTTCTTCCAAAGTGAACCGGCTTAGCTCACCAATAATGAGCTCTATCTTCGATTCGCGGACACTTGAAACCCCTTCATGACTCACTAAGAGTCTATCCCAAATTGCCTTTGCTTCCTCGAGTCCATCGACTCGGTTGAACTCAGAATCACTCAATGCATTGAATAAGGCATTGATGGCCAAATCATTGAAATGTTGAGCTTTGTCTTCTTCAGGAGTGAGATTTTCTGGATCAATGGGCTTGAATCCTGTTTGCACAATCTTCCAAATAAAAGGGTGAAGCGATCTCAAGTGCATCTTCATCTTATGTTTCCATGCGGCATAGTAAGTGCCATCGAAATGAGTTGCTCGATCGGAGGGCACGGAGACATAAGATGAGGAGCTTGAGACACCAAAAGAGGGATATTCATATGGAATTGCAACCCCGCTACCGGAGCCCGTAGCCTTAGTTTGGCTACGGCCTTTGGTAAGCTTCTCTAAGTTCGACATCCTAGATTCTCCAAGTGGTTAAGCCAAACTACGGAGATTTAGCTCTGATACCAATTGAAAGGATCGGTGATGTCGCCTAGAGGGGGGGTGAATAGGCGGATTAAAAATTTGCAACAAATTTAATTCTCCCGAGGGTCTGAACCCGGAGTGTCCGGGGTTTTTATCCGGATACTCCGGACTATCCGGGGTATTTGGTCCGGATACTCCGGACTGAGGACCTCGAAATGGGATATTAAATCTGAGCAACTTTTCAACAAACTAAATGAATACAAATACTCTAAATGATATTAGGTACCTGAGGATGGTGAAGATCTAGAGCCAAACACAACAATGGAGTAGATCGGGGCTCCAAAAGATTCAAGAACAACCAACCCTAGCACAAGCAAGTGAAGAACAAGAAAGCAACGATTTTTACCGAAGTTCGGATTCTTGAAGGAATCCTACGCTCGCTGAGGAGGCACAAAGCCCGGTCCCTCTTGACCACTTTCCTCCGGTGTTGCACAAAGCACTCATGGGTCTTCTTCTTGCCTCTTTTCTTTCGGAGGCAAGACTTGCCTTCACAAACTTCCGGGGCTCTCCACACTAAGTCTTGGAGGCTCCCGGTGACTCCTTGCCGTCTAGGAGCCCTTCAAACTCCAAGAGTAACAAATACGCCGCTAAATCGCCTTGGAGGATGAAACTTGTGCTTAAGAATCAAAGATGCAAGCTCAAAGCACTTAGATCCCCTCCTTTCTCCCCAAAGATTCAAATCAAATCAAGGATTCAAGTGGGAGAAAGAGGCTAGGGCTCAAGAGAGTGAGAGTAAGAGCTTGAGTGTTAAATGCTGCAATGAATGAAGTTCCTAACGGTTAGATTTGGAGTGAGGGCTTAAATAGGCCTCCCAAAATCCAACCGTTATATGTGAGTCAAGCAAACCCGGACTATCCGACATATAGTCCTAATGTCCTGACCAAGTTGATTTAGTGTGTATCGAGAGAAACCCGAGTATCCTGACTTAATCCCTGATACTCCAGACTTACCAGATACTCTGACCATTTTATCCGAGTGTCCTGGATACTCAGACTTACGGAGAAAGCAACCGAGGGTTCTAACCCGAGTGTCCGGACAAAATGTCCGGATACTGACCGAATTCTCGCCAAGTATCCTTTTGGTGGAAATGCAATGATTTTAAAAACTTTTGCAATGCATTTTTCATTCTTTGAGCACAGGCTTATCCTAGAAGTGATTTTCCGTCGTATCCCTCTTAATAGTACGGCTATCCTTAAACTCAATTTAAAATTAAAAATACATATACAATCGTTGAGCTTAACCGATGCCTTTTCTCCTTCGATTTGAGGGTCCTCTTTTCTTAAGCGACATTCCATGAGCGTTATTATCTGTTCACAATACTCGGAAAACTCATTAGCCACTTAATCTTGTTGTCATTAATCACCAAAATCATTTAGGGGCCTAGATGCACTTTCAAGAACACATCAACAAACTGGTCGGAGACGTAACCAAGTAATTGAATATGGGCCTTATTCTTCTTTATGGGCTTTTACTTATAAGTTACGAGCCAAAAATAGTGTATAGCCTTTAACCATTAAAGATTCAAATATAGCATGGCTTTTAATCCTAGTCAAAAGCCTTTGTATAGCTAAAAGGCCACCCAAATGGTGCTTTTTTTGGGCTTCCACAAATGCCATTGCTATAGACCTCTTACTTTTTTCTCTTCATCGGTTCATCCTCCACCTCCCTCTCTCCTCTCTTGCCAGCGACCACGTCTCCCCTGTGCCTTCATCGTCCACCCCCCTGGCCATTGTCATCAACTCCTCCAGGACACCGATGCCGCCATCCTCAACTCCTCCTCTGGCTGCCATTCTTGATTCTTTCATAGGTGGTCGATCTGGCCAACCCGTCCCCTCCACCGCTCAGTCTGGCCTCCCCATCCCCTCTACCCCTCAGATCCACCAACTCTGTCCTCTCCATTGCTCGGTTTGGCCTCCTCGTTGATTCCGGTTGTTCAATCTGGCCTTCCTACCCACTTTGCCCCTCAAATCCAACCTCCTCATAGCAAAATTCCTCATGTAGTTCTAAAACCCACTGTTGCAAAATTCTTCATGTAATTTGCTCTATTTTTCTTGATGATGTTTGAATCAAAATATCATTAGAATCATGAGTATTTTAGATAATTCAACAATAAGCCATAGCTCGAAAGCAAAAAAAAGTTACCAAACACCGTGGTTTGACTTAAAAGCTATATACTTATAAATTGTTTAAGCCAAAAGGCTGACTTTAAGCTTTTAGGCAAAAAGCCTAAGCCAAAACATACATAGCCTTAACCATATCCCACCAACCAAACACACACTTAGTTATGCAGTTAGTGAGTAAAGCCTACATTTAGTTGTTGAGCTTAGGGCTAAACTTACGGAGTTCTTAGGCTTGTTTGGCCCAAGAAATTTTCGCAAACTTTGTTCATATAATGTAGTTCCCACGTAATACCTATGTTCCAAATAGGGCCTTCAAAGACACGCCCCTTCTTATATGTAGCAATTCTCATATAGGATCAGAGTTTTGTGAGTTACGATACAAATGTGCACTATCTATTCCACATACAGCCTTCAAAGACATGCCCCTTCTTATACTTAGCAATTTTCAGATAGGATCAGAGTTTTATGAGATACGACACAAACGTACACTGTCTATCCCAAATAGAGCCTTCAAAGGCATGCTCCTTCTTATACGCAGCAATTCTCAGATAGGGTTAGAGTTTTGTGAGATACGATACAAGCGTGCACTATCTCGAGAACGAAGATGTTGAATCTAGAGAGAACTAAAGTAACATCGATGAAGTAACTACGATGAAAGGGAAAAGTTTTGACGAAGCCAACCGCAAATGTTTAAGCATAACCTCAAAATAGTACAAAAGATTATCACTCCATTCTCATGACTCTATTAAACCTTCTAAAACTCTTGAATCCTTGTCCTATATAGGAATCTAATACTAAAAATAACATAATCTCTAATCATCTCATACGCTTCTTACTTTGGATAAGTTGATTTGTGGCTTAGATTCTCTATGACCATTCCATGAATATAAATTCTAATCCTATTAAAATTCATTAAAACTTCTTGTGACGCGAAACTTTTCCTGATTATAAAAGACAGACACGGTACTCAACAGTGTGTTTCGTGCGAAGTACAGTTTTCCATGTGAATATGATCAGACAGACAGAAACTCAGGTTAAGGCCCAAAGACTTGATCAGCAGGAAACGCAGCTTATTGTACCGTACCCCCACCCCACATGCCGTAGAGCAGCGATGCGTACCGTAATGCGCAGCAGCCCAGCAACCAGAACATATCGCTTTGCTACCTTGCACTGCTCAAATGGAAAAATGTATTAGAACAAGGAAGCACCACACTACCACCCTTCTTACGCCGTTACGCGTACGGCAATACAGCAATGACAGTGAAAAGAAATAACCTAGGCATCTCTGAATATTCTATCATTCTCTCAGTTTTCAGTTTTGACACAACGGCAGGCAGGTAGTGATTAACCGCCTACATCTCAATCTGTCTTAAGCTTGCCTTGTCTCGTCATCAGGCGTCACTACCGACAACAAAATGTCGTCTTACGACTGACGAGACGTCAGTAAGTTCACTTGTACGGGTTACTGAAGTTTTTGAGGAGCTCTGGGATGTCATATGCGAGCATGTCGTCCACGGCCTGCACCATCTTGGGCTTGATCTTCTCGAACTTGTCGATGTTGTGCCCACCCAACACCTCCTTGAAGTGTTCCACGTCCGGGAAGTCTCCTGCTGGAAGATGGTACTCCCTCTGGACCTGTTTCCACAGGATCGCGAGTACCAGTCAAGCATGAATGTTGAACAGAAAGAGAATACCGAAAGTAGTCCAAATTCAGATAAGATGCAAGAAAATTAAGGCCCTGTTTGGGAGAGCTCCAAATCCCAGCTCCAGCTCAGAGCTGAAATTTATAGGCTAAAATAAAGTGAATTAAGTTTATATTTTCAGTCTAAAATGTAAACAAGATGATCTATCTAAACACTCTTAGGGTCTGTTTAGTAGAGATTTAGCTTCTCCAGATTCTGAGAATCTGGTGAAGCTGAAAATTTTAGCTTCATCAGATTCATGAAGCTGAAGCTGTGAATACATTAAGAGTGTTTAGATATATCACATTGTTTACATTTTAGACCAAAAATATAAACTTAATTCACTTTATTTTAGCTTACAAGTTTCAGATTTCAAGAGAAACTGGAATCTGGAGCTCTACCAAACAGGCCCTTAATGTACTCACAGCTCCAGCTCCACAAATTTCTGGAGCTAAAAATACCCTGCTCCACCAACTCCACAGATTTTGATAAAGCTAGAGCTGTCCCAAACACCCCCTAAGATTGTGTAGCATAAATTCATTTGAATTCCCTGCCCAGTGGGAGATCTAAAAGATTCTAACAGCTCAACCTTGATTCTCTGTTGTCTATAAGTACCTTTGCAAACTCATCTTGTAAGTTATCTATGAGTCGCTGTTGAGCCTTAGCTTTCCCCATCATTGCAGGCATCTCCTTCTTCAGATGGCCAATTATATGGGCATGAATCTTGGCAGCTCTAGCACGTTTAACAAACTCATTGACCTGCGCATACAAAGGGTGACATTCATTTGAAAATTCAGAACTTAATAAAAGAATTGAGTTTCAGACAAATGAGAGATAACAACATACCCGGCGATCACAGGCTTTCTTAGGTATGTCTATGAGATCAGAAAGGAGATCCTCTTGCTCTTTCTCAAACAAGTCCTTTCCAATTGGCCCAACAGCTGATTCATTGACTGGTTTGTCATTGAACGACCTGCAAATCAGGTTACAATGCAAAACCATGAACTAACAGTGCTGATAACAAATAAGGATATTCGGCTGCACCCTGACGCAAAATATATAGTTTGGACCTCTAGAAATACTAGATGCGAACGAGCGGCGCCACGCCGCACAAGCTCGCGATGGTGATTTTCCAGAACCCCTTTTTTTTTTTTTTTGCAAAACAGGCGACGGCAGGACCTAAACACATTTTGGAATCTTCAAAGGGTCTTTTGTGAAAGAGACACAGCGGATTCTGGAGGGATTTAAACGCAATTTCAAAATTTCCAAAGGGCTTTTTAAAAAACTTTCGGAGGGCCACTCCACGAACTCACTGACGTGGTCAGACTCTCCGGCCAGGAAAGCTGCCGGCTGTAATATGGGTAGTATTCAACATACAGTTTATTTATTGATAGTGTACGGGAGCTGTACAACCTCCAGTCACTAGAAGATTACTAAAGCATTATAGATATAAGAATGGTAAAGAAAAAGTCATCAGAAGTTACCCAATATAAACACGCACAACCTCAGGGGTATTTAGTACTTTCCCAAGGGACCACATCAGTGCACCATACACTCTCATAAGCTGCAGCATGTATAAGGGGAAAAGGTGATTCATAATTTCATATGTACAAGATTAACATTTTCAACAAACAAAACAAAGCATCAATTAATGTTCCATACAAATTGATTTCAAAAAAAAAAAAAAATCTACCTGCTGAGTGTCAACTTGATCTGCCTTGTTCAGCACCACGCGTATCTTGTCATCATGCCCACGTAAAGATGCAATGACACGTTTGAACTCATCACTGATATCGAGCTTGTGAGGATCAAACAGAAGAAGAATAAGGTCACACTTAGCAGCAAACCATGAAGTTACACCAGTGAAATCATAGCTACGTTGGGTCCGTTGCTTCTCGCCAGAGAGAACACCAGGAGTGTCGACAAAGGTGATATGCTCTAGTAGCTTCAGAAAACAAGGCAGGCATCAGTTTCTCGAATGAATGCCTTCTACATGTACACAGTTAAAGCTTACCGGATGTGGCATCTGAGAGCATTCAAACTTTGACAGAAATGCACCCCCAAATGTTGTAAGACCAGTGAATGGCATGTCAGCTTGAACAGCAATAGTATTGCCAGGAATAGTCCTTCCATCAGGTCCTGACTGATGTGAGAGAAAAAAAAAGTTAATTTGGACTGATGTGAGAGAAAAAAAAGGTTAATCTGAGATATCAATGGAATAAATCTAAGTACACTCTAACAGTAGTAGCCAACACGGCAATGTAGACTTATTAGGACAATTTAAAATGAATCAAGAAATATTCTGCAGGTTGTGCATGTAAGTTTAGCCATGCAACGAAACTTTGGTGAACAATTTATAGTGCCACGACGAAGTAGGATAAACAAAACAACAGTTGTGATTTGTGCCTCCATGATATTTTCAGTAAACAAAAAAACCCAGATCCATTTGTGCTATACTCCTCTCTTTCTCAAAACTATTGGATTGTTGTAAGACCTCAATATTATGCTAATGGCTAATCATAGAAACAAAAGCAGTTATCAAAATTCTAACATGATGGGTCAGCCACTGAACATATTTCATGCTACAAAACTTATTAAGCCGGACGAGAGATACTTTAGTGTGACTAGCCATGTGCCCGTACGTTGCAACGGAAATTCAATTTACGATAAAAGTTTATTTGCAAAGAGCACTAATAGTAGCAAAGGTGGGTAATTAAAGCGCAGTGACAAAGGTGTGTAATTTTGATGAAGTGATGTGGGTAAAGGTGGATAATTAAAGCATAGTGGCAAAAGTGGGTAATTTTGATGAAGTAACGTGGGCAAAGGTGGGTAATTAAAGAGCAGTGGCAAAGGTGGGTAATTTTGATGAAATAACGTAGGAAGAAACTCTCACTTTATATAGTAAAGATTGGCTATATGTGAATCCTACATTTTAGAAGAAAAGTGTTGGAAAGAATAGATAAGAGTCTGTTGTATTCTAAATAGAATTGGTTGAGATAAGATTGTAATCGTTTCCTTCCATATCTGTAAACCATCCATATATGTAAGCCATGCAATCGGCTATTGATTGCCTATATAAACACGGAATCGTCAGCCGAGACAAAGGCAAGACGCTTGCATCCAATTCCATAGCGCCTCTGATTTCTTCATGGTATCAGAGCCCTAGATTGCATCTACTAAAATTCATCTCCATCACCATGACCTCTGCGTCCCTCTCATCTGCCATTATCAATCCCTTGCTCGGTCATGCTCTCTCCGAGAAGCTCAACAAGACCAATCATGCTCTCTGGAGAGCACAGGTCCTTGCGGTTGTGCGAGGAGCTCGGCTGGAAGGATATCTCACCGGCGCTATTTCTCCTCCGCCGGTAGAGATCATCACCAAGAATGACGAAGGGAAAGAAGTGAAGATGCCAAACCCAGCGATTGAAGACTGGGTAACCAAGGATCAACAAGTGCTCGGTTATCTATTGACATCAATGTCAAAGGATGTTCTGGCTCAGGTCACAATGTTGAATACATCTGCAGCCGTCTGGAGGGCGATTGAAGGCATGTTTGCTTCTGTGACTCGAGCGCGCTCGGTGAATACGCGTATTGCTCTTGCCACCACAAAGAAGGGAAACATGTCCATCACAGAATATGTCACCAAGATGAGATCTCTGGGTGATGAGATGGCTCATTCTGGAAAACCAATTGATGATGAAGAACTGATCTCTTATATCCTGACTGGCCTTGATTATGACTTCAATCCAATTGTGTCTGCTCTTGTCACAAGAGTGGAACCAATTTCGGTTGCTGAACTTTACTCACAACTTCTTAGTTTTGAATCAAGGATGGAGCTTCTTCATGGTGAGGCGTCCTCATCAGCAAACACGGCAAGTCGTGGAGGGCGTGGAGGAGCTCAACGTGGCCGAGGCAGAAACAGCGGCGGCCGTGGTTTCTCACGTGGTCGTGGGCGTGCCATCGGTGGTCCTGGACAGCACCAAGGTAATAACAATCGCTCAGCCTCCTCCTCAAACTTTAACAGAGAGGTGGACAACCGGCCCAAGTGCCAACTATGCTACAAAAAGGGACATGTGGCAATGGATTGTTGGTACAGGTTTGATGAAAACTTTGCTCCAGATGAGAAATATGCAGGAGCTGCCACAAATTCATATGGAGTAGATACAAATTGGTATATGGATACAGGAGCCACAGATCATATCACTGGAGAGTTGGAGAAAATGTCTGTTCGTGAGAAATATAATGGCAGTGATCAAATTCACACCGCCAATGGTGCAGGTATGAATATTAGTCATATTGGTCATACTGTAATTCGTACCCCTAAACATAAAATCCATCTGAAGAATATTCTTCATGTTCCAAAAGCCAAAAAGAATCTTGTTTCAGTTCATCGACTTGCTAAAGATAATGATATTTTCCTAGAGTTTCATCCATCTTTCTTTTGCATAAAGGATCGAGTCACCAGGAGCATTCTACTTAAAGGAGGGTGTCGCAATGGTCTTTATCCTGTTCCTCATGCTTCGTCAATAAAGCAAGCTTGTGCGTCATCAATAAAACAAGCTTGTGTTGCTGTCAAACCTTCCTTTGAGCGGTGGCACAGTCGGCTGGGGCATCCTGCCTCATCTATTGTTAAGAGAGTCATTCAGAATAATAAGCTTTTATGTTTAGATGAGTCCAATAAGGAGTCTGTGTGTGATGCTTGTCAAAAGGCAAAAAGTCATCAGTTGCTGTATTCTAGATCATCTAGCAAGTCGAGTCACCCTTTGGAACTTATTTACTCAGATGTTTGGGGTCCTACTCCTACTGCTGAAGCGTAAAATACTATGTGAGCTTTATCGATGATTACGAAGAATTTACTTGGATTTACTTGTCAAATTCAAGTCGAAGTGTTTTCAAAGTTTAAGGAGTTTCAAAACCGTAGAGAGGCTTTTTAATCGAAGAATCCTCACCGCTCGGACCGATTGGGGAGGCGAATACCAAAAATTAAACTCCTTTTTCAATCAAGTTGGGATATCTCATCATGTTTCCTGTCCTCATGCACATCAATGAATGGTGTCTTTGAAAGAAAACATAGACATATTGTTGAAGTAGGGCTCGCTATTCTTGCATACGCATCTATGCCTTTAAAATTTTGGGATGAGGCATTCCTTACTGCTACCTACTTGATAAATCGTACTCCAAATAAAGTCATTGACTTTCAGACTCCTCTCCAACGTCTTTTTCATGTCAAGACTGATTATAACTTTTGCGAACATTTGGCTGTGCTTGTTGGCCTAATCTTCGTCCTTATAATAGTCGCAAGCTTGAATTTCGTTCAAAACAGTGTGTTTTTCTCGGCTATAGTAATCTCCACAAAGGGTTCAAATGTCTTGACATATCCTCTGGGCGTGTCTACATATCTAGAGATGTGGTATTTGATGAAACAGTTTTCCCATTTTCCCAGTTACATTCCAATGCCGGTGCTCGCTTAAAATCAGAAATTCATCTTCTTCCATCCAGTCTGTTGAATCCTGATATGTCTTGTCTAGGGGGCGATTTTACACTTGATCATATGACTAATAATCCTGCTGAAAGTACTGATCCATTTTGTGAGTATATGTCAACAGATCAGGGAGAAGATCAGGGAGAAGAAGCTGCTATCCCAGGCGAGTCTGGTACTGAACTTGGTCCCATGCCATCAGTTTCACCTCGACGTGATTCGTCTGAGCAAGATGGGCGAACAATGAAGCTTACCGGCGATCAAGACCAAAGACTGCGAGCGATCAAGATGTCGGATCAAGATGGTGTAATTCTGCCGAGCGAGCGCCCAACAACATCTGCCCATGTGCTCTCGTTGCCTCCCACAACGCCAGAAAATGCTGTTGGTGCGCAGGGGCATTTCCTGTGGATGTGCCGGATGAAGCCCTATTGTCGGATGAGTTACAGCAAGTGCAGCAAGATGAGTTACAGCAAACGCAGCAAGTTCCTGCTCCACAGCGACCACAAACAAGGCTACAAAGTGGCATACGCAAAAAGAAGGTATATACTGATGGCACTATTCGCTATGGTATGTTTACTACTTCTGGTGAACCTCATAGTCTAGAAGAAGCCTTGGCTAATAAGAATTGGAAAACTGCAATGGATTCTGAATACTTAGCCTTAATGAATAATAAAACCTGGCATTTAGTTCCTCCTCATAAAGGAAGAAATGTGATAGATTGCAAATGGGTATATAAAATTAAATACAAGGCTGATGGCAGCTTAGATAGATATAAAGCTCGTTTGGTTGCAAAAGGCTTCAAACAACGATATGGTATAGATTATGAAGATACTTTCAGCCCTGTTGTTAAAGCTGCTACAATCAGAATTGTATTGTCTATAGCTACATCTAAAGGTTGGAGCCTCCACCAGCTAGATGTTCAAAATGCTTTCCTTCATGGTGTCTTAGATGAAGAAGTTTACATGAGACAACCTCTGGGGTATGAAGATCCAAAGACACCAGAATATATATGTAAATTAGATAAGGCTTTGTATGGTCTTGAAACAGGCACCACGGGCTTGGTTTTCTCGTCTGAGTGAGAAATTACGCCTTCTTGGATTCAGTGGTTCTAAAGCAGACACCTCCTTATTTTACTATAACAAAGGTAATGTAGTTATCTTTGTTCTCATATATGTGGATGATATAATTGTTGCAAGCTCAAGTACAGATGCTACAACTGCCCTGTTGGTTGATCTCAAGAAGGACTTTGCCTTGAAGGACTTGGGAGAGCTACACTATTTTTTGGGCATTGAAGTCAGAAAGGTACATGATGGTATTGTCTTGAGTCAAGAAAAATATGCTTCAGACTTATTAAGAAGGGCAAATATGTTGAGTTGCAAACCTGTTAGTACCCCATGTCCACTAGTGAAAAATTATCTATAAACAAAGGGTTTCTCCTTGGTAAAAATGATGCTACACAATATAGAAGCATAGTTGGAGCTCTGCAGTATCTGACATTGACTAGACCTGACATTGCTTTTCCAGTAAATAAGGTGTGTCAATTCTTACATGCTCCTACAACTGTTCATTGGTTAGCTGTCAAAAGAATCTTGAGATACTTGAAGCATACATCTAAAGTGGGATTAAAATTAAACAAGGCCTCATCCATGGTTGTTAGTGGATATTCAGATGCAGATTGGGCTGGTTCTCTAGATGATAGAAAGTCTACAGGTGGTTTTGCTATCTTTATTGGAAATAATCTTGTATCATGGAGTGCACATAAGCAAGCAACGGTTTCTAGATCAAGTACTGAATCAGAATACAAAGCGCTGGCCAATGCAACTGTAGAGATCATGTGGGTACAGACACTGTTACAAGAACTTGGAATTCACAGTCCTAAAATGGCTATGCTATGGTGTGATAACATGGGCGCGACATATATGACAAAGAATCCAGTGTTCCATGCTAGAACAAAGCACATAGAAGTAGATTATCATTTTGTGAGAGACAGAGTGTTAAAGAAATTATTGAAGGTTGATTTTGTATCAACAGGAGATCAAATAGCCGATGGTTTTACAAAGTCATTGTCTGTACAAAAGTTGAAAAATTTTAAACACAATCTCAACTTAGTAGGTTGTGATTGAGGGGGGCTGTTGGAAAGAATAGATAAGAGTCTGTTGTATTCTAAATAGAATTGGTTGAGATAAGATTGTAATCGTTTCCTTCCATATCTGTAAACCATCCATATCTGTAAGCCATGCAATCGGCTATTGATTGCCTATATAAACACGGAATCGTCAGCCGAGACAAAGGCAAGACGCTTGCATCCAATTCCATAGCGCCTCTGATTTCTTCAAAAAGGAGTGCAATGTATGTCATCATTGCATCTTACAACAGAAAGAGCTGATGTTTGCCAGCCAGAATAAAATAACTCAACTGATAGTGATGAACTTTCAGTAGTCCATTGACGATGACCTAGCCCTAACTTGGTAAAAATGCTAAAATGGTATTTCAAAGCACAAAGTTTAAAATGTTAATTTGCAAATTTGCACACGAAATCAGATCAGTCATATATGTTTGACATATTTTAGAGAAGTTCCCTCATAGTTCATATGCTCAAATAATAACTATCTGACAAGTCATGCATTCAATCATTTACCATGACAACTACGAATCTGTCAGTGGTTGGCTCTGGTCCGACATGAGCTCCTGCAATTTTAAAAGACCAACTAAGGTTACACTTTGCTATTATCATAGGAAGTTAACTCCGAAAACAGATAATGTCGCTAAGACTGAAACTCAAATCGTCTGTATTAGATAAAGCTGAACCTGGATAACTTGTTTTCAGAAGATGCTTAATAAATGTTGTCTTCCCTGTAGAATATTGGCCCAAGAGCATGACCATTGGCTTTGCATCGAAATCACTGTTTGTCTGAAAAAAATTGTAGAATCAATGCAATGACACGTCAGTAATGAACGAGAAAATAATCAGCATAAAATAACTTGAGAACACTATCATCTGAAACTTCTAGGGAATCTAAACTGTGAACAGAAGTCTATACCAGTAATGGGGAAGCAAAATCGTTGAACCAGTATGCAACCTCCAATGGCTTCAATTTTTCGATGTATAGTCTTTTTAAGCCATCAATTACAGAAGTAACAGCAATCAGAGGCATCTGTGTCTGCAAAGAGCCAAATGAAGGTAAAAAAATCATTCAGGTGTTGAAATGCAATGCTCCACTGGCATTGGAGGAAACTACGACAATTTCAATGACTCAACAACAAGATAATATAAGAGTTCATAGACTTAAACAAGAGAGCAAAATGGTATTCGCCCTGATGATACACATGATGTAAATTAAGCTCACAACATGTACAACATCTTGAAACACTGCAAAGTATAGTACCTTCTTTGCTGATTTTGAACTGAACCAGTGATTGGTAGAAGGTGCTTGGACCTGAGGGGTACCTGCAAGAAAGAAATGGTTAGCACCACAGCCGACTGACCAATGCATGATTTACCAGGCAGGAGCATTTCTCTTACCATTGTCTTCTCGGTGAACTCTCTTTACCATGGCCTTTGACCTCTGAAAAGAAATCAACCATTGCAACATCATAGTGAGAGGTGGAAAATGCGTTCCGATGACACATAAGCTGTAGATAAATATAGACTTACAGCAAGCAGTTCATCAAGACCTTCCATTACAGGCGGATCCAAGCTACTCAGGTCTGCAAGAACCACCATAAAATATCTAGTTCATATACCCACACACAATTGAACTCACAGAACATAAAAAAAGAAAGGAAAACAGATGTAGCTCAGTTTACCTTCACGCTTCAGACTGTCCTGCGTGATCTCATTCCCTGATTGCGCCAGAGACACGAGCTACGGTTTGCAATTTGGAATAGACCCAATAATCAGTAACACACAAGCGCATCCGCATCTTTCCTTACCAGCGGCACAAGCTACGATTGATGCATAAACTCGACACGAGATGAGAGGGAAAAAGGAATGGAGCATACATGCATCGCTGTGACGAACTCGACGAAGCCGAGGAACCCCTGCCGTTTGGAATCCGCGATAGCCCAGACCTTGGATCCACACAGATTTGCCGAAAAGCAAAGCGATTAGATATACTCTACCAAGCAACCAGCGGCGACACTCGAGGGACCCGAGGACTCGGATGGCGGCGGGCGAGCGGCTCACCTGCTTGAGGTCGGCGCGGGAGAGGCCGGACATGGAGAAGAACTTGGTGGCGTCGGCGCCAGTGACGCGGCCGTCCCCATCTGCAGCGAGCCCACCGGAGAAGGAAGTGAACACCAGGGTTCTGGGATTTTCGGGGCGGAGCGGGTGCGGGAGCGAGACGAAGACCTACCTGGGTCGGCGAGGGAGAACCAATCGGCGTAGATCTTCTGGTGCTCCTTGGAGCAGCCCGCGGCGGCGGCGGATCGCGCTACCTCCATCCCCGATCTCCCTCGTCGCGGTGGCGCTCGAGTGCTCGGCGGCGGCTGCAAGCAGCGGCACGGCTGCACGAGTGACGAAACGGAAACCTACGCTTCTCCGCTCTCTTCTCCCTCTCAGCGAGTCAGCATTTGAAAACGGCGGACCCCACCCCGCTCGCACGCTCCTCAGTCCTCCGGCCTCCCCTCCCCTGTGATTTTTTTATTATTTTAATCGGGCCTGACGCTCCCGTTTTATTTTAGGTCTCAACGGGTGTTCAAAAATTTTTGAAAGGAAAAATTATCTGGCCCAGATGACCAAACAAAGCCCTGTTGGTTTTTTTAAAAACAAGCGTAGGAAGCGGAGTTCAAAATCTCACTGAGATTTTGGAAATCTCAAAACGAAATTTCGGATTTCGAACAGAGATGATATTCTAAATCTCGACCGGATAAAAAAGATTTAAAAATTTTCTAAAAAATCATATCACAGTCTGTGATAAGTTACCATAAGCCATGGGAGCCCATTTCACAGGTGGTGGAAAAGGACTAGAATTTCAGTCAATTTCGCCGAAATTTCGGTGATTTCGTCCGAAATTTCAATTTTCCACCCTAAAAAATTCTGGATTTTAAATTTGCTTTTTGAGTTTTGACCGGATTTTGGACACCTCTGAGATAGAATCCGAAAACGAAATTTCAAATCTTAGGTAGGAGCCAAGGTTTCAAACTTCGTTATTGGATCACATCTCAAGGGTGGCCAAAATCCAAAATTTCAGCAATATTTTAGAATTTTGACTGAAATTCAAAAAGTAAATTTGTAATCCAGTAAATTTTAAATCAAGAAAATCGAATTTTTGGCAAAATTAGCTGAAATTTCGGTAAATTTCAACCGATTGTGAAATGGTCTCCCAAGGCTAGAAAAAATTGGGGGAAAATATGAAAAAATCATGCAAATATTTATCTATATTTTCTATCTATTTGAATGCAAAATACTAAGCATTTGCATATAAAATTCTTATGTTAGTGTTTAGGGTTTAAGCCGAAATACAGTTTAAGACTGTAATACATCATGTAAGGCCAAAATCTAAGCTAGAGTTTAGGCTGAAATATATCATTTAAAGCCAAAATCCAAGTTAGGGTTTAGGTTTTAGGCCGAAATACATCATTTAAGACTGAAATCCAAGTTAGGGTTTAGGCCAGAATCCAATTTAGGGTCCGGGGTTAGGGTTATATAATTTGTATATGTATTTTTTTAGAAACTTTTCGTATATATTCATCATAAAAGGTATTACAATTCTCCATAAAAAAATTGATACGAAATTCGGTCCAAAAACCATGCAAATGGTCCCAAAACCGTTCAAACTAGCCCAAAATACTGAAATTTCAGCCAAAATCACCGGGATTTCAACGAAATTTACCAAAATCATTGTAACAAACCCTAATTTTCAAAAATTTCCATTCCACTAGGATTTTGAATCTTAGCCTCGACCGAAATCCGAGATTTCATCGAATTTCGCTGAAATTTTGAACCTTGAGGAGCTACCTCATTCCATTAACAGAGAGGAGCAAAACAATCATGGATAAGAGTGAATGCTTATTGTTTATCTTTTTGTTTTGTTTCCAGATTTGTACAACTTATACCGGAAAAAAATGCATAGAAACATAGCAAAAAACACCAATCCAAGACGGAGAAGCCACCTCTTACACACAAAATAGCCATACAACAGCATCTACGACTGATACAATGAGCCCCAAAAGCATGTCACCTGAGCCACTCTACTGTAGATGCATCGATGATGAGACACCTAACTGGCTCACCTCAACTCACCTAATTCATCCACCTCAATAGAAAGCTGAATCATGAAGCCACCTCACTAGCAACAAGATCACACATATCATTTACCCTTCAACTCATTTGGTCCACACAAAGTTGCGCTAATCACACTAGGTGGGAATGAACCACTCAAGACTTCTATCATTTGCCTATGGCACCCTCATCCATTTTATCATCCTTTCCAAGAATACCCAACTTCTTCATCCACAAATATTTGTGCCTTCTGATTCGTATCAAGATGCCCAACTTTTGCTTTGGAATCTAGGGAAGTTCTTCGCAATGGATAAACTATTTAGATGATTTCCTAACCTCTGGACCTTCCACCTTTGAGTCCAATGATCCAACAAATGAACACCTTTATAAGCGAACTTGAGACACAACCTCTTAATTTGGCTCAACATTAGGGATAGTTTCAGCATGTACACATCCAACATGGTCCTTCTCCTTCACCAAGAAGGGTTCCTCCACCGATTTCGATGTAGATGAGGGTGCATCATCAATTGGCGTAGGCACCTCAATAGCCTGCATACTTGTCATGGTCAAAGGTTCCCCAACAACATCAACTTCTTGAGGCTTTCTAGTAATAGTACGCAACAAACTTGATGTATCCACACTGGACATACTTTTATGTAGCAAAGCTGAGGACTCTCTTGTTATAAGTGTCATCATTGAGGGCACCATCAAAGGCGAGGGGGGGGGTGAGGGCATATGAAGCAACGTAGGTGATAGGTCCTCAGCACTATGTGTTAGTGTTGGAGATGAGTGCCTCAAGTTCTCCACCACCATCTGAAAACATCTGCGAAAATAAGCATGCCAGAAAGGCAAAAAGGAAACTAACCAGAGCGATGATTTGTAGTGCCATAGTCAACGCCAAACGTAGAGCCATAGAGGGATGCACCGTCGAATGTGTGGCAGAGCACCCTGAGCATGAACAAGGGCACCAAGCCACAAACGAGCAAGGTGCTCGATACCCCAACACTAAAGACAATGAGGCTGATTCTTGCAAGCCGCAACCTGATGCTCTATAGAGAGGCAATTGAAGCACTTTCCATGCAACCTTGATGAAGGGTGAAACCATGCCATCTTGGTCATCCGTTGGTCTATGGGTAGACCTGGGCAATGGACCATGCCTTTTTGGGTTGGCTCTAATTACAGCTAGCCTAGCATAGCATGGATGTCTTCAGGCTTAGCTGGTATGGCACAAATGATGGGGCGTGCTGGGTTAGAAAACTTAGCACAATTGGTAGCCTGGCATGGCACGATCGACTAGGCCATGCTTGGGCCTACCCAACACAAAAATGGCATTTTTTGTAAAAGCATCTTATTTACAACCCAGTCTATTGTTAACTATCTTACCCTAGTGGCTTATCACATCATCAAATACTACCTCTCCCCCTTCGCCTTCTCCCATAACCCATCCGACGCAGTTGCCATCTCCCTGTGCCTCCATCATCTCTCTCCCCTCCACCCCTACTTCCTTCCAACACCACCACCCGTCGTCCCTCGTCGTCTCGATGCAAATTCAGCAGCCTTTGGTCATGCCACCACTGGATACGCTCTTGCAGCACCGCACCACTAGCTTTGTCGATTGTCCAGAGGAAGAAGACAATGGTGACCAGAGAGGAAGATGACAACGACAATGCTATATTTTGACAACCCTCATCGCCTCGATGCCAGATCCACAATCTTCAGCCATTTCACTACCAAATCCAGCCTTCCTGGTCTTTAGCCATATGCCTCAATGAGGAGGGTTGCGTGGTTCGCCAGGAGGGTGGAGGGGATTTGGAGGGGGCTGGGAGGAGGAGAGGAAGGGGCGCTGTAGTCTGGGAGAAGGGAATTTGGAGGCGATAGGCTAACGTCAACAACATACCTGGCTCCACATGTCCAAATAGGGTAAGACCTGGGTTGACACGGCACAACAACAGCATGGCGTGCCTTGGGCCGTGCTTGAGCCTCGCTAGAGACGAGTCGGACCAACATGCCATGGCAATGTGGCCGTGCTAGGTGGCATGGCACGTCGCGACCCAAAACCTGTTGGGACAGTGTCACGCTGTGTCAGCCTAGCCCAACTCTTAGGTCTATCCTTGGGATCTTGAGCAATGCACAGGTTTGGGCATTTTGCAACTCGTTGACTAGTGGCGAGGCAATTGAAACAGCTGATGTGCATTGTGCAACCTACCTCGCAAAAGAGACTCCTTAGCCATTGGATTAGAATTACACGGGATGTTCTGCATGGTAGGGCATCGACCTCTCTTGCCAACTTAAGTCCACCCCTTAGAGGCAGAGCCTAGCAGTGGATTCAATGCACTTGTCTTCTCCCCACTTTCCATGCCAATGTCCAAAGAACCATTAGAAATTTGATAGTGTCATTTCATTAAATAGCTTGTGGGTGTTGTTTGAGAGGGGTGAAGAAGCTAACGAATTGAGGGTAAACAAGTGGAGTGTGGCGGAGGTCAATGGAGAAGTGGTGTGAATGTGGATGGAAGGTGGCGGTGTGGATGGATATTGGCGCTAGAGAGGTGCAGGCAATAGGGTGGAGCTTAGCAACGGTACACAACTCAGTGGCGTAGAGAGCGTGGTGGAGCTAGGGACGGCATTGGGTGTGCGGTGGCTAAGGGTGGTAAAGAGCGAGGTGGGTAGCGAAACCATTGTCAATCCCTCCAGTAGGCGGTGGCGATGGGGCATTCCGGATGGGGTGAGCAGGCGAGGAGGAGAGGCAAGAGAGGAGAAAAGGAGGTGGCGGTCGAAGGGTGACGTGAGAGTGGGTGGGCAGAGTCGGCGGAGGAGGCGGCCGATGGGGGCTGGACCCCTAGATCGTCTCAACTCTGAAAGGCTCCCAACAATTATTCTCGATTTTCTGAATGAGGCCTGTTGTCATTGGCCATTGGGTGTTCCCCATTCGGGTCGAATTCAAAAAAACCATTCAGGTCGAATTCAAAAAAAGCATGTAATAGTGTTAGTTTATAAACAAAATCCTTGGATATTTAGACTGAAATTGCATCTCGTTGTTTTGTTTGTAGATATTTCTTGTGACACGTGACATCCTCACCGTTGCTCTTACTCTCCTAATTTGGGTCCAAAACTCCTTTACTATGCATTTGAAAATGAAATAAATGTATACTATATGTTTACACATAGGGCTTTGGAAGCAACTTATAGCCTTATATCATTATACTTTTGGCATTAGCTAGTATTCATAACAGTCATGAAGAAGAGGTCAACTATTTGTTTCACAAAATTTTGATGAGTGGTATTGGAAATATTGGTACATTCCAGTTTATCCGGTTGAGTCAGTATACTGCTAATTATCCTTCAAATTTTAATCACGTGATCTGCCTAATGCTCCAAATGGTTTGCTGTATGCATGTTAACGCATGAGAGCATGATGCCAATAAATTTGTGGAGGCCTATTTTATGGTTAACCTCATCCTTTACACCGTATAGTTCAGCTCCACATTTTCTTTCATGATGACACGTGTTAACTGAGAAAAGTTTTAACTCGAGAAACTTTCAACGGGAAAAATTTCAACTCATGAAAATTCAAATCAAGAACTTTCAACTTGAAAAAATTTAACTTGAGAAATTTCAAACCAAAAAATTTTCAAGTGAGAAAATTTTAGAACGGAAAATTTCAAAAACTTTATATTTGAAAACTATCAATTCAAAAATTTATAGTTCAAAAACTTTCAATTCAAATAAATTTGTTTTGAAAAGTTTCATTTTGAAAAAACATTCGGCTTAAAAAGCTTCGACTCAAACTTTCGACTCGAAATGTATCGACTAAAAAAACTTTCGATTTGCAATGTTTTGACTATAAAATTTCAAGTCAGAAATTAATAGTCTTTCCGCAAATTTAATGGGATGGTTGTGTTTGTTCCCGTATCCTGATGGGCTAGCAGGCCCACGCGAGGTCCATGCCCGGAAGCGTAGATGAAATGAGAACACAGCCACACATGTGCATGGAATCACAAATAAAGGCGTACGACCACAACTTTGCTGTTTTACCTAGGGCTGGGCAAATAAACCGGAAACCAAAAACCAAAACTGTTAAAACCGAAACCGAAGCCGAAAAAACCGAAACCGAATTATTCGGTTGTTGATTCGGTTAGTTGTATGGAATAACCGAACTTTTTCCGATTAATTCGGTTTTAACCCTCGGTTAACCGAACTAACCGAACTTTGATAAAAGACCCTCCAAGTGACCATATATCTATCTTTTTGTCATAAGGCAGGCCCAATATAACCTCGGGTGCACGGTAAGATCGTGATTGCACGTATGAACATCGATGATCTGTCTCAAAACAGCTACTGCCAAGGTCTATGACCTTTACTTCACATTTGTTGTTGCTCTTTACCAATATGTTCTCTGGCTTGAGATCACAATGAATAAGACCAAATCCATGCAGAAACTGCAGTGCCTCTAGACACTGAATGGCTATTGACTGCACAAGGGAACGCCAAAGGAAAAGATCAATTTTCGACATGAAAAATTGAAATATCATGTATAGTTACTGAATGTGAAAACATTAAAACACCATTAGTGGATCTTATAGCTTAGTAATACCTGAAGTTCGGTTAATTCGGTTAAAACCGAAACCGAACTATCGGTTAACCGAAATTTGCAAACACAATTCGGTTTCAATTTTGAAATAACCGAATTTCCAAATAAACCAAAATCCGAAACCGAATTTTTCGGTTAAACCGAACGCCCAGGCCTAGTTTTACCCTGGCTCCACGCGTCGCTCCCATGTGCAAAAGCGCACGGCTAGATGCATGCGGTTGACAGTAAAATAGAAAATCCGATAAATTTGCTATGCACCAAAGCACAAGGTAAACTTCCAAGGGAAGGGCGATGTCACGAGGACTGCGACCTTTATCAGGTCAAGTATTAAAATCTCATCAAAATTTCATAAGATCTCGATTTTGAACATGGACAAATTTTGAAATACCGGCCGGAGTAAAAAAATTCAAAAAAAAGTAAATTGCTACAGTAATATCAGAAATATTAGTATTTTTTTACCAATTTTTGAATTTTTTATCAGATTTGGTCCAATAACCCCCTGAGAAAGTCATCTCATATGAAAATTTGTTGAAAAACTGATTTTTTGAGATATTTTTTAAAAACTGTAGAAACATTATCAAATTTTTATAAAATTATACATGATTTATAATGATGTGAAATATTTATGTTACTGTCACAATAAGTGTAGGATCATACACAAAAATTTTAAAAATAATTGAACTTTATTTGATATCTTTAAAAATCAAAAATAGAATGAACATAATTAGACAAGAACATTGTCAGAATTTTTTAAATTTTTTTGAGTGTGATCATGATCTAAAATTTTTATGAGAGCTTAATAATTTCCTCATTACAATTATATAAAATAAATTTCATCTTTTTTGTTTGCTCAATCAAAGTTATGCATACATTGAACTTCATTTGTTATATTTCAAAAATCAAAAATAGAAAGAACATAAATGGTACAAAGTGCATTTATAAGAATTTTATAAATTCACTAGAGTATGATAATAATTGAAAAAAATTTATGATATTTTAATAATTTACTTATAACCATTATGAAAAATTTTTAAAAATTTTAAACCATTTTTGATTATTAAACCAAATCTATATATTGATCATTAGGCTTTTATTACAACGTAGCACTTTCGGAATTTTTGGAACTTCTTGAAGTTTTATAATTATATAAAAATTTTATAGAAATATTAATGATTCATAAAGAACATACACAAAAATTTTCAAAATTTTCCAATATGGTTTGTACAATTTTTCATTTGGTTGAAATTTGCTAGTATGGCTTTTATTAGGACAGTAGCACTGTCTGAATTTTTTAAAATTCATGAAGCTTGATCATCATTTGAAATTTTATGAGAACATTATAGATTCATCACAACCATGCAAAAAAATTTCACAATTTTATAACGTGGTTTGTTTTATTTTTCATTCATTTCAAACTTGTTGGTGAGTGTTTTATCAGGACAGTTACAATATTTAAATTTTTACAAATTTGTCAGATTTTATAATCATCTAAAATTTTTATAAGAATATCAATGATATGTCAGGAACCTACACAAAATTTTTTAAAAAAATTTTACATCGTTTGATCAATTTTCACTCAGTGCAATTTTGCCTAGATCTTGGCAAAATCGACCAAAATTTTGGTTTTCTCAGTAGAAAAAAATATAGATTTGAATTTTTATTTTTGTATTTCATATGGGGTTTGTTTGAAATTTCTAAATCTCGCTGATATTTCGTTCTCCGGCCATGGATGAGATTTGGAGCGAAAACGAGATTTCAATCCTTAGATCAGGTTGCTCGCCATGGGGACCATCGTGTGGAGTGCCTCTGGGTCTTCAATCTCTCCCGCCACTCGATTTGGTGAACTAGAGTTTAGGGTTCTAGCCAAGGTTCAAAATCCTAACAAAATTTTGAAAATTTCAACCTGGGACGAGATTCTAAATACAGGTTGAATAAAAAAATTTAAAAATCAAATTGCTATAGTGATTTTGATAAAATTTCAAAAATTTTAACCAGATTTTAACTTTTTTTAGACTTAATTTGGGACAATACTTCTTAAGAATGTCATCTTCCATGATTTTTTTTTTGGAAAAATCAAAATTTTGAGACATTTTATAAAAATAACAGAAGCGCTGTTAGATTTTTATAAAAATAAAAAAGCTTGATTGTGCTCTAAAAAAATTTATGGTACCATTTTTAGAAGTTTAGGATTATACAGAAATTTTTTTAAAAGAATTGAACTTCATTGTTATGTTTGAAAAATAAAAAATAGGAGGAACATAAATGAGACAGTAATCGTGCTAGAATTTTATAAATTCGCTCAAGTGTGATCATGATCCAAAATTTTTAAGAGAGCTTAAGCATTGCCTCAGCACAATTTTATGAAAGTTTTAAAAATTCTAAAATTATTTTGTTTGATCAATCAAATCTATGGAAGTAATACATGTACTCAACTTTTATCAGGACATTGGCGCTGTCAGAATTTTTAAAAATTCCTTAAGGTTGAAAATTATCTGAAAATTTTGTGAGAAAGTTGATGATGTGTCAAGACCATCCACAAAAAGTTTCAAAATTTTATAACATGGTTTGAATTATTTTTCAAAATTTAACGAGATTTTGGCATGAAATCCCAGTCCAAAAAATTTCAGATTTGAATTTTATTTTTTGAATTTCATTCAGATTTCATCTAAAATTTAAAACCTCACTAAAATTTTGGATTTCAATCGCCTCCGAGAATTAGTCCAAAAAAATTGAAACCCTGCTTTTATCCATGAGAAGGATTGTTTGAGAGAGACAGTTGAGAGCGACGCGTGGAAGGTAGACTGAGGTGTTGCGTTCTAGCCAGTGGGCCCTGATTGCCACACAATTGTTGAGGGAAAGGGCATTTCGGCCCTCCAGCAGGATTTAACGAAAGGTTGTAGACGGAGAGTCGACGATGATAGAACATATGGAAGAAAAATCGAAAGCTAATGACATAGAGGGAATAAGGGGTTATTCGATGGCATAGGGTAGAAGAGAGTTAATTATTTGATGGCATAAAATAGATTCTCTCGTTAAAACTGAATGTGCATGACAGTATATGGAATGAATATTAACCATTGGATGAAGTTGATCGGATGACTGAATGATTTGTGTGCGCAAAGTATGTCATGAATTTAGCAAAGAATGTAGCTCTTCCTTTTTATATTAGTACACGCATCAAGTAAGTATAGGTTGTTGGTTAATTTTAGACTAAGCATGATTGTAGAATGGGGACCATCACGGACAGCAACACCTACTCAGAGGTTAGAGCTTTGGTATAAGTCCATCTCTACAGATACTAGTAGCGTGCCCGTGCGGGGATGGTTACAGGAGAAGGTGAAAGTGCATCTAGGCCCCTTAATGATTTTGGTGATTAATGACAACAAGATTAAGTGACTAATGAGCTTTATGAGTATTATGAACAGATGAATACGCTCATGGGAAAGTCGCTTAAGGAAAGAGGTCCCTCAAATTCGAGAAGAAAAGGCGTCGGTTAAACTCAACGGTTGTATATGCCTTTTAAATTTTATTTGAGTTTAAGGATTGCCGTACTATTAAGAGGGATTTGGCAAGAAATAGTTTTAGAATGATCCAATGTGCTCAATGATGAATTCTAGTCTAAATATGAGTCAATGTGTAAAGTCTTGGGGGCAAAATGTTCAAAATGGTTCGAGTATCCGAACAAACCTTCTGAATGTCGGAATGGCCCCTCGGTTGCTCGGCAAAAAGCGGTTGGAATGTCGAACATAGGTTCGGAGTATCCGAGCTAGTCCTCTCTGTTGGTCGAGTCCAATTTGGTTCGGAATGTCCGAACATAGGTTCGGAGTATCTGAGTGGACCCCCTCGGTTAGGGCAAGTCTATTTAGGTTCGGACTATCCGAAGTGTGGTTCGGACTATCCGAACTGTGTACTCAGTTGCCCTAGTTTCAAATGGTTCGGACTATCCGAACAAGGGTTCGGACTATCCGAACGGTCTCGGGTTGAAGTGAAAAACGGCTAGTTTTGGGAGGCTTTAAATACCTCCCCAACTCCCACCTACCCATTACTAAGTGCATTCATTTCACTTTCAACAGCTCTCTCACTCTCTCAAAGCTCTAGTGTTCTCCTCCCTCAAATCTTGTGATTCTTGAATCTTTGGAGGGAGATTAAGTTGAGAGTTTGGTAGATCTAGACTTGTTGATTCATCTTGAGCACGTGGTTCATCCTCAATCGGATTTCTTGCGAGATTTTTTACTCTTGGAGGTTGAGGACTCCTAGGCGGTTAGAGTCACCGGTGAGCCCCAATCTTCGTGTGGGTCGCCATTGAAAGTTTGTAAGGTTGAATCCACCTCATGAGAAGGATTCAAAGAGTAAGTGGGTGAGTGCTTGGTGCAACACCTAGAGGATAAGGATTGAAAGAGACCGGCTTAGTCTTCGCCTCAGCTGAGACGAGGATCCCTTAGGATCTGAACTTCGGGAAAAATCGGTTGGTCTCCTTGGCTCTTGAATTTCTCACTTATTCACATTGTGCTTAGCTTAATCTTTTAGGGATTCAAGGGTTTAATAGTTTCTTGCAATAGACATTGGTGGGATTTCATTTTCTGCAAGTATTCTTAGCCAAGATACAACATTTGATACTAGAAACATACTCTAGATTTGCTAGATCTACTTTCTAGGGTTCTTGTGCTCGAATCAGTTCGGACTATCCGAAATTTGTCTCGGACTATCCAACCACTTTCGAGACGATCAAGTAAATTTGAGATATCAGAAGTTTAAAATTCATTGCAAGTTTAAATTTGTAAAACGCCTATTCACCCCCCTCTAGGCGACATCTCGATCCTTTCAGTTGATGATTTGAGAAGGGGGGTGGCGGTTACGGGAGGAGGGAGGTTTCAGGGAAGGCTGATTTTTTCTCTGATTTTTTATTAAATGGAGTGGCATGATAGGTAATTTTAAGGAAATAACGTAAGAAGAAACTCCTGCAATATATAGTAGAGATATGTGGTGTGAAAGCTCAAAGTTACCTAACCAAATGCTCTTAAGTCACAGTTGACGTGTTCATGACAAATAGACAACTTGTATAAGGGTTTATCATATGGTCATTAACCATTTTTCATGTAACCAATATAAAATGTGGCAATTAGTATAGGACTAAAACCAATCTCACGCTGTTTTTGAATCTTTGCCATTTCACTTTCAATATAGATCTTTATGTATCACAACAAACATTAGTCACCATTAAAGTGAAAAACCGGTAAACCTTTTCTCTGATTAGGCGTGGAGAGGTGAAATATGTCCTAAAACACCGAAGGAAAACCATGGTTAGAATGGAAAAACCACCCACCTGTTAGAGCATATACAATGGTGTGATGTTAGTTATCTATATAATTTACCATATAAGATTTTTGCATAGAAGAGAGAGAAGGCAAGAGAGTATAATGTCTCTTCATGAAAAGATGACTATATAAACAATATAAAATACTATTACGTGAGTTATTATATATAATAAATACTTCTTATATTATATTTAAAATATTATAGCATCTCGTAGAGATATTTTTAAGATAGGATCTATTATAGAACCTGTCTTTAAATTTATCTTTAAACAACATAAAAAAAAAATATAGATAGCTACTCAAAGCACTACTGTGACCCGAGAGGCAGTGTAATGACGCAGCCGGATCCCCGTTAAAAAACCCCGACCGAAACCGCAAACCCCCCGCCCCGCCCGCCGCGCCGCGCTCAGATCTCCTCGCTCCAAACCCTAGTTCCACGCAGCCTCCAACCATGGCGGCGATGATGGTAAGCACCGCCACGAAACCCTAATCCATCAGCACCACAGTGCCGCCACTCTCTTAAGCAAGCTTGGGATCGATGATTCTGATGGGTCTGCTTGTCTGGTGGGGTTTTGTTTTTTTGGTTCCGCAGCAACCGCAGATCATCCTGCTCAAGGAGGGGACGGACACGTCGCAGGGGCGCGCGCAGGTGGTGAGCAACATCAACGCGTGCACGGTGGTGGCGGACACGGTGCGGACCACGCTGGGCCCCCGGGGGATGGACAAGCTCATCCACGACGACAAGGGCACCACCATCTCCAACGACGGCGCCACAATCATGCGCCTCCTCGACATCGTGCACCCCGCTGCCAAGATCCTCGTCGACATCGCCAAGTCGCAGGACTCCGAGGTACATCTACCTACTTATTATCGTTACTTGCAGCAGCAAAAACCGGCCTCAAAGCCCTCACATTAAGGCATTTCTGGGGCTCTGGTAATTTCTGCTGTTCCTACCTGGATAAATTGAGTTCAGTGTATGCGTGCAATTGGTCTGTAGTTTGAACTTTCCTGGAGTTGTTGTATGAAAACATGCAATATTGTTTGCAAATGGAACTCTGAAGTATTTTCACAAAATTGCCTGTTATTTAATCTGAGTTAATTAGAGTGAATGCGGTAGAATGCAATAGCCTACCCTGTTTGTTCTTGAGACTGACTCATGAGCTCACAATTATCTCATGGATGGACTCTGATATTGACCCGGAAGATGCTAATTTGCGATTTGTAGATTAGGGGCACCTAAATGAGTCATTGGGTCATATATTGATGTCTGAGGTTTGAACTCAAATTTGTCCACTATTTTATCCTGGCTTTGGCACAAAGAAAGGGTATCTTTTAGAGCTTTTTTCCATCAATGTCTTGTTGTGTATTGTATGTTGCACTCTGTGTACTTATTTGATTTATTTTTGTTTCCTCTCATGTTCAAGAAGTTCCTTGCTTCACTGAGAACTAGATGAACTTCTGTTTCCACCCAAACTTGATTATTGTCTTACTTATAAGGAATCATTTTTGTTGACATTCATACAGGAAGAGGAAGAAACTATTTTTGGTATTCAGGTTATGTCTTGCTTGCAATGATTGTGTTTGTTGAATCTGTGTTTAATTGCTCATTAGTAAGAAGCAAGAGTGTTATGCGTTGCAACAGTGGATTTTTACAGCTGGTCCTGTATTTTTGCTCTAGTTCAGTAGTTCTATCTGAGCGACCTACCAGTTTTGCCTTCTCTTTCTCGTCTGACTAATTTTAGAAACACCAATATTTTGGCTGCTTGTGATGCCGATCAAACTGGGACATTGGGACTAATCAGACCTATCTCTTGTTTACTTCAGGTTGGTGATGGGACTACTACTGTGGTGCTTCTTGCCGCAGAATTCTTGAGGGAAGCAAAACCTTACGTTGAGGATGGAGTGCACCCTCATAGTCTGATTCGTAGCTACAGGACTGCTGGCAATATGGTTTGTAACCAGCTTTACTTTCCTTTCTTTTGAATGACTGACCTTTTAATTCCCTCCAAAGTTTGGAAGCCAACCCCTGCTAACCTAACATTTTTATCAGGCAATTCAAAGGGTTAAAGAACTGGCAGTCAGCATAGAAGGGAAAAGCCTTGAAGAGAAGAAATCATTGTTAGCCAAGTGTGCTGCCACAACACTCTCATCAAAACTGATAGGTGGCGAGAAAGAATTCTTCGCTTCTATGGTTGTAGATGCTGTCCTCGCCATTGGCAATGATGACAGGCTTAACCTTATTGGAATTAAAAAGGTAATTTCTTGCAATGGTCGCTTCCATGGTGTTATTAGGCTTTTCTTCTACCCATACAAACTACAGTCTTTAAACATGCTAGAAGTAACAATTATTTAGTGTTGATTTGATTTTTCACTACAAGAGTTTAAAGCTTGCTATTTGTGATATATTGACTCCATTAGGTTCCTGGAGGTACCATGAGAGATTCCTTCCTTGTTAACGGTGTTGCTTTCAAGAAGACATTTTCATATGCTGGATTTGAGCAACAACCAAAGAAGTTCCTGAATCCAAAGATTCTTTTGTTGAACATTGAGCTAGAATTAAAATCTGAGAAAGAAAATGCGGAGATCAGGTACCCTGAGTTGTTCAACCACTTCTCTACAGATGTACAGTGAATAGCATGTGTGTTTCCATCTTTGCTTATGTTACTTTATGTTTTCCCCTTATCTATAGATTGTCAGACCCTCTGCAGTACCAATCAATTGTTGATGCTGAATGGAACATTATTTATGACAAGCTGGATAAGTGTGTGCAAAGCGGGGCAAAAATAATTCTATCTCGGCTAGCTATTGGTGATCTTGCAACACAGGTATCCTGACCTTTCTTATTGTAACCGTACTGCTTTTCTGCCACTCTTTTCTGTAACCTAGCTCAGTTAGTTTGCTTTTGTACAGTATTTCGCAGATCGAGACATTTTCTGTGCTGGTCGTGTCACAGAAGAGGATTTACAACGTGTAGCTGCAGCCACAGGTGGAACTGTTCAAACTTCTGTTAATAATGTCATTGATGAGGTAAACATGCCTATTTTCGAATTATTTCAAGCTACTCAAACACCTTTTGTTGATTGATGTTTGATTGGATATCGAGCATATGTGGTTTATATCAGTTGCTTGCTACTAAACACAAGCTGATTAAGTTTGTCACGGTTCTTTTTTGTTGAAAGGTCCTTGGTTCCTGTGAGGTTTTTGAGGAAAAACAAGTAGGCAATGAAAGGTTCAACATATTTAGTGGTTGCCCATCTGGTCAGACTGCAACTATTGTTCTTCGTGGCGGTGCAGATCAGGTATTTTATTGCTGTATAAGTGTATATCTTATTCTCTCTTTAATGTAGTTCATAACACTGAAGATAAGTTGTTTTTAATGCTGTGCTAGTTCATAGAGGAAGCTGAAAGAAGTCTCCATGATGCCATCATGATTGTGAGGAGAGCTGTTAAGAACTCAACAGTTGTGCCTGGTGGTGGTGCTATTGATGTATGTCGATTGTCAAGTCATGATAAATGATTCAAATTATCATACAACTTTGTGCTGATCTTCTATCTTTTGTGTAGATGGAAATAAGCAAATATCTCCGACAGCATGCACGGACAATAGCTGGGAAGTCTCAATTTTTTGTAAATTCATATGCTAAAGCCCTTGAGGTACATCTTCCTAGCTCACTCCTTTTCTCTTACCTGATTTAGGTATGTGTTGTTTGTATATTGTGCTCAAGGATAAACATTCTTCAAGTCGGCCCTTTATTTTGTTCTGTTATCTTCTTGAAATTTGAGACATAAAGCTAATTATGCAGTTTATCGTACAGCATCATTAGAATTTCCACTGCTAGATCTAACATGATTGTGTAGGGGCATGCACACCTAGATTTGGATAATAATCCATTCTCCATGAAGAGAAGGACAAAGTCATAAATTGCCGGATATGCTTTAACGCAGTAAATCAGTAGTTTCAGCTAGCCCTCTGCTTAGGGAAAAGAATTACACTGCCATAAATGGACATGGTATATCATATGAGTTTTAAAGAACTTTTAGTGTACTATTGTTGGTTTAGATTTTGCTGAAATTAAGAAAGTGTGCAATCTGATTCCTCATGTTTATTAAGCATTAGTAGGGTTTATCTTTGTCATATTCTACAACAACAACCAAGCCTTTTGTCCCAAACATGCTAGGGTAGGCTAGGAAAGAAGCCCAATCAAAGTCAATAAAACCCCGAAACCTTCGATCTTGGGTCATGGTTCCAGTACGTGGATCGCTAACTTCCATGCACTCTTATCCAACGCCAAATCTTTGGGAACGTTCCAATCCCACAAGTCTCTTTTAACTGCTTCTTCCCATACCAGTCTTAGTCGACCTTTGCCTCCTCTTATGTTTTCGTGACGACTTAAAATTCCACTACACACCGGTGCCTTAGGAGGCCTCTGTTGGAGATGTCCAAACCATCTCAGACGATTTTGAACAAGCTTTTCTTCAATTGGTGCTACCCCAACATTGTCACGTATATAATCATTGCGGATTTGATCTCCCCTTGTATGACCACAGATCCACGACAACATCTGCATCTTTGCTACGCTCATCTTCTGTACATGTTGTCTTTGTTGTATTCTAAGTATGATTATTGCTTTTCGTATTATATCAGCAAGACAGTAAGTTTTACAGCTAGAGTGATGAACTGTTGATTAATTGTTTGGTTGTGTCAACTTACCTGTGTTGCATAACATATTTTTGCAACTTTAATTATTCTCCACTCATTTGAAATAAATGCACCCTGCAGGTTATTCCAAGGCAACTTTGCGATAATGCTGGATTTGATGCAACCGATGTGCTCAATAAGCTCAGACAGAAACATGCATCCGGTTGGTTCTTTTTAGCTTTATGTTGAATTACTGGTACAGTTTTATATAAATTTGTGAAGCAGCAAACTGTCTTCATACTGTTGTTGATAGGACCTCTAATGCACTGGATACTAATACATAGTTCAGCTGTACCAGGTGAAGGTGCTAATTATGGTGTGGACATCAACACTGGTGGAATTGCCGATTCCTTTGCTAACTTTGTGTGGGAACCTTCAGTTGTGAAGGTAATTGTGCTTTCAGGTTTATTCATTGGCATATAAGTATCTTTATATTCTTATATCGTTGATAGCCGTGAACTTCTTTTGTTCAGATCAATGCTATCACTGCTGCAACTGAAGCTGCCTGCCTTGTTCTTAGTGTTGACGAAACAGTGAAAAACCCAAAGGTAATGGGGAGCAGTAAATGTCTGTTGTCTTACTATAGTAAAAAACTAGTATAGGGGAGCAACAAATGTCTATTGTCTACTATAGACTATAGTAAAAAGTAGATACTCTTGTTTTCTTTTTTCTTTTTCTTGTTTTCTTTTTTCTTGTGCCAAATACCAATGCACTTCATTAGTGGTACATTTGTATGCTGCCCAATAAGTTCAATCTCGTGTACTAATTTCCCCTTGTGCTGGGAACATTGGAGCCAATTTAAGAGAAAAAGGGCAGAGAAACAATGTTTACTCAGGGATTGGAGAACCTTATATCTAGCTGGATAAATTATTAATTAATATTTCACATGTAAGTTAATCAACTCATCCCCTGTAACCTCTAAGGACCTCCATTTACTGTCTAAATGGTACATTGTCAAATCAATTAAATTTTTGAAGTTCCGTAAAGATCATAGCATTGACGTAAAGATCATAGCATTGACGTAAATATGCATATTATAGATCATGGTGGCCTTCTCTTAGCTTCTGCCTTGTGTGTTCGTTGTTTTGATATAAGCTTGTGCTGAGTTCTTGTTAAACATTTTCTATCTCTGGAACACTTGTGAAAAATAGTATTTTTTTTGTATCGACATTCATTGTTTGCAGCAATTGTGTCTATTTCTGATACTATTCACAACTAATTTCTACGTGAATTTTAGCATTTGATTTTACCTAACTTGTTCTCCTTTTATATCTCGCTCTAGTCGGAAAGCGCACAAGGTGATGCTGCTGCTAGTGCGATGGCTGGTCGTGGGGGAGGGGCGATGCGAGGCCGTGGCGGGAGGGGCATGCGCAGGCAGTAATTCGTGTCACGTCAGCCCTGTAACTTCATGCCGCCCTGATGGGTCAGATTTTGAAGGTTCTTTGTGCGGGCCATTGTATCATCTACATCCAGTTTTTGTGGACTTTGCTTGAGAAAATCTGTGAGTTTCTAGGGTTAAAAATGTGCTAGCCTTTTGTTTGAGAACATGAAAGATATGCCAGGTGTTTATCTGCGTAGCTGTTGTCAGTTGTGATATAGCACCATTTATATTTGCTCTATGTTGGTGTTTTGTTTTTGTTTTCATGAGGCAGCTGTGGTCGATGTTACATGTCGACACACTAGTGGTGGCTGTGAAGCAGTGATTTTTTTTTTGGAGAGGGGTGAATACTGAATACCCCAAGGGGCGATGGTGTCGACTGAGTATGGTTGATAACCCAGTCACCACGGAATAAGATAAGGTTAAAGGTCGCGAATTAGTTTGTTACCAGTGAACGCGCAACGGTTGTCGTTCATGCGGGCGTCGCTTAGAACTTGGGATTTTTTGTCCCTGAGTTCTGCAGGAATTAAACTGTTAAAAGTTGTCGTTCATGAAGCGTCGTATAGGATATGGCAATTGTTTTTTGAGTTGTGCAGGAATTAAACTGTCATTTTGTGTAATTTAGGCTGAGTTTCTGCGCTCCAAACGACCCTACGATCAGGTCGACCTCGGATTCCATTCAGCCGGTGTGCGTGCAACCTGGCTGCCTTTTAACGTGTCCAGGGAGGTATGAATATGATGGGCCTCGCTTGTCATCGTGCATCAAAACGCGACAGTTCTGAGTCAGTTCCGGTCGGCCATTCGCCAGCTTCAGTCAAAACCAGAGGGCTCAGGCAACCAACCAAGCCATGTGGCCAATGATCCAGTACCTAAGATGTATCCATGTTAAATCCCCTAATTAGTTTAGTTTTCTTTATGACAATCGAAATCCCCTAATTATAGTTAGTTAGTTATACTTGCAGAGTGGAACGCCCCCCACCACGGCACTAATAAATAAATAGCGCGCGTACGACATTCCTCCCGATTGGTTTATCCCATTCCCATATCGCTCGCGACTAGGCGCGTCTTCGCCCCCGTTTCCCCAGATCCCAAGAGAAGGAGGGATCCTTCCCTCTACTCGCCGCGGCATTTCTGCAAGCACCCTCCGCGCGCGCGCGCCATGGGCTCGCTCCCCGTGCCCACCTCGCCGGAGTGCGCACCGCGGAGGCGGGCGACGGTGGCGGCGTCGGACCTGGCGCCGCTGTTCGACGAGCAGCGGCGCCACCTGGAGCACTTCTTCGAGCGGCTCGACCTGTCGCAGGCGGCGGCGTTCGCGCAGGCGCTGCTCGACGCGCCCGGCGCGGTGTTCTTCACCGGCGTCGGCAAGTCCGGCATCGTCGCGCGCAAGCTCGCGCAGACGCTCGCCTCGCTGGGCTTCGCGCGCGCGGGCTTCCTCGCCCCCGTCGACGCGCTCCACGGCGACATCGGCTCGCTCTTCCGCGGCGACGTCCTCGTCCTGCTCTCCAAGTCCGGCGCCTCCGACGAGCTGCTCACGCTCGCGCCCTGCGCCCGAGCCAAGGGCGCCTACCTCATCTCCCTCACCTCCGCCGCGTCCGGCGCCGACTGCCCGCTCGCCGCTGCCTGCGACCTCAACGTGCACCTGCCGCTGCAGGGGGAGGTGTGCCCCTTCGGCCTCGCCCCCGTCACCTCCACCGCGATACAGATGGTGTTTGGCGACACCGTCGTCGCCGCCATCATGAAGGCGCGCCGCCTTTCCAGGGATCAGTACGCGGCCAACCACCCCGCCGGCAAGATCGGCAAGACCCTCATCTTCAAGGTATTACATACCTCTTAATAAACAAAACGGTATCTGCATTGACGAAATCATTACCAATAAATTGGTGAGATTTTCCGTTTAACCACACAATGGGAAGCATGAACATCATATCTCAGATCTCACTATCACTAGATTTTATTTTACCCATTGCATGTCAGTAGGCTTCGTTCTGTAATTTTCCTGGGTAAAATTGTACGCACGTAATACACCACATGCTCGTTATGATTCGACAAATTTGTCACTGTGCAATATCCAACCAACATTTTGTTTCTGTTTGTGGTTGCTTGTCAGTCCTTTTCTTAAGGAATCCTGAAATTATAACTATTGGTGTTGTTATTTGATAGGTCGTTTTGTCTTCTTTTCATCCTAGATGTAGATACCGGACAAACCTCATGTTTCGCATGATTTTACCCTTCTTTCAGTCTTGATGGTTCACACATGCTAGTTGTGCCTGTTAGTTTGTTCTCATCTTAACAATATGCCTTAAAATTTCCTTTCGAGGTTCTTTTTTACATGCCATTGTTTTAGCTCATGCCGCATGAGAGCACTAATACTCGATTGATTGCTTGTACCTCTCAGTGACGAGAAAGGCAGATAGTCTGGGTGTAAGGAGCACGCCACACTTGTAGAAATGTTTAGTTGATGTGGCAGAAGTGGTGATTCTTTGGGAGAAATGCTGGAGTCCCATTATATAACGAAGGGCTCTCATTTACGCCTATTTCAATTTACATGCTCTTTCTATCCACTCGTGGTCAAAAGAGGGCAAGCGTAAATTGTCCAACAGATATTGATTGTATGTCAAGATTGCTTGGATTTGTTGCGGAACCGATTAGTTATTTGTTGAAGCATGGTACTTTCGTTATGTAAGTATCAATTATGAGAAAAATTAGGGAACGGTATACCCTTCCAGCGGTATACCATTCCCCGATATCGCTCTCGCTCTCTCACTCCACTCGCTCTCTTGATCTCTCTCTTCCCTCTCTCCGCCGCCAATGGGGAAGGGGGCACCACCGTTGACGGGGTGGAGGGCCACCAGATCTGGTGGTGGTGGCTGGATCGCGTGACGGGGTGGAGGGCCAACAGATCCGGTAGCGGTGGGATCACGGCGATGGGGTGGAGGGCCACCAGATCCGGTGGTGGCTGGAGCGCGGTGACAGGGTGGAGGGTCACCAGATTCGGTACTCTCTCTCACTCACACCGAGGGGGGCTGCCGTCGCTAACGATGAGTTTAGGCAACAAGCTCGCCATCGGCAGCAAGGGAGGCGGAGGCGGGCAGTGGAGGAAGCGTGCAGAGCTGTGACCGGCGTGGTGGTGGCCGCGGTGAAGGAGGGAAGCAGCAGAGGTTTGTGAGAGGGAGGAAGAGGAGGGAAGGGCTATACCATCGTTAGTTGTTCTCATCAATTATTGTAGTGGCAAATGTTGCAATCAACATTTTACATTTCCTTTCTGTATAGCTAATGTTTGTTTTTCAGATTATTTGTTAGGAAATATTTTGCACTACAATAAAACCTTAGCTTAATAAATGAAAGAGGTTTTTGCTTCCTTCCTTGGTAAAATGGTTACACAATGTAAAGCAAGCCTACATCATTTTGTCCAACCAATTGAATGTTTTCATATAAATGTGTTTAGCTGATACATCTTCATGGAAAATTTGAAGCAAATATTAGCAGCACGTTGAGTTTTACCAAAACAGATTTGTCACACCTGTATTCTCCTTTGTGGCTTAGATGTGGCTTGTGAAGCACTACATTTTATAATCATTAGTAGTTATTTTATCCTTGAAATATCAACACGATCTATCCTTCCTTTGTATGGAGTGTTGGAACATTTTTAGCTAATAGTGTGTCAAATTTTAACTTGCAAAAATAAACCCTGCAGGTTAAGGATGTTATGAAGAAACAAAATGAGCTTCCTTTGTGCAAGGAGGGTGATATGATAATGGATCAACTCACTGAGCTCACAAGTAAAGGTTGCGGGTGTCTGCTTGTGGTTGATGATGAATATCATTTGATTGGGACCTTTACCGATGGTGACCTCCGGCGTACACTGAAGGCAAGCGGGCCAGCTATTTTCAATCTCACAGTTGGAGAGATGTGCAACAGGTTTGTCACTGTGCAGTCCACATGTCTTATTAGGCATGCATGGATAATTTTTTGTGCATGTGTGGGACGGTCTTTTTAAATATCTTTTTAGTAGAACCAGGGTTTGGAAGACTGGTGCCAGACCACCCCAAAAAAAACGTTGAGTTGGTTGTCCTGCCAACTTGACTCCTTTTCTTCTGTTTTCTGAAATTCATGTTTTTTCCTTAACCTTTCAAATCACTTCCGTGAACTTTCTGGAGTAACACTCTGGAAAATGGTAAACCGGACCATAAAATGGCTGGCATAAGGTAACTTTGAAAATAATATGAAGGAGAACAAGTGTTAGAAATAAAAATTAATCATCATAAGAGACTCCTTTTCTTTCTTTCTTTCTTTCCCTCACCTTTAACATGTCGTTTTTCTTAAAAAGACAGGAAATTATGCTAAATTTTATTATGTATTCTAAAGCTACAAATGTACCATTTTTGAAATGAATGTGGCATTTCTTAATATATATGAAAACATTATGTTCTCTTGATGATATTCACTGGTGATTTTAGTAGGAGCAGTACTAATGTTATTGTTCAACATTTACTCTGATAAACAGTTCACAGTGAGAACTGACAACTTAGTGATTCACTGATTCGTTACTAGTTTAGTCCTCTTTGTTCAGAGTTGGTCTTGAGTACTCTGTGCTGTTCATTGGCCATATCCTTGTGTTCTATACAAATATTGTCTAGTTGAATCCTTGATGCTCCACAATTGAACTTTCTGCCTGCAGTGGTTGTCTTCAACCTTGTATTGTTCCTTTTGTTCTCTCTCAGAAGTTATGTGATGCACTAGATCTGTTCTTGACAACCCAATAATGTACTGGTGACAGAGTTTTGCTAGTTATTGACCTGTTGTTCTCTGGTCCCAATAAAGGACCATAGCTCCTGTGGGGTGGGAGATTGCTGCTCTTGGCCAACCATGACAAGTAGCGTTTATTGAGATGAGAGTTCAGAGCAGTACTGACGTTATTTTGGTGATAGAATCATAGCTCGTGTGGGGTGGGAGATTGCTGCTCTTGGCCAACCATGACAAGTAGCATTTATTGAGATGAGAGTTCAGACCAGTACTGACGTTATTTTGGTGATTGAAGCAAAGGTCATTTGAATATTATTTAGTTGGGACCAGTGGTTAACTGGTGATTTTCGTTTTCAGTGATAGGAGCACAGGTCAATTGAATGTACACTTGAGTTGAGGGCAGTGCTGATTCTGTGTCCGTGATAGAGACAAAGGCATGATAGTTGCCTGCAGTTACCACCTTGAGGTGAGGTGTTCGTGCTGTCACTGCAGAGGCTGTGATGCACATCATAGAATTCAGAAGTGCTGCCATGCCCAGCTGCTTGTGCGTGATCACATACTTGATGCAGTGATGTTCAGTGCGAGTGCTGTTATCACTTATAGGGCTACGATGTTATGGGTACGGGTACTGTTCACGTGAACAGTACCACGGGCACTGTAGCGGTCCAGGACGTGGTGCATGGCAGCATGTCATTAATTAGGATTAGAATAATTAGTTTCCTTATTATTTGGGTTTGTTTCCTTTTAGATTATTTCCATGTAATAGGGATTAGTTTCCTTAATAAAAGAATAGGTTTCTTAGGGGTCAAGTCTAGCCATCCCTATAAAAGGGACAACACTGTACGTATTATCATCCAAGCAATGAGTAAACCAAGTCTCTAGCAGATCAGGCGCTGCCATCGATAACTGGCCGGTGGCTCGTGATACCAAGGCGCTAAGCCGACAACAGCTCGTTTTACCCCGTTAAGGGCCCTATCTCATCCCGTTGCGTGTGCGGATCGTGCACGTAACAATTTGGTATCAGAGCCGACGATCCTCCTACCACGGTGACCATCAAAGATCGCATCTCCAACCTCTGCGCCTCGCCGACCGAAGGCCCAACGCTTCATCTTATGCGAATCTTCCAAACTTCAACCTTGAGGACAAGATTGATTCGCAAGGAGGGGATAATGTTATGGGTACAGGTACTGTTCACGTGAACAGTACCACGGGCACTGTAGCGGTCCAGGACGTGATGCATGGCAGCATGTCATTAATTAGGATTAGAATAATTAGTTTCCTTATTATTTGGGTTTGTTTTCTTTTAAATTATTTCCATGTAATAGGGATTAGTTTCTTTAATACAAGAATAGGTTTCTTAGGGGTCAAGTCTAGACATCCCTATAAAAGGGACAACACTGTACGTATTATCATCCAAGCAATGAGTAAACCAAGTTTCTAGAAGATCAGGCGCTGCCATCGATAACTGGCCGGTGGCTCCGTACAGCCAAGGCGCTAACTTCGACAACAGCTCGTTTCGCCCACGTTAAGGGCCCTATCTCATCCCCGTTGCGTGTGCGGATCGTGCTGCCATGCCCAGCTGCTTGTGCGTGATCACATACTTGATGCAGTGATGTTCAGTGCGAGTGCTGTTATCACTTATAGGGCTACGATTCATGAGTCATGATAGCATGCACAGTAGCAGCATTTAGATCTCAGTGACTACGTGTTATGTGGTCTGTTTCTCTAGTGTATTTTGATCCCTAGTTAGGCTTTCTTGCAAAATCCTAAGTACAAATGGCATTAGTGTAGAAGATACAGTGTTAAAGAAGGAAGCATTTTCTTGTATCAATTTGGATTCCGCGCATCTTGGGTGATCCAAAATTTTCTACTTTCCAAGTTGATATATTGGGCAGTGAACATCCAGTCATCGCAAGATGAGTATCTTTGGTGTAAATCATGGTCCCCTCCTTATATTTGTATTGTCACGTCCTGGTGTAAATATGCTGTGTAATCAATTTTGAACATGATCTAGGGCAATGTTTAACAGCCTGCTTGATCCTTCAGGAACCCAAGGACGATCACTGCAGATGCAATGGCTGTGGAGGCCATGGAGAAGATGGAATCTCCTCCTTCACCTGTGCAGTTCTTGCCTGTTGTCGATGACAGAAACGTCGTGTGTGGGATCATTACATTGCATGGATTGGTCTCCGCTGGATTATAAGCCTTATATCAGGCTGCCCGGTTCTTTATGATTATTTGCACCTGCTTGGTCCAAGACATCACATTGGGTAGACTCTTGTCAGTTCAGCCGACATCCGATGATGGCATTTTATCGCAGTAGTAGTATGTGTAGTGTAGGCTCTTCTAAGAGTATCTAGAGACACTACCAGTGTCCCCTATGTATAGTGTTTTGTAAGAGGAATATGCGGCACCTTGCTCGTTGGCTGCTTGTACCCTACCCTTTGTAAATGAATGTTGAGGGCTTCCAGTGCAGTTGAATAAGCTGTGGATGCACCCCACACAGATCCCTTGTAGTAGTAAAGTGTCGAATCCTTGGTCTTTGTGTCCAGGTGTTGGTGTTTCACCCTAATGCATCCTGGTTTACGACAGATAATGTCAATCCATCCTATTGCATATTTGCATCGCGGGTGCATTGCGGCCATGTTACCATATGCCAAGCACAAGACATCAAATGCAAGTCATAGCTAGCTCGACTAAAAAACTTGCACCTAGTGGGTACGGTGAAGTTAGACATGCACTGAACAAACACAACGGTTCGTGGTGCCCAAACTTCAACCTAATACAGACAGGTTCCTAACCTGATTAGGAAGGACACACAGTTCAAGCATCCCATTTTTTCATACTTCCCATCATCAACCCCCCCAAAAATCCTCCATCTGGTGCTACAAGGAAGCTTCACCTTTCCAACTCCGAATCTGGGTGTGGACGCCCCACCCTGGGCTTACTAGCCGAGGAGGGACTAGGATGGTGATTAGTGAGAACCTGGTCCCAGCCCATGATGTGCGGCAATGCAAACTGTGCAAATACACAGACGGAGCAGTCAAGGAAACATAAACGAAGCCCTAAGCAGCATATAATTGCAGGGGACCGATATGATTAAGCAATAACAATGATGTATATGACAGCCTCAAGTTGCTAGTCATGAGTCACAACTACAGCATTGTACACACTAACAAATCCCCCAGGTATGAGCACCAACCATTTCCAATGACCAAGTAACCTAGAGGCTAGAGCAGCTTGAAGTAATGCATGCCTGAATACGCTAAGGAATGGACTGCACGGTAATGTTGATAGTACAGTATACCACACCTATATTAAGATATAGGCAGGATGGAGACAATAGCCATAGGCTAGAATTAACTTGTGAAAGCGAGAATGAAGCCGTGCTGTATGAGGTAAACTTGGTGCTATAAAATGGCATGGACTGTGTTCATTGTTCAACATAGAACTATGATCAAACTTTACCGGTGTGACCCTGACACCAAATCTATTGATTCATAGTTATCTACTGGCAGGATTTCGGTCGGTTGGACTAAATAATCTCCTAGACTCCCAGTGATTCAGATAACAGCGATAGTTTACAAATGGCAATAGGGAAACTTACGCTCAATGCTGTGCGCGTAACTGCAAACTCAGCTTTTGTGACAGGGACTGAAAGGCGCTCAGATATCTTCTGCACATTGTTCAAAACGGCTGCAAAGAAGACTGTGATGTATCTGTTACCAAAACCATGGTGGAGATGATGATGACTAACTATGTGCCAGAAGCATTTCCTTTTTCTTTTCAGGGCAGTCATTTTAAGAGTTCAGACTTCAGACAAAGCCCTCAACACCCAATTAATTCAGGAGATACTACTTGAGCACACAAACAATGGCTCAATGTATGTTTTCACCGGTTGACCAACTCTACATCCTGTTGGGTATTATAGCTTCACGCAACAACAGACTGATGGCATAGCTAGAGCATTCTGCCAACTAGCCATAGGCACAAAGTTCTTACAGCATAATCTTGATATAATGACTCCACAGTAAATAGTTGTGCCTGATGGAAGTAATTTGCAGTTGCCTGAGACACTGGATACAAAACAATTTCACCACCACTCTGGAAATGCTAACAGCATGGACATGAATATCTTAACATTATGTTGATCAGTTGAGGAAATGGTTTTTAGTCAAATGGCAATGCGTTGCTAACAATGCAGCTTGGTCCATGGAGAGATCAGAGATTCAACATCATGAAAATGGGAAACAATTATTAATAAGAAAGCCACAGTTAATACTTAGAAGTGCAATCTGAAAATCACTTACTTATATTAAGAAAGTATCCACTGTCATTGCCAAGAGGAGTGATCGACAATGATTTTTTTTACTTGGCCTTCATGGCTAGTAAAAAAATTGGTTGAGTTAGAAGGCTGTGATTAGAAGCACAAAATGTCAGAATAGCAATATTTTTTCTTTGCATAATACTGTCACAAACCTTGATTTCATGGAAGGATCATGGAAAAATTCACAAGATTCAGCAGGTCCAAGACTTATCAAACTGTCGACTTCGGTAGGTGACAGAGCAAAGAGCTGCATTATAGATGTTCCAGATCAATAAAGCCACATGCAATTTAGAGTAAAGGAAGTAAAAAAGAACAATATAATCATCACAAATTATATAAATATAGACTACATTTTCTATGTTGTGCGTAAAAAAACAGAGGCACAAAAGGAGCTTAGAGAAAAAGAATCAAAAGGAGAAAAAAAAATTAGATGTTTGTCTTCATTGCCAGCTATGAGCTTATGACCAACACTCAAAAAATGGAGGTAAAATGGGATTCTTTTCCATGGTTTATTGGACCACGAGACAAACCCTTCCCCTTTGACTGAATCAAAATAAGCATACTCAGCATAGATAGTTAAATCATGTCAAATGTAGCCATTAACTCTCACATCATTGTAGGAAACATTGTGCAAATTCATTTGCATTGTGTCATGTGCTTATTAAAAATGCAGACTTTGTAACTTCTGGGTTGTGTGAATAGGCAACATACAAAGTAACGCTGTTTGCCAAAGGCAATGGAGCCGTATCTACTTTGGTATTCATACAGACCAATCATCTGTTATGGATTTGGTCTGAGTTCAACCCAATTCCAAAAAAATATGGATACAAATTTGATATGACTACTAATTAGCCTGTATGCGACCAATTGTCACCACTAACTACACAAGAAATTATTGTTACCTGTTTCTTTGTATAGTCATACTTCCTTTGACCAACAGCTGGGAAAAAGTTTAACATTACTGATCCATTTATGTTCACACGAGATCCTCCAGACTGATGAAACAGCCAAATTATATAGTGGAGGTAAGGCATTGTATGCTAGAACACAAACAAATCAAAGTAACAACGTAAAATACTTCCAGTTTGCTGAAATTAGGCAGTATAGGATGTATAGAAAGTGCAGCCTTTCCCTTGAACACGGTGTAGCTTGCAAACTTTCTACCAGATGTGTTCTCTGCTTAAAGAGAGTAACCAATAAATTTAACAGAAAGATTTTGATGCAAAAAGCAGAAGGCTGAGTAGCAATAAGTATATAAACTAAGGATTTACCATCGAGATTTGCTGTTGAAGTCGAAATAGCATGTTGGAAGGTCAAGGAACCACTACAGAGAGCATCCTTCAGGCCAGAGACTCTCCTGAGAAGGGGAAAAACATATTAAACGTTTGTTGCAACTGGCAGAAACTGTAGAGCCATACCACAATAAAGGACTGACTTGAATCTCTCATCTAAAGGTCATGTGATACTATTTAAGATGCGGTCCTCTATTCTCATACATTAACACGAGAGAAATCATGAACTATGTCAAACAAAAAGGAAAGCTGATCAAGATTAAATTTGATCAGATACAAACAAATTGCTAATTTGCAGCACCGTCTTTCTTCTCCCAAGGGCATGGCAAGTAGCATTAAGTTGAATCATTGATAAGTTCCCGGCAACATTAAATTCGATCCTAAGAAGATAGCTAAGTTGGTTATTGTTCAGTGAATGAATTAGGCATTTACACACACTGAGCGCCGAACAGCATCTAAAATTTACCCCTGGAAACAACAAAGTCGTATGCTCCTGCAAAGCTTGGAAGGGGAAAAGAAGGAACAAATGGATAACCAACTCCATCCTCTCACCAGTCCATCACCACACAAAGACGAGCTCCACGAGACGACTGCACAGAAGCATGCTACATTTCAACACTCGCTAATGCGGAACCTACCTTTCCACCCCGCAATGAAATATTTATCTGCCACAGCACCTGTGGAAGGCGAAGGCGACAGCAAAGAAGCCACTAATCCTACCGCTGAAACCTCAAAAATCCCCAGCCATTTCCCTTTTTTTACGGTGATTGCAGAGCAAAACGCAGTACGCACCGGACGCCGCCGGCCGCCCCACGCCCAAACGAAACCCCCAATCGCTTAGCTCTCTTGCCAGGGAACCGGAATCGGCGTCGATAAACCTAGGATGAGCAGATACGGGCCTGTCAGGACCTGGTAAGATGAGGAAGAAGAACAGGAGGAATACGGCATGAAGTGGGATCACTTGGACGAGTTCACTTAGCAAGGATCAACGGCTCAGACTTCATCATCCAGAAAAAGTAGCATCGGACGGTCGACTGACTGGGAATAGTTTTACCGAACCAGCGTTTTGTTTACCTGCTGTTAAACTCAATTTACTGTTACTTTTGTCGCTTTTGTTTCTTGTATGGATGCAGTCAAATGTAACGAACCTGGCTATAAAAGCCGTGATGAAGAAGAAAGAAACTATGAATCCGCATATACCTAGTCTACTTTACTTTAGTTTGTTGTAGCCCTAGTTGGTTTCTCCTGGAGTTCATCCAAAAATCTGTCGCTGTCTTGTGGATTGTCTGGCGTTTTGGTGATCATCTGATCGGATTCATCACTAGGTCCTGACAAAGTGGTATCAGAGCAAGGTTGGTTTTGGCGATCGGGTGAAGAAAGCAGATCGAGGTTGGGAGACTGTAAAATCCCTCGATCTGGAAGAAGAGAGATGGAGGCAGAAGGTGGCGGAAGTAAAGCGATCGAGAGGAGCAATCGAGCAGAAATCGAGAAGCTTCGAGATCGGATGGAGCTGCTTCGAACAGATATGGCGGAGATTAAGTCAATCTTATTGCGGTCGCCACAACATATGGGAGAATATAGAGAGAACACTAACTCGTCTGCGATCCTGGAGGAGAGGGTGATTCCGGGTCAGAGTACTGCTAATCAGGTGAATGTTGTTTCCTTTTCGCAAACTCCTTCAAGTAATCAGATTCCTTTTGATCCGCAAACTATGGTCGGTAGTGGGGTACCTGTTTTTACGTCAGCAATCAGAATAGCCGCACAATCTAGCTATAGAGCACAGGGAAATATGGGTATTCATGACACTCCCAACAGAGCACCATCCTTAAATTTGCCAACCCAGAGTCATACCTTATTTGGGCATGGACCGAACCTGTATTAGCAGATTAGGTCAGGAACGGTTGAATATCTTCCTCAGGTTCCTGCTTATCAACATCCAGTCTTGTCACAAAATCAAGATACCGGGGACAGAGGGCCAAATGGGATACCGATGCCAACTTACCATCATCCAGGTGTGCAGTTTTTTGATGCCCAAAGAAATATGTATGTGGGGGATGTTGGGGGTCAGTAGTATGCAGAAGCGATTGTTAAGGAGCTGAAGCTGGAACTGTCAGTATTCTCAGGAGATGACCCGATTGGTTGGATTGATCAATGTGAGAAGTTTTTTGAGATGGCAGGTACTCCTCTAGATCAGTGGGACAATTTGGCAGTAGGGCACTTGACTGGCAGGGCTAGCATCTGGTTTAGGGGAATAGTAATTTCTTGGCAAGCTTTATCTTGGCACCAATTCAGTGCTATTCTATGTGATCGGTTCTCTGAGGCTAACACACATGAAGCGGTGGAAAAGTTGATCGGTGTTAAGCACCTTGGTACGGTGGGTAAGTACATTGATTATTTTGAGAAATGTGTGGACTTGGTCAAAAGAGATCATGCTTATTTGCAAGAAACATTCCTACTCAGGCTATTCACAATGTATTATATCTTGTCACAATATTCAAAGTTGCCATTTCATATGATATTATAGAAGATACAACTATCCCAATGCATGGTATGATGGATTGTTTCTTAGTCCCCACAAGATAATTAAATGCTAGATGTGTATGAGAGTATGAATTGTGGGCCACTTAGATGATTCAAGTTTCAAAGTCTATGATTTTGTGCCCAAGTGGTATCTTCCTCAAGATACAGCTTTCTTCTCTCCCTCTTAACTCTCTTGTCACATCATCAAAAATACTTATGTGGCATGCATTAAATGGGTATGTTACCATGCACTGGGAATAGCCTCAGTTGTTTCATTGGTGGACTTAAAGAAGAAATTAAGTACACAGTCAGTAGTCATCAACCCAGAGGACTGCTAGAGGCATACTGGTATGCTAATTTGGTAGAGAAGGCAGTAGGCGCTAAGAGGTATCTTCAGTCGGCAAACAGCTCTAAACCAAAGACTTTTGCTCCACAAAAGCAGACCAATGTACCAGTGCAGAGGACAGATAAAAGAGAGTGGCAACCGGAAGGAAGGATGGGTAAACAGGGAAGAACATGCTAGCATTGTAATGAAGCATGGTCACCAGGACATAACCAACAATGTAAAGTGCGAAATGCATTACATACTCTCTTAATGCAAGGTGATGGAGGAAATGATACAGAAGAAGAGGGAGAACAATCTCACGAGCTTGTTGAAGTGGTTGTGGCTCCTGACAGCCCTGAAAAAAAAGATACTAAGAATCATGTGGAACAATTGATGCAAGTTTCAACTTATGCTGCTTACGGGGTTTACGAACCTGTTACTTTTTCTTTGCGTTGGTCAATATTGGGGGTAAAAGAGCGATCGGTTTAATAGACGGTGGCAGTACACACTCATTCATGGATTATGATTATGCGGTGAAGAATGGACACCCATTCAGTTCTGCGACTAGCAGTAAAGTGACGGTGACTGGGGGAGGAGAGCTTACTTCGGATGCTATGGTCCACTCATTGTCATACACAATACAGGAGGTGGACTTCCAAACAACTTTTAAGCTGCTGAAGTTGGGCAACTTTGATATTATATTTGGAGCAGATTGGATATATCACCACAGTCCCATTGAATTGAATTTGAAGGAGAGAACACTTAGTATTCATAAGAATGGACAATGGATACAATTTTAGGACTTCACTAAGCCGACAGCCAACTACCTGTTGAAAGCAGAGCAATTTCATAAGCTGGCAAAGAAGGGGGTGGATGGAATGTTAGTCACTGTGAATCTTGTTCATGAGGAGAGTCTGGATACATTCCAACTGGTTGATTCTGATATTAAAAATCCGCTGAACCGATACCCGGAAGTATTTGTGGAAATTGAAGGGCTGTCACCCAAGCGTGAATGTGACCATGTTATTCATTTGAAACCCGGATTGGAGCCACCCAATCTGCGACCATATAGAATTCCACACCATCAACAAACAACATTGGAAGATATAATTAAAGGAATGCTCAGAACGGGAGAAATACGACCCAGCAGCAGTCCCTTCTCATCACTTGCAGCCATGGTCAAGAAAAAAGATGGAGCTTGGCGAATGTGCGTCGATTTTCGGCAACTCAATGC